>JAPDOI010000077.1:1322500-1922500 GCA_029168955.1 Aplectana chamaeleonis
ACATGTCATTTAGAGGGCGAAACCCACCTTAGTATTTTGAACATCGACAAACGGACGTTAAATTCGTATTCTCCACCCCGAATAACCCCCATAGGCAAATTTTGAGTAAAATCTGAGATTTTGACCAAACTACCGTATACCCACCGTAATCTGCAAAAATTCAACAAGCGGACTCCAGATTTGTGTTGAGCACTTCAAATAACCCTCAGAGAATAATTTTGAGATATATCTGTGGTAGAAATCCGGAAATCTCGGAAGTGGCGTTTTTACCTCAAAATTATCCCCGGTTGGGAAGCTTCAAACGAAATTAGCCGAAAACTTTGGAAAATCGAATAATAAACTACAGATTCGTAATCAGCGTCCCCAAAAATCCACCTGAGAGATTTTTAAGTCAAATCGGGAACATTTTTCTAGACTGCTCTCAAAGCCCTCTAATCGGTATAAATAACCGAAAATCCGTATAAGTCCAAAACGCTATCAGTCTGGACAAAGTATGAAAAATTTGCCTTCACCCAAACTTCGCTCAGGAGGGTAGTTTTGGATGCTGAACACATTTGTGAGGTCCGTTCCCGGATTTTCCGAAAACTAATGCGCTTTTTGGAAGGTACAAAAAGCACAAAAACTACCTTTTTAGGCTTGTAACTACTTGGAACCTGCAGCTCGGGGCGGGATACTGCGCAGTTTTACTATTGAGCCACAAGAGAGACTAACGGCACTAGTCGTTTTCGCAGATGCGTTTAACATTCTAAACACTTTCCTAGTAAGTGCTCTTGCGTAGATCATAATGACCAAAAAGTTCTTTTTTGGGGTTCCGAAAAAAATGAAACATTCTCAGCCCAACGTTTGTACAGGGTGTGGGTTACTTGTGGTGGTAAATACCATGATGAGGTCCGTTTTCAGTTCTTCGGGAGATTACGGTAGGTTACTGTACATAAATGACGTTGTGCCTACCGCAACCTATCGCATTCTTCCGAAAAATCAAAAACGGAGCTTATGTTGTTAAGGGGTCTGCAGAGTTGAAGTAGCGGTGTTGCTCGCAGCGACGAACAGCACTGGGTGATGTAATATCGATTACATTCGGCGACGATGGCGACCGACGCGGACTGAAGGGCGACGAGGGGGGACCGCAGAGTGAATTGACGCCGCGACGGCCCCATATCACTGCCAGCGAGCGGCAACCGGCGCCGCGTCGATAATGTTTCGAAACATTTTTGTCGCCGCGTCAAGGCTGACGCTCGTCAACAACTCGCCGGTCTCTGCAACTCTGCAGACCTCTTTATACTCTCTTTCGGCCCTGTCGCGGTCGCAGACCAGAGCGACGTCGCAGTCGCCGAGGGCCAATTGTGCTATGCCATACATGACACCAACGTACGTCTGACACGCTCTATGGCCGGGATCATACTTTCAGCGACGAGCGACGCGACGCAATGTTTACCATCAATATCGACCAAAAATCAATATGCCTGATCAGCACTGTCGCCGTCGCTAGTCGCGAGAAGTATGATCCCGGCCTATAGCCCGCGCAATTGCAGACTAATCAATAACCCGGAATCAACAGCAAATCAGTTTAGTTTCAGCTCTATAAAAAGGCAGGCTTCAAGACTCATACATTTAGGATAAGGTGAAGACCCCAGGAAAGAAGAGAAAGAGGGAACTACAGAAAAAGAAAAACGGAGGAAACCCGCACTAAACCAATTACTCCACACTGCGATCGATGCCTGCGACAGAGACCGATTGCGGCACGGTTTTGACATTTCAATGTATAACACCCATCTGCGACCCTGAGACGCGACCGGCGCATGCAAAGTGTTCCCGCGACAGCTTTTTTCATGGTGAGAGTGTGGGTCCCGACACGATTCGTAACAGATGAGCGAACATGTCGCGGTCGCAGACTGGAGGTATAGCAAAGGCCTTCAGCGTCTTCACCACGATAAGCAAGAAGGAAACCAACATAATCTCAAATGGAAAAAAGTACGAAAAAAATCCTTCCACTAAAACGGTCTAAACAGGACCCACGCCTACCTAATCCCTCAACTGAGTATTCAAATCATTTCGTATACTCTGTTTATCTTTAATTGCACAAAAAACGGTCCGCCAATAGTCCTCTAATGGGCCGGCTAGTACCGTAGTTTACGTCCACGACGCGTTCTCGGCAGACCCGGGTGTGCACAGTGGCAGGGTGGGTGGCCGAGTGACGGCATTGATGAATCGATCGCTCAGCACACCCCGGTGCACACCCGGGGCTGCCGAGAACGCGTCGTGGACGTAAACTACGGTACTAGCCGGCCCATTAGAGGACTATTGGCGGACCGTTTTTCGTGCAAGTAAAGATAAACAGAGTATACCACAGACTGACTCTACATTCCGGAGAAGTAGGCGGTAAGACTAGATACCTACAGCTGCAGCCCGCGAATCACTGGTTTCCACCGGGTGAAGCTCGCGCGGAAACGTCTGACGCGACGGCTTCGCGACACGCACGCCGACCGCGCGGGCGGACACTCGCCTTTCGCAACCTCAGCTACCCGTTGAGAGGGAATGGACGAGCGGAGAAACTGATGGCTTGGTGGGTTTGAGAGCTCGAAACCTGCTACATAGATATGTATGTAATCTGTGACATGCGCGTATTCACTTTTAATTTTTGGGTGATTAGTTTCAATTCAAGTGTTTTTTTTCTACAAAAATTTCAATGTTCAATATCAACTGTTTTGTCATAGAGATGTCATTATCAGGAATTTTGAAAAAGAAGAGATTGGAAGGACAATTCCTTATTTTCACCAGGCGGGCATCAGGGAGAAAGACAGAGGACGATGAAAACCTGATTGATAGAAAGAAACAGTGGAGGCACTAAATCTTGTGAACTTGCCATGTTTCTCCAATTTTGTAAACATAAACAACATTGTCAGACTGCGCCACAGCGAGTTTGGACGAATCCGGTGAGAAACAGATCGACTTGATGATATACGACTTCTTGCCAAACTAGAAAAAAAAAACGAAAAAAAAAAGAGTTGAGAAATCTGTAAGGAGCGACACTGTGTATACTCTGTCTATCTTAAATTGCACGAAACACGGTTCGCCAATAGGCCTCTAATTGGCCCGCTAGTACCGTACTGTACGGCGACGACGGGTTCTCGGCAGACCCGGGTGTGCAGCCGGTGGCCGAGTGACGGCATTGACGAATCGATCGCTCTGCACACCGGGTGCACACCCGGGTCTGCCGAGAACGCTTCGTGGAGGTACACTACGGTACTAGTGGTGGGCCAATTAGAGGACTATTGGCGGACCGTGTCTCGTGCAATCCAAGATAAACAGAGTATAATTGAGATTTGATGAGATGGCTGCACCTTGCTGTCTAGAGGTTTTGAACTGAATCGATCCTTAACATCGCCTTTTTCATCGATCAATGTGATAATTCGATCTCGCCCAACAACTGCCAATTTGACTCCATTCGGTGTACATGCCAATGAACAGATTTTATTCGAACCCTCCTAAAAAGCTCACTATTTGATTCTGTGGAGAACCTCAGTATAAGGTCAGAATTCATACAAAAACCCATACGTACTATGTATATAACAAACAGGGGCGGCATGCATGAACGCAGCGAACGGTGTCAGGGAGCCGCTCCGCGTGCCATGCGCGCAGCGTCGAGCAACGGGGCGGCCTCGAATTTCGTGGCGTGTATTGATGTGCCTGATTTTCGCGGCCGCCCCGTTGCTCGACGCTGCGCGCATGGCACGCGGAGCGGCTCCCTGACACCATTCGCTGCGTTCGTGCATGCCGCCCCAGAAAACATTTGATAAAATTTTGGAAGGTTTCGTAGAACCTGATTTTCGAAATCACTGGGGAATGTTTTACCAATACCCGGTTTTATGAAACAATGTTTCGGATGTTGTATGGTCTAATTGTCAAGTTTGTCGAGTTCAGTATAGTGAATGGACAAGGCGCACTCATTGCGGCGGCCGTGTGGAGTCTGTGACACCATCGCCTAGTTAGCTTTCGATCGCGTGCGACAACTTACCGCCGCAGATCCGTCCATTTACTAGACTGAATTCTACAACGGGACTCTAGGCATAGTCCTGTGTGTCAATAATCCGTGTTCGAAATTCCATTAATGACTCAGAGATTTTCCGGAAAAACCATTTCGATCGCTTTGCGAAGAGAAAAAGCACTCAGAGGGCAATTTTCAGGGTGATTAGAAAAATTGTTTCATGTCTAGCTCAAAACCGTTCTCTTAGGGTTCTCTTGGGTGCTGATTACTACTGGGCTTCATATGTAAAATTTTTCCTGAACAATTTGGCTGATTTGGCCCAAACCTTTCTACGGGGAAAGTTTTACAGGTCAAATGCGGCTTTTGGCGGTTCTCAGAATGCTACAGTGAAATTGCCTCCGAACTTTCTCATAGGGCTTTCTCATAGGGACTGCTTGACAATAATCTTTGGTCCGTTCATAATTTTACTTAAATTACGGTATATTGCGATAGGTATACGGTATACTGTGCTAAGTCCGGTCCGCAATTGCGTCTCGGCACGCTTTGCGGCCGCACGCTCCCTAGTCAGAAGAGCTTCCAGCGCCGCAGCCGCCGGTCTGCTGACTGTAGGTGGGTTTTTGAAACTGTAAACTGAGAAAAACTGAAGAAAATTGTAAAAATAAGCCACATCGAGTCGGCTTAGGCGCTGGAAACTCGACTGACTCGAGCGCGTGCGGCCGCAAAGCATGTCGAGACGCAATTGCGGACAGGAATTTGGCCCAGATAAGCACAGTACTTAGGTACTTAGGCCAAAGCGAATGATCGAATCAGCATTCTGTTGAAAAAAGTCGACTTCAACTAATTCGATTTAGTCGACTATTCGAAAAAGTTGAATTTCCGGAGAAAAGAAAAAGTCGATCATTCCTAAAAATCTGATTGTTAACCTATTCAAAAAAGCTGCTCATTCAAAAACTTGGAAAATCGGATGAATCGGGAAGTCGCTCATTTGAAAAATTCTAATATTTGACTTATTGGAAAAAGTGGAGATAAAACGAAAAATCAGTCATCCGTAAAAAATGCTTCGTAGAACATGATTTGCCCAGCCAGATATGTCAGTAAAATAGCAGAGTAAGGATAAGTAGATAGCTCACACAAAATCCCTATTCAGTTCTAATAATTATAATTTAATTACCTGTTGTGGAAGAAGGGTTGCAAGATATTGAAGCTTCATTTACGCGTACATTATGGCTTGAGCTGTTATTCTTACCCGAGTCCGCGTTTACCATCTGTTTCCATGGACACGAACGCCGCCGCGCAAAATTCAGGCCCAGGTCGCGGTTTCGGTCTATTCACAAAATCGTTCCTTTTCGAACGGTTGCTGCTCAATTCGCTCATAACAAAGGTGATATTCAAAAACTCAATAATCTGCATTCATCCGAGAATAAGCACCTCTCGGAATTACGTACATACAAGGGCAAATATCCTTACAAAATTGTAAGAATAAATGTGTAGAAAACGTTAATCTCGAAATCCACCACAATTATTTCTTAAAAGCCTAGATTAACCTTTTATTTCCTTTGAGAACGATAATTGACTTGACTCTGCATAATTTTCAATCATTTAAAATACACATGCATGAATTACGTACATATATCAATCACCTTCAGATACAATACCCGCGCTAAGTTTTGTAAAAACGGGGAGCATCTGGCAAACTTGGCAAAAAAGCGTCCGATGCATGTAACTTTTTCGAATGAAGACTTTTTTGAAATCTGAAAACGCTATCATATTCACAGATCAAATTGCTACCTAATCATGTGACTTGTGGGCCAAAGTTCCCTATATCCCTTTGTTTTCGAAGGAAATAGTTTTTGCCATCGGTTTTCAAAAGCGTCGCGCGCGGCGAAGTGCGGCGAAACTTTGAGCAGTAATTGTATAAGTAATGGAGGAGCAATCTGTATGCTTTCTTGATAAAATAGTTGCAGGTAAGAGCATCTCAAGGCTTGCTTAGGTTGAATTTCAAAGTCCTTCATTTAAGAATCCGGAGCTTTCGCAACAAAACTCCGACTTTTCAGGTAGTTCTCCAGCGCGTTCAATGAAGGATTTCGGAAATCCAACCAACAAAAGCTTGAGATTCTCTCCCCTGCACCTAATTTATGACGGAAGCATACAGGTTGCTCTTCTATTACTTGTACAAATATTGCTCAAAGTTTCGCCGAACTTCGCCGCGCGCGACGTTTTTGAAAAACGATCGCAAAAACTATTTCCTTCAGAAACAAAGCGATTTTGGGGAACTTCCGCACACAGGGCACATAATTAGGTAGCAGTTTGATCTGTGAATATGGTAGCGTTTTTAGAATTCGAAAAAGTCTTCATTCGAAAAAGTTACATGCATCGGACGCTTTTTCGCCAAGTTTGCCAGATGCTCCCCGTTTTTACAAAACTTAGCGCGGGTATTGTATATTCGCTTACATAATTATGCTTCATAGATCCGATTCCACTTGAAAAGGGAAAATTTGAGGGGGGGCCGAAATCTGATCTTGGAACATCTGGGAGAACGAAATGTCGAATAATCCGAGTATCCGATCGGACGAAAACGGATGATGATTGGATCAAAGCCGATTATTTGATCAGAATAGAATGCGAAAAATCTTGTTGAGACGCAAAAAACTTGGAAAAAAATAGAAGATTGGATAGATCGCTCTATTCTATCACTTACTGGCCATACTGGCTCAGAAGATTTGAGATAAGCCTAGGAATTTCATGTATTTTTCGTGACCGCGAACCATAGCATGTGTTTTCGAAACTTATTCGTTACAAGTACAGAACGCAAACTCTGCTCACTGTTTTCCTTCTGAAAGACTATTCAACCTCAGTTCGAAATCTCCTACATATCTGGTATCCGAGACTCCTCGACCTGATGGAAGAGTAACTTCAAAGTGCTATGTGTTATTCAATATGCATATCTCCGGACCGAAAACCGGTTTACCGGATGACTCGATTTTTTTCGCGAATTTTCCACAGTTTATCACAGAATCTTTTAGAAAGTTGCTCCACGTCTCCCATTGTACCCCTTAATTAAAGGCAGCACACACGCTCGTAAACGTATTTGAGATCACAACGAAAATAGAATCGTATGGCTCAGAACATAATGCCTACGCATTTTGATGCGTCAAAAGCGACCCACAATGCCGTTACAGGAGTAGCAAGTTTGACCCCGTCCGTATTTTCACGCCCCCTGCATTTGTCCTTTTTCTCCAACGCAAGGTTGCTGGGTCATCTTCACCGTCGGCACTGTTGGAGGGTGGCCTAACAAGTGAACCACACTCGTCACTGAGGGCGAAGATGGCACAGCAACTCTGCATTGGAGGAGACGGGCAAATACAGGGGGCGTGAAAATACGGGCGGGGCCAAACTTGCTACTCCTGTAACGGCATTGTGGGTCGCTTTTGACGCATCAAAATGCGTAGGCATTATGTTCTGAGCCATACGGTTTGATTCACGGTGTTCTCCGAACCACGTTTACGAGCGTGTATGCTGCCTTTAAGACAATTCATGATTTCGCAATAGACAAGCCTCGTACACCAGCTTCGCATTCATAATCGGAACTATGCCTCTGGAAGCAGGGTCCTTTGCAAATGTTGAGTTCCAGATTAACTGTTAAATTAAACCACAGACCACACAAATGCTAAAAAAACGCATGAAAACAGCAGAACTAATGGTCTCAACTGAGTTACTCTAGCCTTTAGATGAGCTACAGCACACGATGTAGAAGGGTGCAATCGTTTATAACGTTCTAAGCCACAGCCCATGTTTTTACGCATCGTGACCAGGGATGAGCGGAATTCCGATTTCCGATGGTTTTTGACCTTCCGATTTCCGATTTCCGAAAAAAAAGCCTAAAATGCGGAAAAAATCGGAAATATCCACGAAATCAGACTTTTTTCTACACTTTGCCTTACCAATTTCCTAGGGGATTATTTCGGGCGCTGAATTTAGATTCAAGGTTCGTCTTCACTTTTAGCAAAGCCAGGGTTGATAGTAAATAGGTTTTCGACGTGGGTTAACCACCACCTTCGAACGCGAGTTTACCACCAACCTTACGCGAATAAACCGCCAGGTTTGTGCGAGCTTACCAATCTTTCGATTCGAAAGGAGGGCATCCAGGACGCCGTAGAAAGCGTGCAGGACCCCAATGAGCTCGTGCAAGAAGTGCGCGGGACCTCAGTGGATGTGTGCAGGATCTGTGCCGGGCCCCAGTGGGAGTGTGCAGGACGTGCGCCGGACCCTAGTGGGAGTGTACAGAATGTGAGCAGGACCCCAGTGGGAGTGTGCTGGGTGTGAGCAGGACTTCTCAGTAAAGTCCTACACGCCTTCCTCAACGTCCTACGCACCTCCTGTGAAGTCCTGCACACATTCCCCGACGTCCTGCATACTCCCGCTCAAGTCGTGAACGGATTGCTCAATCTCCTGCACACTCCCAGAAATGTCCTACGCGCATTCCATGACCCCTGCACAATCCCAGTGATCCCGCACACAATTTGCACGCTTCCTCGGGATCCCGCTAACCTGCACACTCCCATCGGGGTCCTGCGCCACTTCTTCAAAGTCCTGAACGCTTTCCACGACGGCTTGAGTACTCTCCAGCAAATGCGAGCGCAAGGAACACGCGTCATCGTATCCGATCTCGCGTTGAAGGCATCGTACGCCCTGAAATACACTCACCGTTTTTTGGGTTGGAACCATAGGTTGGGCCCGCCTGAGAACGTAGGTAGAGTTTTTTGGGTCACCAACGCATTATTGTGAAGACATGGGAGATCGTATGGCTCCAGCTGCGTCAAAAGAGTATTTACATAAAAATTGTACAATAAAGAAGGACAAGCCCAAGTTTTTTTTGGTGGGCACAGTTAAGAAGGGAGGGTTGAGAAAATCGCTAAACGCATTTCCAATTTCCGATTTCCGATGGTTTTCGGCGTTCCGATTTCCGAAGCTTCGAAGGTCGTTCCGATTTCCGCAATTCAGAAAAAAATTCCGCTCATCCCTGATCGTGACTCGTCATTTTTCAGGAAGCGCCGCTGGTGCCGTGAACAGCGCCGTGGGTCACCTGAAAAGAGACACGGGTGCCGTGAAAAGTGCTGTGGGGGCCAAGAAGAGCGCCGTGGGTGCCGTGAGGAACACCGTGTGTGCAGCGAAGAGCGCCCTGAGTGCCCTGAAAAGCGCCGCGGGTATCGTGAAGGGCGCCGTGGGTTTGGAGAGCAGCGCCGTGGATGTCTCGAAAAGCGCCGCGGGTTCCGTGAAGAACGCCGTGGGTGCCGAGATAAGCGCCGTGGGTGCTCCGAAGAACGCCGCAGATACCGTGAAGAACGCCGTGGAAGCACTGGAAAGCGCCATGGTTGCCGTGATGAGTGCCGTGGGTACAGCGAAGAACACCATGGGTGGCAAGAAGAAAGCCCTGTGTGCCGTGAAGCCATAGGTGCCGTAAAGGGCGCCGCGGGTATCATCAAAAGCGCCGTTTTCCGCGTGGAAAAATCAACAATTTCACGCTGCGACTACCGTAAATCTTGACTTTAGAGTTCCTTCCTCGTCACTGAACAGCCGTACCAGCACAGTACTTACACACTTGTTGGCAACAAACTGTAACAGTTCGTCGATTTGCTTAGTCGCAGCGACTCGTGCGTTTCATGAAAATAAAGAACGTCAGGCAAAAGTCGGACGCTCCGAATTCAAGTCGGAGCGTCTAACTATGACCTCGGCCTAAATCGTTCGCGAAGAAAAAAGTTGCGCAATAGATCTTATGAAATTTAACATGAGTTTGGAACATAATCCGCGAAAAAATTTTGCATGTTTATTTGAATCGTAACATGTCGATGATACGAACATCGCACAAGCATGAATCGATTTGATGAAGAATTCGGGAAAAACCACGGGTATTTCTACAGAATATACAAACATATCTCTACAGGTACGTCTGGCTAAACACTGAACTACACGACTCCTCCAGATCCTCATCATCGTCCGCACATCATCCTCGTCAGACCGTAGCCGTCAGATGATGTAAGACGGACCAGGAAAAAAAAAAGAAAGGGAGGAAATATATGTATATAACAGGGGAGAGGAAGGGAGGGAAGGCAACTGTGCAGTGAAAGGCTTGGTGGACAACTTAAGGTCCAGATTGTTGAGCAGAGATCGTCTCAGAAGTGATGTAGCAATGACAGCCACCTCTAGCAAATGACTTCTGATGCTTCTGATGATGATTAGGTCGGTCAGACACATTGCTACATCACCCATTACGATAAGGCACACGGAATCACATGATGAACATTATAAGGCGAGAATAATCGTAACTACACAAATGGCACTCATGATTCACACAGAGACAGAGACGACGATGATGATGCAGACACACACACACACAAAATCAAAAATACAGTATTCATAAAATCAATAAAACAAACAATCAACGAATAAAAAAATCCAATGAGAAAATGGGAATATTATGGCGGAACTCATGGCTGAGAGAAGATCAAAATGACACTGAATGAAGCATTCTGGATGATATTATACACATACATCATCAAATATAAATAAAAGTACGTATGGTCTATGTCATTCAATTAGGAAGCCGCAACGCGGCTTGGCGGGAAAACGAATGATTTCGCGCCCGATTCCTAACTGAATGGCGCAGACCAGTTCTGATTGACACACTCCTCATCATTATGAGAGGGATCAGATTTGGACAAAGAAAAAAAATACTACATACTACGGGAGGGGGTGGGGCAAATAGTGACTCTCAATATGAGCATTTGTAATGGACTAGCTGTACCCTTCCAACGGCTGTGAAAACAATATGGAGTGTGAGCGGGATAAAAATATATAGAAATAGCAAACATAAATCTGCGAGAAAGAAAAAAAAATGCAACAAAATAAAAGGCAACACATGACACTGAGATTGACATGGGGTGGGTCGGGATACTCTGGAAGAAATCGCCTGGATGTCACCGAAGACCTGTCAGACCGGAGGCGAGGCGGCCTATTCCCGGCGAATTCGCTGTAAAATCAAGGCAATGCCCGGATTCTGCCAAGATTTCACTGCCTCGATAAGGCGAAAATGCGGCGATGTCGCAAAAATATTGCCATGTCTGCCACCGCATACCGAAAATTCGAACCATCACTCCCTAACAATCTTGTGATCGGCAGCGCTACCGACTGAGCCAACTCCGCTGCTGCACCTGGGCGCTCTCATGACAGTGTTTTCGCGGTATTTTCGCGGCAAAGTTTCGGTAAAATCCATGCTAGCGGCAAATTCTCGGTGGAATCCAGGCGATTTCTTCCGGAGTAAGGGGCGAGAATCGGCCTAGGTGTACGCGCCTGAAAGTGTCTACCACTGTTCATAGGGGACGATTTTCTCGTCATTTGAATCGTGAGCTGACGGTTGAGGTTCGTGTTGTTCCGTTTGCATCTGATAGTTGCCAATCATCGGATAGTCGAAATTCGGCACATAATCGTGGCCCGTCGTCAGGATTACACATTGATCCAACTGAAACTAAAAATTTCTCAGTGATAATCCTCAAATCAGCCAAATTATAGTCACAAAAATATTCGAAATTCAGCTGTTTCTCGACTAGAATTCAATGGATTTGTAGCAATAAGGAAAAAGTCCCGGAGTTCATAATCCCTGGTTACATAAAGTTTGTCCGAATGAGACTGTCCGCCAACGCGGTCGGCGTCCGTATCGCGCTACCATTTTTTTTTCGAACGAGCCTAGGCACGGCTGCAGACAGCTGACTGGGGTTTCACTCAATATTTGTCTAAAATTCTTGTCGACCTGTCTGCAGGCCCGAAAAATGCCTACGCCGCGGTCGCTCAACACGCACGCCGACCGCAAAGGCGGACAGTCTTATTCGGACAGATTTTACATAGTTGGATATGCCGCGCTTTCACCTTCGTATTCATTGATCCTTGAACACGTTTTGGGCGAAAATATAATTTCGATCCGGAAGGGGAAAACGTTAATCAAAACCCCGGAACGCGACATCCTGAATCACTGGACTTCGGTAAATTGGGAAACTCCGGTCTTGTAGATATTAGGTAGCAGGAAAAGTTCCCAGTCATCTGATTTAGGTAGTTTTCCAGACTTTGAATGTTGATGTTTGGGTTAACTGGGTTATACCAATCAAAAGCGCAAATTTCTTTCTATTTATTGCTATCTTCAGTTTCGAGAAATATCTGGTGAATCTAGCATTATGTGCGGAAATCAGGTGGCAGAGCGCTCACGAGATTCTTGAAGGAGCGTGAGTATTGATTTTCGTGGATTTCGGGAATTCACAATTTCGGTCTTTTTTTGCATTATCAGACCAATTTCGGTCGCGAAAATTTCAAGTCAGGCGATAAGGGCAAAACCCTACCCAAGAGTATCTAATTCATCCAGTATCGATTACTATCGATTATTTCGCCGAAAATTAGATTTTTTCAACATTGGGGAAAATGATAGCTAATTGACGAAATATAAAATGTCGGGTAAAGACTTGCTGGTATTATTACAGCTTTTTTGAACACCGGGAGAACGAATTTTTCCCGTTTTTTTTCCGGAATTCGGAAGGCAGAAAACTGTCGAAAACTAGAAAATCGCAAGAAAGCTCGTCTCTGACCCTGACTGATCATGGGCGAAGATCGAACTCAAATGTTTACAGTAAAAGCGAAGTCTGCAGACACTACGCTACAATCGCGCGAAAAGCGAAGTGAAAAAATCAAAATACATGTGAAGAAACGGATTTCCCTTTAAGGGGATCGAAAATCGCATGTGGAACGCTTGAAAACGCACGGTAAGGTGAGAAAATTAAGAATTCTTCAAAAATCTTTTCTATCTTTAAAAATTCGATTTTCCGCGTTTCGCGTTCCCAAACTCACACTCTCACGCGTTTTCGGCCATCCGCGTCTGACAATGCTAAAGCTGCAAAAGTGCTGCAGAACGCGGAAACATAGGGTTGATTCTAGTGCTGAAAGTCAATCAATATTTCTGAAGTTCCCACCGCATTTCCGCGCATTTTTTTCGGGCGTTTCGCTCCCAAGTTCTGAAACTCCAGAGGAATCTTTTTCGTACCAAAACCTGATCCTTCATGCATACTTTTTTCCACTCATTTCTGGATCGAATTCAATAATCGTTCGAATAGTATTCTTATAATTCTTCATCCCGGAATTTCAATTTTTCGTCTTAATCATATATTCAATTGAATGGAGTTTCTGGGAATGGACGGGGCTGCGGTGGTAGATCGTCACGCGCGACCGAAACATGTCGCTAACGCCGCGCGGCCCTATGATCGCGCCTCGTTCATTCGCTAGTCTAAATTTGGCGAAAGTCTTTTATTTCAAAATCGAATAATTCACAAGAAACACTTTTCCTGACATTATATGGGGGGAAATCTCAAAAATATGAAATAGATTTCTGAATAGATTTTCTGTATGCTTCGCTATCTCTTCACTCTGACATCATGACCTCAAGTGAAAGACATAAAGATAGAAAAGTTGTAGCTGCGGTGAATCCGCAATGTGTTACGATCAGGTGCGAAACCTCAGCCCGCTTGAAAAAGTCAAGAAATGCGTCATGTGTTTCGTTTTCGCTTCTGCGTCATCACGTAAAACGCGCACTTCCTTTGAAAAACTGGCTAGAGCTCCGAAAATCATCACTATGAAAAGGTATGAAGGCCTTTCGCCAATTTTAGTCCAGCGAATGAACAAGGTGCGACCATTTGCGGCCAGCCGTGCGACACCAGCGATCAGTTGGACTTCAATCGCGAGCGGCGATCTACCGCCGCGGCATCGTCCATTCAATAGAATTAGAGCTTGTTATGCACTAGATTTCATAAACTTTTGGCCGCATGGGATGTCACAGATTAACAAATAGCACACAGAAAAGTCGAAGCCCAAAACGAGATCACGAATTCTCAACGTAAACGAAGCAAGCAAAATGTGGAATTAAACACATGTAGAAAAAGTTGAAAATTTCATTGTTTTCACAATTCTCCGAGAAGTTGGATTCAACGAAAGCACTGCCTTCACAATTCTCCGAGAAGTTGGATTCAACGAAAGCACTGCCTCTATAGGGAACTAAGAATTTTGGTGGTAAAAATTTAATAATTAAATTATTTCATTCGCAAAAAATGGTAACGATCAGAACCTTAACAGACTACGCATCAATTGTAACATTTACACTTCGAAAACATTTGAAAATTTACCCCATGAGGTTGGTATCCGATTCCTTGAGGCAACATCATGTCCGGTTGTGTAGTGACAATGTACTGAGGATGAGCAACATTCGGAGTTTCATTGTGAATGCTGTAGTCCATTGGAACGGAAACCGGCAATGACGTTGACGTCAGATGATGCACAGATGGCTGAAACAACAATTTACAGCGTGAAAATCATTAGAAAAACTGATTTTACATAAAGCCTCTGCTTATTGTTAAACAGTAAAACTCAAGCTTCCCACCAGTTGTTGAGGATTAATCGGCCTGAAGTTCAACATATTCAGCTGCATCGGCAAATGCACGTTGATAGGTGTCGTTGTCGCTCCACCCAATGACGGCTAAAAATTTCACACATTTTTTGTGTTCACTATTGAAACAGAAAACTATATTTACCTCAGTTTTAATATCTCCTAATAATTGGGAATTTAACATATTATCGTCGATACTATTCAGCATCGGATTTGGATGACGGGATGTCAGCGATGGATCCACTTCGCTGCAAAGAAAAGGTATGTCGTTACAATTGAAAAAATATGACAACTAAACACAGATTTGCAACAACCACTCATGAGAGTAGTCTAGACGGAGCAGGAAAAACACTGAAAAGAATCAAGAGTTTTCAAACATTTTTCAGGCGATTTGGTAAATGAGGGCAACAACAAAAGCAAAGTATAGTCACTACCGAACTTTCGTCACTACGTAAGCGATGTTGAAGAAGATATCGGAAAAGATTCTTTTCTATTTCAGTCGAGGAAGGCCCTGAGTGTCGTTTAGTGTTGCTTGCCGCACTAGAAGGTGGTGCTGCGCACCGTGAGTGCCGTGTGGTGTTGCTCGCCGCCCCTGAGGATAGTGCTGCGCGCCGTGAGTGCCTTGCGTTGTTGCTTGTCGGAAAAGAAGGTGGTGCTGTACGCCGTGGGTTCCGCATGGCGTTGCTTGCCGCACTTTAGGGTAATGCTGCGCGCCGTGAGTGCCGTGCCGTGTTGCTTATCGCTCTATAGGGTGGTGCTGCGCGCCGTGAGTGCCGTGCCGTGTTGCTTACCGCACTCAAGGGTGGTGCTGCGCGTCGCGAGTGTCGTGAGGTGTTGCTTGCCCCACTGGAGGTTGTTGCTGCGCGCCGTGAGTGCCTTGCGGTGTTACTTGTCGACAAGAAGGTGGTGATGTGCGCCGTGAGTTCCGTATGGTGTGGCTTGCCACATGCTGCGCGCCGTGAGTGCCGCGTGGTGTTGCTTACCGCTCTATAGGGTGGTGCCCAGTGCGCTGTGGTGTTGCCTGTGTAACTAGAAGGTGGTGCTGCGCGCCGTGAGTGCTGTGTAGTGTTGCTTGCCGTACTATGGGGTGGTGCTGCGCGCCGTGAGTGCCTTGCGTTGTTGCTTGTCGGACAAGAAGGTGGTGCTGTACGCCGTGTGTTCCGCATGGCGTTGCTTGCCGCACTTTAGGGTAATGCTGCGCACCGTGAGTGCCGCGTGGTGTTGCTTATCACTCTATAGGGTAGTGTTGCGCGCCGTGAGTGCCGTGCCGCGTTGCTTATCGCTGTATAGGGTGATGCTGCGCGCCGTGAGTGCCGTGCGGTGTTGCTTACCGTATTGGAAGTTGGTGCTGCGCGCCGTGAGTGCTTTGCGGTGTTGCTTATTGAGAAGAAGGAGGTGATGTGCGCGGTGGGTTCTGTATGGCGTTGCTTGCCGCATGCTGCGTGCCGTGAGTGCCGCGTAGTGTTGCTTACCGCTCTATAGGGTGGTGCTGAGTGTCGCGTGGTGTTGCCTGTCTAACTAGAAGGTGGTGCTGCGCGCCGTGAGTGCGGTGTAGTGTTGCTTGCTGTACTATGCGGTGGTGCTGCGCGCCGTGAGTGCGGTGTAGTGTTGCTTACCGCTCTATAGGGTGGTGCTGAGTGTCGCGTGGTGTTGCCTGTCTAACTAGAAGGTGGTGCTGCGCGCCGTGAGTGCGGTGTAGTGTTGCTTGCTGTACTATGCGGTGGTGCTGCGTGCCGTGAGTGCCGCGTAGTGTTGCTTACCGCTCTATAGGGTGGTGCTGAGTGTCGCGTGGTGTTGCCTGTCTAACTAGAAGGTGGTGCTGCGCGCCGTGAGTGCGGTGTAGTGTTGCTTGCTGTACTATGCGGTGGTGCTGCGCGCCGTGAGTGCGGTGTAGTGTTGCTTGCTGTACTTTGGGGTGGTGCTGCGCGCTGTGAGTGCGGTGTGGTGTTGCTCGTCGCGCTCGAGGGTGGTGCTGTGCGCCGTGAGTGCCATGTGGGATTGCTTGCCAGAGGGCCTTTCTCAATGCTCTATGTCTTTATCTCGCTAATCCGGTTTCGTTTGAACCATTGTTTTGCAATGATGACTCCGGCTTCTGATCGCCCAACTTTTTTCAGTAATGCTACTGTGTTTAAAGATGTTTTTTCTCTGTTACTAGAGTTGCAAAGGAGTCATTGTACCTGTTATAAATGTGCATCAAAAGATTGTTGTTGCTATTTACAAGGGTGTCCAAGGAGCTGGTGTCGAGATCCAGTTGATGATCTGACGGAGGGATGAGAGCGCTCTGAAACACGAATTTGTGGAGCTCAGCTAACAGAACGGACATGAGATCTACAGAAATGTGACAACGAACCGCTTGTAAGGGTTGGGTGATGGGATTCAGATGAAGCGTACCGACAGCATGATGCGGTGATGACTTAAAACAACTTATTCACATGAGAAAATAGACCACATGTCACCGGATAAGTATACCTTGTTCGTCTTCTTCTTAGGCGTCGTCGTTGTGATCAATGGTTGACTGTGAATCGACGAGGCTGAAGACGTAGCCGGATTACCTTGCTCTTCCTGTTCCATCATCTGAACGCATAAGAGAAGGTTCTCTAATGATATTAGCGGAGTATGCAACGCTTATTATAGCTTGCATACACTCTAAAACTTACCAGCTTTCGTTTTGCTGCTGTTGCATACGTCAACTGGCGGAGATCGTTGTCAAGGTGTGGGGTGGACTCGTTCTTTCTCAAATGCATCTCCTTGTGACACTAAAAAAATCACAATCAAGTAAGCAGTTTCTCTTGCAATACTGAAAAATCTCCACAGAAATGCTGTCAACCCTAACACAAACCTTCAAACTGTTCTTCCACTTGAACGTCATTTGACACACCGTACATACAAATGGTTTCGCATCCGAATGAATCCGTTTATGATTCCATAGCGTAGACCGGCGATTAAACCGGGCTTTGCACACCTGAATAACGGACATATTCCGGGGGTCTTTCGAACAAAAAAAAGGTATTTTTGAAGGACAGACATTCCGATTTCTTTAAACAGTTACTAGAGAGAAGTTAGGAAGAATGATCCCAGATTTTTTAACATCATTTTCTGACAGCCACTAAAAACTCAAAATAGGGCCAGAAAAAAGAGACAACAAAAACGGAAAATTTGATCACTGATCCCTGAAGTTGGAGATATCGCGAGCGAAATATGAGATAAGTGTGCACGGAGGGATAATATCCAGGCAATGACTCAAGCTTACGACAGATACATATCTCAATGCTATGATTCAATTTCTTCGCGATTCGAAGAATCCCATAATTCCGTCCTTTAACCCACTCAAACTACGCAACATATCAGAATTCCATCACTCACATCACATTCGAATGGCTTCATCCCCGTATGGCTGTTCTGATGCTCCTCGAGCTCCATTTTGCTGCCAAATCGTGACGTGCACAAATTGCACGGATACGGTCGTTTACGGTCGGCAGCCAGGGTTCGTCCTAAAATCGGAATAACTGTCATTTCGATAAGAACTTCTTAGCTTCCTTATCGGAATAAAATTTCGCTCCGCAGTTGCGGACAGCCGCTGTTGCAGCACGTTGCATGGTGATAATCGGACTGGAACAAGTGGTAGTCGTACCGGGACCCAGTGGTCCCAGCACGTGCTGCGTGCTTCAACATCGGCTGTCCGCAACTGCGGACCGGAATTTCGCTCTGCTAAGGACACTATGTGATTTGTAGATGAATAGATCCTACCATTCGAATTGATTTTCACATGATTGTTGTTGAGCGGATCGTGATTGTTGCTGACGGGTGGGCAAAAATTCGACTGAATATTGAAATTCGACACGCTAAAGAGCATGTCTGTCGATGGGCACACTGAAAAAAGGATATATACTGAATCTTTCTTTCCTTAACCAAAAAAGCGCCTTGAAGGCCATGTTTTTGTGTAGCTTGGCCTCTCTAGTGAACGAAAATGCCGAAAAGGTCCATGAATAACCTTCATTTATAAAGGAAAATCAGTCCGAACAGGCTGTAAATTTGAAATTGAATTTCGCGCCAAAGTCGTTTTCAAATTTCTTCTGCATGTGAAGTTTGTGCCATAATTGAATTTTTATGTTGTTTGACGGTCGCATCAACATTCAATAAAAAAGTGCTAGATGACTGGTGAGAACTGTTGACGGATCCACATTTTGAATCCCTTCTAACCTCATGACAATACGTTCTTGACGCACCGAAGCTTACCGGTGTGGACAACTGGGCTCATTCATGAAATTGGGCCCGGAAGATTGAAAGTGATTCCCAGCGCGAACGATGCCTTTAATGTTATATTCCGTTTCGAAAAAGCAAATTTTGTTTTCTAAGGCATTTTTCAAAGCCCCCGCCGATGAATAGAATTTAAAACTCTACAAAAACCATACACATTTTCAATCCAAAACAGAAACTGATATTTATCATTACGATGAATTTGAACTTTTAATGCATTTAAATATGAAAAAAATTATCTCAATATTAATAATTTTTGATTACTAAATTTAAAAAAATGATGTATTTAAATTCAACAAGCTTGAGAATTTTGGATGAAAAAGTCAGGAAAATACTTCATAATCTGAAATCCGAAATTAAATTTCGGTCAACGTTGAAAACATACACTAATGGAGTGAGTTCGACCGTTTTTTTAATTGGAATTATGCAAACATTTTGGAAATACACACGAATTCGAGCAATCACTTTGGGAAATAATCAGAAAATTTTCGAGTTGAATCGAAAGAAAAAGCACACATTTTAAAAAATCAATTTCAGAATCGAGGGTCGCCGAAATCGGAATAGCCGCAGGAAGTCAGCTTTGACCGATTTTTTTTGAAATACCGGATCATTTCTGGCCTTTTTCGAAATCTAAAGCTCGAGAAAACTGATGGTGAATCGAGAAAAGGCCTAGCAAAGTGACTGTTAAAGTTTCGTAAATTATTATTAATTACTATTTTTTCAGAAAAATATAAAGAGCTGCAGATTACGACTCAACATGAATAAAAATGATCAAAGTGTCAATTTTTTATCATCTTCAGTGATTTGCTCTGATAGCATGCAAAGTAGGCAGATTCTCGCTTGCCTTGACCACCAACGTCGCCTTCGCCGTCAGTTGCACGAGCGAGCGGCGGCGATTTTCCAAGCATCAATCAACACACGCCAAACTTCAAAGTCAAAGCAACTGCCTCCGACTATCCTGCCTGAATGCATCAGCGAACATGCATTTATACCATCAAAGTAATTGATGGAGCACAACGGCACTTCAGGTCTGGACTACTGATCAAGACGGATGTTAGCAGCTTGAGATTTCCCACCGAAGAACTATCGACATTTCTCAAGACCGTGTTAGACGGAAAATTTACGAAAATCGCAAACATCGCCTTACCAGAACAAAGCCGTGATGATAACTGCAACTATGATTGCAGAGAAAACAAAAACGTGACCGCCGTGTGAATTGCCCGTGATGAATAATGTTATACAAGCCCCCCCCCCCCGTCGGCTCTCGTAAACAAAATTTATGATAACCAAATGATAAAGGGTAGGGTATAAAAGACGTGGCGGGCATTGTGTCTTCATTCATGAACCATCCTTCTCCAGGGGTCAGCCGTTGAGGATCTGTCTGCCGGTGGTCAAGATATAACAAAATCATCGTAAAAACTTTGAAAATTTAAGAGCCAACTTGAGTGAGCCGATTGGGTGGTGGGTGGGCTGGATAAGAGCACCCTATCGTGATAACACCACCTACATCGCGTCGTTTGAATTAATGGGCCATGATGAAACCTCCATAAGGGTACCGTGTAGAATAGTGTGACGTAATTGCGTCGTGAAAAGTGACGTGCCGTGTTCACTGGTGTACCGTGACAACATCACCCTGTATATGCCGTGATAAACCTCCTAAATCGCGCCGTGATCGCAGCAACCTGGAGGTTTCGTTTAAACTTGTGCGCTGTGATAAAACCACCCTGAATCTGCATTGTACATAAGCTGGTGTACCGTGACAACATCATCTTGTTGGTGCCATGTTAACTAATGCGCCAGGATCACACCAATCTGCCTGTGCCGTGTCAACTGGAGCGCTGTGATCGCACAAATCTGCCTGTGCCTTGTAAACTGATGTGCCGTGATGACACTACCCTGATGGTGCCGTGTAAGCTTGTGCGCAGTGATTGCACAACCTACATCGCGCCGTGATAAACCACCTACATCGCGCC
The DNA here is from genome assembly GCA_029168955.1 of Aplectana chamaeleonis. Lineage (NCBI taxonomy): Eukaryota > Metazoa > Nematoda > Chromadorea > Rhabditida > Cosmocercidae > Aplectana > Aplectana chamaeleonis. Next base: position 1,343,187 of record JAPDOI010000077.1, read on the forward strand.
GTGTTAACTAATGCGTCATGATCACACCCACCTTAAGGTGCCGCGGCAACACCACCCTGATGGTGCCGTGTAAACTGATGCGCTATGATAACTTTACCTACTTCGCGCCGTGTTAGCAAATGCGCCGTGAACACAGCAACCTGCTGGTGCCGTGTAAACTGCTGTGCCCTGACGGCACTACCTTGATGGTGCCGTGTAAGCTGATGCGCCGTGATAACATCACATACATCGCGCCGTGATAAACCACCTACATCGCGCCGTGATAACACCACCTACATAGCGCCTTGATGAAGCACCTACATCGCGCCAAGTTAACTAGTGTGCCAGGATCACAGAAATCTGTCCGTGCCTTGTAAACTGATGTGCCGTGAAGACACTACCCTAATGGTGCCATGTGAGCTTGGGCGCAGTGATAACTCAACCTACGTCGCGCCGTGATAAACCACCTACATCGCGCCGTGTTAACTAATGCGCCAGGATCACACCCACCTTAAGGTGCCGTGGCAACACCGCCCTGATGGTGCCGTGTATACTGATGCGCCATGATAACACCACCTACTTCGCGCCGTGTTAACAGATGCGCCGTGAACACAGCAACCTGCTGGTGCTGCATAAACTGCTGTCCCCTGACGGCACTACCTTGATGGTGCCGTGTAAGCTGACGCGCCGTGATAACATCACATACATCGCGCCGTGATAAACCACCTACATCGCGCCGTGATAACACCACTTACATAGCGCCTTGATGAAGCACCTACATCGCGCCGTGTTAACTAATGTGCCAGGATCACACCAATCTGCCTGTGCCCTGTAAAGTGATGTGCCGTGAAGACACTACCCTAATGGTGCCGTGTGAGCTTGGGCGCAGTGATAACACAACCTACATCGCGCCGTGTTAACTAATGCGCCAGGATCACACCCACCTGAAGGTGCCGTGTGAATTGGTGTGCCGTGGCAACACCGCCCTGATGGTGCCGTGTAAACTGATGTGCCGTTATAACACCACCCTGATCGCGCCGTGATAACACCACCCAATGCGCCGTGTAAGCCGAACAGCCGTGAAGACACAATCGCGGTCGTTAGCTAATTTAGTGCACCGTAAAAATACCAGATTTCTCCAAAGTTGTCCCAAGATTGGAACAAGTTCTGATACTGCTACCGAGATCAAGGAATTTCTGTAAAATACCTTGATACACTTCGAAGGCAGCTACAAATAAAATTTGGAAAACACTGGGCGATTCACAATTCTTTCGTGACGCCTTTTTTCATGACTAGGCCCAGCGCCAAAGTTCCCACACAAAACCTACCTTACCACTTAAGCAAACCCAATCATATTTATCCCGTGAGGAATGGAAAACTCACAAGTAGCCTTCGATTTCGGAGGCGTCGATGGCTCCTCCGTTTTCACTATATCGTACGGATTGTGATGCATGAGATGTGCTTGAATCTCCATGATTCCTACTTTGTAGTAATTGTAATCGACGCCACCCACAGCTACGATCAACACATCCGCTAGATCTAAAAGAGGTCTATAGAGGTAGGTAATTACTTAAGAAGTAATTACACAAACACACACACGAATGTCATAGTGTTAACTGCATTATTACCTATAGATGATATGAGTCTGCTACAACTCACAAAAGTATGAATATAGAAACAGACAGATTACAGGCAAATCCACTAATCGCAGTGTCTATTACAAGTTAGGCGTTAACGCATGTGTGTGTATGCATATTTCTGGGTGGTGTGTGGGCTGATTGTTAGATATCGATCGCGAGTAAATGAACAATTAGTGATGAACTGAGTCGTCGGCATTGGGTTATCATTGGCAGAACTTGTTTGGGCAAAAATTGGAGTGAGCGTCGAGAGAGTTGATATACGCGCTCGGCCACGCCCCCTTTCGCCCCTTCGCGCCGGCGTCGCTCCGCCATGGCCACGGAGGAAGGATACTGTAGCCGGGGGTGAGAAGGGGTCGTTCTTCAATCAAGGAACACCGGGTCGCTGGCTGGCTGGCTGGCCGGCTAGCTGGCAATCACTAATCAGTAAAAACACCAATAGAAGAACACAAGCTAAAGAAAGCATACACGCCCAAAAATGATATCAATTTTATGGCATGAATCGAAGGCATGGAGCTGTCAATACTGACAAAAGACGAAAAAAAAAACGGGAAAACGCAATCAAAATCAAGAAATAACGGCTCTATCTGTATTGGTCCAGAAGTAGACGAGTTACACCGCATTGGCCGAAATAGCGAAGCTAGCTACAAATCAATTGGGATAAAGACGCTAAAACACTCGTACGGCCTTTACTAAAACGCTTAGGTAGTTACAAGAGTCAAAAACAAGCCCAAAATCACCGTATTTGAGCACAAATTTAGAGAGTGTTTGTATTGATGGGCGGAGTCCATCTAGGGAGTAGGCGGAGAACAGATGATTTGATGACTAAATATATGGCTCAAATACGACCATTTTAAGTCGCTCTTGGCGCTTGGTGATTCAGAAGATCTCAGGCGAATCTCGGCCCCGAGCCGCCTGACAGTTCGGCTCGTGTTTTCAATCTGCGTGTCGGCTTCTGTTGCTGTACGAGCCACTGCTGTTGCTTTACGGGTCACTGCTGTTGCTGTCCAGGCTGCTCCGGTTCGCCCGAACAGCAACAGCAGTGGCCCGGAGATCGGGAGAACGAGCCGAACTGTCAGGCGGCTCCGATTCCTGTTCGGTGCCGCTCGGGGCCCAGAATCGTCTGAGTTATTGGAGCGAAATCAATAAAATCTGGGGCTGAACCAAAAAAAAACACAAAACTTTCCAAAACAGAAGAAAGATAAAAACAGATAATAATAATCAGAGCAAAGGTCCAAATATTTATACCGACGTGAGTCCGAAAAAAACTAATTTGCAAATTAAATCACCCCCAAAAAATCATTATTACAGATGCTGTTTATTGCTCAGCTCAAAAACTTAATGCTCTTAATCAGGCTACTGTAAGGTGGGACTTGAAGGGTACTATAACTGTGCAGATCAGATTAATAACGGTCTTTCCTCATGATCAACACTATCACTTAATGGTAGTGTAGGCCTGACCCTAGTTCACGGTGGGACGTTTCTCCTGATCGCAGCACTCTCAACTGTTATTTGAAGGCAGAATAAGCTAGCAAACATACAAAAACAGCAAAAAAAGATCTCCGCTGAGTTGTTTCAGCCCCAAAATAAGCTCCAGTTCACGGAACCACGGATCCAGGAATAGGAAACCTTCGTTCACATTTTAGCTACCATTCAATTTGTGAAAGTCGTCTTCCAGCTAGCGCCATGAATGCCGTAAGAAGCGCCGCGGGTGCCGTGAAGATCGCCGTGGGTGGTGCTGAACGCCGTGAAGTGGCATGGGTGCAATGGAAACACTATATGCCGTGAAAATTCCATCCTTTCGCCGGATTTTCTATGCTCTTAATACGACAATCTTTTATTCAGAGACTTCCCTGTTCAAAGTAATGGCCCTAGGCTTAAAAAACTTCTGAATAGGGATCAACTAGTCCAGCTCCTATCTATCTAACCCAAGTTTGGGAGACGTCAAAATTTAACCGAACCTAACTTTCAAGTTTTGCCTATCAATAAATTATACTACGGCGTATGTTAAATTCATGTGTATAGGAATATATAACAAGTAAAAGTTAGTTTCTGACGCAGACGCTAAGCGATTGGGGCAGTCCTCAGTCTGCCGCAGCGTCTCCTCTGGCTTCCCTCATGCGCTGCGACTGAAAGTGACGCTGACATAATGGAAGAGAGTCTTCGAGTTCCATCAAAACGCAGCATGATCGCTAGACCCTGTGATTTTCTAGGTGAAAGCGTCCAACTGTGACTAAGATTTCAGAAGACCACATAAAAAAAGATTTCAGTGAATGACAAAAACAAAGCAAAAAACACAGAAAAGCACACACACATACACACACAGAAGTCCCATAAAATTATAGCACACTAAATAACACTATTGAAACATTTTAATTTGTTGCTGCCAATAATGTCAGCTATGAAATCGTAAAATTCGCGAAACCGAAGAAATAGAAAGATGAATGCCTTGAAGAGTGATGTCTGTGAATGTAAATACATCAGTAAAGTTTTATAGTTATTCACCTCGAGCTTGCCTAACAGTACTACCCATTATCTGAGCTGGAGTTGTACATACTTCATCGCACCCATAAACGCAGCGCCTTGAACATACTTCGCAGCACCTATAGACTCAGCGCCTTGACCAGAACCTATGTATTCCTACCATCTAAACACTGGCTATTTACATTTGTGTCTGCCGCTACACAGAAGTATAACTTCAGGTCTGTTCTTATTTTTCTTAGTCAAAATCATCTAAACCTTGGGATAAAACAGTGGATTAAGACCGCACAAAAATCGAGCCGGTTAAAACCGTTTTTGGTTTTGGCGGGAGAGCTAGGGGATTATAGACATGGTCTTATCTAAGCGATTGCATTTGCCTGAACTGAATCACATTTTTTCTGTAGTACTTCTACAAATCTTACAACAGGTTTCGGGTCTGATTAGCGGCTAGCGGTGAACATGCACACATACGCATCACGTTCTCAGCTGTGAAGTGTAAACTCCACGGCGGCGGCGATGTCGTCGGAGACCACCATGGGGAAACCCCCCCCCCCTTGTCTCCCGCCGTTCCCCTCCAGCCCCGTACTGTAACAATAGTGTAATGCAAATGTTTGTATGAAGGTGTAACACACACACGCGAATCATTTCAGTGGTCGAATCTCCCCTCCTCGTGCTTCCCCGGCGGTTTGTTTCCTGTGTGTATGTGTATTTCTGTCTATCCACAACTTCCTCATTATTGTATCTTTCTTATCTAAACATCTGCGTAATTTTAGCAGTTTGAATGATCTGATCAATTCTGATTACCGTGAATGAGTGATTGCGCGTTTGAGAATTTTGTCTTGAAAAAGAAAGGGGTTGTGGAAGAAAGTGCTCGGCGGTAAAAGGTGGCCCTGCCATGACGAATAAGTCCACGACGACGCCGGGCTGAAAGCGAAAGCCAGCTGCACTCTCTTTTTCGAGCTAACGAAACCCGCTTGACGACGGGTTGAACTTGATCCTTGTAGATGGCGAAGAGCGCGTCAAAAGTTCAGGTTTGACACGCCGCCCCGCGCCAATGTCGCTAGCTGATTACGCAACTCCACTTTCCACAACCCCGCAAAACTTCATAGCCCGATCGTCGGATATCGCGGATTTTTTCAAATAATGATCATCTGCTTAGGCTAGCCATACTTGCGAAAGTGAAATAGCATGCCAGCAACGTCAAGATGTGCTTCAAATGATGGCTAAAATTTAAATCTAAACAAAATTCGTAGAGATGTTAAACCACGAGTTCTTTTTTGAATTGGAACAGTCCTCGCACAAAAATTCATTCAGAATCAGTGTTTTGAAGGCAGATTCAAGCCGAAATTTCGATTTCCACATTTCGCGCTAAACGGGAGCATATGCTACAGGCAGTTCCAGGGAACTCAGGCGATTATCGGCCCCGAGCCGCCTGACAGTTCGGCTCGTTTTTCCAATCTGCGAGTCGGCTCCTGTTGCTGTCCTGGCCACTGCTGTTGCTTTCCGGGCCACTGCTGCTGCTGTCCGGGCTATTCCGGTTGGCCCGAACAGCAAGAGCAGTAGCCCGGAGATTGGGAGAACGAGCCGAACCGTCAGGCGGCTCCGATTCCTATTCGTTGCGGCTCGGGGCCGAGAATCGCCTGAGAACGTCCAAAAAACTGCAGAAAAAAAAACGAACTTCCTCGATTTAGATATATATTTCAGCCTGAATTGAAGCTCCACTCAACTATTCAGAATAATGGTAGCCGTTGTCCGCGTTTTTTGCCACCACCCACGTTTTTACCCGGCGCGCCGTGGAAATGTTCCCCAGCGAGAGCCGTGAATGCCGTGAGTGCGCAGCGAATGCAATAAGTGACGTGGGGAAGCACGTCGAATGCCGCGAGTGCAGAGGGAGAGCACGGGATGCCGTGAGTGCAGCGGACATCGCCTTGAAGCGAGCTGCGAAAGCCGTGAGTGTCGTGGGGAGCGCCGTGAACAGCTCGAAAACGCTGTGGGGAGTGCCGTGAATGCCGTGAGAAGCGCAGGGTTGCCGTGAGTGCCGTGAGCAGCCCGCGAATGCCTTGAGAAGCCCTGTGAGTGCCGTGAGGAGCGCCGGGAACGTCATGGGTGACATGGAACAGCGCCTCGAATGTCGTGGGTGCCATGTGGAGCGCAGTGAACGCCGTGAGGGGCGTAGTGGGTGCCGTGGAAACACTATATGCCGTGAAAATATAAATATTTTTGCGCGCCTACATATCACGCTATAAAGGCCGTAATCCTTTACTTGAAGGCTATTTTCTCCAAAAGCAGAGTCTCATAGCTTACAAAACTCTTAGGCGGGTATCATCTGGTTCACCTCGATCCAAGTAACCCAATTTGAAAAAAAAATCGAAATCTGAACGAAAAATGAGATTAAACAACTTGATTTTTTGGTGAAAGCGGGTCGGCCCAAGCATGGTTTACAGAAGATTCTTCAAACCAAAATTTAGCATCTTCATTTTCACTACTTTCCTCCACTGAACTATAACTTTGCCGATTTCAGTAATCATGAAAAGAGTAGCCTGTCCTCTGCTTTATAGTCAAATGCTTCGTTTAGACACACTTTCGCCCCAAAAAAAAACGTCATGCGAACAATGCCAACGCTAAACCAAAAACCCAACCATTTCAAAGAAAGTGCGAAAAAAGTCTGAAGTTTCCGCAAGCGGTTCACAGCGAATTCAGTCTGTACCCGCTGCAAAACTAATCCCTCAAAATGGAAAGGAAAGGGTGTGTTCCAGCGTTTTATGGGGGAAAACCTGCAAGCAATCAACGTCGCTTGTTGCTTCCTTCAGAAGGAAGTTCAGCCCTGGTCTGGCCTGCTGGCGCCCCCGCTGCCGTCCGCCATTGCTGCGCATCACGTTACAAACTGGAACAGGTTACATGATGCTCCCACTAATTTTGCCTCTCTGCTGCTGATGAAACATCGTACAGACGAAGAAGCAAACCTTCCCGCTAACCCCGTCTGCCATACCCTACCCAAGGTTTAGAGAATCTGGACACTTCCCATTGAATAGGCATAGGTAAACTGCATACTTTGATCAGCGAAAAATGCCACTTCACCCTCATTCACTCGCTCTCAATGCAATGCCCGTGTGGCGAATCGGTGATGACTGGATCATCTGGGTAAAACGACGAAACTTCTTTGCAGTACCCATAAAGGATAAGGGCATTCGCGCCAGATGTGAATAATCGGGATCGGCGGACATATGACTGCGCTGCCGCCTAGCTTAGTGCAGGGCTAACCGAAACGAATTCAGCGAATGCTAGAGCCATATAAAATTTCCTATAGTTAATTAAATTTACAACATACGACAATCAATAATAAGGACAATGAGAAAACAGGCGAATCATATTTTGTGAATAACAAACGGTGGAGGATAGATGAAAGGGAAAGATGAAAGATGAGAAGGTATATAAGGTGAAAAGTTCACTGGAGGATAGCTTATAGTAGCGTCTAATGATGCCGAGTAATCCGATACAGTACTTGGAAATGGCCGCTCTGCCACGACTTGGACCAACTGTCCCTCCCCGTCCATCCGTTTGCTACTGGCCGCCCGCCCACCCACAAACTTCTGCTGCGAACCTCCCCTAGCATGCAAACTCAATGGCAAAATCCAAGCAATTTCCAACAATAGAGAATAATGAAAGCCACCAGGCTAAGGTATCACCAATATAAACCGGAAAGAAAAAAAACGCAACAAAAATTACTCAGAAAGCCATTTGCGTGTCAACTAATGCTTATACACCCTTATCTACATAATAACGACGATAACGAATGAATCCTTTTGATCCACCAATTGACGAGTGTTAGAACAAAAGCCTGTGCTGATTTTATAATGCAAAACTAATTTCGTCAAGAATGAAATAAACAGCCTATTCTTGAAACTTTTTACACTTAAAAAGCCTTCCGCTTCATTTGCAACTTTCTCCATTATGTTTTGGAGAATTCTGAGTGCGTAAATATAGGCTTCAGAATACAAAAAAAACTCGCCAAATCCCCCAACAAGAGTTTTAATTTTCTCCTTTCAAAATTCTTTCTACTCTTCGAAACCTCCCATTCAAGAACTTTACAAAAAAAAAGTTCATTGCTGTGGCATCACCTTTTCCCTCACTCTAGAGTTGCATGCCGTGGCATCACCTTTTTCCTCACTGTGGTGGTGCGTGCCGTGGCATCACATTTTCCCTCACTTTGGTGTTGCATGCCGTGGCATTGGTGCTGATTGCCGTGGCATCACTTTTTCCCTCTCTTTGGTGTTGCATGCCGTGGCAACACCGTGGTATCGCAGACCCTGGCATCACCTTTTCCCTTACTTTGGTGCTGCAAGCCGTGGCAACATCATGGTGTTGCACGCCGTGGCATCACCTTTTCCCTCACTTTGGTGTTGCATGCCGTGGCATCACCATGGTGTTGCATGCCGAGTCATCACAACGGTGATGATTGCCGTGGCATCACTTTTCCCCTCACTTTGGTGCTGCAAGCCGTGGCAACATCATGGTGTTGCACGCTGTGGCATCACCCTTTCCCTCACTTTGGTGTTGCATGCCGTGGCATCACCATGGTGTTGCATGCCGAGTCATCACAACGGTGATGATTGCCGTGGCATCACCATGGTGTTGCATGCCGTGGCATCACCCTCTGACCTTGGTATTGCATGCCAACTAAGAAAAGGTTCAAAGTTTATATTAAAGCTGCATTTCATTGAAAAATCCGAAAATCTTTGAAGCAGGAAAGTTGAAGCAGAGTTCATGTTGTATTAACTTCAAATACAGGCATAGCACAGTAATCACAACATAACTTTGTAACTTGGTAAGCAAAAGCAATATTTCAATGCCTTTCATAGTAAAGAGAGAAGCGGAAATAGAGAAAGTGTGGAAGTAGCGGGAGGAAAGAGAGAACAGAACCACAAGTCAGGTCGTTATTCGCTCTATCGCGTAGGCGTGCACTCGCCGGATCGCCAAGAAATCGAAAGCAGACGGCAAAAACGCACGCATCGCAGTTGCCAACGTTATTTATCTCGTCATACGTGATCAGTGCACAATAGTAACCAAACATTAACATGAGAATGTCGGGAGAAAACTTCCCAGTAGCCAAAATGGAGAAACATGACACAGACTTGAGTATGTGGCTGTAGATTATAAATATCTAGAAATGGTCAGCAGTGGAATGTAGCAGCAGCAGCAGTGGTGATTGTATACTGTAAGAATAGAGTCCTATAGTGCTACTGGGCTCTTCGGGGGCGGTTTATGGTAGTCTCGGCAGTGGCGGCAACGACGGACAGACGGACACACACACACACACGGGGACGGACGGACGGGCGTCGAACAGGCGCGCGGCATCATCAATCAGGCAGGCAAAGAGGGAGGAAGGAGGACGAGGATGAAAGAAAAGAAGACGAGAGGTATATGGCACGAGAGGAACGACCATCTAGCTTAGGAAGAGTTATCAATACTAACAAGGAAAGTGTTTAGAGTGGTAAACGCATCCGCCAAAACGACTAGTATCGTTAGTACATATCTCTTGTGGCTCAATAGAAAAAATGCGCAGTATCCCGCTCGAGCTGCAGGTTACAAGAAGTTACAAGCCTAAAAATGTCGTTTTTTGTGCTTTTTGTACCTTTCAAAAAGCGCATTAGTATTCGGAAAATCCAGAAACGGACCTCATAAATGTGTTCAGCGCCCAAAACTACCCTCCTCAACAAAGTTTGGGAAGAAGGCACTTTTTCCATACTTTGTACAGACTGATAGCGTTTTGGACAAGTACAGACTGTCGGTTGGGCATTTATTTATACCAATTAGAGGGCTCTGGAAGCAGTTTAGAAAAATGTTAAGGATTGGACCTAAAATTCTCCCAGGGAGCTTTTTTGGGGCGCTGACTACGAATCTGTGGTTTCTTAGTCGATTTTCCAAGGTTTTCGGCCAATTTCGTTCAAAGCTTCCCAACCGGGGAAAATTTCGAGGGAAAAACGCCACCTTCGAGATTTCCAGATTTCTACGACAGATGTGTCCCAAAATCATTCTCTGAGAGTTATTTGGAGTGCTAAACACGAATTTGTAGTCTGTTTATCGATTTTTTGCAGATTACGGTAGATTACGGTGGGTGTATGGTAGTTTGGCCAAAATCTCATATTTTACTCAAAATTTGTATATGGGGGTTATTCGGGGTGTAGAATACGAATTTACGGCCGTTTGTCAATTTTCAAAATACTAAGGTGGGTTTCGCCCTCTAAATGACATGTTACCTACCGTAACCTACAGTAAACGTCAGAAGTTCGTAAAACCAACTCCAAATTCGGGTTCACCACCCTAGATTACCCCTCCATACAAGTTTTGAGCGAAATCCAAAAAAATTGCTCGATACTCCAAAAAAAAATGCCTGATGGGTACCCTTGCCTTTTTTTACGAGGCTTAATAAATGCTTATAACTTGCTCGAAGCTGCAGCTCGGTGCGGTATACTACGCATTTTTCCTATCAAGCCACAAGAGATACCCTCGATGCCCGAGCAGCTCGCAGGAGGAGCTTGGCGTTCCGGCTCGTTTTGATAAGAGGTGAACGGGTGGCCATGTGGCGTTACGGCCCCAGCCCGGACACCTGATAACCGATGCGGTGATGGCCATCAGCATCGATTACCAGGTGCCCGGGCTGGGGCCGGAACACCGCACGGCCACTCTTTCACCTCTTATCAAAACGAGCCGCAACGCAGGCCAAGCTCCTCCCTGCGAGCTGCTCGGGAATCGAGCGTACATACTAACGACACTAGTCGTTTTCGCAGCTGAGTTAACCACTCTAAACACTTCCCTTGTCAACAAATAAAATGGTTTCTAAGCAAACATATTCAAATAGAGTGTAAAGCCTAGCTTTCTCGGATGAGTCCGGGCGGAGCAAGCGGCGGAGCGGTCGGTCACGGCAAAATATTATAGTGATAAAGAGATTTATACATAATAAGCCCGATGAGCCTTACTTCGACCGGCTCAAAATTAGGGAGTTAGGCTGTTTTTCTAAGAGTGATTCCAGATCCAAGTTTGTAGCTGCTACGAAGATCTTCGGGCATGGTTACAGAGTAAATTTTTCAAAGAGATGAGGACAGTTACTAAGGAATAGGAAGTTTTTTAGGGCGTTCAAAAACAAGTTTCGTTCAAAAAACTCCTCCTTAACTCGGAATGGAGATTTCCGTAGCAGCTAAGAACTTGCATTTGGAAACACTCCAACAGTTACTCCTAATTAGAATATAATTGGCTGCAAACGGCTGGGTGATCCATAAAACCTTCCCTAGTAGGGCTTCTCACAGAACTAGCCCCGGCATGCAACAACATCCTTTCGGCCACCGAATACAACTTTGTTTTGCTAGTATCATATTAATATTACAGACCTTCTTTGAAATAATTTCCTGTTATCCTCATTATTTTTAAAAATTAATATCCATTCATAAAGAAAGTGATTTAAAGGTAAAATAATACAATGGGAAAATAATTTGTAACTTACCACGAACCTTAGTACCTTAGTGTTTGGAGCGGAGACGACACGCGCGATCAAGAAAATGTTAGAAAATGATATTGTACACTCGACCGCACGCGACCGCTTGCAGCTTTGGCGCACGCACTCGGAAGTCAGGATGTGATCGCTATTGATTGCACGCCAAACACCTGCGAACGGTTTTTTTTCAAGGGAACAAACCATACACATTAGCCCTCTAATCCTCGCAAATCAAAATTTAAAAAAAAACACAGATTTGCTGATGGTGCAATTGCGTACTGTTCATATCGGGGAGAAATTCCGGTTCGAGTTGCGTGCAGCAGCAACGGTTGTCTGCAACTGCCGACTGGAATTTCACCCCGATACGGACTGGAGGTGGCTCTAAACTGAAGAAATAATCTATATCAAACATTTGCGCATATCCTCTAAGTACCTTTTAAATCATCAGCTTGTAAAGCTCTTAAAGGCAGCAGACACGCTTAAAAAAGTTGTTGAGATAACTACATTAGTGGGATCTTGAGGGCCCTAGAAGAGCCCTCACGAAGTTGGAAGAGTTGAAAACGAGTTAAAATGACCGTATTTGAGCCGTATTGAGTCACAAAATCATCCTTTCTCCGCCCACCGGTACGGGCTCCGCCCTTCAATACAAATGTTCAAGGCTCGATTACGGTCATTTTTTACGTTTCTAAGGTCGTAAGAGATCCGGAAAGGGCCATGAGAGTACATTAGCGTCGTTATACCAACATGTTTGCCGCTAACTCCGCTATTTCAGCCAATGCGGTAAAACTCGTCCATATCTGGGTCAATATAGAACGAACCGTTATATCTTCATTCCAGTCGATTTTCTTCCGGTTTTTTCGTTATCTCTGAATATTAACAGCTTCAGACTTTCGATTCATTCCATAAAATTGATATCATTTTTGAGCGTGTATGCTGCCTTTAAACTTGTCTAACCTAAACTCAAGAACTGAAGCCTGTCCGCCCACGCCGTCGACGTGCGTGTCGTGCGGGCGGCCGTGGCGCAGACGTTTTTCGCGCCTCCGAATCGATTTGCAGGATTATCACACAAACACTTTATCATGTCCTAACCAGCTGTCCACAACCATGGGTGCCTTCTAGATTTCTGCGCGACACGCACGCCTACCGCTTGCGTGGAGAGTCTCATTCGGACAGACTTTACTAATTCCAGTTCCAAATTGGTCCACAATAGGGACGCATACAAATCACGTAGCGAAGCTGATCGCCACAGAGGTTTTTTTTTTCAAGACCGTGTTCAATAAAATGCTTGATTTAATGTTTTTCTTTCAATAAAACTGAATTAATGCGTACCCCACTGCCAGTTAGGAAGCGTGCTCCCAAGAAAAAAATTATGTTCTAAATATTGTTTTTTTTTCTAAATTTTAGAATTAATTTCGGTTTTCGAGAGTGAGTTTGCGTTTTGAATAATTCAAGACCACTTTGTATTCCATTTACAGAATAAGACCAGCTGCCGCAAGAGGGGCGAAATCACAGCGCGGAAATTTGATAGAACTTCACTGGCTTAAGACTGTTCACAGGATAGAGACGCCGCTAACTGATTCTTGGTAAGAACAACTTCCGTCAGCTAGATGATGCTCGCCTTTACTAGCTTATATCGGTCATTCAACGCAAAGCAGCCAGCACTCAATAACAGCCGTCAGTTGGCGGCATCAGCACGATATCGGCCGCAGAACAGCTAGACGACCTCCTTCACAGAGCGCTGAACTCATATTGGCATCGGGGATGCTGATGCTCACAAATGGAGAAGTATTTTGCGTCTTCTTCAGAGGAAAAAATTTTTGTCAGACTTTTGGACTTTTCGTTTTTCGCCCGCTGCAGTGGTTGTCAATTTCTATCCAAATAGTACACAACAGCCTATTTGAGTATTTGGGACTTATTTTTACGCGGAGTAAGAGCCACTGTTGCGACCCCAAGAAGCCGCGCGACAATTTCGCGGACTACTAGATTAAGGAGCTGAACATGTGTTTCGGGGTGCGGCAGAATTCAGAAGGATCGCCGACGCAATTAAATGGATCAACAGACACATATGTACTCAGTCACACTCACTCACACACTCACACACACACACACAGTGCCGCCGCTCGAGCCGCGCGGAACGATTCCGCGATAGTGATTGGGTTGGGGCGCTTTGCCCTGAAGTGAATAAATGGACGAGATGCCGATGGAACAGTTGCCGTCGTCGGCTGATTCACGGCCAACGACGTGCCTGCCTGCCTGCCGTCATTGAACTGAGAACCGCCAGTCAGCCAGATAGATAGTCGAGCAGCAGCTAGCTGAGCGCAGCTTCCGACACGAGTGGTTTGTCATAATTCTCAGCCATCATGATTTCGCACAAGACCGCGAGAAAGTGAGCTAACAAGGGAAGTGTTTAAGAGTGTCAAACGCATCTGCGAAAACGACTGGTATCGTTAGTATCTCTTCTGGCTCAATTGTAAAATGCGCAGTATCCCTCCCCGAGCTGCAGGTTCAAATATGTTATGAGCATTTTTCAAGCTTCGCGAAAAGGCAAGGCACTTTATTTTGGAGTTTAAAATTTTTTTCTCGGATTCAGCCCAAAACTTGAATGTAGGAGTAATCTAGTGTGGTGAACACGAATCTGGGTTCCATTTGTCGAAATTTCGAGGTTTACTGTAGGTTACGAAAGGCAACATGTCTTTTAGGGGACAAAACTCTTCCAACAAAGGAACCACAATAGGTCATAGTGACCATTCCACATAAAATGTACTTTTCTACAACCATTTTCGGACGAAAAGTCCGAAAATGCCCATCGCGGCTGCCTAGACCCGCTCTGAAAAAAGTTATGAGCGTTTTTTAAAGCTTCTCGGCTAGGTAAGGCAGGAATTTTTAGGGCGTTTCAAAATTTTTTTTCTGGATTTTGCTAAAAACTTGTATGTAGGGGTGGTAATCTGGGGTGCTGAGCACGAATTTCGGGTTCGCTCTTCGAAATTTTAAGGTTTACTGTAGGTTACGATAGGTGACATGCCATTTAGCAGGCAAAACCTACCTAAATGTTCGAAAATCGACAAACGGACATCAAATTCGTATTCAGCACCCCCAAATAACCGCCACATAGAGACTTTGAGACGAATCTGAGACTTTGACCAAACTACCGTATACCCACCGTAATCTACCGTAAGCTGTCAAAAAATCGATAAACTGACATCAGATTCGTGTTCAGAACTCCAAATAACCTCCAGAGAAATAATTTGAGCATAATCTATAGTAGCACTCCGGAAATCGTCAAAAGTCGCGATTTGCCATTAAATTCTCCCCCGATGGGAATCTGTGAACGAATACAGTCGAAAACTTCGGGAAATCGATAAATGAACCTCAGATTCGTGATCAACACCCCAAACAACCCTCCAGAGCAAATTTTAAGTCAATTCTGGAATATTTTTCTCTAACCCTCTTTCGATCCCGTAATTGATATAATTAGACGCTGCATCGAAAATTCGTACAAGTCCAAAACGCTGCTGGTCTGCGCAAAGTTTGGAAAATGTTCCTTCACCCGAACTTTGCCTAGGGGGGGTAATTTTGGGCGCTGAACACGATTATGAGTTCCCGAATTTTTTAAAAAATTACTTGCTTTTTGGAGGGTACAACAATTACGAAAATCAGAGAAAAAATGCTTATAACTTTTTTCAAAGTGGGTCTAGGCAGCTGCGATGTCCATATTCGGACTTTTCGTCCGAAAATGGTCCTAGAAAAGTACATTTCATTTGGAATGGTCACTATGACTTATTGTGGTTCCTTTGTAAGTATTTTGAAAATCGACAAACGGACGTTGAATTCGAATTCTCCACACCAAATAACCCCCCTATACAAATTTTGAGTAAAATCTGAGATTTTTACCAAACTACCGTATACCCACCATATTCTACCGTAATCGGCAAAAAATCGATAAACGGACTCCAGATTCGTGTTTAGCACTCCGAATAACCCTCAGAGAATGATTTTGTGACACATCTATCGCAGAATTCCAGGAATCTCGATAGTGGTGTTTTTTTTCTGGAAAATTTCCCCTGTTGGGGAGCTTCGAACGAAATTAGCAGAAAACTTTGGAAAATCGATTAATGAACCACAAATTCGTGATCAGCGTCCCAACCCCCCCCCCCTCCTGGGAAAAATTCAAGTCAAATCTGGAACATTTTTCCAAAACGCTTCCAGAGCCCCCTAACCGGTATAAATAAACGCCCGACTGAAAATCCGTACAAGTCCAAAACGCGGTCAGTCATGACAAAGTATGGAAAATGTGCCTTTACCCAAACTTTGCTCAGCGGGCTAGTTTTGGGCGCTGAACCCATTTATGAGGTCCGTTTCCGGATTTTCCGAAGACAAATGCGCTTTTTGGAAGGTACGAAAAGCACAAAAAATTACCTTTCTAAGTTTGTAACTTTTTCGAACCTGCAGCTCGGGGCTGGATACTGCGCAGTTTTATTATTGAGCCACAAGAGATACTAACGGTACTAGTCGTTTTCGCAGATGCGTTTGACACTCTAAACACTTCCCTCGTAAGGGTGGAATAAGGAAGATTCATTCCGTGGAGCGCCCACAACGGAAAGAAGTCTGTCCGCCCACGCGGTCGGCGTGCGTGTCGAGGGGCCGTAACGTAGGCATTTTTTAGACCACTATAACGATTCGCGGGATTATTAGACCAATATTGAATCATATCCAAGCCAGCTATTTACAACCGTGTGAAGGCTCGTTCGAATAAATGCCTCGGAGGCTTCAGCGCGACACGCACGCCGACCGCGTTGACGGACATATCATTCGGACAGACTTTATATGGTGTTTTGAGCCACTGAAGTATCAAAGAGAGAATAACTACTGTAGATCGATACGATGGAAATAGAAATATATTACTATATTGAAATGTTCATGTCTGGCACAGTCAAATAGTATGGTGCTTCTAATCTAAACAAAGGTAAGCGCGGCCAGTGGCTGCATAGATGGCGCAGTTGGCAGTGAAGTACAGTGATGAGTGTGTTACGAAGGTTCGGATCCCGTCATGGGATAATTTTTGCAAATTGGCGAAACTTTCATATTTGAACTAGCATCATATCTCAAATGTCATTTTATCATTTGACAGCGCGATTTAGCCAGATCGACGGAAAATTAAGCTCGAGTGAAACAAAATAGACAACGAAATTCAGCATAGATCACGTTCTTACAGTAGAATTTCCATAGGTTTCCTGCATTACATATGTGTTCATTTAACATTGGAGCTCAAACTGAATGCCTATTTCATTTCGCATAGTGATAAGAAATATCACAAAGTACGTTGTGCAATTCATATAAATTACGTAAGGTCTCCGAAATTGTATGAGAAATCCTTCTCAGGGAACAAAACTTGAACTCCGTGCACCCTTGTCTGTTTCACTGTCGATATGTTTAATTCGCGCTGCAGAATCATAAAATGGCATTTGGGGTATAATTTTTGACCAAAATGTGAAATTTTAGAAGATCGCCGGAAAAAAGTCCCACTAGTGGATTCGAACTCTCGCCATACGCTCATCACTGTAGCGCGCTACCAACTGCGCCACCGATGCAGCCGCCACATTTTTCGCGCGCACAACTACTCCAGGTCAGTGACTCGTGGCCCAGGCATGAGCATTCTCAGAAGGTGTGCCCCCCCCCCAAATGTACTTCCCTCGTAAGTTAGTACACTAATCAGGGAAGATAACGGTCTAGATCTCGTTTTGTTCCATAGAATGAAAGATTTACATATGAATGATTATCAGTGACATGAATTCAAATCGTTAAAACTTCAGGTAAAACAACTTCAACAATCAATAGCAGCACGTGGGACGCACACTTTGCTTTGGCAGGGTAATGGAAAGTCAGCTAGAACCGGAAGACGCCGAAAACGAAAAGATGGTATCGTGTGTATGTGGAAAAGGCGGAAAGCTGGGAGCGTCGAGGTCGCAGGCAGCATCAGCCGAAAGCGCCACAGCCAACAGCCCAGCCCTCGGCCCCAAAACTGGCCCAGCACCGTTTCCTTGCTAAGGGCTTCGAGCCCTTTTTTTTTAAAATAGACTCGGATCCTTTGGGGTTCAATCTCGATGTGACCTCTCTGCCGACGGCTGGTGGTAAGACGGGAGTCGTTAATAGGGAAAACATGGTTCTCGGGTGGATTCGCGACCCATCGGTTTTGGTTGACTAATTTCAGCTCTGCATCGGATAAAACGCCATTCCCAACGAAGTCCATAAAGGCTAATGTATTTCCAGTGAAGTGCCGAAACCTATGTTTGTAGCTGCTGATGATTTCACTGAACCGTGATATGATTTCCATACCCGAATGTTTTCACATAAAACAATGTGTTGGCCCCCAAGTGTCACCAAAATTACGAAGAAACGATGAGAAACGCATTAAAACGTCGTATTGCAGTGACATTATTCTATAACATGGACTAGTTGTCCGGTTGGATGAACATGTTCATGGTGGCTGTCACCGGTGAAAAATTGGATCAATTGAAAATAGAAGAACATCTTATGCAAATCAGGATTATTTGGGGCCCTAAGGAAAGAACGGAGCAATAGAGAGCAGACTATTACAAAGGACGGGTCCACAACAGATTTCATTGTCCCAACAAACAGTTCCTGTGACACTTGAGAGGCGGTGTGATACTTAAAGGCAGTGTCCACGGTAAAAATCGTTTTCGAATTTTCACAAGAAAACGAAGGTTTAGAGTCTGACTGTTTCATCAATAAAGAAAGAATCATGAAAAACGCTGCGGAACATCCAAAATCAGCTCTTCTCCTTGAAAGCCACATTTGAATGGTGGATGAGTTGCGCGGTCATGGGCCTGAAATAGACAGCTGGCGCTAATGCGCCCCAATGCTAAAACTCAGCCGCGCTCGCACTCCAATGCTAATACAGAAGCGGACCAAACTGTTCCTCGGAAAACTCGGCCGCGAGCGGACTTCGGAGCCGTATGGAGCTCTTTCGAGCTCGTTTTCGTTCGTTCTTTCGACCCCAGTGCTCCAATGAGACCCTGAACTTTCGGTTCCCGGTCAAGAACCGAGGACGAAATTTATCGTGGACACTGCCTTTGAGATTTTCGTGTACTTCTGGTGCATTTTTTCTCAAATACTACGTCAATTTAGTTCTACCCGGGGGCCACTTAATTCATATAGCAAATAATTTCAAATTTGAAGATCATCGTGAACACCGCCTTTAAGTCGCGGACAAAGGAAAAGAAGCTCAATTAATGTCCCAATTTTCAGTGTGCTCAGACAAAAAAAAACTGTTCAGAATTCGGCTCAAAATTGTTCGTTTCTGGAGATTAATCGGGATCCTGAACCCAGGATTGAGGTCAACTTCTCGATTTTTGAAAAAAAAATCGTCACTGGGTCTGTTCAGAAGCCTTTCACCGAAGCTAATTTTCTGGGAAAAAAACGTGACTTTTTATGATTTTCATAACGCTACACTACAATATTTGCCTCAAAACATCTCTATCATTTAGGAGACCGCGTGTCCACACTGCTCGCCCACGCCATGAACTAGATTTTTTGTCATTCTTCAGAAAAAAAGGATTCCTCCTCGTTACAACTGGCAGAATCGTACTGAAAAGAACTTTTCATACTGATGGACAGACTTCAAGTACCCTAGAATTCTTTCAGAAAGGTTCATTGACATGGAAGTCAAAATTTAAAAACTCACTAAATTGATTGCACGTGGAGTCGGCTGCTACCATGAGCCGTGAAGCGCGCGGTCTTTTGAAGGCAGTGTCCACGATAAGTGTCGTCTTCAGTTTTCCACCGGAAATCGAAAGGCTGTGGTCTGATTGGAGCAGTAGGGGTGAAAGAACGGACAAAAACGAGCCCAGAATAGCTTTAATCGGCTCCGAGATCCGCTCGCGCTAGCCCACCATTCCGCTCGCGCTCGAGTTTTCCGAGGAACAGTTTGGTCCGCTTTTCATTAGCATTGGAGAGCGAGCGGGGCTGAATTTTAGCATTGGGGCGCATCTGCACACACTGTCTACTTCAGGCCCATGTCCGCGCAACTGATCCACCGTTGAAATGTGGCTTTCAAAAAGAAGAGCTAATTTTTGAATGTTTCGCAGCGTTTTTCTCGATTCTTTCTTCACTGATGAATCAGTCAAACTCTGAACCTTTGTTCTCTGGTGAAAACTCGAAAACGATTCTTTTCGTGAACACTGCCTTCAAGTGCTATGTAAGTTATTTGTAGTGCTCAACACGAATCCGAGCACCGCTTAGCGATTTTCGGTAGATTACGGTAGGCTACGGTGGGTATACAGTTGTTCCGTCAAAGCCTTAAATTTGTTTCAAAACTTCCCTGCGAGTTTGTTTGCGGCGGTGAACACGAATTTGAGATCAATTTATCGACTTTCAAATTTTCAATGTAGGCTAAGGTAGGCTACGCCAGCCAATTAGCCATTACATGTTCTGTGTGTAGTTCACGTAGGGAGCCGCGACGCTGCTTGGCGGAATAAAATTTTCGCGCGGGAAAACAAGGCTATCGATCGAACGATTTCGCGCTCATTATTATTATTATATTTTTATCGGCAACACATTTAAAACAAGATTGAATTCAACGCAAACAAATGGATTCAACCGATGCAGGTACATAGATTGCTAAGTGCGGCCTCCTAATTGAGTGACCCACCAGATATCTACCGCATCCTACAGTAAGTCACAGAATATCAAAAATGGGCCTTAGATTCGTGTTCGAGACCCGGTTCTTGGTTTTTCGCCCAACTGAGGAAACTCGCTATGACTCGGTTAAGAGAAGTGTTTAGCAGCTATGAACATATATTTGAAAACGTCACTGGAAATACATTAACCATCATGAATTTAAACTACATTTTCGACAAACGCGAGTCTCCAGTAACGAGAGGTACATCTTTGAATAGTCAAAACCAAATTCTGTGGAAACAGCTGGTGGGCGAGTGGTTGAAGAACAAGTAAGAAACACATGAAAAGGATCCGAAAATCAAAAGGCTGCGACTGGGTTTGCGACAAGTTTCCGCAAATTGCCACAAACCCAATGGTAACCCTGACAATTGATGAACTAGCTCTTCGGCGGAAAAGTAGCTGAATCGCGAGTTTTGTCCAGTAACGGAGATACGTGGTCAGTGGTGAACGCGTAAAGGTCAGCGACGGTTTTGCCTGATTCCTATCGCAAACCGCAATCGAACGCTGCAAGGGCACGTCATGAGCAGCAACAAATCGCGTCAAGAACTTTTCTCCATTGGTCGTCCTATGTACCTGTTAGTAACTTGTGTGTTTCCCAAAGTCGAAAAGGTTTGAGCTTCGCTGAACTGTTAACCCTGTCGGTGGTGCGGCATAATGCTCTACGATGACCTTGACGTTTTGGTCTACGCATCGATAAGCCCCAGCCCTGGACCCTATAAAAGGGCAAGCGAACCGCCAACAACGAACCACTCTCATTCTCCCCTGTGTCATAACTAACTTTCTCTCATCATCTCAACTCAACTAACAACTCTTGTAGCCACTTAACAAGGGAACCACAATAAGTCATAGTGACCATTCCAAATGAAATGTACTTTTCTAGAACCATTTTCGGACAAAAAGTCCGAATATGCCCATCGCAGCTGCCTAGACCCACTCTCAAAAAAGTTATGAGCGTTTTTTAGAGCTTCGCGGCCCCCATAGAATTTTTAGGATGTTTTTAAATTTCTCCCCTGATTTTGCTAAAAACATGTATGTAGGGGTAATCTGGGGTGCTGAGCACGAATCTCGGGTTCGCTTTTCGAAATTTTAAGGTTTACTGTAGGTTACGGTAGGTAACATGTCATTTAGGAGGCAAAACCTACCTCAATAATTCGAGAATCGACAAATGGACATTGAATTCGTATTCAGCACCCCAAATAACCCCCACATAGAATCTTTGAGACAAATCTGAGACTTTGACCAAACCACCGTATACCCACCGTAATCTACCGTAAGCTGCCGAAAATTGATAAGCCGACATCAGATTCGTGTTCAGCACTCCAAATAACCTTCAGAGAAATAACTTGAGCATATTCTATAGAAGCACTCCGGAAATCGTCAAAAGTCGCTATTTGCCATCAAATTCTCCCCCGATGGGAATCTGTGAACGGATACAGTCGAAAACATCGGAAAATCGATGAATGAACTTCAGATTCATAATCAGCACCCCAAATAACCCTCCAGAGCGAATTTTTAGTCAAATCTGGAATATTTTTCGAAAACGCTTCGAGTGCCCTCTAATTGGTATACTGTGCTTATCTGGGCCAAATTCCGGTCCGCAATTGCGTCTCGACACGCTTTGCGGCCGCGCGCTCCCGAGTCAGAAGAGCTTCCAGCGCCGCAGCCGCTGATCTGCTGACTCTAGATGGGTTTTGGAAACTAAAAACTAAGAAAAATTAAAGAAAATCTAATAAAAAAGCCTTATCAAGTCGGCTTTGGCGCTGGAATTCCGACTGACTCGAGCGCGTGCGGCCGCAAAGCGTGTCCAGACGCAATTGCGGACCGGAATTTAGCCCAGATAAGCACAGTAAACAAACGCCCAACCGAAAATCCGTTCAAGTCCAAAACGATGTTAGTCTGCGCAAAGTTTGGAAAATGTTCCTCCAACCTAACTTTGCTTAGCGGGGTAGTTTTGGACGCTGAACACGATTATGAGGTCCGTTTTCGGATTTTCGTAAAAATAATGCGCTTTTTAGAGGGTACAATAAGTACAAAAATCAGAGAAAAAATGCCTATAACTTTTTTCAGAGTGGGTCTAGGCAGCTGCGATGGGCATATTCGGACTTTTCGTCCGAAAATCATTCTAGAAAAGTTAATTTCATTTGGAATGGTCACTATGGCTTATTGTGGTTCCCTTGTAAGGGCAGGAATGAAACTGTGGTAAGTCATTAACATCCAACTTACACTTATGCCCTGTACTAATAAGTCGCAATAATAATCTTTTCCTTTATTATCACAGTTAGTCTGGGGCGTCGGGTAAATTAACCCACTAGATACTCTGCGATTAACATCAAAACCCTCGGTTATCTTACCCTCAACTGTCTGCTTTACCAGTATTTCTATTCAATGTGCCTCGTTTCATTATTATCGCAGGAGATGCGCATTCTTCTCCATCTCCTTCACATCTGGCTTGGAACATTATGAGTAATAATAATGAGTGCCAGATGAGAAATCGCCGAACGTCGGGAAAGCAGGCGTGGATTCGACACACCACGTCGACGTTCGATTACAAGTAACGCATCCAATGGAAGTATACTACATCTGCGAAATAAACACAAAACAAACACTGACAAGGAAGTTCTGCTAGTGATCATGACCACTTCAGAGTAAACATACATATATGTGTTTGTAGAGCCAAACCGGTGGTTAAATCCGAATATGCCTTCCAGAGCTGCCTATGTTCACTCCAAGCGGAGTTATAGGCGTTTGCAGAGAATCAGGCAACTTCTAGAGTGTTTTGGACTTTTTTTTTCGAAATTCCGCTCAAAACTCTCATTTCAGAGATTATTCAGACCGCTGGACACGAACTTAAGGTTCGCTCATCTATTTTCTGAGGTTTACTGTGGGTTAAGATAGGTATAACGTCAGTTTTTTGGTGTGATCTACCATTGAGAGAGTGTTCACGATAAAAATTGTACCTTTTTCCAATTTTTTTTTTCGCGCGAGTAAGTCCGCGAAGTAGAAAGTAGTAGCAGAGAGTCCTCTCTACGCCCTTAACTTCCAGAAAACAAAAAGTTTAAAAGAACCTTGAATCATACAATTTCCAATCCGTAATTCCAGTATGTTTGGTGTAAAAAAATTTCTAGCGTCGAAAGTATTTCTGAGCGCTTGTCTTTGTAGGTGAGTGGCTTCCTTTTCTGTTACTCCTATCCAAAATCCTTTAAAAATGGGAAGGTCCTAATACACATGTCCAGATGTCAAAAACCCCCTAGATAACGATAACTCAACGTTTCGGCAACTGTTGCTGTGCATGGACAACACTTCCATGATGTGGGCGGGGTGATGCAATGACTCTGCCGATCTGCGCGATTTCCGCCCACTTCCCGGCCGTTTTCATTGTTCTTTATTCTCTTCCGTAGAAATTCTGCAAAAAAAACGGAAGCTTGTTCCTTTGTAATCATTTCCTTTAAAAGCATGGTGCGCCGAGAAAATCGATTTTTTACGGTCAACCAAACATCTGGGCGTGGTTGAGATCAATCGTAATGCTTGAGATCCCGAAATAGTGTCCCCCCCCCGAAATTTATGTTCACCTGAAAACGGTTGTTGAATAGGTCATCTAGCACTTCTTTGTCGATCATCTATGACTTTTCTGTAAAATGTCATGCTGTATTCGAACAACTTTGAAAGCAGTTATACTACAAACTAAAAGTGCAAAAAAATTAAAAACGAAGACGACGCAAATATCAAACCCACATTTCAGGTATATTCAAACTGTTTGTTTTCTGATTCTGAGAAATTTTACGATGCTCTTCCTACATTTTCGGTCACCATGCAGACCTAGCCAGCTATACAGAAATCTAAAAAAAGGTTCATAATTTCCGCATTTCATCCTAGCATTTCAAAATCCATTGAGGCAGCACTTCAGTTTAGACATTTTCCCATGTGAGAAACTTTAAATCAAGTTCGATCGAGACTTAAGAAATTGAAAATTTGACATATGGATTTCAGATTTGTGATCGACACTTCAAGCAACGCCATGGGAAATTTTAATTAGGATTTAGAACGTTTTCCTCGGAAGCGAAAGCCGATCAGATATATAATATTCACAATAGGGGTCAGACAGATCGAGCTGGAGTATGTGAATTACATCTTAAGGTTTTGCACGGTCATAGCTTTAGCCTTTGAAATAATTGGCCTCTGAGTCGGATGTAGTAGTTCCACGGCAGCCACGGCGCTCCCCACGGCACTCTCGGCCTTCACAGCGCTCCCCACGGTACTCACGGCAACCAATGCGCTCCCCGCAGCAAACATGGCGCTCCCCGCGGCAACCACGGCGCTCCCGCGGCGCTTCTCACGGCACTCTCGGCATTCACAGCGCTTCCCACGGCAATCACGGCACCCTTCACGGCTACCCATGGCACACACGGCAACCACGGCGCTCCCCACGGCAGTTTCGGCATTCACAGCGCTCCCCACGGCACTCATCACGGCCACCCATGGAACTCACGGCACCCACGGCGCTCCCCACGGCTCTCTCGGCATTCACAGCGCTTCCCCCGGCCACCATGGCGCCCCCGCGGCAACCACGGCGCTCACCGCGGCGACCACGACGCTTCTCGCGGCACTCTCGGCAACCACGGCGCTCCCCACGGCACTCTCGGCATTCACAGCGCTCCCCACGCTACTCACGGCAACCAATGCGCTCCCCGCGGCAACCATGGCGCCCCCGCGGCAACCACGGCGCTCGCCGCGGCAACCACGGCACTTCTCGCGGCACTCTCGGCAACCACGGCGCTCCCCACGGCATTCACAGCGCCCCGGCACTCGCGGCAACCTCGGCGCTCCCCGCGGCAACCATGGCGCTCCCCGCTGCAACCACGGCGCTCCCGCGGCGCTTCTCACGGCACTCTCGGCATTCACAGCGCTTCCCACGGCAATCACGGCACTCTTCACGGCTACCCATGGCATTTACGGCATCCACGGCGCTCCCCACGGCACTCACGGCACTCATCACGGCCACCCATGGAACTCACGGCACCCACGACGCTCCCCACGGCTCTCTCGGCATTCACAGCGCTCCCCGCGGGATTCATGGCGCTCCCGGCGGAAACCACGGCGCTCCCCGCGGCGACCACGGCGCTTCCCACGGCAACCACGGCACTCATCACGGCTACCCATGGCACTCGCGGCAACCACGGCGCTCCCAGTGGCATTCACGACCTTCATTTGGAAGACGGTTTCCGCGGCAAACCGTAAAAAAACGTGATTGGCGGCTGCTCATTTCTGGGTGCGTGGTTTCATGAACCGTAGCTCATCTTGAGACCGAAGTAACTTAACGGAGACCATTTTCGTGCTCTTTTTGTACGTTTTGGCTGCGCCCAGCGCTCCAACTGAGCGAGAAACCTCCAAATCTAAACTCTAATCGAATTTTATCTTTGAAACTTCTTGGGACCACTCGTTTGATCTATAACAGATACTAAACGAGCCCGCACGGCATTTCGACCGATATTTCGAAAGCTTACTTACCGACTTAATATTCGTGTCCAGCACGCGAGATATAGCTCTCGGGGGTAATTTTATAAGCATTCCAAAAACATCACTATTCGATCACCGAAAAACCTTATAAGGTAAAAACACGCATATCTTCATTTAGAGTTAAGATATGCAACTCTGGAGGGTATATTCGGATTCCACGTTCAAAACTGAACCTGTTTATGTACATTTCTTTTTGGACGACCCTGTCTGACTGAACAGACTCCACCTTGTCAGATGGCTATGTGCAACAATAGCGCGTGTGACTAAGATTTGGGAAACGTTGTTGACGAATGGCTCGAGTGTCAGCGATTGAGATGACAGCAATCCGAGGCGGATATCGTACATCTCAAAGTATGTAGGTGCTTATAGGAGTGACAACAATCTCAGCCTACGTAGCTATGTATACAGTATCTTTCGCAGTAACAGTCGATTAAGGCCACAAAAAAAGGAAACAACACTTATAGAACCTAAACAAGGCAAATCAAAGTGCGTTCGAGAAGACAACTCCATAGTCATAGTAAAATGTTTTATGGAGAATGAGTTGGTAGATGAGGGAGTGAAAGAGAATGAAGGGGAGCGCGTTATCTCCTCATCTGCCAAAGACCAAGTGTCGATAGAAAAACAAAAGAAGTGCTCTCTCTCTTTCTCGATCGATATACAGTTGTTTCCAATATTAATGGATTTTCCAATATGTCATTAAAATGTTACTCCAATTAGAGCCAGATCTGATGTCTTACTATTAAACCTGAATCTGCCAGTAGTATTTAGTTGAAGGTGGGGTGGAGTGAGTCGGACTCACTGGAATGAAATCAGACTGATGGAAGTTGGCCCAGATCATGTTTACGACATTCTGAACCTGCCAGCATTAGATGGAAGCCGGCTTCTGATGGCATCCTTCACATCTCTACAGCTTCTCCTTCTGTCATTCTCGGCTACCAGAAAAACCACCACCACCATCAGTCGATCCATCCTTGCCAGAAACCCCTCTTTGTGGAAGCTGGAGGGGTTTGATAGGTACATAGGTGAAAGCTTGTTTCGATATTTGCAGCTACTTTTTGTGTTCAGTCTCACTTCATCAGTCAGTCATCATCCGCATGGCGAATCCTAAGTAGGGAATCACTCTTCAATTCAATTCAATTTTATTGACGTGGGCATACACCCACGTGAAAAGCAAGAAAACGCTTCACAAATCAAATAGTCAAAACATCAACGCTGATTATGCATAATAAAGGATGCAAATAAGCAAAAACATTGAAACAAGGTAGTGCACACCAAAAAAAAAGCAGCTGTTATTTTCCTGATTAAGTAGGGAGAGGCACGTACAGATTAAAGGCATGGTTCGCGCTGAAAACAGATTTCCATTTCTGAAAATTTAGCTTCCCGGCAAAAGTAGCGATTTGGCAATGTCATTAAGAAGGGAAAAAAAAATTTCAAAAGTATCTTGAAATATCTTTAAAACGTGATTTGGCGTAAAATAGCATGGAGTAATAAAAAAGTAGGGGAACGAAGTGAAATAACCAAAAAATACGATTTGGTGGTCGATCATTTCACAAGCTTCTCCGTTAAATTCATCAAAACGAAATCAAGCGCGCAAAGGAAACATTTAGCCATTTTTGGAAGCTGTAATAAGGAAATAAGCATAGGTCAAGCTAGGTGAACGCGAGGCTGCGTTTCATATCGTGCTTGATTTTGTTTTGATAAGTTTAACGGAGAAGCTTGTGAAATGATCGACCACCAAATCGTATTTTTTGGTTATTTCACTTCGTTTCCCTGCTTTTTTATTACTCCATGCTATTTTACGCCAAATCACTTTTTAAAGATATTTCAAGATACTTTTGAAATTTTTTTTCCCTTCTTAATGACATTGCCAAATCACTACTTTTGCCGGGAAGCTAAATTTTCAGAAATTTCACATATTTTTCCCAAAGGTTCCCTTTCTGACTTCAATTTCGCTCCACGATTTCCATTTCGGAATGATGAAACATCTAACAGACGATATTGTCGTATGGGCACAAGTTTCAAAAGTTATGACCCAAAACACTAAAAAATACCACTCATTGCAACATGTGAGAACACAATATTATCGATCATTAATACTTATTTGATCTTGCATGACGAGAAAAAATTCCCAAACAAATGACTTAGAGCTTTCAGCAATCAAAAATCATTGCGGCATTTCGTGAAACAGGCGAAAAAATCGATATTATTGATTGGCATATATCGATAATGACTGATGAGCAAAATTCCTCAACCAAGAAAACCAATCCCAGAAGCAATCACCAATGTTCGCCGCATTTTGTGCAAAAAGCACGAAAATCGATAATATTGATTATCGATCGATGACGTGTCCTGAGTACGAATTCTGACCAGTTCAGTACTTACCTCCGACAACCTGTGTTGATTGGCTGCAAATTCACCCACACACGCCGGTCTCCACAGCCGTAGCAGGAAAAAGCAGTTCTCGTGCTCCACCGCTAACTTAGTATGTAAACCCACGATTTTGAGGTACCCTTCACAGTAAAGGTGTCGAGTTCAAAATGGAATAGGAGCGACCTGCATCCATTTCCAGCCTCCTGTCCAAAAATGAGCTCCCTAGCTCAATTTTAACTGGTAGCACAAGATCGTGAACGCCGTCTGAATAAAAAAAAGGAGATTAACAGAGAAAACTTGCGGTTTTTCAAAATTTTCTCACATCCTAGCAAACCATTTTAAACCATTTCTGGGCATATTATGCAACTTTTTGCGCTCTTTTCAATGCGATTTAGAGCTAATTTCTACCTTCACCCTGAACTTAGATTTCGCAAAATGGGTTGCGCGGGTGGCCAGTTCAAAACCAAATCTGGTGCGCGCTTCGCGCGCACCACAATTTTTCAGACTCAATTTCATAAATGAGCCCGCTGGACCAGGTCGGGGAAGTTTTGCTAGTCGAAAACGTATGGTTCTGAAGTTGGAGCGGTTCAAAATGACGATCCGCCACCATTTTTCACCAACCATCTAGCACAAGGAACAGAAGTGCGCGCCATCACAGGCGCAGAGGATTCCGTATTTGAAAGTTTTGATTCGTGAAATTATAACATCCGAACTTGCCCACTGGATACTTCTTTTTTTTAGAAAAAGTTCCAGTGAACGAAAGGCAAGAGAAATTCACCCGCTTAATAAGTTTAAAGCAAGAAACACATCCGACGTTTGTGAAAAAAAACTTCCGACGTATTGCACCAGACACACCGAAATTGACGGAGGGGTGGGAAGCGAATAATTCGAGACGTTTTAAAACGAGTTTTTTTTTTGCAAAAGTTGATGGTTTTGTGGAGCCTTTCCACTCTTATTCTGTATGTCACAGAATCGCCTGCGCAAAAATATGAAAAAATGATATACGGTTTTTCGCGTACGATGCCTTTAAGCTTCATTCGGAAGTCTTTCAACTAGAGGGATACTCTAACTAGAGAGATACTAGTAGCGGTCATAAATCTAGTGACATGGCCTTTTTACAAGAACTTTTTTCTATACATATCTCGGCCTAGGCTTGGCGAAACTTTATATAACTTTAGTATGTTATAGGGAATCCTAAACCTTGCTTCCGACATACGCACGCTTAGGTTTTGGGGTCGCAGTTTTAAAGATGGGATTTATTTTCGATTTCGTGGTGATATTTCAAATGAGGACTATTCCCTCAATACATGTCTATTACACTTTCGAACCTGTAGCAGTTATTTGCCATTAGAATGTCTTCTGAACCGTAGTAAAACCTTATGAGGAAATGATCTTTATCAAATTTTTTCTGAAGACCGAAAATCAAACAGAAAAAGGCATAATTTTTAGACTTCACCCTCATAAAATTAATCGCTCGAGAACCAATCTAAAATATGTACTTTATGGATTTTGACAAAGCACAACTGGTACCCGAATTCCGCCCTTTTTCGTTAACGTCGAAAAGGGTACTTATCAGATGTGAAATTGCGTAATTTCATTTCGAATTCATTTCCAGAAAAATTCTGATAGAGAGTATTTTCTCACAAGGTTATTCAACGATTCAGAAAAGCTCCCAATTTAGAATATGTGCTACGGGTTTGGGATATAAATAGCTATGCTTCGAGGGTATAGTTCTGTTTTGAAGTTTTACCACGAAATTGTAAATAAATTCCATATTCAAAGACTGCTACCTCAAGACCTAAGCTTGCGTATGTCTGAAGCAAGGTTTGTGATGCCCTATAACATACTCAAATTTTATGAAGTTTCGCGCAGCCTAGGCCAAGATTATGTATGTGTAAAAACAGTTTTTGTAAAAGTCCATGTCAACAGATTTATGACCGCTACTGTATGAAAAATGTTGCTCTTACCTGTGTTCTTCCCACCTGAACCTTGATTCCGTATTGACTTCCACTAATTCTGGTCCGTGTCGAAGGGAAAAAAGAGGCCGGGTTAGGAGGAACCCCAAGCGGAAGAATTTCAACATTATCAATTTTCCTTCGCCAACTCAACAAACTGGGTAGCCCACAAATATGGCGGCGAGAAACACAGTTTGGTGTAAACTTGTAACCCAACCGGGAGCAGCGCATGGCAAGTATTCTAGTGACTCAGGCGATTCTAGGCACGGAGCCACCTGACAGTTTGGCTCGTGTTCCCAATCTGCGAGTCGGCTTCTGTTGCTCTCCGGGCCGCTGCTGTTGCTGTCCGGGCTGCTCCGGTTGGCACGAACAACAGCAGTGGCCCGGACATCGAGAGAACGAGCCGAACGGTGAGGCGGCTCCGATTCCTGTTCGGTGCGGCTCGGGCCCGTGAATCACCTGAGGAAATTGTTCTGCGACACTCTCAATGGGAGCAATATCCTATTTCTTGTACAGAGAGAAAACAGTGGTACCAGATTCCACCAAAGGACGTACATAGCTCTTGTGCACTAACAATAAGATCAAGGCATTGAGACTTCCGGATCTTACAGCTTCAAGGTTATAGGCCCTTTGGAAAGCTCTGGATACTGGAACTCTGTAATGCGTCTTGAAGGAAAGTTAATGATCAAACTTGAAAATAAGAACTGTTATCTCACGCACACTTTGGAATTACTCTGACCCAACTTTGTACGCAGTGTTTACGGAAATTTCGCCAATGAGCATAACTTTCGCTTTATTATCAGGTAGATTTGGCCATTTGTGACGCAAAATACTCCAGTTAGGTGTACTTCTACGAGGTTTTCGGAATCAGGTTTGTAGCTGCTTGTGAGTGCTTCGTGTCGAGCTACGCAGCGATTTGCGGAGATGGGCGAAAATGCAAGGGTACCACGGGTCTAACAAGGAAAATATCATTAGTCAGACTCGTTATTCCAAATAACACGCACATTTTAAGGACTACTTGCAGAAGTAGAATACGAATGAGCACATCGGAGCTAGCTTTGAACAGATTTGTAGAGGCGTTTTTACCCTATTTTCCATTATGAGTTGATTACATTTTCTCATCTCAGTCGGATGGTTTTAGGAAAATAATGTTTCAGATCTGTCCTAAAACTTCCCCGTAGGAATTGTTTGGGCTAATAGTCACGAATCTGAGGTCTGCTCATCGATTTGCGAAAGTCTTTGATATATTTTGTTTAGGGCTACTCATTGGGGGCCTATTTTCAAGTGTAAACGCAACTTTTTTCAATTTCTGGAATGCTACAATAGATTTCAGTCAGAATTTTTTTCTAAAAGTGCTTTAAGTGCTTAACAATTAATGGACCGCGTGTCCACACTGCGCACCCACGCCAAAAACTCAATTTTTTTCGTTTTACTTCAAGAAAAACGGATTCCCTCTATCTATAGCTTTAATACATATGCTTGATACAACTTCTCAGGGAGTCGGGGGGTTCTATTCGGCCACGATTGGCTTTCGACTCGACTACAAAGCGGTTGGACGACGATATGGCCACGTAATTTCCACGTGGCCTAATCGTCGTCCAAGTGAGAAGCACGTGCCGCCAGTCGTAGCCGTTTCACTCGGCCACGATACGCTTTTGATTCGACTACGATGAGTTTGGACGACGAACGAGCCACAATGCCCATGATTGAACACGTAGATCGATCGCTTGAGAACTGACCCGGCGCATGTCAGCCGCACAGCACGTATATAAGGGCCTCGATACCAAAGAGAGCGCTGTGTGCGTGTCGGGCCGCTCCTGGAAGGTGACTAAGAGTCACTTTCTGGACGATTTTGAACCGCTAAGGGGTCTCCCCCACGGTCCTCTGCGAGGGTAGCTCCCTCGCTGTCGACCGTGGCGAAGGTGATGTCTCTGTCGCGGACTGCTGCGGGGTGATCCCCTACTGCGGTCCGTGACTTGAACCGTATCCTTTTTTCTTGGGGGGGGGGGAGACCCGCTCCCATCGAAGGTGTGGGAGCCCGCCCCCAGCGCCACGTGCTCATATCAAACAGGCCACGTGCTGCTGCGTGGGAAACGGGGGTTCGGAGAAGGTTTTGCATGTCTGGGCCACGTGCTCCTAATGAACAGGCCACGTGCTTTAGCGTGGGAAATAGGGTGCGGCAAAAGTTCTGCTTCGCTGCGCCACGTAATGCTATCGAACAGGCGACGTGCTGTCGCGTGGGAAATGGGGGTGCAGCAAGGGTTTTGTCTCTCTGCGCCACATAGTCCTATCGAACAGGCCACGTGCTTCTCGGAGCAGCACGTGCTGTTGCAAAGATTCCTTTCAACTCGACTAGGTACCCGAGTAGAAAGCCTATCGTGGCCGAATCGGACCCCACGACTCCCTGAGTTCCATAACTGGTATGCAGATAGTAAGCGCCATATGTCTGCTTCCAACATAGGCAATGACAACAAAAAATCAGTTCAAACACTCACTGAAGTGATTGGCCGTGGAGCGCGCCGGTCCGCTAAGGGCGCTAGCAGTGGAACGCGCAGGCTCCTAAGTGTTAACACGAGTCTGAGATCGGTAGCTTACGGTGTGCATACGGTGGTTTGGTCGAAGTCTCAGAAATGCCCTATAACTTCTATGGAAGGGTTAATTAGGGTGGTAAACACGAATTTGGCATTATTTAGTAGATTATGGAAACAATAAGGTAGGTGTTACCAGCTAAATGATAGCTTACTCAGCGTAAATTACAGTGGACTTAAAAAATATCAGCAAACGAAGTCCAGATTCGTGCTCACCACCCTAAATCGCTCAAAAATGCGAGTTTCGAGGGAAACGCGGATCAATTTTTTTTTCTCTCGGAAAACTCTGAAATTCGCCTGATGGGTACCCTTAACATGCCGCGAAGCTTTGAGAACCGCCTATAACTTTTTCAGAGTGGTTCTGACTAATGCACCTCGAATTCGTGCTCAGCAACCCAAGCAATGTCTGTAGAAGAGTTCCGACTTCATTTTCGTTTTCAGGACCTCGAGTCACCTCAGGAAAACGCTTCGAGCCCAATCCAAAAATTCATTCCTGCACAACCTCAAAACTGCCTGATCCCTAGTAAATAATCTGACCCAACCAAAAAAAATCTGCCCGTAACCTAACTCGAAGCTCTCCTTAGCGGCTACCAACTTAGATATGGGAACACTCTCAGAAGTACTATAAATTGGAGTATATTTCGTTGCAAACGACCGGAGCGGTCAGTACCGACGAAGTTTTCACCCTAATATGTATGCGACTCTTGTGATAAATTCGACGTTCGTCTGACAAGGGAACCACAATAAGTCATAGTGACCATTCCAAATGAAATGTACTTTTCTAAAACCATTTTCGGACGAAAAGTCCGAATGTGCCCATCGCAGCTGCCTAGACCCGCTCTGAAAAAGTTATGAGCGTTTTTTAAAGCTTCTCGGCAAGGTAAGGCAAGAATTTTTAGGTTGTTTTTAAATTTTTTTCCGAATTGTGCTAAAACATGTATGTAGGGGTAATCTGGGGTGCTGAACACGAATCTGGGGTTTGTTTGCCCAAATTTCAAGGTTTACTGTAGGTTACGGTAGGTAACATGTCATTTAAGAGGCAAAACCCACCTCAATATTCCGGTAATCGACAAAGGGACATCAAATTCGTATTCAGCACCCCAAATAACCCCACATAGAAACCTTGAGAGAAATCTGAGACTCCGACCAAACCACCGTACACCCACCGTAATCTACCGTAAGCTGCCAAAAATCGATAAACCGACAACAGATTCGTGTTCAGCACTCCAAATAACCTCCAGAGAAAGAATTTGAGCATATTCTATAGTAGCACTCCGGAATTCGTCAAAAGTCGCGATTTGCCATCAAATTCTCCCCCGTGAACGAATACAGTCGAAAACTTCGGAAAATCAACAAATGAACCCCAGATTCGTGATCAGCACCCCAAATAACCTCCAGAGCGTGTTTTAAGTCAAATCTGGAATATTTCTCTGAAACGCTTCGAGAGCCCTCCAATTGGCATAAATATTTAAACGCCGAACTGAAAATCCGTACAAGTCCAAAACGCTGTCAGTCTGCGCGAAGTATGGAAAATGTTCCTCCACCCAAACTTTGTCTACGGGGGTAGTTTTGGGCGCTGAACACGATTATGAGGTCCGTTTTTGGATTTTCATAAAAATAATGCGTTTTTTTTTGGAGGGTACAATAAGTACGAAAATCAGAGAAAAAATGCCTATAACTTTTTTCAGAGTGGGTCTAGGCAGCTGCGATGGGCATATTTGGACTTTTCGTCCCGAAATGGTTCTAGAAAAGTACATTTCATTTGGAATGGTCACTATGAGTTAGTGTGGTTCCCTTGTGAGTGAGTGGCAGATCTTTGACCCGTGGCGCCGCGCACTGACTGACCGTAGCAGTCGGACAGAGAGGACACGGTTCGGCCCTCGACCGAATACGAGACCCTGCTGAGCAGTTGCCGCGACGCTGTTGTCGTAAATCGCGTCAGTCAACGTTCTGTCATAAATGCGCAGCTAGTCTGGCAAATAAAACAAATGGGCTTTTCGAATTGATTAGCACTTATTCCGGGGATGAAGACACAGTCTGAAACAGGCACACCACACTGACACTTCTGACCATAAATCCACTGTTGGGTCACATTATACGGTACGGAGATTTTATTCACTGAAAAACTCACGAAGACTGATAAAGGAATGTCACTCGAAGAAAGTGGCTATTCTTGACGAATTTCAACTTTCCATTATTAATTTTTGGCAAAAAAATTGAATTTGACCTCCCGAGCTGCGCTCACTTTCTTCGAACAGAGTTATAAACGTTTTTAACACTTGAGATTTGACACACAAGATGTAACTTGTGAATTCCTATAGCACCCTGTGATGCACCGATCTCCACCTTGAACGAGAAGTCGTCCCACCATGTGATTATTCACGGTATTAAGTTGCAATAATGGACGGAAGGATGCGCTGATGAGGAAAGCATAATTACATGCCGTGATTGGAGGATAAATTTTCGATGTGAAATTCGAATTTTCACATTGCAGCTGCAAAACGCATCTCTGAACGGAGTTTTATGCGTTTCTAGCGCTTCACTCGTAGACGCATTATGACGTGTAATCCATGAGTCTTCGTAGCCTCCTGGGATACACCGATGTGATTTCTACACCAGAAAAAGTCTCACACTCATATGGTGTAGAATTATCATCCCTGGTGTAGAAATAACAGCGGTATAGGCGACGAAGACTTATAGATTACGCGTTATGAAGCGTCTACGCGTGAAGCGCTAAAAACGCACATAACTCCATTCAGAGAAAAATCTCGCAGCTGCAATGTGAAAATTCGAATTCTACGTCAAAAATTAATTCTAGTAAGGCATATCTGATTTGGAATATCCACGGCATGTAATTATCCTTCCCTTGTGAGATAGGGCCATGTCGCAGCCAACACGGCCATCTGGCGCAGTGGTAGTGAGCGCTGTTCATGGAGAAAGGAGGTAACGATTTCGAATATTTTTAGAGCGCTCTACACAGCTACGAGGTCAATTTTCGGTCTCAAGAAACAGTGAAGTAGGTCACGGTAGGCATGATGATAATTAGTTATGGTAACCCACCCATAAACGCCTTTATCTCCGTTCAGAAAGGCGTAGCGCGGCTACAAAGCTACAGTTTCGTCAAAAATTGATCCTAGGAAGATGTATTCATTTGCAATGGCCACTTTCTGCAAGTGAACATTTCACGTGTCTGAAAAGGGCTATGTCGAAATAATTGACGGAAAGGCCTCAAACGAAATGCTTGCTTGCTCTTAAAACGCTTTTTAACAGGAGCAAGTAAAACATTGAGGGTCTTTCGACAAGTATCTGGATCTGAAAATGCCTTCGATTGGGTGCTTACCACCTATCGCAGTAAATCTATGGATTACCAGGAAGCCTCAGAATACAAAGCCTCACTGTGTAAAAGTAGCCCACACATCAGGGGTGGACATTTCGTCAAGATGGGATCAGAATCCATTGATGCACCTCGTCAGCAGAGTGGTTCAGACATTAGATAACCATTTCGCAGTAGCTGATGTATTGCTCTAACATGAATGTAATAGAACACTTCTAATAGATGTTGATCATAGTGGGCCAACGCTAATCATATGGCTGCATACTATATGTACTTCTACATCGAATAATTTCAAGTCATCCTACGAATAGATTTTTCCTTCGAATGAGAAAATGGTTCGAGTCATCTTCGGTTTTCAGACAACAAGTAAGAGGGAAGCTACTCATAAGTCACGTCAGGGTAGAATTCTTCTGATACAAAATCATCGGAAAACAGTCGACTGTTTTCCGATGAAATTACTCGAAAATCGAAAACAGAAAACAGTCGATTCGGAAAACAGTCGACTATCAATCGAAGTCATTCTTAGGATGACTCGAATGTAATCGATGCCGAAGTATACTGCATACCACTCAAGAGGCAAATCCCTATGATTTTGTGAAGGCGAAGAATTCTGCCATGACATGACTTATGAGAAGCTTACCTCATACTTGTTGTCTGAAAACCAAAGACGGCTCGAACCATTTTGTCATTCCAAGGAAAAATCCATTCTTAGGATGACTCGAAAGTAGTCGATGCCGAAGTATACTGCATACCACTCAAGAGGCAGCGCTGCGTCATGTGCGCCGCAAGAAATGGGCCAATCGATCGGCCCACGTGACGAACCCGCTGGCTACTGAGTGGTCCGCAGCCATATCATAGTTGTATTTGTATCGTCAATCACTGGATGAGGGGAAGGCACGATGCTGCTTGGCGGGAAAAATTGCGCGCGGGAAAACGAAGAGAGGATGGCTACTGATCGATTGATTTCGCGCCCGATTGCTGAGGCTTCCCACTTGAGAGACACTGACGATAATTGTATACTACAGAATGAACCTGGCAATACATCTTTAAAGGCAGTGGTCACCATGAAAAACGTTATCGAAAAAACTACAAAAATCAGCTTAGATCAAAAACAGCTGAAAAACTATGAAGGTAGCGCGGTGAAAAACGGTCTACAAATAGAGTTTCTAGGGCCCAAAGAAGCTAGTTCGTGCACACGTGCACAGCGATGACGAAACAGATCGCAGTCTCATGCCGAGCAGTCAAAAATCATCGACATTCAGAGGACGAAATAAATGCAAATTCAACGAATAAAAACAGTTGAATAATGAAAGCATCACTTCAGTCAATGTTTTTGACTAGATGTGTACATAAATTCGAAGGTTCATTGATTGACATTCAATTTCAAGCTAGCTGATGTTCTTGATATAAGAGGTCATCGATGCCGATGATGTGGAGAGGGCTCGTCCACCATCAAAAGACAAGAAAGTTCAGGTTTCAAATTCGGCCCAAAACAGTGGTTTTTCGCGATTTTTTCTTATAGGTCCTACTACTCGAGACCCAGTAAAGGATTTGGAGAGAAAAAGACGACAAGCATATTTGATCGCGACCACTGCCTTTAAAGGCAGCATACACGCTCACTAACGTGGTCAAGATAACAGCATATATAGGCCCGCACGGCCCCTACCATGTCGTCAACGAAGTTTGAAGCGCCAAAAACCATCCAGGATGGCAATATTTGACAAAGTTGAGTAATCTTGCCTTCCACGCCTGTATTTTCCCACCCATTCCAGTACATGAATGAGAAATGAAACTTGAAGGAACATGTGAAAAGTTAGAGTGATAGCACTATCAAATGAGAGTGCACGAGAGAAACAGCTTGATTTACCTGAAAATGACATGTTTGTTCACCGACGAATTCCTCCATTTCAAAAAGTCAGCCGAAGTAGACCGGCATTCTTGAAAGTGGACGAGAGTCATTAGGTATGTAGACATGTTATATTCAAGTAAATCAAGCTGTTTCTTTCGTGCACTCCCATTTGATAGTGCTATCGCGCTAACTTATCACATGTTTTCTCAAGTTTCATTTCTCATTCTCGTACTCTAATGGGTGGGAAAATACAGGCGTGGAAGGCAAGATTGCTCAAACATTGTCAAATATTAATATCCTGGATGGTTTTTGGCGCTTCGAACTTCGTTGACGACATGTTAGGGGCCGTGCGGGCCTATTTATGCTGTTATCTCCACCATGTTTGTGAGCGTGTATGCTGCCTTTAAAGATTTCAAAAAAGCGTTTCCCACTCATGTGGCTCCATTCTTGCCTCTAGGTAATTGTTTTGAGATTCAGAGGTATTTTGCACACGTGGTCAATTGTTGTCTGTCTAGTTTTTGTTCTTATATACATTTTAACAGTACTAAGTCGTATCCTGGGTGCCAGAGTGGTCATAAACCACTGAACTTACATAACTTCATGAATGGCTACTTTCAAAAGTGTATGTCAAGGTATTCGGTTCTAACAGCCGTCATTGGCATGGAGCATATGAAACGGCAGTTTAGTCATAAGACCCGCTCATCAAGGTGTGTGGGGCTGGTTTTTTCCAATCTCCGCCAACCCAACGCCACCCGCCACCACCGCTGCTTGCCATGATGATCATGGAACGACGCACAAGTTCAGTGACTTTGGCCTTGAAGAAGCCGTGCAATCGTCGTGAGCTGACATTCCGGCGCCTTCGATGAAGGACTACTGCGCCAAGAAGCGCCACCACTCGACAACCATCTATCATGATAGTTGCCGTCGCGTCATCGGCATTTCATGCCTACTTCATCTCTAACCCAACCCCCCTCCCACACACGCACAAACCGCCGCCCTCTCCCCCTGCCTTCCGTTTGCCCCTTTCTAACAGGTTATTGCCGAGACACAGTCCGGGGCGAGAAATCGGTTGAAAAGTGACTGCACGCAATTAATTCAACGACGCCGATACGTCAAGACTATCGCTCACTCACTCCCAATCCACCATAAGCGCGTTTTTCTGGGCCAGACAACTGCACAGCTCACGTCTCGGAAGAACACTTGGGCTCAATCTGGGATACAAAGCTGTTTTCCTAGAAGGTCCGGAATTTTTCAAAGAAATTCAGAGCTTTGATTTGAATACGTTTGTTTTTCAAGATAAGTGGACATTTCGTTGTGGCAGGCACCATAATGAAGCCACACGTTACATCTAGATATTAAAGGCAGTGTTCACGATGAAAATCGTTTTTCTGTTTTTCCGCCTATCTTGAAAACGGCCCCATGCTGATTCCAATGGTGTCTCTGAAATCATACAACAAGACCTTCTGTGAACGCAGGTATGGTCCCTCAAAGATTGAGCTATGGAAACATGGTGGACGAGTTGTCCGAGGCTTGTAACTTCCGTCATTTGCAGCCAATGTATGCGAGCTGACCTGAGTAAAGAGAAAAGTTGAGAATGAAGGGAAGAACGGGGCTAATGATTGAAAATCATCGCTCATCTCACGATCTCGAGCATTCGTTTGTTCACGTCGGTGGGCATGTGACGCGCTTTTGGGGTTTTCAATGCGCTCGAAGTTGCAACTTCGAGCTCTTTTGGGGCTCTTTCTGGCTCGTTTTTATGCGTTCTTTCGACGTTAGCGTTACAGAGCGCCCCTCCACAACCCAATCCTAATGGAAATTCGAAAACTTTTTTCATCGTGAACACCGCCTTCAAGACTTCACAACCACTGGGCCAAATTTTGCGTTCTGACAGTTTGGGCTGAGTTGTTACGGCCTACTAACAGATCAAGGAATAGGTTCATATGTTCTCAATTTCAAGTTTCTCTGTGTTCTGGTAAGCACTGTTATTAACACCTTGTGCGACACCAAGTCAAAAAAAAAGCTGCAGGACTAGCACCTTAGACAACCACTCTTATTTCCCATGAGGGAAGTAACGCTGGACGAACTGGATGTTTGCAACAGAATATGTTATAATTATGTTCCTTTACAGGAGTGGTTCCAAATCTGAGTTTGTGGTTGCTGCAAAGGTCTTCGAATCGGGTTAAAGACATCGTACGCGCTGAAATCCACTTTCCATTTTTTATGCTCAATCCCTTCCTCGGGCCCCTGTGAGAACTTACAACGAGCTTGGCTGCTCAAAAACGTACCATTGTGAGCGTAGAGGAAGTGGAAAGTAAGGAATTCCGTCGAAAGGCGCCGGCCCTTCCGTCAGTCATTTGGCACTTTCGCAATATTTGAGCAGAACGTCGTGTCGCTAAGTACAGGGCATGCCACTGTACGCTGACGCACCGTCGGGCGAAAGTGGCATCATCGACTGGAAATTTCTCGTCACACAACGAGCGATTGCTTCCAACGCTGCGCCAATGGACGCATTGTAGAACTGTT
Source organism: Aplectana chamaeleonis (assembly GCA_029168955.1). NCBI lineage: Eukaryota > Metazoa > Nematoda > Chromadorea > Rhabditida > Cosmocercidae > Aplectana > Aplectana chamaeleonis. Next base: position 1,383,603 of record JAPDOI010000077.1, read on the forward strand.
CCTTGCGCCCTCCGCGTAACTATCCCGAGTCGATGCCGGCGCGAATTTCAAATGATTTTCAGAAGTTTTTAAAACGTTTTTCTTGAAAAGTTAACGTTTTTGAGCGGGCTTTTCGCTACCTTCAGTCACTATAGGGGACTAACAACTCAAAAACGCTTAAAAACGAAACATGGTTCTCAGCGTGTACGATGCCTTTAAGAGGGGGTGGGGTTCCGTTAAAGGCACCGTACACGATGACAGCCATATATTAGTTTTTTTTAAATGTTTTTCTACAATTTGTCCTGTTTAGTAAACGAAAATGTCGAAGGGGCCCATGAAAAACCTTCATTTAAACAGAAAAATCAATCGGAAAACATTGTCAATACGAATTCGAATTTCGCGCCAAAATCGTTTTTGAGGTTTTTCTGCATTTGGAGACTTGGTGACCGCCATTTTTGAAGTTTTCCTGCATGTAGTGCTTGTACCATTAATGTTTTCCACGTTTTTCGACGGTCACATCAACATTCAACGAAAAAGTGTTAGATGACCGACCCAGAAGTGCTAGATGATCGACTCAACAGCAGTTTTCAGGTGGCCATAACTTTCATTGGAAGCATTTTCTTAGCCTTGAGCTTCGTGGGCGATGTCGGCTAGCCCAAATTGTTTATACACAAAAAAAACGAAAGTGATTTCCACTGTGGACGATGCCTTTGAAGGCAGTGTTCACAATGATTTTTGTCCCCGATTTTTCCACATAAAACAATGCGTTGGCCTCCAAGTGTTACCAAAATTACGAAGAAACGGCGAGAAACCCATTAAAACGTCGTATTTCAGTGACATTATTCTATAACATGGACTAGTTGTCCGGTTAGATGAGCATGTTCATGGTGGTTGTGACCGGTGGGAATTAGGGTCAATCGAAAGTAGAAGAATATTTTATGCAAAGCAGGATTAGTTTGGTCCCTTAGGAAGGAACGGAGCAATAGAGAGTAGAGAATTGCAAAGGACGGGTCCACAAAAGATTTCATCGTCACTACAAACACTTCCGGTCATACTTAAGAGGCGGGCTGATACTTAAGGATTTCGTGTACTTCTAGTGCGTTTTTCTCGGTTTCTTCATCATTTCAGTTCTACCCGGTGGCCAAACAATCGATTTAGCTATTAATCTCAAAATCGAAGATTATCATGAACACTGCCTTTAAAGGCACAGGACACCCAAGAAATTAATTTATAGATTTTATGCTTATCTTGGAGAGAGTCACACGCTGATCACAGCGGTATCTCAGAAATCGTTCAAGACCCCCTATGAACAGGGTTATGGATCTCTAGAGATGCGTATATTTTAAGGGTGAAAAATTGGTGGACGAGTTGTTTTAGGCCTGTATTTCTCTTCAATCGCAACCGTTGCGTGGGAGCGAGCCAGCATAAGGAGAAAGTCCGGCAGTGGACTGAAGAACGAAGACTTGTTGGAATTCATCCATCCATCCAGCCGATATCGAGGTCGAAAATCCGGAAGGGGGCCGGGCCTGTGGTGGTCGCTTATATCTCGCTTATTTGGAGGAATTGAGATCTCCTATTTGGCACGTAATATACGGGAGAGGTCTTCTACACAAATACATGAAAATCTCAAAATTCATATCTGAGGGTGTACTGTGCCTTTCAGCGGATAGGGATTGATCCCAGCACAAACTGGAGTTTCAAAAAATGGGCTAGTTTCGGTCGCTCAGAACGAATATAAGGCCCGTTTTCAGTTCCTCAAAGGATTATCGCAGGATACGGTGGGAACAGTATCAATTATTCACAGTAACCTACCGTAATCTTCCGAAAAGCTGGAAATGGACCTTCTAATCGTGTTCAGCGGCCCCAAATAAACTCCCTCGACAACGCCTGAACTGGAAATGTTCCAATTTCTGAAACTCCAATTTATTTTGTCCTTTTCGATCAACCCAAGTTCATTAAGGGTTCACGATGAATAAGTTGCCTGCTTTGTGAGAAGAGTAAGGACGGAAAAAGCAGGAAAACGCCTAGGAAATGGGTGAAAATCTCGTGGATCAGCCGACCGATTGCATCACCCCACCCAACGGTTGCCGAGTTTTGAATACTCTTTATCCCAGAAAATTCTAGTATCCAGACATGGGCATTTAACCATCTTATTTTTTTAAGAACACGAAACAGAAAATAATGTCGCTCACCTATGAGCTTTAAAGCTCAAAACCATCTGCGACGTTTGGTTTGACGTTTTCTCCGCAGTGCGCCAAACACATCAACATTTGTGTATAAATATTTGGGATATTTCTTTAAATTAGTTGTTTTCCTCGATATCAGAGAGCTTTACGGGGACTTTCCCCTATTATTCCCGACTTCGTGAATTTGTCTACTCAAAATCAGAACCCCCCCCCATTCCACAATGTTCGACAAACTATTCGTCGAAACTCCACTTTATGCTGGGGTCAGTCCATAGTAAGCTTCAAGATGATGGTGTTCAGAGAAAATGTTTCCGATTTCGCTTAAAACTTTTCTGGAGTTTATTCGAGGTCCTGAACACGCACCTGACAAGGGACACCTTCGAACATAAAATGAAGTTTTGAAAAACGGTCTCTTGAGAGTTGTAGAGGGCGTAAAAATATACAATTTAAGATTTTAAAATTTCACTCAGTCCTCACAGGTAGATCAAAAACCACCAAAACAATGGGTTGCGGTAGGTAAAATGCCATTCAATGCACCCTAATCTGACTAAAACTGCTGAAAAACAGAAAACGGACCCCATATTCGTGTTCAGCGTCCCAAATTACCCCCTGGGGCTGATTTTGAGCGAAAAAAAATTTCGACCTCTGAACCCCCAAAAATGGCCTTGAGCTTCTTACCTCATGGGGCTCCAAAGGTCGAGAAAAAATTTAGGACTCAAACTTCGCTTTCGGAGGTTATTCAAAAAGCTCATAACGAATCTGAGGTCAGTTTATCGATTTTCGACAGATTACTGTAGATTACGGTGGGTATACGGTATTTCGGTGAAAGTCTCAGAATTGACTCAAAATTTCTGAACAGGGTTATTCGGGGTGCTGAATACGAATTTGATGTTCACTTGTCAATTTTCAGATTATTAAAGGCAGTGGTCACGATGAAAAACGTTAACGAAACAACTAAAAAAATCAGCTTAGATTGAAAACTGCTCCAAAACTATGGAGATAGCGCGGTGAAAAAGGGCCTAGAATTAGAGTTTCCAAGGCCCAAAGTTGCCAGTTCGTGCACACGTGCACAGCGCCGACGAAAAAGATCGCAGTCTCATGCCGTGCAGTCAAAAATCATCGACATTCAGAGGACGAAATAAATGCAAATTTACCTAATAAAAACAGTTGAGCAATGGAATAAAGCACTCCAGTAAATGTTTTAGACTAGATGTGTACGTAAATCCAAAGGTTCTTTGAGTGAATTTCAATTTAAAGCCAACTGATATTCTTGATATGAGAGGTCATCGATGCCGATGATGTGGAGTGGGCTCGTCCACCATCAAAAGACTAAGAAGTTCAGGCTTCAAACTTGACCCGAAACAGTGGTTTTTCGCGATTTTTTCTCATAGGTCCTACTACTCGAGACCTGGAGAAGGGTTTAGAGAGAAAAAGACGACAAGCATATTTGATCGCCACCACTGCCTTTAAGGTAGGTTTAGGCCCTCTATGTCATGACAACTACCGTAAACTACAGTAAACCTCAGAATTTCGGAAAACGATCTCTAGATTCGTGTTCAGCACCCTAGATTACCCCTACATACAAGTTTTGAGCCGAATCCGAAGATTTTTTCCAAACCACCTAAAAATTCCCTGATGGGTGGTACCCTTGCCTTGCCGCTAGGCTAGGAAAACCGCCTGTAACCTTCTCCAGAGTGGTTTCTTTTTTTTTCGAGAAGCTGCGAATAGCATACTCGGATTCTACGTCCAAAATGGCTCCAGAAAACTACATTTAATCCAGAATGGCCAGGCCGACTAAAAGTAGTCTTTTTGTAAAGTGCGTTTTTGAAAGGTTCTGTTCTACTGAAAATTTTGAATTGATAACGAAACACTTTTCTTGAATCTTCGAGCCATGCGCTTAAGTATTAGGTTGCTTCAATATATTTTGTAGTTTAGGTAAACCCACTTCTGTTTACAATAATTATTTCTGTTGGAAAAAAAGATTGGTCATTGATCAAGGAACAAGTCCACGAAATTTCATTTTGTCCGAACTTTTTTTCCAGCGTCATATATCAAAATAAGTCCCCTAAAGTTTTTCTCCGAATTATGGACGGTTTTTCTGTAACATATGTAGGGGAGAAGGGTAAGGGTATTCTTGATATTCTAGCAATTGTCGAAACCTCGGAATTTCTATAGTTTCTAACATTGATGTGAACCGTTCTCCGTTTATATCACGTTACCTCTGCGATATAAGAAAAGAGGTATATAAAACAAGAGACACTGTTAAAACTCAAAACAAACAAGGTGAACACATAGAAATGTCATTACTACCAGCCATAATACAGTAATGATCTCACAGTATTCGAACCATCTTTCAATTCCTTCGTAATCCAACGCCTAACCGACTGAGCCACGGTGTGCTGCAAGTTCACCCAGACTATCACATTGCAGTGATTGGTGGTTTGAATGCAACGAGCATTGTTCAGGGGATCAATGAACAAGTCATAACTCGAGAACCTAGCTAGATTTCATCTTCAAACTTTTAGGAGAAACTTTCCAGATGATTTCAAGGCCACTGTATAGCTCACATTTGGGCTACGTCCTCCCAATCCAACGTTCTGGTTTCTTTCCTTTTTTGATCGTTTTTGATCTACCCGTGAGGACCGAGTGAAATTTTAAGATCTCAAATTGTTTCTTTTTAACTCCTCTACAACCCTCAAAAGACCGTTTTTCAAAACTCCATTTTATGTTCGAAGTGGTCCCTTGTGAGATCCATCTGTCGATTTTCGAAAAAGTCCAACAGTTGCGATTCAGAGTCTAACGCCAGCGGCAAATTTCATTATCAATATGCGATTTTCGATGACTTCCAAAACGCTACGAGAAATTTGCCCCAAAAACTCTCTGCAAAGTTTATTTATATTATATAAGTATATTCCGGTCCGCAATTGCGTCTGCACACGCTTTGCAGCCGCACGCGCTCGAGTCGGTCGAGTTTTCAGCGCAAAAGCCGACTCGATGTGGCTAGTTTAAACAGTTTCCTCCAAATTTTCTTAGTTTCCAGTTTCCAAAACCCACCTAGAGTTAACCGAATGTGGCTCCGGCGCTGGAAACTCTTCGGAGTCGGGAGCGTGCGGCCGCAAAGCGTGTCGAGACGTAATTGGGGGACCGGAATTTGGCCCAGAGAAGCACAGTAGGTTACGCCTGCTAAAGGGCATTCTATCTGCCGTAACCTACAGTTTGCCTCAGAATGTCAAGAAACGGAAACCAGGTTCAGAACACGCAGAAAAGTGCTGAGCCTAATACGTTGCAACTAAAAACATTGATTTGAAAACTCCCTCAGGGGCTCACCTTAGCAACGAGCTGACTCCAAAATATTGGAAAATTTAATACGATGTGCAGATTTTTTTTTGGAAAAACGGCGGTTTGTGGCGTTTTTTTTTGCTCGCACAATGTGCCGCATCTCCATAACTTCTTTAAAAGCATCGTCCGCGCTGAAAACCAATTTCCATTTTTCAGGCTCAATTTCATCACTTTTTCATTTAATGTTGATGCGGCTGTCGAACAACATGAAAAACAGTTACGGCACGAACTCCACATGCAGAAAAACATCGAAAAATATAGTGACGAGGCCTCCTGAGGCAGGAAAACGTCAAACAACATTTTAGCACCAAATTCAAATTCATATTTACAATCTGTTCCGATTGACTTTTCTTCAGAAATGAAGGTTTTTCATGGGCCTCGTTGACATTTTCGTTCACTAGAGAGGTCCAGCTACACAAAAACATGAAAAAATAATACACAGTTTTCTGCGCGTACGATGCCTTAAAGTGGTCCGTTTTCATTTTGTGGCCATTTTCAAATTGCTTTCAACGAGAACTGTACAATAGTGTTACAAATTATAGATTCAGTACCAGAAATTAGACGAAAATCCCATAATTCCACCTCAAAACCCCTCGTAATGAAATGATCAGACGGTCATGATAGCAGGAATCTGTCATGTTTTGGCCTGTGGTCAAAGGGAATTCCAGAAGGAAACACGTCTTCTCCACAAAAAGAATCGGAGTCAAAAAGGCTTTTTTTAACGTACCAGTGCATTCGCCTCAGTGTTCTAAATACTAAAATTCTTATGAAAATTAGGTTAGTCAATTATGAAGCCAGGTACGGCAATACGGCTCTTTGTGCATTTAGACAATCGTCGCAAAACGCTGTTTTTTGCGACAAAATTCGCTTGGTACTGTAGAGTGAGTCTTCATCGACAGTCAAGGATCAGTCAAGAAAGACTTTCTCTCACAAGGGAGCCACAATAAGTCATAGTGACCATTCCAATTGAAATGTACTTTTCTAGAACCACTTCTGGACGAAAAGTCCAAAAATGCCCATCGCAGCTGCCTAGATCCACTCTGAAAAAAGTTATAGGCATTTTTTCTCTGATTTTCGTACTTATTGTACCCTCCAAAAAGCGCATTATTTTTACGAAAATCCGGAAACACCTCATAATCGTGTTCAGCGCCCAAAACTGCCCCACTAAGCAAAGTTAGGTTGAAGGAGCATTTTCCAAACTTTGCGCAGACTAACAGCGTTTTGGACTTTCGGTTGGGCGTTTATACTTATACCGAGGGCTCTTGAAGCGTTTAAAAAATATACTCCAGATTTGACTAAAAATTCGCTCTGGGGGTTTACTTGGGGTGCTGATCACGAATCTGAGGTTCATTTATCGATTTCCCGAAGTTTTCGACTGTATTCGTTCACAGATTCCCAGCGGGGGAGACTTTGATGGCAAATCACAACTTTTGACAATTTCCGGAGTGCTTCTATAGAATATGCTCAAGTTATTTCTCTAGCGGTTATTTGGAGTGCTGAACACGAATCTGATGTCGGTTTATCGATTTTTGACAGCTTACGGTATGTAGATTACGGTAGGTGTACGGTAGTTTGGTCAAAGTCTCAGATTTCCCTCAAAGTTTCTCTGTAGGGGTTATTTGGGGTGCTGAATACGAATTTGATGTCCATTTGTCGATTATCGGAACAATGAGGCAGGTTTTGCCTCCTAAATGACATGTTACCTACCGTAACCTCCAGTGAACCTTGAAATTAGGGCAAGCAAACCCCAGATTCGTGTTCAGCACCCCAGATTACCCCCACATACATGTTTTTAGCAAAATCAGGAGAAAAATTTAAAAACACCCTAAAAATTCCATGGGGGCCGCGAAGCTCTAAAAAACGCTCATAACTTTTTTCAGAGTGGGTCTAGGCAGCTGCGATGGGCATATTCGGACTTTTCGTCCGAGAATGGTTCTAGAAAAGTACATTTCATTTGGAATGGTCACTATGACTTATTGTGGTTCCCTTGTCAGTGATTCGAGGGGCTATGCGATTGTTAAATTTTTTTCTCCCATAGCAGGTAAATCAAAACAAATGAAAAACGAGCAAAAATCAAATGAAACAGTTAATCCAGAAATTTCAGGGCTGATCTCAATTATAACATGAGAGAAAAAATAAAATGTTATCATCAGGTAATTTTGAAAAAAAATGAAAAAAAATAGCTGTAAGCATGATCAGAAAACTATCCATCATCGTCGGTATTGACAAAAATACGCAAAGTCGTTGAGTGGACTTTTTCAAAAGACAGCAGCCATCAGTGATGTGACATGGGGGGGGGGTCATTGAAGTGAAAATGATACTGAAACATGCAGCTGCTACGAGTTTAAGACGAGATACGCGAAATCGATTGATTCTGAGGATCTCGAGAGTTGACGGGGGGGGGGGACGGGAGGAGCTGGCTGAGGGTGTGAGGAGGGGGGATATGCTGGTGCTGCTCCTGCTGCGGCCGACTGAAGCAAAAGTGCGACTCAGCCACACATTCTCCAGCTCGGCTACTGTCATATTCTTTCTCAGAGGAAAAAAAAACAGAAAAAAAACACCTGCCACCTGCTATCTCCACAACTTTGCAGAAAAATAGGAAAAGTTATTGTTGCTGATCAGGGATGAGCGGCTTTTCCGATTACCCAAAAAATGTCACAGAAAATTGAAAATAAGTTTTAAATTCCAATTTTAGAAGTTTAAAAAGTGGTACAAGGCAAACCTTTGCGATTATTTTTCATGGACAGCAACTGAACCTTAGGCTCGTTATACTTTTTTTCAGAACGAGCGATGGAGGACACCCATCGAACTATTGATTTTATTGTAAACCCCGGGGCATTTCTAAAGAGCCATCCACTTTGATCGATGACTAGCGTCGAGCACTGAAAAATGTAATCAGCAGTAAGGACTTTCAGGGCGAAAGACCGCTAATCCGAGCTCAAAATTTCTTAAATGCCTCAGGGGATTTCAGAAAAAAAAGGGCACAGCATAGCTTTGCGAAAAGGTACACATTACATAGATTTTGAGGTGTTAAGAGAAATTTCCCCGAAATTCGACTCAAATTTTTTAGTTAGGGATTATTTAGGGGGCTGAACAAGAATTCAGGGTCCGTTTGTCGCTATTTTGAGGATTATTGCAGGCCACGGGGTCTTTTAACTGGTGTAACAACTCTAATATTCCGGAAATCGACAATTGAACCTCAAATTCATGTTTGGAGTCCCAAATATCCACACAGAGTAATTCTGAGCCAAGTCTGACACTTCCACCAAACTACAGTATACCCACCGTAACACACGGTAATCCAGGCAAAATCCATAAACGAATCACAGATCAAGGATGCGCAAAAAAATTCGGAAACGAAAAACAGAAAAATGAAGAGTCTTGTTCAAAGATCAATTCTTTTCTTTATGGAGATAGGCTGATTTCAGATAGAGAACTTTTCGAGAATTTTTACGGTTTTTTAGTATTGATTTTTCGAAGCGATCCGAAAAAACCGAAAGATGAAAAACGTTGCTTCTTGCAGCGCAGCAAAATGTAGCGAAGTATTCCAGGAAACTCAGAACGAGAGAATTTTTCACTTTTTGTTTTTCGGATTTCAAAATTTTTCCCAAATCCCTACTACAGATTTGTCATAAACTGTCGTAATAACCCCTGTGGAGAAGTTTTTGGGGGATTTTGTCGTCGCCGAAAGTCGCTTTTAGCCAGCGAAACTCCCCCAGGGTAAGCTTGGGACAGAATCAGCCGAAATATTATTTAAAAAATCGACAAATAGATCTCAGACTTGTAATTGGCACCCAAAAATATTCCTTGAAAAACGTTTTGAGCCAAATCCGGAACAATATGTCCAAACACAACAAAAATCGTCCTCGCGTACCACTTTTTCTCCTTTTCTAAAAAACCTCTGGGGCATTTCGGAGATTTCAAACATAGATTATTGATGCACAGGATTAAGCTTACAACATCCAGAACAAGGTTTTCTAAAACATCGAGGTGCAAGTAAAACGAACCCTAATCAGACCTTGAACATTTTCCGCAGGTTTAGAGAAGTTATGAGCCCAAAACGGCCGATTTTTGCGATTTTCGTACCTTTCAAAACGAGCATTAGTCTTTGAAAAATCCGAAAACAGATCTCATATTTGTGTTCAGAGCCCAAAACTACCCCCAGAGCAAAGTTTGGGGGGGGGGAGAGCCCATTTTCCGTACTTTGCGCAGACTGATAGCGTTTTGGACTTGTACTGATTTTTGGTTGGGCGGCTATTTATATCAATTAGGGGTTCTGAAAGCACTTCAGAAAAATGTTTCAGATTTGACTTAAAGTTCTTCTAGAGGGATTTTTGGGGACGTTTATCACGAATCTGAGGTTTAATTGTCGATTTTCCAAAGTTTTCGGCTCATTTCGTTTGAAGATTCCCAACAGGGGAAAATTTCGAGGGAAAAACGAAACTCTTGAGATTTCCGGATTTCTACGATAGATGTGTCCAAAAATCATTCTCTGAGGCTTTTCTGGAGTGCTAAACACGAATCTGGAGTCCGTATATCGAATTTCTGCAGATTACGGTAGATTACGGTGGGTATACGTTAGCTTTGTCAAAATCTCAGATTTTACTCAAAATTTGTATACGGGGGTTATTCGGGGTGAAGAATACGAAATTGATGTCCATTTGCCGATTTTCCAACATTTAAGATAGGTTTTGCCCTCTAAATGGCACATGACCTACCGTAACGTACAGTAAACCTCAAAATTCCGACAAAAAGACCTCAGATTCGCTTTCAGCATCCTAGGCTAAGGCCGGGATCATACTTCTAGCGACGAGCGACGCGACGCAATGTTTATCATCAGTATCGACCAAATATCGATATGCCTGATATGCACTGTCGCCGTCGTCGGTCGCGGGAAGTATGATCCCGGCCTAATCCTACATACAAGTTTTCAGCTAAATCCGAGAAAATTTTCTGAAACTCTCAAAAAAATACCTGATAGGTGCCTTTTCCTTGCCTTTCGCAAGGCTTGAATAATGCTCAACTTTTTTGAACCTGCGGCTCGGGGCGGGATACTGCGCATTTTTACTATTGAGCCAGAAGAGATACTAACGATACTAGTCGTTTTCGCAGATCCGACATATGCTTTTGTATACTGTGCTTATCTGGGCCAAATTCCGGTCCGTAATTGCGTCTCGACGCGCTTTGCGGCCGCACGCTCCCGAGTCAGAAGAGCTTCAAGCGCCGCAGCCGCCGATTTGCTGACTCTAGGTGGGTTTTAGAAACTGGAAACTGAGAAAAATTGAAGAGAATTGTATAAAAAAGCCACATCGAGTCGGCTTTGGCGCTGGAAACCCCCGACTGACTCGAGCGCGTGCGGCCGCGAAGCGTGTCGAGACGCAATTGCGGACCGGAATTCGGCCCAGATAAGCACAGTACTTCCCTTGTTAGCGTACTGTAGGTTGCGCCATAATCGACGATATATGTAGTTACAACTTTTTTTTTCCTTTTTTTTCAGAGAGAATGCCGGAAACGTTGAGAAACGGTGAGGTTTCACCATCCCTCCACCACGCATTATCAATACGCCTAATTGTAAAGTATTTATCACAGACACAGGCAGAATTTACAAAAAAAAGCAAATAACAGAGAAAAAAATTCTTTTTTTCTTTTTGTTATTCTTGCGTGTGTATCCATTTTTCAGGTATATTGATGATGTTTGGGCGTGGCGTGTTTTTTTCTTCGAAAAAAAGACAGAATTGCAACTTTGCCATCTATTATGGCACAACCTAAAGTACGATCAGTGGAAATACGCAACCGCACATTCGCCTTTTTCCACTGCCGTAGACTGTATGCGTTTACAGAATCCGTTAGGAGCCTCTGCTTCGTATGTATGTTCACTAGGAGCTCATCGGGCGAGCACATTTATGATTCTCCGATTATCCGTAGGTTTTTACGTTCCAACTTTCACATTAAGATTTTTGAAATTGACATGGCGGTTCCATTTTCTGGAAATCGAGATTCTGAAATTTTTCCCGCTGCTCCGTCCAGCTGATAGCGTTTCAATTTATGAAAAAACTGAACTAGACAGGCGCCTTTTTAGTTTCAGAGTCCTCACTATTTTAAACAGTGCCACGTTATATCGAGCATGAACTAACAAGGGAATCACAATAAGTCATAGTGACCATTCCAAAAGAAATGTACTTTTCTAGAACCATTTTCGGACGAAAAGTCCGAATATGCCCATCGCAGCTGCCTAGAGCCACTCTGAAAAAAGTTATGGGCTCTTTTCAAAGCTTCGTCGCCCCATGGAATTTTTAGGGTGTCTTTCTTTAAATTTTCTCCGGATTTTGCTATAAACATGCATGTAGGGGTAATCTGGGGTGCTGAACACGAATCTGGGGTTTGCTTGTCGAAATATTAAGGTTTACTGTAGGTTACGGTAGGTAACATGTCATTTAGAAGGCAAAACCTACATTAGTAATTTGAGAATCGAGAAATGGACATCAAATTCGTATTCAGCACCCCAAATAACCCGCACATAGAAACTTTGAGACAAATCTGAGACTCTGACCAAACTACCGTATACCCACCGAAATCTACCGTAAGCTGCCAAAAATCGATAAGCCGACATCAGATTCGTGTTCAGCACTCCAAATAACCCCCAGAGAAATAACTTGAGCATATTCTATAGAAGCACTCCGGAAATCGTCAAAAGTCGCGATTTGCCATCAAAATCTTCCCCGATGGGAATCTGTGAACGAATACAGTCGAAAACTTCGGAAAATCGATAAATGAACCTCAGATTTGTGATCAGCACCCCCAAATAACCCTCCAGAGCGTGTTTTAAGTCAAATCTGGAATATTTTTCGAAAACGCTTCGAAAGCCCTCGGTATAAGTATAAACGCCCAACCGAAAGTCGAAAACGCTGTTGGTCTGCGCAAAGTATGGAAAATGTTCCTTCACCCAAACTTTGCCTACGGGGGTAGTTTTGGGCGCTGAACACGATTATGAGGTCCGTTTCCGAATTTTCGTGAAAATAATGCGTTTTTTGGAGGGTACAATAAGTACGAAAATCGGAGAAAAAAAACCTATAACTTTTTTCAGAATGGGTCTAGGCAGCTGCGATGGGCATATTCGGACTTTTCGTCCGAAAATGGATCTACAAAAGTACATCTCATTTGGAATGGTCACTATGACCTATTGTGGTTCCCTTGTAAGTTCAAGCTCCTTGCATCGAGCCACAACCTGGAGCCCCTCGTTCAAGTGGAGTCAACTGCAATTGAAAAATGCGACCGCGAGCCGTTTTATTTGCCGTGTCGTCGTCGTTCGGGTCGCCCCGGCCAGCCAGACAGGGGAAGCCGAGACCACTGGAAGCAAGCAAAATTCTCACGATGCGCTGTAATTTCCCACGATCTCGTGTTGTGTAAAATACTAGAACACACACAGACACACACACTCACTTAATTGTAATGTCACTGTAAAGAGGAGGGGGGCACACGACAAGTTTAAAAGAGCGAGAGACCGAGTGTGCGCTCGTGCAATTCATACAACAACACAAAGGTTCTCCTCCGGTCGTCTTTGATTCATTCAGTTTCAATCCAGGAAAAAAAACACTCCTTTACAAGTCTTTATCACCTGTCTTTCGTTAAAAAAAAACTGCATTTTTCTCATTGTTGGTTTAGGCTAAATTGAATGTTTTGAATTGCTCACCAGAGAATCATCACTTTTGGTTGATCTGGCTTTATTCCGGTTATGTGTAATTGTAAAGTTAAAGGCAGCGTCCGCGCAAAAACCACACTCTATTTCTTCTTCTCAATCCAGTGTTTGAACCCAATGAAGATAGTTGGCAAAGTTTGAGAATCAAATGTAATGTATTTAAAATGCAATAGCCCAGCGAAAACTGCTCTGTGGTCTGAAAAGGCGTTCTCCCAGTCGGTCATCTAGCACGAGGAACAGAAGCGCAACGACAATTTCAGGCAATTTCAGGCAGATGAATCTTTATTTCGAGAGATTCCTGCATTTAAACGTGTGTATCGAAAGCTTCCTATTTTTAGAGAGTTACTCAGGCGATTCTCGGCCCCGAGCCGCATCGAATAGGAATCGGAGCTGCGTGACAGTTCGGCTCGTTCTCCCAATCCCCGGGCTACTGCTGTTGCTGTTCGGGCCAACCGGAATAGCCCGGACTGCAACAGCAGTGGCCCGGAAAGCAACAGCAGTGGCCCGGACAGCAACAGGAGCCGACTCGCAGATTGGAAAAACGAGCCGAACTGTCAGCCGGCTCGGGGCCGATAATCGCCTGAGTATCAATAAAAGAAAAACGAAAACAATTAACGTTTGAGTATTACATATAACACACGAAGATAGCAGTGAAAAGAGAAAGTTGAATTTTCGAGAAATTTAAACTGAGTTTTTCTCCTAAAATCAAGTGTTTGTGTGGCCAATTTGCTATGCATCACAATCTTACAGGCTTACCTGCGCAGAATAAATGGAAAAAATCGGGTAAGGTTTTTTGGTTGTCCGATGTCTCTAAGATATTTTAAAATCAAGGTTTGTAGCGGCTAAGACCGGGATCATACTTCCAGCGAAGAGCGACGCAACGCAATTTTTACTATCCTTATCGACCGAAAATCGATATGCCTGATGTGCACTGTCGCTGTCACTTGTCGCGGGAAGTATGATCACGGCCTAATAAGAGCTTTAAGTTGGGTTGCAGAGGGTTTTCCCAGTAGGGCGAAAAGGGCCAAAAATTAAGGCATGCATCACGCAACGTTAAGATAAATAGTTTCGGATTTAACTTCACACTTTCTCTGGGGGTAACTCGTTGCTCTGAATGCCAATGTGAGGTCCGTTTCTCGAAATTCTAATGCTTATTGTAGGTACGGCAGATCTATTGCCATTTCACTGGCGCGAGTGAATTTAGCATTTCAAAAATCGAGGATTTTGACCTGAAATTTGTGTTCAATACGTCAAATAACCCTCAAGGAAGAGTTTATAGCTAGCTCTGGTAGTCTGAACAAGTCACCGTATACCCACCGTAACCCAATCAAAAACCGATAAACGAGCCCGAGCTTCGTGTTGAGCACTCCGAATAACCCCTAAAGAAAAGTTTCGAGGCGACTTTGTCGTAGAGATTTGGAAATCATCAAAAGCTGCGTTTTTCCTCCAGAAATTGGTCCTTGTTGGGAAGCTGCAAACCAAACCTGTCGGACTACGCACTGATCAAAAAGGTGTACCCAGAATCGCTCAGAAGCCACTACGAACTAAAGCCTAGTTTTCAGTGCATCGTTGCTGTTTTTCATCGCAGCGATTTTGCACCCGCTGCTGCAGCAATGTAGCAGCGGCAGCGATTCTGTTCATAGTGCATAGCCTCACGGATGATCGAAGAAATTCAATCAATCAGTGAAATTAATGGCTGGTAGTTATCAATAACACGTTTCGACCCGTAAACACTGACCTTGTCATGTGCAAGGGTCAACGTTCACTAGACGAAACGTGTCATTCGCTGGCAATCGCTCCATCGCTGCCATTTTGGCCGCGATGGAGCGACCATTGAGAATCGCTCTTCAAGCAGCGATGCAGTAAAACATAGAATTTCGTCGCCGCGACCCAGCGATGTAAGACGTTTGCCACGAAGCGATCACAATTGGAGCGGCTGTCCATTACGCGCGATGAAAAGGAACAGTTGTCCCTCGCATGGCCGCAGCGACTACCTGCAGTCAAAACTAGGCTTAAGTTATGGCTCCTCAAATACTACACCCCTCCGTCAGCTTCGGTGCATCAGGTGTAACACGTCAGAAATTGTGCGCCTCTGTTCCTCGCGCTAGATTGTGCTAGATGACAGGTGAAGGGCAAGTCTCCTCTGAAGAGATTCCGTGCATTCAACCTTCTATAGCATCGCAGTAAAAAAGTTTATGATCATTCAAATTCTCCCTGCGTTCTCAGGCAGGCTCAACCAATGGTTTGCAACTAAAAAAGCGATGAGTTGCTTTCAGAGCGCACCAATTCTTTGAGTAGTTACCCTGGTTCAGCATAACCCGACAAGCAACGCCGACAAGGTTTTGGCCCAGCAGTCCTCACCTTTCCATGCCTGCCACGCATCACCATTGACGGCACGCGATCCCATCGGGATGTTAGCTTTTTTCACTCAAAGGCACAGAACACCCATAAAATTATTTTTCAGATTTCATGCTTATCTTGGAGAGAGCCACTCTCTGATCACAATGGCATCCCTAGAATCGTCCAAGACCGCCTAAAAACGGAAATAGGGTTTCTTGAAAACGCCTGCATTTTGAGGGCAAAATTTTGGTGGACGAGTTGTCTCAGGCCTGTATTTCTCTTCATTCGCAATCGCTGCATGAGAGCAAAACAGGATGAGGAGAACAACTGCTTGTCGAGAATTCATCCATCCATCTAACCGCTATCCAGTTCGGAAATCTGCCAGGGGGTGTGGCTCGTGGTGGTGAGCGAAGGGGGTCGGGCCTGTGGTGGTCGCTTATATCTCGCTTACCTGGAGGAATTGGGATCTCGCATTTAGCTCATGTTACACAAGAGAGCTATTCTACACAATTACACGAAAATATCAGAATTCATAGCTGAGGGTGTACTGTGCCTTCAAAGGCAGTGTTCACGATAAAAAAAACCGTATTCCAGTTTTCGATGTTTTAGGGTAGATAAGTCCACTAAGAAGAGTTCAGTAGGGAAAAGTTCTCACAGAACACTCAAATACAGGAGAAAACGGTTCAAAGAAATATCTGAGAGAATTTATTGGATCTGCTTGTGTTCCGGGAGACTGCGAGCAACGCATCGCACCTGACGTCGGGGAACTGATTTCGATTTCTGTTTCCTGTACCGAAAATTCTTTAAAAAAAACAAGAGGGGCCAATGTACATGCTGACATGTAAGAATCTTTCGCGATAAAGAATATTCAAAAATTTGGTGCCTGTTTCTACGGTAAAACGAACTCAGGACAACTGTTATAGGACGTGGGCGGGGTGGCCCAAAGGGTCGGCTGGCCTACGAGATTTTCACCCACTTCTCGACCGTTTTTCGTCGAACTCCCGTTCTTACTCTTGTTAAAGGCACAGTACACCTTCAGATATAAATTTTGAGATTTTCATGTAATTGTGTAGAAGACCCCTCCGGCATAACACTTGCCAAATGCGAAATCTCAATTTCTCTAAATAAGCGACCTATAAGCGACCACCACAGGTCCGACTCCCTAACAGATTTTCGGACTCGATGGATGAATTCCAATAAATCGTCGTTCTTCGATCCATTGCTGGGCTATCTCCTTATCCTGGCTCGCTTTCGAGCAAAGATTGAGAGTGAAGAGAAACATGAGCCTGAGACAACTCGTCCACCAGTTTTTCACCCTCAAAAGCTAGGCATCTTTGAAGAGTCATAACTCTGCTCGAAGGGGGTCTTCGACGATTTCACAGATACCACTGTGATCAGCGTGTGACTCTCCTCAAGATAAGCATGGAATCTGAAAATTAAATTTTTGGGTGTTCTGTGCCTTTAAAGGCACAGTCCAACCTCAGAGGTAATTTTTGATATTATGGTCCGGTCGCCGCCTATAGCAGCCCTGCCAAGCGCGAAATCTCAATTCGCTCAAATTAGCGAGAAAAAGCTAGGAAAAAGTCGGCCACGCCCCTTGAAAGAAAAAATTGGTAACGCCCACCGCCAGGTTTCTGATCTCATCAGAGAAGAGACGCTCGAATGATTTTATTCAAAACCTAGGTTCTTTGATTTGTTTTCGGTCTGGCTTTATATTGAGGCCTGCTACAGAACCATGTCTGCAAATAACGAGAAAATACGGGCTCGAGGCAACTCGTCCGAGAACTTCTAGCCGTTCAGAATCGAAATTTTTGAGGAGCCGTAACTCCGTTCGTAGTGAGCTCTAAGCGATTCTGAAAACACCATTGTGATCAGCGTGAAATTTCCTCCAAGATAGGCAGAAAAACAAAAAAATTGGTTCTGAGGTTGGACAGTGTCTTTAAAGGGACCCAAAGCTTACGTTGAGAATAGGCATTTTCGCAGTCCACATCGTTTTACTTCACATGATTGCAGGTCCAAACATTTTTGAAAAGAAAATTCGCTGAGTGAAGCAGATCATTTTTGTATAGTATGAGCACCGACATAATCATTAGAACGAGAAAATGCCGTTATAGCACTAGAAAACACTAAATGTAAGCGTGAGATCACGAGATCAGAGAGGTGGAGAAAACATCAGCAAATGTAAGGGAAATTCGTACATGAAGTTTGAGAAAAAAAACACAGTTAACGCGATAAAAAGCCATGATATTTCATTCGAAACTACCCATTCAAAAGAAATCTGCCCAGTCTACTCAAACATATTCGTGAATAGGGACATGAATTATGGCATGAGCAATTCTGAAACAGTCGAGATATCGTCTGGGCAAAGAAAACTGTACGAAGATGAGGAATATAGTGAAGATTTGGCGGAGGATGAGAGGAAAAGGTGAGAAGGCATGAGAAATGGAGAGTGAGCAGGCAGACGACTTCGTTGGTCCCGAACCGGCTCGAGAGGGGTACGAGAGCCGCGCAAATATGATCAACGGAAGCCGTCAGAGGTCCCGTTTCTAGACGAAGCCAAACGCCAACGTCGTCTACATCAGCCTCGTCAGCATCAGCCAGAAGCATCGGCTGATCACATTTTTATAATGTGAACTAAAAGTTCAGTCAGACTGATCTTCACAGGTCCAACTCTGTTGAAGAGTGAACAAGAACGATAATGCAGCACGAAAACTCCGTTTAGGAGCAGGTTCCTTCAGAATAAGGAAAGCCTGCCGTGTTTTGATCTCCAGTTTTCTTGTACGAAATTATGATTAGTAAATGATGGATTTGTGTGCATAGCGGCTGCGTTGACAGCTCAGAGCCGCTCCGCACAAGATCTCCGATCCAGCTCAAGCAGTTCAATTAGCAAACCATACGGATATAGCCCATAATTGCAACCACTTATCCTTTTTGATGCCAATGTATTCGCACAGTTCTCAACTTCGTCATCGACTCTCGATTTCTGTGAATGCATTGTTAGGTACATGTAAATATTATAAACCGGCTAGCCGCCCACACAGTCCCCTCTACTTCTTCAAACACTTTTCTCACGGCTTCTGTTCGGATTGCTGCACGCACTAAACACCACACTCGGCTATTAGGCGCAAAGCCGAACTCAGCTATTGGGCGCGAAATCAATCAATCGATAGCCATCTTCTCTCCGTTTTCCCACAACTTTCCCGCAAAACACCGTCGCGGCTTCACACATGAATTACCCTCGATGCCCGAGCAGCTCGCAGGGAGGAACTTAGCGGCATGTGGATCGAATCCACACCGCGGGTGTGGCTAACAAGGGAACCACAATAAGTCATAGTGACCATTCCAAATGAAATGTACTTTTCTGGAACCATTTTCGGACGAAAAGTTCGAATATGCCCATCGCAGCTGCCTAGACCCACTCTGAAAAATGTTATAGGCATTTTTTCTCTGATTTTCCTACTTATTGTACCCTCCAAAAAGCGCATTATTTTTACGAAAATCCGGAAATGGACCTCATAATCGTGTTCAGCTTCAAAAACTACCCCACTAAGCAAAGTTGGGTTGACGGAACATTTTCCGAACTTTGCGCAAACTAACAGCGTTTTGGACTTGTACGGATTTTCGGTTGGGCGTTTATTTATACCAATTAGAGGGCTCTCGAAGCGTTTTAAAAAATATTCCAGATTTGACTAAAAATTCGCTCTGGGGGGTTATTTGGGGTGCTGATCAGGTTCATTTATCGATTTTCCGACGTTTTCAACTGTATCCGTTCACAGATTCCCATCGGGGGAGAATTTGATGGCGAATCGCGACTTTCGACGATTTCCGGAGTGCTGCTATAGAATATGCTCAAGTTATTTCTCTAGGGGTTATTTGGAGTGCTGAACACGAATCTAATGTCGGTTTATCGATTTTTGGCAGCTTACGGTAGATTACGGTGGGTGTACGGTAGTTTGGACGAAGTCTCAGATTTCTCTCAAAGTTTCTATGTGGGGGTTATTTGGGGTGCTGAACACGAATTTGATGTCCATTTATCGATTATCGGAATATTGAGGTAGGTTTTGCCTCCTAAAAGGCATGTTACCTACCGTAACCTACAGTAAACCTTGAAATTAGGGCAAGCAAACCCCAGATTCGTGTTCAGCACCCCAGATTACCCCTACGTACATGTTTTTAGCGAAATCAGGAAAAAAAATTAAAAACACCCTGAAAATTCCATGGGGGTACCCTTACCTTGCCGCGAAGCTTTAAAAAACGCTCATACCTTTTTTCAGAGTGGGTCTAGGCAGCTGCGATGGGCATATTCGGACCTGTCGTCCGAAAATGGTTCTAGAAAAGTACATTTCATTTGGAATGATCACTATGACTTATTGTGGTTCCCTTGTAAGGAGCGATTCGGCTGGTACACACGACGCGCGCGAAGGTAAAACACTGTGCGCGCTCATCGTCCTTGGGGCGAGTTAACCGAGGGCACTCAAAAAAGGTTGCTGTTGTTCCATTTTAGCCGTTCCCCTTTACCGTTTCTTGCATTTTGTTCATGTGTGTTGATGTGTCAGACGTAGGGTCGTCGTCGGAATCAATATCATCATCTCCCATTCCACTCCAAGAAGCAAACAAATAGAACTCTAAAAAACTCGTGTAAAAAGTGCGAATTCCATTGAAACGATGGTATGAGAAGCAATGCGTCTAAAAAGCACATTATAAACAAAAAAAAACATGAATAAAATGCAAAAAATGTCAAAGGGAAGGGCTAAAATGGGACTACGACTACTCTTTTCGAAGGCCCTCGGTTAACGCACCCCAAGGACGATGAGCGCGCACAGCGTTTTCCGTCGCGTGTGCTAGCCGAACTGCTCCTTAGCCACACCCGCGGTGTGGATTCGATCCACATGCCATCACCGCATCGATTACCAGGTGCCCGGGCTGGGGCCGGAACACCACACGGCCACCCGTTCACCTCTTATCAAAACGAGCCGCAACGCAGGAACTTAGCCTGCGCTGCGGCTCGTTTTGATAAGAGGTGAATGGGAGGCCGTGTGGTGTTCCGGCCCCAGCCCGGGCACCTGGTCATCGATGCGGTGATGGCCATAAGCATCCATTACCAGGTGCTCGGACTGGGGCCGGAACACCACAAGGCCACTCGTTCACCTCAAATCAAAACGAGCCGCAACGAAAGCCAAGATCCTCCCCGCGAGCTGCTCGGGCATCGAGTGTACACAGACCATACTTTTAATTCCTCCTCCGTTCATATGTATGGTTTCCGTATTCGATTTAGACTGTCGTATTTACCAGGCGGCTGGCCGTGCGGTGTTGGCGGCATAACTGGCCAACGGGGTTTCGATTCGCGCACGGCGATCTACCGTAACAGCCCAGTCTATTCATCAGACTAATACTATTACGTGAACTCTACGTACAGGTTGCGTATTGATAGCCTTTAAAAGCAACTTAGTAGGTTTAAAAACGCGCGCGCATTCTGTGATCTACACTGCCTTTTGATCTATTGATTCGCGTTGTTGATAAACAGCGAATGACGAACGCGAGCCTTCATTTCGCCGAAAATGGCATAGACAGTGCAGGCAGGAGTGGGGTTGCCGCCATCTGGTCGAATTAACCTTTGCTAATAAATGGCAGCCCAACTCTCCCCAAGCCTTTGGATTACCTCATATGAGAAGTTCGAGCGTCCGAGACATTCGCTACTGAACACAACAGATCTGTATGTCGACTACACACTCACACCTCACACATGACTGCGTGGCTGCCCTCTCATCACTGCGGCGCTACAGATAGCGGGGTGTCACGCAGCCGCGAGTGAAGTTCGCGAGTATGGTCGACCTATAGGCCATAAAAACGCAAAATCCTCATGGTTTCTACGCGTTCTGGTGCAGAGCGGAGGTCAGAGACGGTTAGGGAGCGGAGGGCAGAGGGAGGCTGCAGCATCGCGCGCGACGCTCGCGCCATGAGTGATGAGAATTTCAATGTTTTAAAGAGGGTACAAGTCCAGAATGCTCTCGTAAAGCATAAAAAGTAATCGTCTGTGACTACTCGCAGCTGACCGTCTCAGGGGATTATCGGCCCCGAGCCGCCTGATACTTCGGCTCGTTTTCCCAAACTGCGAGTCGGCTCCTGTTGCTGTCCGGGCCACTGCTGTTGCTTTCCTGGCCACTGCTGTTGCTGTCCGGGCTATTCCGGTTGGCCCGAACAGCAACAGCAGTAGCCCGGAGATTGGGAGAACGAGCCGAACTGTCAGGCGGCTTCGATTTCTCTTCGGTGCGGCTCGGGGCCGCGAATCGCCTGAGTTATTGTATCCAAAGGACGAACGATCAATCTGCCGATTTTTTTTTATTTTAATTATACGTGCCTTTGTTAGCTCATAGAAATTTGGCTTTTTAGCATCGCTGATGTATCCCTTCGTAGAGGCGAGCCAAAAAAAAACAGTTTATGAGATCTTGTAGACGACTTGCCTTAATGTTGGTGTCGACCTTGTGGATCTTCATCTGCCGAGCCAACTGCTGTGATGTGCCTCCAAAAGAGCAGTATTTCCATAGGTGCATATGCATGGGCGTATTTGGACAGCCATTCCATAAAAAAAAATTTGATGAATGAAATCTTTAAACTTCACTCTAGATAGTAGACCGGATACCATCCGGAACCGTTTTTTTCGAAATTCACAAAAAAAAAAGATTGAACAACAGAACCGTACTCTCAAATGCATAGGGTAAAGGCATCGTATGCGCAAGAAACCGTATATATTTCTTTCATGTTTTTGTGTAGCCTGGACTTTGTAATGTACTAAAACGACGGAAGGGTTCATGAAAAACCTTTATTTCTGAAGAAAAGTCAGTCTGAACACACTGTAAAATTGAATTCAAATTTCGCGCCAAAATCATTTTTGAAGTTTTCCTGCATTTCGAGGCCACTTCACTGTCATTTTCAGTTTTTCTGCATGTGGAGTTGGTGCCATAACTGTTTTTCATGTTACTTGACGGTCGGAACAACATTCTATGAGTAAGTGGTAGATGACTGGTCACAAATGGTGGCGGATCCTCATGCTCAGGGAGTCGGGGGGTTCTAT
The DNA here is from genome assembly GCA_029168955.1 of Aplectana chamaeleonis. NCBI lineage: Eukaryota > Metazoa > Nematoda > Chromadorea > Rhabditida > Cosmocercidae > Aplectana > Aplectana chamaeleonis. The sequence continues at coordinate 1,406,215 of JAPDOI010000077.1, forward strand.
TCGGCCACGATTGGCTTTCGACTCGAATACAAAGCGGTTGGACGACGATATGGCCACGTAATTTCCTTGCGCCACGTGGCCTAATCGTCGTCCAAGTGAGAAGCACGTGGTGCCAATCATAGCCGTTCCACTCGGCCACGATACGCTTTCGATTCGACTACGATGAGTTTGGACGACGAACGAGCCACAATGCCCATGATTGAACACGTTGATCGATCGCTTCAGAACTGACCCGGCGCATATCAGCTGCACAGCACGTATATAAGGGGCCCGATCCCAATGAGAGCGCAGTGCGCTATTCGGGGCGCTCCTGGAAGGTGACTACGAGTAACTTTCAGGACGATTTTTGAACCGCTAAGGGGTCTCCCCCACGGTCCCCTGCGAGGGGAGCTCCCTCGCTGTCGACCGTAGCGAAGGTGATGTCCCTGTCGCGGACTGCTGTGGGGGTGATCCCTTACTGCGGTCCGTGATTTGGACCGTATCCTTGTTGGGGGGAGAACCGCTCTCATCGAAGGTGTGGGAGCCCGCCCCCACCACCACGTGCTCATATCGAACAGGCCACGTGCTGCTGCTTGGGAAACGGGGGTTCGGAGAAGGTTTTGCATGTCTGGGCCACGTGCTCTTATTGATCAGGCCACGTGCTTTAGCGTGGGAAATAGGGTGCGGCAAAAGTTCTGCCTCGCTGCGCCACGTAGTGCTATCGAACAGGCCACGTGCTCGACTAGGTACCCGAATAGAAAGCCTATCATGGCCGAATCGGACCCCCCCCCCGACTCCCTGAGTATTTAATCCCTTCCAACCTCATAACCCTACGTTTTTAACGCGCTGAAGTTTACCGGCGTGGTCTACCGGGCTCATTCATGAGATTGAGCCTGAGAATGGGAAGCGGTTCACAGCGCGAACGATGCCTTTAAGCGAATTCGTTCAATCCCAGTAATTCACCTACACATAGGAAAGGTTCGTACGTTGAAAGTTGCGCGCTGGGTACCTTGAAAGTTGCGCACATTTATCGTCATAGCCATCTGAAAATTGCTCTAGGGTCTGAAAAACCTTGGGTCGGTCGGTCACTCACACTGAGAGCCTGTCCGAATAAGATTCGCCAAACACGCGGTCGGCATCGGGGGTGTGCGTAATCACGTTTTACGACTTACGATTTTACGATTTACGGTGTTTTTTGGGCTCGTAATTACGGTTTACGATTTACGACATTTTGAACCGTAAATCGTAAATTTTCGTAAATAAAAATACATGCAATGGAAGTAAAAAGCAAGGCAGCTCCAGTTGACCTGCTCTATTTCACTTTGCGTAAACTAACGTTTTTGACCAGGGGATAAGTCCAACTCCGGCATCACAGCACGATTTGATTATTAATTTTCGACGTGATTATATTATTATAACGCGGGACACACGATAGGAGTTGGAGGCGCTGGGTACCAGATTCGCGTTGCTCGCGTCTCATTAACTGTCGTCTATATCGGATTTCAGTCTAAAACACTTCACAAGGAGTTTTGTCTCTGAGGTTTTCATGATGAGCAGTTGTACTGATTCTCAAAACTTGATTGGCGTAAAACAAATCGAACGAGGTGCTCTAATTAAGCCAAAAGTGGCTTCAAAGTTAGTTTCTGCCCGTCATTTGAGAAGGTTTCGTCTACACCGAGGTCACAAAGATCAAAAAGCGAACCATACTCAGACGCCAAATCCGGCTGAGCCGTCCTCTAACGTCGCTAGTAACCCTGAGCCGTCCTCTCCCGTCTCTAGTGATCCTGCTTTGTCCGCGTCACCCTTAGTGTGTTGGACGCACGCCAGTCGATTATGCCGGTAAACTCGAGCGCACTACAGTACCGAGCAAATTTTTTGCAAAGAAAGCGTTTTGCGGCGTTTTTTTGCGCTCACAAAGCGCCGCAACGCCATAACTTGCTTCAAAGTGGTCCAATTTCAATTCTGAAGTCATTTCTGGATTGCTTCCATTTAGTCCTATACGATAGTGTTCCAAAAGAATAGATTCAACTCCGAAAGTTCATCGAAATTTGCATATTCGCACCTCTAAACCCCTCATAATGAACTGATCAGTCGGTCATGATAACAGAAATCTGTCATTTTTTGACCTGTGGTCGATGTGAATTTTAGAAGGAAATACACATTTTTCAACAAAATGCTAGAGCTAAAAGAGCTCTCAACACATACCATTACATTCGCCTTACTGAGAGGAACACGAAAACTAACTGAAAAAACTCAGTTAGTCAACTTTGAAGTGAGTTATGGCGATGCGGCGCTTTGTGAACTCAAAAAACGCCGCAAAACGCCGTTTTTGCAAAAAATATGCTCGGTACTGTACGTCCAGCTCAGTCCGGCCTGAATGCAGGGGGGGGGGGATTTTCTGCCTTAGTGAGGAGCGAAACGCATGCCTATCGACCGAGACGGCCACGGCTGAAACAGGACAGGCCAGACGGGCACAGTCCAGCTACATTTGGGGGATTTTTCGATCTGAATGAGCGATTTGGTAAATGCGCGTTGACAGGGATGTCACAGGCTTGCTCAGTCAGGCCACATTTTCTACACCCGATTTGCATTATGTACTACCGTTCTCTGAGCTCAACTCCGGTGCGGACTACGGCTGTTGCATCATGTGACACGTTATAATCGTGCTGGGAGGAAGGCGAATAGTGTCGGGGCCAAGTGGTCCCAGCACGATTCTCACGTGTCGCATGATGCAATAGCCTTAGTCCGCAAATGCGGACCGGATTTAGGCCCAGAGAACGACTTTAGATGCTTATCGACCGGGCTGGCAACAGCCGATCGGACGACAATGACGGGGCCTTAGAGGTAGCAGACACATTTTTCGGGCTGACAGGCAGGTCTGCAGTGGTACGCTTGCCTAACTTTGTTGTCAACATGGAGCGGTTTTAGAAAAAATTGCATTCCATCGACTACGCGTGGACAACTGAGTTCGCCTAAGGACAGCTCCTTTCTCGAACTATTATTATGATGCCCCCTCGTGAACATAGCACTGCACGAGGCGTATGTATTGGGCCTGCTGTGGGCACTCAAATCTACACACTGTTTCTCCCTTCTATATTCATTGCTAAATCTGCAGCTCAGAAAGCAACAAACCCCCTAAATAGCTGTTGATTATAAAATTTTTTAGCGATCCTCGTTTAAATTTGCTGTTTACGATTTAAGGTTTGCGATTTACGATTTACGATGGTTTCACCGTAGTTACGATTTACGATTTACGAAATTTGAAATTTCATTTACGCCCACCCCTGGTCAGCATGAGTGTCGAGCCGTCTTCCCGAATGAATTTTTCAACGTGCACAGGGTGTTAACAGTTACCTATGCAACAGCTATTCGTGTATTATTCCAGCTAAACGATTTTCAGGTCTGAAAAATGCCTTCGCGACTGCCGCGTTAGACTTAGTGCATACTTCCCACGACGGGCGACGCGACATAGTGTTTGCTATATAAATCGACCGAAATTCGATATTGCTGTAAGCACTGTCGCCGTCGCGCGTCGTGGGAAGTATGCACTAGGCCTTAGTGGACAGTCTCATTCGGACAGATTTGACATACGGTGTCTTCGTAGAATTCAGCGCAATGGATGCACTGAGCTGTGACGGTAGATCGTCGCTCGCGATGAAAACCTTCTTTGAACGGTGATATCACAAACGCCGCACGGCCTGCCCAAGTGATCGCGTTTCGTCCATCTGTTCGACTAAATTTTGCGAAAGGTCTTTAGCGTCTCACCCTTCCGGAATGGGAATTCAAATGCCTGCTCTGAACTTTCAGGCAGGATCATGGTCTAACAAGGGAACCACAATAAGTCATAGTGACCATTCGAAATGTAATGTACTTTTCTAGACCACTTTCGGACGAAAAATCCAAAAACGCCCATCGCAGCTGCCTAGACCCACTCTGAAAAAAGTTATAGGCATTTTTTCTCTGATTTTCGCACTTAATGAGCTCTCCAAAAAGCGCATTATTTTTACGAAAATCCGGAAACAGACCTAATAATCGTGTTCAGCGCCCAAAACTACCCCAATAGGCAAAGTTTGGTTAAAGGAACATTTTCCAAACTTTGCGCAGACTAACAGCGTTTTGGACTTTCACGGGTTTTCGGTTGGGCGTATATTTATAGCAATTAGAGGGCTCTCGAAGCGTTTTAGAAAAATATTCCAGATTTGACTAAAAATTCGCTCTGGAGGTTATTTGGGGTGCTGATCACGAATCTGAGGTTCATTTATCGATTCTCCGAAGTTTTCGACTATATTCGTTCACAGATTCCCATCGGGGGAGAATTTGATGGCAAATCGCGACTTTTGACGATTTCCGGAGTGCTTCTATAGAATATGCTCAAGTTATTCTGATGGTGGTTATTTGGAGTGCTGAACACGAATCTGATGTCGTTTTGTCGATTTTTGGCAGCTTACGGTAGATAACGGTGGGTATACGGTAGTTTGGTCAAAGTCTCAGATTTGTCTCAAAGTTTCTATGTGCGGGTTATTTGGGGTGCTGAATACGAATTTGATGTCCATTTGTCGATTATCGGAATATTGAGGCAGGTTTTGCCTCCTAGACGGCATGTTACCTACCGTAACCTACAGTAAACCTTAGAATTTGGGCAAGCAAATCCCAGATTCGTGTTCAGCACCCCCAGATTACCCCCACATACATGTTTTTAGCAAAATCAGGAGAAAAATCTAAAAAGCTTTAAACAACGCTCATAACTTCTTTCAGAGTGGGTCTAGGCAGCTGCGATGGGCATATTTGGACTTTTCGTGCGAAAATGGTTCTAGAAAAGTACATTTCATTTGGAATGGTCACTATGACTTATTGTGGTTCCCTTGTAAGCTCCAACAACTATGTTCTGATAGGAATGTCATTTGGGCTTAGGTTCACCGCGGCTTTCATGTTTGCAACATCATCGGCCGATCCGACAGGAACTCAAAATCCTACAAACCTGGGTTTATCTTCCCTGAACATCACTGGATTGTACTGTGCTTATCTGGGTTAAATTCCGGTCCGCAATTGCGTCTCGACACGCTTTGCGGCCGCACGCGCTCGAGTCAATCGAGTTTCCAGCTCCAAAGCCGACACGATATATCTTTTTTATACAGTTTTCTCCGATTTTGTTTAGTTTTCAGTTTCTAAAACCCACCTAGAGTCAACAGATCCGCAGCTGCAGCGCTGGAAACTCTTCCGACTCGAAAGCGCGCGGCCGCAAAGCGTATCGAGACGCAATTGCGGACCGGAATTTGACCCAGATAAGCACAGTAAAAACTTAGCTAACCGTTTTACCCAATCACCAACCACCTTTATGCAGTCGATTGGGCAGTTTACCTTTCTTTTTGTTCAATCAATCGATTGCTAGTGATCCGACTATCACCCATCTTTATCCGATCGAATTATGATGAGCTCAAGTTTTTTAGTCAGCTGATTTTGCGTTTTGGATTGTTGCGTTAGATCGAGTTTGGGGTCAATCCAAAGCTCCCAAATACAAGTCGGCGGGAATTTAGGATAAATGCTTAACAGGGCAAAAAGGCTTCCGAGCCAAAGGTGATTCTGCCGGATGTGATGTATAATACATACATAGTTAACATGTTGACCATGTTCAAGTTGTTCTGAGCGGAGCCGAACGGCAGCAGCAGTTGTTTATTAGTCCAGAGTTATGACGAAGTGCGTCTTCCTCGTCTAACACTACCTAATGAAACAGTCGTAAAGGTACTTTTTTGGTTTCGGGGAACGAGAATAATATGTATGTGAGAGTGGATTGCTCAACCCTCCCCCGCCCTCCGTCCGAGGTTTTCGAGCCGAACAGCTCCATCATTATTGACATTCGAACTTGAATCGCGTTTGAGATTCGTTCGATCAACAGGTGCTGAGGCTACTTCTGACCCATCCACCACCCCCCCCCCTCACTGGATGCCCCAGGACAGCCGTCAATACCAACAGCTGCGTGCCGCCATCAGCTTTCCTCCTGTCTCGACCCCTCTCCACCTCTGCAAAATTTCATCCACATCGGGTCGTGAAATGTGACCCAAGTTGGGGAGGCGAGCCGAGAATCCACTCACACATCGGGGATAATCCCGGGGGGGGGGCAGTGATTCTTGAAAAGTCGAACATTTTAATTACACATCAACAATTACCACACGTGAAATACGTGTTCACCCATATATGTACATACTTAGCAACTATACATTGGATCTGAGGCGAGAAATTGGATTTCGGGCTGATCCCAGAAAAGGCTTTTCTTTGATGGACGGCATTTCGGTTCGAATTTGGCCAATTTCGGTGATTCGGATTCCGTGTTGAATCAACCTTGGCGCTTTTTCTGTGATTCGGATTTCGTTTCGATTCGGAATCGGCCTTTTGGTGATTCGATTTTTAGTTCGATTCGGATTTGGCCCTTTTCAAGCGAATCGGATTTCGACTCGATTCGAATTTTGGCTTTCTCGGTTGCAATGGATCCAAGGCGAAAAATTCGGATGTTGGTCTGATCCCAGAAAAAAAACTTGTTCCGATGAATCATATATCGATTGCATTCGGATTTGGAGGCTTTCCCGGTGATTCGCCTATAGGTTCGATTCGGATTTGGCCTTTTTCGGTCATTCGGGTTCTGATCCGATTCGGATTTGTGGTTTTTCGGTGATTCGAATTTCGATTCTATTTCGATTTGGAGTGTTCCACGGTGATTCATAGTCAGATTTGATTGGGATTCGGCTCCTTTGCGGAAAATCGGATTTCGGCTCAATTCGAGTTTGGGCCTTTTTTGGTGCATCAGGTTCCGGTTGGATTCGAAATCGGCGTTTTTTTTTGTGATTTTCCGGTTCGGATCAGACCCTTCTTTCGGTGACTTAGATTTCAGTCCGAATTCGGCGTTTTCTTTTTGGTGAACTAAATTTCGGGTTGATTCGGATTTGGCGTTTTTCAATGATCTGGATTTCGGTTCAATTCGGATTCGAGGTTTTTTTTCGTTTTTTCGGTGATACGGCTTTCGGTTCGATCAAATTTCAATTTGTAAAAATTAGGAATCAATTGGACGGATAACTAAAAATATCGGATCCAATGTATTTTAAAAATGTTTCAAATTTATGTGGTTAAATTTTTAAGTCTTTCGTTTATTGGAATGTAACTAAAGGAGGTTGTTCAGGACAGAAGACACAGATCTGGCCAACACTATCTTACAAGAGAATGACCGGACCGTATTGCCAGAACTACCCCTACATCCACTACCTCCTGGGTAGTCATAAAAGCCGCACTCCAGCTGTCGTAGTAGCACTGAGAATAAAGTTATGACACGAAAACCCGGATAAAGTTTGGGTGGAGCATTTTTGATCAACTTCCTAGCTCCAAAAAGTGGTGTTGGGTAAGTCGATGGGGCTCCGGAGGTCAAATTTTTCGTTGCCCAAACTCTGCCTAAAGATCTTTTTCGCATCGCTGAACAAGGATATGATGTTTGTTTAGGATGTTTCAGACGCTTACAGTATGTTACAATAAGTATTATACCTTAGCAAATTGAAAATATTTTGGATGATGGACATTTCGAATAAGCCAAAAAAACTTTTTCAAATCATCCACTTATTCGACGATCACGTTTTTCGTATGATCGGCTTTTTGCTTTATTCGAAAAGTCAACTTTTCGAATAACCGACTGAATCGATTAAATCAGAATAGATTTTTTTTTTCGAATGGATGATGATTCGATCATTCAATTCGTCCCAACTATGATAAGTATAATGTCATTCAGATACCATAGCCTCAGGTCTTACAGCCAGAAAATCCTGGATTACAGCCCCCTTTGCAGCAAGAAAAATTGCTATAGCGTTTTTTTTTTCAGACCAACAGTTGTGAGCAGTGTTGATATAAGAATTTATCGACAAAGTTTGTCTTTGCAAAAAAATACTTTGAAAACGAAAACATGGTGGAAGAGATCAACACCAATGGCTATTTTCGAGAAAGTGGGCTATACAGAAATTCCTATAACAATAGCAGCAGAACATGGAGCGTACTTGCTTTTGATCTGCATTGTGGCTACTGAAACTATAGTTAGGTCCATGGCTTGTTTCCTCGGGAATTAACATTTAAATCTCAACCGCGGCTGGCGCGGCGGTCGAGAGAAGAGCGCCGCTGATCAGCTTACCTTACCGCCAGCCGCCGGTGAGATTTAAACCTCCCGCGCAAGCCGCGGGGAAGATTTCACTGTTTTGTGCTAGAATAAACAAGCTAGAGACCTGGTGCGAGCTAATTTTTGCATGCCCGAGAAACTATAGGATCGAAAAAGTGTTATAAAAAAGGTATTCTATTGTAAATTTCGTTTCCTCGTCTTCCTTTTCTTCATGGCTCTTCTTCTCCCCCATGACGGTTATTGTTAATAAACTCTCAAAGAAATAACGCGTACAATTCTTGGACTTGAAAGACATAGTGGCAAAAATAGCTACAGCAGAGGGGATCGAACCCTGGAGCCTTCGGACTGGAATCGGCGCACGGCAGGGAGAATTGTTGGAAGCGATGGGAGTCAGGTGTGGGGGGGGGGGGTTGAAATCTCGGGTGGATAAAATTTCGAGGTGGATCCATGAGTAGAGCTGCTCCCCCCCCCCGGAATAGGATTATCAGATCTGAAGTCCGCTAATCGCCTTTCAAGTACCGTCGGCACTGATCGTACTGATACCTTGCATTTCCTGTTTTGTGTTGGCGCAAACTCGGTGCGCATACGTTATAACATATGCGCACCGAGTTTGCGCTAAGGCACAATGAGAAACCAAAAGTATCAGTGCCATCCGTACCGACTGAACGTAGTTACGATAGCCTATGACTTTCTGAATCATTAGTGTAGGTTTAAGGTAAAACGATCTATGGTGCTCAGATTTAGCTAAAATATCATACAGGTGGTAAACTCATATGTCAACTAAGAACTGTACATGAGTTTCTCAATTTTAGGAGTAATACCTATATGCGGTAGGTTTCAGCTTTCTGAACGTATACGGTAGGTGTACGCTGCTCAGATGGTGTGAAAAAAAAACAAGAGAATTGATAAATTAATAAATTAATTAATACTAAATAAGTTATCACAAGGTAGCTGACTTGAACGCAAAACTCATACTCACACAATCGCCGCATTCAATGCGTGTCCAATATGCATTCAACTTGAAGACCAAGCTGTTTCGAGCACAGTAAGGGGACGTGCTGTTAGGAGAGCACGTGCTCCTATTGTGTGTCAAATTACAGCATGTGCCCATCAAATAAGACGTTAAATGCGTGCATGATACACATTCAACTCGATGACAAAACGAATTTTCAAAAAAGGAAAGCGTACGACGCACTCATGAGGAGGGACTGAGATGCCGATAGCGTCGCCGGTTTAATTACCCAAGTTTGGGAGCTTGGCACACCCAGCCGCTGGAGACTTCGTCCAACCGCTGGCAGCCCCAGATTTTGCTCAACGAGTTGGCCGCGTCGCATGTGGGTGTTCCGGCCGCGTCGCGTGACAGTGTATTGCTACGATAGCGCTGGGCTATGCTGCAGCACGTGCCCCTGCGATAAATTTTGACATCACGTGCTCCTGCGGTAAAATTTTGCAGCACGTGCTGCTGTCTGGAGCACGTGCTCCTGCAAAAAAAGCCTATCGATAGGTGTGCTCACTCGAGTTGAATGCATATTTGACCCGCATTGGATGCGGCGGTTTTCTGAGTATGTCAGGCAGGACTCGAACCTCCATTGCACCGCAGCTGCGGTCAAAAACGCCACAGCTTAACTGGGTTTAATGCCGGTTTGTGCTTACCAGATCATACCCGTCATAGGGTGATTGCTGTTGTGCCCATACAGTTCATGTGAGAATAGCTGAGTGATGCAGAATGGGGTGTCGGTGATGTAATGGTAACACTCTCGCCCGGAAAGCGTGCAATGCAGGTTCGAGTCCTGCCTGACATCGGAGTTTCGCGTTCAACTCAGCCACCTTGTGATAACTTGTGATCATATACAATGCCATAAAAAAGCATCAAATATTCAACAACATAATACTAAATAAGCATCAAGCCGAAATCTTCTGGAGAGGAGAATATGAAATGGTAGCGATGATTCAAAATTCAATCCAATTGTTTCTAACTTAAGTACGCTACTGCAATTTTCAGTTTTTCGGAAGATTACTGTGGGTATACGGTAGATTGGCTAACGTCTCAGACTCAGTTCCATAAAACTTCATCCATGGGAATAATCGAACCCAAATGACCCTTTAGGTCAACTTCAAATTGAATCAGAGAGCCGAGATGCAATATCGTATACGTTTACCGTAGGCTTACCGTAATCACACAACAAACAGGACCCTACCGCAAAGTAAAAAAAATCGGAAAACTAATTTCGGCCCTTACTATGGTAAAATAGTGATTACCCATCGGTACAAAACAGTGAATCAATGAGCAAAATAGTATTTTGGTGAGGTGAATAACTCAAGAAGAAGTTGGATTCGCGAGAAAACTGGAAAGAAAGCGAAAAAATCAAAATTGAAGAAAACTAAATTTTAAAAAAAAGGGAAAAGGAGAAAAAGAAGAGTCTATCTATTAGTATGTGGCGTTACAGGCAATCAGTCCAAGGCTATTGAATATGTTTCACAAATTGAGCGAAAAAAAAACATCGGAATAAATGAGAGATTTTGGAAAATGGGGAGACGTCATGTGTGGTTGGCCAAATCGAATCTGCCACCCCCCCCCTTTTCATTGAACTTCTGACATTGATTTTGGGGTCATAATCAGTCTTCGCTGTAAAATGAACAGCAACTCGAGCCTGGTTCGGAATAAATTTCAATACTTAATCGAATAACATTTGAATTACTCGGATAGTGAGGTATTGGAATATTTCATTCATTTTGGGATTCGCCACTGATTTTTAAAACATTTCGTTCACCAGATTTTAAGTGCTTGAAGATCTAAATACTCAATTCATTCATGATTCTTTTTTTTCGTTCAGTGCGTATCATAATGGTAGGACCACCCTTATTTTTCAGATTTTCGTGGTCCAAACTCCAATTCAACTTCAACCATAATCTTTTCTGGAATCAGCAAGCCAGAAAACTTCAGGAGACAACTCAATAAAATTTTTGCGCAGAATTATTAGATAAAAACACGACTTTAGAACGTATCATAATGTTAGGGCCACTTTTTGACAATAACATTTCATTGCTAAATCGGCACATAGTCTACAACTGAATCTTATTAACAAGTAAACCCTTTTTGCTTCTCTATAACATCACAGATTCTACTAGGAACACTAACTACTCACTAAATTGCTTGCAACGGGATGCTCAATACAGTACCCGCACAAATTTACACAAAATAGCCGCAAAAGTAGCGAAATTGCGACTTTTACGACTTTTCGTCATAACACGGCTCGGCTCAAAGTAACCCGTTCGGGGAGCTAGGGACATTTTTGGAATTAGCATCGAGAGCTCTTCATTTTGAGCACACACTTTTCTTAATCTGGCTCCGTTTGAAGCGAGAATGGACTTGGCACATGTGAACGGGATGAAAAATCGACTTTTCCGGATTGGGCTGCCGCAGTGCCTATTTGAAAGAGGATCAGAAAGTAAAGTTGCGAGCCAAGTCCCAAATCGATTGGTCCCGTTTGAGCTGAGAACGGGATTTTTCTGTTAACCCTATAAGCCTTGTTTGCAGGTCAAGAAACGTGTGTGCTCAAAATAAAGAGCTCACGATGCTGATTCCAAATATGCTCCTAGCTCCCCGAACGGGTCACTTTGAGCCGTGTTATGATAGTCGCAAAAATCGCGACTTTTGCGACTTTTCGTCATAACACTTTTGCGACTTTTCGACTTCTTTGCGCCTTTTTTGAGTGAATTAGTGCGGGTATTGGACTCTGCTAGGCACTCGAAATCACCATTTCGGGATCCACAACACGATTCAAAAAGGTCCGTTTCCAATATTGAAGTCGTTCTCCGATTGCCCTTAATGAGTTCTATACAACGAGATCATAATAACAGCTTCCACTTCAAAAATGATTGTAAAATTGCATACTTCCATTCGAAAAGCGCTCTTTATAGACTGACCAGGCGGTCCTAATAGATGAAATCGATCATGTTTTGGCCTGTGGTCGATGGGCATTCCAGAAGGAAGAGCACTTTTTTTTTCCGAAACACCGTATTATTAAAATTATTCTTAATATTATTCGCCTCATCTTGGAAATTCATTCCGTAAATTTTGAAGTGAGTTTTAACGATTCAGCGCTTTTGTGCGAGCAAAAAACGCTCCAAAACGCTGTTTTCGCGAAAAAAACTTTTCCACTACTCTGAGAGTTTTGGCCTCGAAATAGCCCACCAGGCTCCGCAGCGGCTCCTGGTGGGCTATTTGACGGCTATTTCGCGGCTATTTCTCGGCTTCTCACGGAGCGTACAAGAAGTAGCCGAGAAATAGTCGAGTTATACCTGAGAAATACTCAGAAGTAAACAAAATTAACCAAGACGCAACCGTCGCCGGCTCGCCGAGCCACCATCTGGGGCCGCAAGCAGTCAGGCGGGGCCCCCAGAGGCTGATCGAGGTTCAAGTATCTCAAACTTGGATAATTGAACCGACAGAAGTGCTGACATGTCAATTGTGGTGCGCGCGAAGCGCGCACCAGATTTGGTTTTGAATTGGCCACGCGCGCAACCCCTTTTTCGGAATCTCAGTTCGGAGTGAACGTAGAAATTAGTGCTAAATTGCATTTAAAAGAGCGCAAAAAGTTGATACTTGCACTCAAAAATGGTTTAGAACGGTTCACTGGTTTTCGAGTAAAAATTGAAAAACCGCGCGTTCTTGATGTTAATCTCCTTTTTTTCAGACGGCGTACACGATCTTGTTGGTACACTTAAAATTGAGCTACGGAGCTCATTTTTAGATAGGAGGCTGGAAATGGATGCAGGTCGCTCCTATTCCAATTTGAACTTGATACCTTAACTTTGAAGGGTGCCTCAAAATTGTGGGTTTATATACTAAATTCGCCGTGGAGCACGAAAACTGCGTTTTTTCTGCTACGGCTGTGAAGACCGGGGTGTGTGGGTGAATCTGCAGCCAATCAACACAGGTCGTCGGAGATAAGTACTGAACTTGTCCGAATCCGTATTCATGACACGTCATCGATCGATAATCAATATTATCGATTTTCGCGCTTTTTGCACAAAATGCGGCTAGGAGTGGTGTTTGCTGATGGGATTGGTTTTCTCGGCTGGATAATTTCGCTCATCAGTCATGATCGATAAATACCGATCAATAATATTGATTTTTTCGCCTGTTGCACAAAATGCCGCCATGATATTTGATTGTTGATGGCTCTAAGTCACTTGTTTGGGAAATCCTTCTCATCATGCTAGATCAAATATTAATGATAAATAATATTGAGTTCTCACATGTTGTACAAAATGCGGCAGTGAGTGTTATTTTTATTGTTTTGGCTCATAAGTTTTAAAAGTTGTACTCATACGCCAATATCGTCTGTTAGATGTTTCATAATTCCAAAATGGAAATCGTTTAGCAAAATTGAAGTCAGAAAGGGAACCTTCAGGAAAATATGTGAAATTTCTTAAAATTTAGCTCCCTGGCGAGACTAGTGATTTGGTAATGGTGAAAAAAGCTTCAAAAATATCTTGAAATATCTTTAAAAAAGATTTGACGTAAAATAGCCTGGAAAAAATAAAAAAGCTAGGAAACGAAGTGAAACAACCAAAAATGCAATTTGGTGGTCGATCATTTCACAAGCTTCTCCGTTAAACTTATCAAAGCGAAATCAAGCGCGCAACGGAAACATTAGGCCATTTTTGAAAGCTGTAGTAAGGGAATCAGCATAGGTCAAGCTAGGTGAACGCAAGGCTCCACTCCATATCGTGCTAGATTTCGTTTTGATACGTTTAACGGAGAAGCGTGTGAATGTTCGACCACCAAATCGCATTTTCGGTTATTTCACTTCATTTCCTAGCTTTTCTATTTTTCCCAGGCTATTTTACGCCAAATCTTTTTCAAGATATTTTAAGATATTTTTGAAGCTTTTTTCACCATTACCAAACCGCTACTTACTTCAGGGAGCTACTGTGCTTATCTGGGTCAAATTCCGATCCGCAATTGCGTCTCGACACGCTTTGCGGTCGCACGCGCCCGAGTCAGTCAGGTTTCCAGCGCCAAAGCCGACTCGATATGGCTTTTTTATACAGTTTTCTTGAATTTTGTTTAGTTTCCAGTTTCTAAAACCCACCTAGAGTCAACACATCGGCGGCTACGGCGCTGGAAACTTTTCCGACTCGAAAGCGCGCGGCCGCAAAGCGTGTCGAGACGCAATTGCGGACCGGAATTTGACCCAGATAAGCACAGTAAATCATGTCTTTGGAATGCGCCGTATATCTACCTGGAGAGCATTATTTCTCATCTATTTGGCGGCTATTTTGCGGCGAACATTATTTAGCGGCTATTTCTCGGCTATTTCGCGGCAAGCATTATTTGGCGGCTATTTTGTGGCGAGCATTACTTAGCGGCTATTTCTGGGCTATTCCGGGGCTATTTCGCGGAGAGCATTATTTGGCGGCTATTTTGCGGCGAGCATTATTTAGCGGCTATTTCTCGGCTATTTCGCGGTTATTACGCGGCGATGAGGCATTTCGCGGCTATTTCTCGGCCAAAACTCTCAGAGTACTGTATAACTGTCTGCTTGACCCCGCTTTCGATTAATTGAGTGAATATTCAAAAATTCGAGTAACATCAGAAAATATTCTACCTTTGAAATTTTTCAGTGGCTAGATATTCGGGTGTCGTGAAAAAATTCAAGAATATTTATCTTACTAAGTGGCTGAGTAATCGAAAAGCCTGATGATCCTGGAAGAAAATCAAATCTTTTCTTCATGTGTACCTACCTGTATCTTAACTAAAAACCGCATTGTATAGAGCGACTAATTACGTGCGAAAACCTTGACCCTGACAAGTATCGCGGCTTCCTCTCATTACCTTCATTTTCCACGGGAATCAAATCATTTTTGATCATTTCTGATGGATGTCTTCTTCGCCCAAGAAGAAGAAGACGGGAATCTTGCCAGAAAGTGAGCAATATGTTCGAGGGTGGCTCAATACGCGATCACGGGGTCATGTCTGGCGCATCGGCCTCAGCTGTTTGCGTTACGATCACTAATCCATTCTAAGGTAATTTGTTGCGAAAAGATGACGCCGTCGGCCGCCTCTGATCCTGTCACCTCCCGTTGGGTAACACCAACAGAACACGCGTGCTCAGCTCAGATCTGCTACGCACTCATGCTAAGCAGATAATTCCGTTTGCGAAGTGGAGGGATCAGAAAGGTGATGAATGTTCACGGGTCAATTCCGGCCCCCACTCTCTTCGGATATAAAATCAAATTTTGCTGACAAGGACGAGGACGTCTGTAAAGAAAACTACTACAGTGTGTTGCAAAACTATACGACATACCCCAATTTCCGCGGTTCCTAACTTCGCGTCAATTAAGGAGACAAACGGTAAACGCCAATCGATGCAGCACCCTCGAAAACCCCTGGGTACGAGGCTTCATGAAATTGGAGCAACTAGCAGGAAACTGACAACGGAAATTGTCAGAAATGACAGTTGCAAAATTATACGACATAGCTGACGTTCTCGCAGAAATTCCTAATCTACACCATCTGTATCAGTTCATTCATGGTAAGAACCACTAGAAACATCGAGTTATTAGTCTTCAGAAATGCCTTGGCGCTGAACCACTTCGAAAACTCTGTTAGGTATGTTTCAACCCAGCTTTTTGTGAACGCCCCTTTAAAGGCAAAGTTCACGATGAAAAACGTTTTCGAAATTCCACTAGGTTTGGGTAGTGGAGGGACACTCTGTAACGTTGACGTCGAAAGAACGCATGAAAACGAGCCAGGAAGAGCCCCAAAAGAGCCCGAAGTTGCATCTTCTAGCGCATTGAAAACCCCAAAAGCGCATCACACGCCCACCGACGTGAACAAACGAATGCTCAAGATCGTGAGATGAGCGATGATTTTCAATCATTAGCCCCGTTCTTCCCTTCATTCTCAGCTTCTCTCTTTACTCAGGTCAGCTCGCGTAGATCGGCCGCAAAAGACGGAAGTTACAAGCCTCGGACAACTCGTCCACAATGTTTCCTTAGCTCAATTTTTGTGGGGCCATAACTCCGTTCCCAGAAGGTCTTGTATTATTTCAGAGACACCATTGGAATCAGCATGTGGCCGTTTTCAAGATAGGCGGAAAAACAGAAAAACGATTTTCATCGTGAACACTGCCTTTAAATCTGCGCCCATTCGCTTATAACGGCTAGTTTCAGCGGAGCCACAAGTTCGTATGTCTGTTCTGGATGTAGATTCAACGCTCAAGAATATCTCACACGTTGTCCACAGGGTTGAGGTCCTGCAAACCGGCCGGCCATTCTACCAAGTTGGCAGGATCGGCCTGAAACCAAACCTGTCCTACTGACAAGAAGTGAAGGCGGAAACGGACTGGAAAGAACTGGGAATGATTTTCCGGCACAGTCTGATGATCTGTGGAGTTCATAGGTCATGTCGCAAAAAGCTGGTCCAGCCTAAAACCCTACTGGATTCGCGTCAATGCACTATTCTCTCTCCTCCAAAGTTCCTACTCAAGGATAAGTTCGGGACCTTGTGTGGATCCTTCGAAATCCTTTTTTATCGGTCGAAAGCAAGTGCAATCCTAAGAGCTTGATCAATTCTATTACATTTATTTCTTTTTGACTAAGCATTCCAAGCATTGAAGAGATCTACAAAAGGACTCGTATATATCCTTGAGTAGGAATTTCGGAGGAGAAAGACGAATGCATGGACCCGAATCCAGGTGGGGTTTCAAGCTTGGCAAGCTAATAGTGACATGAACTATGAACTCCACAGATTATCAGAATGTGCCGGAAAATCATTTCCAGTTCTTTCTAGTCCGTTTCCACCTTCACTTCTTGTCGCAGGTTTGGTTTCAGGTCGATCCTGCCAATTTACTAGAATGGCCGGCAGGTTTGCAGGACCTCACCCTGTGGAAAACGTGTGAGGCATTCTGGGGCGTGGAATCTACATCCAGAACAGACAATACGACCGTGTGGCTCCGCTGAAACTAGCCGTTATAAGCGAATGGGCGCAGATTCAAAGGGGCGTTCACAAAAGCTGGGTTGAAACATACCAAACATAGTTTTCGGAGTGGTTCAGCGCCAAGACATTTCTGAAGACTAATAACACGATGTTTCTAGTGGTTCTGACCATGAACGAACTGATACAGATGGCGTAAAATAGCAATTTCTGCGAGGACTCCAGCTATGTCGTATAGTTTTGCAACGGCCATTTTCGACAATTTCCGTTGCCAGTTTCCTGCTAGTGGCTCCAATTTCATGAAGACTCGTACCCAGGGGTTTTCGAGGGTGCTGCATCGATTGGCGTTTACCGTTTGTCTCCTTAAAGACAGTGTTCACGATAAGAATCGTTTTTCTGCTTTTCCGCCTATCTTGAAGACGGTCCCATGCTGATTCGAATAATGTTCTTGGAATCGTACAAGACCTTCTGGGAACGGAGTTATGGTCCCTCAAAGATTGAGCTAAGGAAACATGGTGGACGAGTTGTCCGAGGCTTGTAACTTCCGTCTTTTGCAGCCGATGTCTGCGAGCTGACCTGAGTAAAGAGAGAAGTTGAGAATGAAGGGAAGAACGGGGCTAATGACTGGAAATCATCGCTCATCTCACGATCTCGAGCTTTCATTTGTTGACGTCGGTGGGCGTGGAATGTGCATCTGGGGGTGACGAGCTGACGGGTGCCCAACTTTGGGGCCGTAGGGGACCGTCCCGAGCTCATTTTTCTTAATTTTTTTCAACGTTAGGGTTGCGCTAGGCCCTGCAGCTACCGATCTCCACCAAAAAAACAGACATGGTTTTTATCGTGAACACTGCCTTTAATTGACACGAAGTTAGGAACCATGGAAATCGGGATATGTTGTATAACTTTGCAACGCACTGTATTAGCCAAATTGGCCATTACCATATGAAATGTACTTTTCTTGAATAATTTTGGGCGCGGAGTCAAAATATGCCCTATGCAGCAGCTGCCTAGAATCACTGAAAATATTATAGGCGTTTTCCCCTGATTTCCGTACCAGGGGTAAGCGATTTTCGTTTTTTTTGGTTTTTTCGTTTTTCGCTCTTTTTGGCGAAAAAAATCAATATCGGAAAGAACGAAAAAGATTAAATTTTTTCGGTTTTTTTTTCGGCCTAAAATTTGCGGTTCTGATGCGATCAGACGTCTGCAGCAAGTCTGCACTTGTCCTTCAATTGAGTTCAACATCATTTCGCGCACAAACAAATGCATGATCTGCCCCTTGCACAACGCTTTATTCTACTGTTTGGATCAAAATTTCTTGGAATTCTTGTTTTTTTTTCAGACTATAGCGACTACGGCGCATCTTTGAGTATGGGCACAATTTCGAGGAACAATCCTTCGAAGAACTAAAAGCTTGAAAATTCGACAGGCGGAAACATCACCAATCTGATAACGCTAACAAGGGAACCACAATAAGTCATAGTGACCATTCCGATTGAAATGTACTTTTCTAGAACCACTTTCGGACGAAAAGTTCAAAAATGCCCATCGCAGCTGCCTAGACCCACTCTGAAAAAAGTTATAGGCATTTTTCTCTGATTTTCGTACTTATTGTACCCTCCAAAAAACGCATTATTTTTATGAAAATCCAAAAACGGACCTCATTATCGTGTTCAGCGCCCAAAACTACCCCCGTAGGCAAAGTTTGGGTGAAGGAACATTTTCCAAACTTTGCGCAGACTAACAGCGTTTTGGACTTGTACGGATTTTCGGTTGGGCGTTTATTTATACTTATACCGAGGGCTCTTGAAGCGTTTAAAAAATATATTCCAGATTTGACTAAAAATTCGCTCTGGGGGGTTTATTGGGGTGCTGATCACGAATCTGAGGTTCATTTATCGATTTTCCGGAGTTTTCGACTGTATTCGTTCACAGATTCCCAGCGGGGAAGAATTTGATGCCAAATCGCGACTTTTCAACATTTCCGGAGTGCTGCAATAGATCATGCTCAAATTATTTCTCTGGAGGTTATTTGGAGTGCTGAACACGAATCTGATGTCGGTTTATCCCCTTGCCCCTCGGTTCCCTTGCCCATCGGTGGAGTGTTTGAGGAGCTATAGATTACGGCGGGTATACGGTAGTTTGGTCAAAGTCTCAGATTTGTCTCAAAGTTTCTATGTGGCGGTTATTTGGGGTGCTGAATACGAATTCGCTGTCCATTTGTCGATTATCGGAATATTGAGGTAGGTTTTGCCTCCTAAATGGCGTGATACCTACCGTAACCTACAGTAAACCTTGAAATTTGGGCAAGCAAACCCCAGATTCGTGTTCAGCACCGCAGATTACCCCTACATACATGTTTTTAGCGAAATCCGGAGAAAAATTCGAAAACGCCCTGAAAATTCCATAGGCTTCGCGGCAAGGTAAATTCCTTACCTTGCCGCGAAGCTTCAAAAAACGCTCATAACTTTTTTCAGAGTGGGTCTAGGCAGCTGCGATGGGCGTATTCGCACTTTAAGTCCAAAAATGGTTCTAGAAAAGTACATTTCATTTGGAATGGCCACTATGACTTATTGTGGTTCCCTTGTAAGTGATTTGACATAGCTGGTAACCTACATAGGCACTTTTAAATCAGAAAAATCCGTTTCCGTTAATGATTTACATGACAAGTCGCTGAAAATTGCTTTTCGGGAACTCATAATTTCCATACGGAAGCATTCCCGAAAATTCTGGGGTAACAACCTATTCTTGCTCCCTCTGTCGACCCATAACAAAAAAAAAGCTATGAATAAGAAATTTCTCGGGCGAACTGCCTCATATATAGTTATACTCTGTTTATGTTTAATTGCACAAAAAACGGTCCGCCAATAGTCCTCTAATGGGCCGGCTAGTACCGTAGTTTACAACCACGACGCCTTCTCGGCAGACCCGGGTGTGCACCGGGGTGTGCTGAGCGATCGATTCATCAATGCCGTGACTCGGCCACCCACCCTGCCACTGTGCACACCCGGGTCTGCCGAGAACGCGTCGTGGACGTAAACTACGGTACTAGCCGGCCCATTAGAGGACTATTGGCGGACCGTTCTTTGTGCAATTAAAGATAAACAGAGTATACCTCCAGCGAAAGAGGTTGAATGAACAGCGACTCAATGCGTGTGGTTGAGTCGCGACCTTTACCGTCCAATAGGCCAAAATGCTAGAAATGCGCAAAGCTGCGGGTTTCGGAACGCTAATAGCTGAACTCCGCTAAGACCGAGAACATACTCCCAGCGACGGGCGACGCGACGCAATGCTTACCATCCATACCAGCCGAAAATCGATATGCCTGGTGTGCACTGTCGCTGTCGCTGGTCGCAAGAAGTATGATTCCGGCCATGGGAGACTGAGGTACTGGTCAGCGTTGACCGCGACGCCATCGCTCACACTGAAATTAAACATGACAACGCAGGAATAAAGTTGGAGACGACCTTCGAGCTCAAAGTTTTCAAACGCGATGAAACGTGGACATGAATGTTCAGAGAAATAGCGCAGTTTTAAACAACAAGTTCACAATAGGGATTTCGGAAGGTGTTTAGCGCTACAATCGCGTTAGGATTCGCCACTGTAAAAAGACTGATATCCGTCACTTTTGTTGCTCTACTTGTTAACAAAGCATAATTCTGTCATCGTTTGAAGCACTTCAATTAAGTTGCCTCATCTTTCCAGTCGAAAATATGTACATAATTGCGATAAGAATACGTTTGAAAGACAAGAAAACTTTCGGTTTCTTTTCGGCATTTCTCGATTTCAAAACCAAAAATTTTTCGTTTTCGGTTTTTTCGGTTTCAAAGTTTTTCGCACATGCCTGTTCCGTACCTACTGTACCTTCTGAAACGCGCAATAACCTTTCGAAAAATTCGAAACGGACCTCATAATCGTGTTCAGCGCATCAGAAGAATCTCCATGAGCAAAGCTGAGTGAAGGCACAGTTTCTTTCGAACTCCGCATAGAGTACTGTGCTTATCTGGGCCAAATTTCGGTCCGCAATTGCGTCTCGACACGCTTTGCGACCGCGCGCTTTCGAGTCGGAAGACTTTCCAGCGCCGCAGCCGCCGATCTGTTGGCTCCAGGTGGGTTTCAGAAACTTGAAACGAGACAAAATTGGAGAAAACAGTATAAAAAAGCCGTATCGAGTCGGCTTTGGCGTTGCGAACTCGACCGACTCGAGCGCGTGCGGCCGCAAAGCGTGTCGAGACGCGATTGCGGACCGGAATTTGGCCCAGAGAAGCACAGTAATAGCGTTTTCGAATTGGTTGAGCATGCGCTTAATTATGGGGTTCTGAAAGCTTCTAGGAAAACTGTTTCAGTTTTGACATGAAATTTCCCATGGGGGTTCTTTGGGAAGCTGATCACGATCATGAAGTTCAATTGTCGATTTTCCAAAATTTTCACCTAAATATGTTCAAAGCTCCCCATCCGGAGAAAAATCTGAGGGCAAAACACGACGTTCGAGATTTCCAGATTTTTACGATAGACGGAACTTAAATCGTTTCTTTGTCAGTTATTTGGAGTGCTCAACGCGAATCTGAGGTCAGTTTATCGATTTTTGACAGCTTACAGTGGATTACGGTGGGCGTACGGTAGCTTGGCCAAAGTCGCAGATTTCGCTCAAAATTTCTATGCGGTGGTTACTCGGGGTGCTGCATACGAATTTGATGTTCATTCGTCGATTTTCAAATTATTAAGGTGGGCTTTGCCCCTATATGGCATGGTGCCTACCGTTATCTACACTGAACCTCAAAAATTTGACAATCGGACCCCCAGATTCGTGTTCAGCACCACCCTAGATTACTCCTACATACATGTTTTGAGCAGATTCCGAATCTTTTTCGGCACACCCTAAGAGCCAGCTAGTACTCTAACCTTTTCGCTAAGCTTCAAAAACACTCATAACTTCTTTCAAAAAGAGTCTAGGCAGCTACAAAGGGCACATTCAAACTCTGCGTCCGAAAACGGTTCGAGAAAGGTACATTTCATTTGGAATGGCCACTTTGACGAGGAGTTCCCTTATGAAAAGCTAGTTACAGCCTCTAAATTTGTGTTTTTCTTGAAGCTCAATTGAACACGTCTGCTTATATCAGAAAATTTTTGCTTAAAATTCGCTTACACGTGCTGATTGACATGCCGAAGATGGATTTGAGCTCAGTTTGTTAAATTCCAAGAAAAAATTACATTTTAGAGATCAATGATTTTCAGGCTCAAAGAACCCAGGAGCCGACATCCGCTGTTAGGCCGGGATTATACTTCCCGCGAACAGCGACAGCGATAGTGCACATCAGGCATAACGATTTTTGGTCGATATGTATGGTAAACATTGCGTCGCGTCGCTCGTCGCTGAATGTATGATCCCGGCCTTAGAGTGTCTACCTAATTAAATCAGTTGGCCCTAGAAGGGCTCCAGAAATTTTTTTTCAGACCTGACTAAAATTATGTACGCTCTAACAATAAGGGTTCCTTGGAGTTCTCATGAATCATGAATTTGAGGTCCATCCATTTGTCATAGTCCACGAATTTTCGAAAGATTTGGCTCAAGGTGTCGCACTGGGAGGAAATTCGGAGGTCCAATGGGACATCTAACGATTTCCAAAATGCTACAATACCCGCGCTAAGTTTTGTAAAAACGAGGAGCATTCGTCAAACTTGGCAAAAAAACGTCCGGTGTTTGTAACTTTTTCAAACGAGAAGCTTTTTTTATTCTTAAAACGCTATAATATTTCTTTGTAGACCAAAAAAATGTACAATCGCTTTGTTCTCAAAAACGTCACGCGCAGCGAAACTTTGAGCAAAGCAATTGTAGAGAATTTCGGCCCACAAAGTACATCATTAGGTAGGAATTTGAACTGTGGATATTATAGCGTTTTCAGAATTTGAAAAATAAAACTCTTCGTGCAAAAAAAGTTACAAGCATCGGACATTTTTTCTGCCAAGTTTGGCGAATGCTCCCCGTTTTTACAAAACTTAGCGCGGGTATTGTAACATCGTCATGGATCCTAAAAAGACTTTGCGTTCCCTATCGGAGATTGGCGTTAGCTCGGTGCCTTATGCTATAAAATAGGCGCACCGAGTTTACGCCAACCTTCAACAGTGAACGCGAAGTCTCTTCCAGATCAATGCCGACGTTACATACCAGAGATTCGGCTCCAAACTGTTTCGTGGGGTCATTTGTAGGGCCCAAGACCAATCTGATTCCCATTTATAGATTTTCGATAGATCAAGGGACGTCACAGTGGGTATACGGTAATTTGGACAAATTCTCAGTTTCGGCTTAATTCCGTCCCGATAAGGATGGTAGCTTGGCCCAAGTGACGCATGCTTGAGGACGCCAGACCTTCTTTCATGGTTTCTTCCATAAATTAACATCGCGTGCAGTTGTTGAAATACCAAAATTAATATTTATTTGATCCCGAACTTTCTTCACTAGAAAATTTACAGGTGGATTGAGACCATTGTAAACAACAAGAATCCCTCTGAAAGACGTACACATGGTTTACTAACTCTGACGTAATATTGAAGAAGAAAGTACGAACATTGTTACCCAAATCAAAAAAAAACTATGGGAAAATACATTCTCCCATAGAGTTTCTGCCTCGAATCCCCCGCAACTGCTCCGCGACTCCTCTGGCTTGAGGTCATTGCGGGGGGGGGGTGACGCGGAAGAATCGCAGACGTTCCAACAGTTGGAACAAATCGCGGTGAGAATGCGGTTCTACCACCGGAGAAACGCGGCAGAGCCGCGGACACTTTTTCCCATATTGGGCCGCGGCAGAATCGCGACAGAGTCAACACGCAAAAGTTGGGACGATCAGTAGGGTTCACACGAATTGTGAGGCCAGAAAATTTCAAGAAAACGTGGGACGCAGCAGCAAACATGAGCTACGTAGAGTTAATGTCATAAGTTTAGTCTGATGATTGGACGGGGCTGCGACGGTAGATCGCCGCGCGCTAATCAATACCCCGTTGGCCGGTGATGCCGCCAACACTGCACGGCCAGCCCCGCCTGGCCCATGCCTCAGACTAAATCGAGTACGGAAACCATACAGTCGGTGTAGATCCCACTGATAATCCGCGTTCCTTATTAAGAGTTGGCGCAAAGTTGGCGCACGCACGTAGGTAACATACGCCCACCGAGTTTGCGCCAACGCTCAACAAGGAACGCGAAGTGTCAGCACGATCCGAGCCGACTGTATGTACATAATTCCTTCCTTAAAGGCGGG
This sequence comes from Aplectana chamaeleonis, assembly GCA_029168955.1. NCBI lineage: Eukaryota > Metazoa > Nematoda > Chromadorea > Rhabditida > Cosmocercidae > Aplectana > Aplectana chamaeleonis. The sequence goes on from JAPDOI010000077.1 coordinate 1,430,534, forward strand.
AAATGGCAGCCAGCAAGATTGGAAACAAATAATATCATACTCAGCTCTGAAACGGTACTTACGTATTCGTTTGACGAAACGCATAGAACTCTCTGATCCAATTAACTGAAAATTTATGTAGACACATCATTGAAAAACAATATACTGGCACAATTTCTTTGGAAAGAAAAATTAAAGACAAAAAAATATATACATAATTATACTATGTACAGAAGAATTACACACATCTCCAAAAAACCTGAATGGGGCACAAAGTCAAGGTACAAAATCTATATAATAATCTATCACTAATTTAGCTACTATGTGAAACTCAACGTTTAACAAGATCATACAAAAATGTATCCTCCAGGAACAGATCAAAGAGATTGAGCAACTCCATATCCTCTCGGAACTTGGTGCAATTCACCTTAAAAAAAGGTTATTTTATTCAGTGGAGACTTTCAAAGGACAGAGTATATACAGTCTACGGCAACGGAAAAAAAGGCAGTGGTGCGGATCAGGGGTGTGCGTAAACAAAAATTCAAATTTCGTAAATCGTAAATCGTAAACAGTAAATCGTAAATCGTAAGCAGCAAATAATAACAACAACCACTAAAAATATTTCACTATGGTGAAACAAGAGAGACTATGTACCTACCGCTCTACTGTCCACCGTTGCACGTACTAAGCACATACATATTAGATTGCGTACAGTATTTGACAGCTAACCACGTCTAAGGGGTATGGTATACTTTGTCGCTGTCATGAGCGACAGGCATGAAATCTAGCACAAATCGCGGCGAGGCCCGCATCTCAGCAACGGCATCGGTTGTCGTAGGAACAGTTATCGCGTAGGAGCCGCAGCGAAATGTCGCGGAGGGCTGACATACTGCGAGTGAACCGAAGTCTGTCGCTGCTCAGCGCACGGTAGCGACAGGTTTAGAAGGCGGAAGCTCCATGACAGGCGGTCGCTGTCGTTGTGCAGAGCGACGCGACCGTGTCTTGTAAAAGTATACCATACCTTTAATGGGACCGCCTAACCCATATTTCTGTGCTTTCACTTATCACTCATTCCACAACTTCTTCCCAGGTCTTGAAAAATCCGCCTGACTGATTCAGCTGTCCGAGTACCTGCTGGGCAACAGGGTTACAATTATACTCTTAATTCCTCTCCCAAAACGCCAACGCCATTGTAAGTGCTAGAACAAGCCAAAATTACCTTATCTGAGCGATTTCTTACGGCCGAATTTAAGAACTACTCTCTTTTGCTAGCGGAACCGCAACACCGATTATACATTCGGTAAAGATTGCACTGATATGTACTTCGAGTTCCCTACTGAAGGTTGGCTCAAACTCGGTGCACGTACGCCGAAAAATATGGAACCGAACTCGCGCCAATCTTCAATAGAGATCGCAAAGTATCAGTCCGACCCGTGGCAACTCTGTATTATCTAGAGCCGAGTATCGGTCGCCCAGCGCAAATTATTTTTTTTCGAAATCTTCTAAATCACTTGCAGATTCATAGCTTTATGGTGGCGATAATGTAGATTATTAAAGGCAACGTAAGCAGAGAAAACGCTTTCTAAATTTTGCCGCTTTTTGTAGTTTAGCTCCCGTAGTGGAGGATTGTAGCCAAGGCGCCCCAACAAACGTTCGCATTTGTGAGAGATAAAGGAAAAGGGCGAAGATGAACGTTTACACTAGCGCTCACGCCTTTCCTGAGTGTCCGCTTGCCGCGGACGAAGAGAAGTTAACGGAGGGCACCGATTTTGAGAGTCAACCTTCTTGGGTAAAAAAGGACGCCCCTCTTGTTGATTTTTGTCGACTCAGAGTAGACATATTCTACTCAAAAGGCGGGCCAAGAGCAGTATTTGAAGCAATTTTTGGATTGATCAGACTGCTTCGCTCGATGTTTTGGCGCTAATCCAGTAATAGGAATCACAACAGTTAATTTTCATGAAAAACTCGAAAACAAAGTTCTTCGCGAAGAGTGCTTTCGGACTGCATTTCGTCGTAGGCGGCAGCTAGTGAAACGTGCGCGGCACGCAACGCGGATCAGTTATCCAGCACTTCCAACTCCGATCGTGTGTCCCGCTTTGAAATGATAGAATCGCGTCAAAGAATGATGATGGGATCGTGTTGAAGTCACACGCCTGGGTTGGTCCCATCTCCTTACCAAAAATATTAGTATACCCAAAGTGGGATTAGAGCAGATCAATTAGAGATATCTTGTTATTAACTTCCATTGCATGTATTTTTATTTACGAAAAAATTACGATTTACGGTCCAAAATGTCGTAAATCGTAAACCGTAATTACGAGTCCAAAAAACACCGTAAATCGTAAAATCGTAAATCGTTATTACGCACACCCCTGGTGCGGATGCGCATTTTTACTAAGCATACAGTAGTCATCGCTGGCCCGGTTTCAAGTCCGTCATTAATCGATAAGGAAACAGCTTATATTTTTCCGCAACTTGTTTTTCGATGTGTTGCATTTTTTCGGGTTATTCCTGCGTCTATCTGAAAAGACCAGGTAAATTCATACTATGTGCGCGTGGGGGAAAACCCACCGCCTCTCAACGTTTCCTATGTTTTTTTTCTCACCCAAATTCAAGAAATAATCTATCAAAAAGGGGTCTTCCAAGCGAAAGAGGTTTGGTTGGCGTCAGAAACGTCCCAACAAAAAGAGAACAATAGGTAAGTAGATTGAGGAGAGTCTACAAAAAGTGAACAATATTCTCTGAGAGTAATTTTTCTTGGTGAACACTTCTTAACAGCGGAAACAAACCGTTGTGGCATTTTACGATGATGGGTATAGTGTCTTTCGGAAAAAGCACTTCTATTCGTTTAGCGAGATTTTACGGGATTACTCTTGCTTAATGCTGTATTTCTATTTTATTGTTTTGCTTCTCCTTACAGCAAGACCTAACAGTCTGTCTAAGTCTTTGCGACGTCATCTTCTATTCTGATGGTAAGAGTTAGCTTTACATGCACATACGTTTAAACGGTTCTTGCGTAATCAAGACCATTATTGGAACCACAGAAAGCTTCTGTGTAGAACACCGCAACGGTTTGTTTTCGCTGTTAAGAAGTGTTCACCAAGAAAAATTACTCTCAGAGAATATTGTTCACTTTTTGTAGACTCTCCTCAATCTACTTACCTATTGTTCTCTTTTTGTTGGGACGTTTCTGACGCCAACCAAACCTCTTTCGCTTGGAAGACCCTTTTGATAGAATTGTTCACTTTTATTGATATTACGAAGTAATATCTATGAAAAAATCTTCAATATTTTTCAAATAGCATTGATTGCTATAATAATCAGCAAGCACCAACCTTGTTGCCCACGCTCCGAATTAAGCGCTACTCACTTTCCACGACGTCCTGATGAAGTCATCAGATGCCCTATGTACTTTACATGACACCATGATGACGTCATCAGATGCACTATGTTCTTTACATGACATCCTAATGACGTCATCAGATGCCCTATGTACTTTACGTGACATCCTGACGACGTCATCAGATGCCCTATGTACTTTACATGACACCCTGATGACGTTATCAGATGCCCTATGTACTTTACATGGCATCCTGATGACGCCATCAGATGCCCTATGTACTTTACATGACATCCTAATGACGTCATCAGATGCCCTATGTACTTTAGATGACACCTTGATGACGTCTTCAGAAGCCCTATGTACTTTACATGACACCCTGATGACGTCATCAGATGCCCTATGTACTTTACATGACACCATGATGACGTCATCAGATGCCCTATGTACTTTACGTGACATCCTGACGACGTCATCAGATGCCCTATGTACTTTACATGACACCCTGATGACGTCTTCAGAAGCCCTATGTACTTTACATGACACCCTGATGACGTCATCAGATGCCCTATGTACTTTACATGACACCATGATGACGTCATCAGATGCCCTATGTACTTTACGCGACATCCTGACGACGTCATCAGATGCCCTATGTACTTTACATGACACCCTGATGACGTCATCAGATGCCCTATGTACTTTACATGGCATCCTGATGACGCCATCAGATGCCCTATGTACTTTACATGACATCCTAATGACGTCATCAGATGCCCTATGTACTTTAGATGACACCTCTGATGACGTCTTCAGAAGCCCTATGTACTTTACATGACACCCTGATGACGTCATCAGATGCCCTATGTACTTTCCATGACACCCTGATGACGTCATCAGATGCCCTATGTACTTTACATGGCATCCTGATGACGCCATCATATGCCCTATGTACTTTACATGACATCCTAATGACGTCATCAGATGCCCTATGTACTTTAGATGACACCTTGATGACGTCTTCAGAAGCCCTATGTACTTTACATGACACCCTGATGACGTCATCAGATGCCCTATGTACTTTACATGACACCCTGATGACGTCATCAGATGCCCTATGTACTTTACATGACACCATGATGACGTCATCAGATGCACTATGTTCTTTACATGACATCCTAATGACGTCATCAGATGCCCTATGTACTTTACGTGACATCCTGACGACGTCATCAGATGCCCTATGTACTTTACATGACACCCTGATGACGTCATCAGATGCCCTATGTACTTTACATGGCATCCTGATGACGCCATCAGATGCCCTATGTACTTTACATGACATCCTAATGACGTCATCAGATGCCCTATGTACTTTACATGACACCCTGATGACGTCATCAGATGCCCTATGTACTTTACATGACATCCTGATGACGTCATCAGATGCCCTATGTACTTTACGATGACACCCTGATGACGTCATCAGATGCCCTATGTACTTTACATGACACCCTGATGACGTCATCAGATGCCCTATGTACTTTACATGACACCCTGATGACGTCATCAGATGCCCTATGTACTTTACATGACACCCTGATGACGTCATCAGATGCCCTATGTACTTTACATGACACCCTGATGACGTCATCAGATGCCCTATGTACTTTACATGACACCCTGATGACGTCATCAGATGCCCTATGTACTTTACATGACACCCTGATGACGTCATCAGATGCCCTATGTACTTTACATGACACCCTGATGACGTCATCAGATGCCCTATGTACTTTACATGACACCCTGATGACGTCATCAGATGCCCTATGTACTTTACATGACACCCTTATGACGTCATCAGATGCCCTATGTACTTTACATGACACCTTGATGACGTCATCAGATGCCCTATGTACTTTACATGACATCCTGATGACGTCATCAGATGCCCTATGTACTTTACATGACATCCTGATGACGTCATCAGATGCCCTATGTACTTTACATGACACCCTGATGACGTCATCAGATGCCCTATGTACTTTACATGACACCCTTTTGACGTCATCAGATGCCCTATGTACTTTACATGACACCCTGATGACGTCATCAGATGCCCTATGTACTTTACATGACACCTTGATGACGTCATCAGATGCCCTATGTACTTTACATGACACCCTGATGACGTCATCAGATGCCCTATGTACTTTACATGACACCCTGATGACGTCATCAGATGCCCTATGTACTTTACATGACACCTTTGATGACGTCATCAGATGCCCTATGTACTTTACATGACACCCTGATGACGTCATCAGATGCCCTATGTACTTTACATGACACCCTGATGACGTCATCAGATGCCCTATGTACTTTACATGAAATCCCGATGACGTCATCAGATGCCCTATGTACTTTACATGACACCCTGATGACGTCATCAGATGCCCTATGTACTTTACATGACACCCTGATGACGTCATCAGATGCCCTATGTACTTTACATGACACCATGATGACGTCATCAGATGCCCTATGTACTTTACATGACACCCTGATGACGTCATCAGATGCCCTATGTACTTTACATGACATCCTGATGACGTCATCAGATGCCCTATGTACTTTACATGATTGAATTCCCGATGCCGTCATCAGATGCCCTATGTACTTTACATGACATCCTGATGACGTCATCAGATGCCCTATGTACTTTACATGACACCCTGATGACGTCATCAGATGCCCTATGTACTTTACATGACACCCTGATGACGTCATCAGATGCCCTATGTACTTTACATGACACCCTTATGACGTCATCAGATGCCCTATGTACTTTACATGACATCCTGATGACGTCATCAGATGCCCTATGTACTTTACATGACATCTGATGACGTCATCAGATGCCCTATGTACTTTACATGACACCCTGATGACGTCATCAGATGCCCTATGTACTTTACATGACACCCTTATGACGTCATCAGATGCCCTATGTACTTTACATGACACCTTGATGACGTCATCAGATGCCCTATGTACTTTACATGACACCCTGATGACGTCATCAGATGCCCTATGTACTTTACATGACACCCTGATGACGTCATCAGATGCCCTATGTACTTTACATGACATCTTGATGACGTCATCAGATGCCCTATGTACTTTACATGACACCCTGATGACGTCATCAGATGCCCTATGTACTTTACATGACATCTTGATGACGTCATCAGATGCCCTATGTACTTTACATGACACCCTGATGACGTCATCAGATGCCCTATGTACTTTACATGACATCCTGATGACGTCATCAGATGCCCTATGTACTTTACATGACATCCTGATGACGTCATCAGATGCCCTATGTACTTTACATGACACCCTGATGACGTCATCAGATGCCCTATGTACTTTACATGACACCCTGATGACGTCATCAGATGCCCTATGTACTTTACATGACATCCTGATGACGTCATCAGATGCCCTATGTACTTTACATGACACCCTGATGACGTCATCAGATGCCCTATGTACTTTACATGACACCCTGATGACGTCATCAGATGCCCTATGTACTTTACATGACATCTTGATGACGTCATCAGATGCCCTATGTACTTTACATGACACCCTGATGACGTCATCAGATGCCCTATGTACTTTACATGACACCTTGATGACGTCATCAGATGCCCTATGTACTTTACATGACACCCTGATGACGTCATCAGATGCCCTATGTACTTTACATGACATCTTGATGACGTCATCAGATGCCCTATGTACTTTACATGACATCTTGATGACGTCATCAGATGCCCTATGTACTTTACATGACACCCTGATGACGTCATCAGATGCCCTATGTACTTTACGTGACACCCTTATGACGTCATCAGATGCCCTATGTACTTTACATGACATCTTGATGACGTCATCAGATGCCCTATGTACTTTACATGACACCCTGATGACGTCATCAGATGCCCTATGTACTTTACATGACATCTTGATGACGTCATCAGATGCCCTATGTACTTTACATGACATCTTGATGACGTCATCAGATGCCCTATGTACTTTACATGACATCCTGATGACGTCATCAGATGCCCTATGTACTTTACATGACATCTTGATGACGTCATCAGATGCCCTATGTACTTTACATGACACCCTGATGACGTCATCAGATGCCCTATGTACTTTACATGACATCTTGATGACGTCATCAGATGCCCTATGTACTTTACATGACATCTTGATGACGTCATCAGATGCCCTATGTACTTTACATGACATCTTGATGACGTCATCAGATGCCCTATGTACTTTACATGACATCTTGATGACGTCATCAGATGCCCTATGTACTTTACATGACATCTTGATGACGTCATCAGATGCCCTATGTACTTTACATGACATCTTGATGACGTCATCAGATGCCCTATGTACTTTACATGACATCTTGATGACGTCATCAGATGCCCTATGTACTTTACATGACATCTTGATGACGTCATCAGATGCCCTATGTACTTTACATGACATCTTGATGACGTCATCAGATGCCCTATGTACTTTACATGACATCTTGATGACGTCATCAGATGCCCTATGTACTTTACATGACATCTTGATGACGTCATCAGATGCCCTATGTACTTTACATGACATCTTGATGACGTCATCAGATGCCCTATGTACTTTACATGACACCTTGATGACGTCATCAGATGCCCTATGTACTTTACATGACATCCTGATGACGTCATCAGATGCCCTATGTACTTTACATGACATCTTGATGACGTCATCAGATGCCCTATGTACTTTACATGACACCCTGATGACGTCATCAGATGCCCTATGTACTTTACATGACATCTTGATGACGTCATCAGATGCCCTATGTACTTTACATGACATCCTGATGACGTCATCAGATGCCCTATGTACTTTACATGACATCTTGATGACGTCATCAGATGCCCTATGTACTTTACATGACATCTTGATGACGTCATCAGATGCCCTATGTACTTTACATGACATCTTGATGACGTCATCAGATGCCCTATGTACTTTACATGACATCTTGATGACGTCATCAGATGCCCTATGTACTTTACATGACATCTTGATGACGTCATCAGATGCCCTATGTACTTTACATGACATCTTGATGACGTCATCAGATGCCCTATGTACTTTACATGACATCTTGATGACGTCATCAGATGCCCTATGTACTTTACATGACATCTTGATGACGTCATCAGATGCCCTATGTACTTTACATGACATCTTGATGACGTCATCAGATGCCCTATGTACTTTACATGACATCTTGATGACGTCATCAGATGCCCTATGTACTTTACATGACATCTTGATGACGTCATCAGATGCCCTATGTACTTTACATGACACCCTGATGACGTCATCAGATGCCCTATGTACTTTACATGACATCTTGATGACGTCATCAGATGCCCTATGTACTTTACATGACACCCTGATGACGTCATCAGATGCCCTATGTACTTTACATGACATCTTGATGACGTCATCAGATGCCCTATGTACTTTACATGACATCTTGATGACGTCATCAGATGCCCTATGTACTTTACATCACACCCTGATGACGTCATCAGATGCCCTATGTACTTTACATGACACCCTGATGACGTCATCAGATGCCCTATGTACTTTACATGACATCTTGATGACGTCATCAGATGCCCTATGTACTTTACATGACACCCTGATGACGTCATCAGATGCCCTATGTACTTTACATGACATCTTGATGACGTCATCAGATGCCCTATGTACTTTACATGACATCTTGATGACGTCATCAGATGCCCTATGTACTTTACATGACATCTTGATGACGTCATCAGATGCCCTATGTACTTTACATGACACCCTGATGACGTCATCAGATGCCCTATGTACTTTACATGACATCTTGATGACGTCATCAGATGCCCTATGTACTTTACATGACATCTTGATGACGTCATCAGATGCCCTATGTACTTTACATGACATCTTGATGACGTCATCAGATGCCCTATGTACTTTACATGACATCTTGATGACGTCATCAGATGCCCTATGTACTTTACATGACATCTTGATGACGTCATCAGATGCCCTATGTACTTTACATGACACCCTGATGACGTCATCAGATGCCCTATGTACTTTACATGACATCTTGATGACGTCATCAGATGCCCTATGTACTTTACATGACATCTTGATGACGTCATCAGATGCCCTATGTACTTTACATGACACCCTGATGACGTCATCAGATGCCCTATGTACTTTACATGACATCTTGATGACGTCATCAGATGCCCTATGTACTTTACATGACACCCTGATGACGTCATCAGATGCCCTATGTACTTTACATGACATCTTGATGACGTCATCAGATGCCCTATGTACTTTACATGACATCTTGATGACGTCATCAGATGCCCTATGTACTTTACATGACATCTTGATGACGTCATCAGATGCCCTATGTACTTTACATGACACCCTGATGACGTCATCAGATGCCCTATGTACTTTACATGACATCTTGATGACGTCATCAGATGCCCTATGTACTTTACATGACATCTTGATGACGTCATCAGATGCCCTATGTACTTTACATGACATCTTGATGACGTCATCAGATGCCCTATGTACTTTACATGACATCTTGATGACGTCATCAGATGCCCTATGTACTTTACATGACATCTTGATGACGTCATCAGATGCCCTATGTACTTTACATGACATCTTGATGACGTCATCAGATGCCCTATGTACTTTACATGACACCCTGATGACGTCATCAGATGCCCTATGTACTTTACATGACATCTTGATGACGTCATCAGATGCCCTATGTACTTTACATGACACCCTGATGACGTCATCAGATGCCCTATGTACTTTACATGACATCTTGATGACGTCATCAGATGCCCTATGTACTTTACATGACACCCTGATGACGTCATCAGATGCCCTATGTACTTTACATGACATCTTGATGACGTCATCAGATGCCCTATGTACTTTACATGACATCTTGATGACGTCATCAGATGCCCTATGTACTTTACATGACATCTTGATGACGTCATCAGATGCCCTATGTACTTTACATGACACCCTGATGACGTCATCAGATGCCCTATGTACTTTACATGACATCTTGATGACGTCATCAGATGCCCTATGTACTTTACATGACATCTTGATGACGTCATCAGATGCCCTATGTACTTTACATGACATCTTGATGACGTCATCAGATGCCCTATGTACTTTACATGACATCTTGATGACGTCATCAGATGCCCTATGTACTTTACATGACATCTTGATGACGTCATCAGATGCCCTATGTACTTTACATGACATCTTGATGACGTCATCAGATCCCCTATGTACTTTTACATGACATCTTGATGACGTCATCAGATGCCCTATGTACTTTACATGACACCCTGATGACGTCATCAGATGCCCTATGTACTTTACATGACATCTTGATGACGTCATCAGATGCCCTATGTACTTTACATGACACCCTGATGACGTCATCAGATGCCCTATGTACTTTACATGACATCTTGATGACGTCATCAGATGCCCTATGTACTTTACATGACATCTTGATGACGTCATCAGATGCCCTATGTACTTTACATGACATCTTGATGACGTCATCAGATGCCCTATGTACTTTACATGACACCCTGATGACGTCATCAGATGCCCTATGTACTTTACATGACACCCTGATGACGTCATCAGATGCCCTATGTACTGATAGCCTGCGACCACTGGCAGTGGCTAGTGGCGCGAACGAGGAACGAGGGACGAGGAACGAGGAACAGGACACGAGGGACGCGTTACAAGAAAAAACGCGAATTTTAGCTAAGCTTCCGCCGATCTAACTTTGTTAATTTTCAATCGATTTGGCTCAAATTTTGTCAGCGGGTGTCTTCTATACTCTCTCACTTATATCCAGAAGGAAATCTCTAGAAAATTTGTTTTACAGGTTTTATTAACTACTTTACCAAAATCTAAGTGATCACAAGTGCCAGGCAAAACCAAACCTCTCCAGCCGCTTCGCGGCTGGAGCGATTCAAAAAGTTGTTGCCGAAGCAACTAGTCAACGACAAATTTCATAATCTTTTTCCTTGCAATTTTAGAGAGGAAACCAGCAGAAATGTTCAGAAATAGTTAATCCCCGCCCCTACACGCAACACTAATACACCTATTGTGCTTCTCTGGACCGAATTCCGGTCCGTAATCGCGTTTCGACACGCTTTGCGGGCGCTCGCATTCGAGTCGGAAGAATTTCCAGTGCCGCAGTGGCCGATCTGTTGACTCTAGGTGGGTTTTAGAAACTGGAAAGCAAACATAATTACAGAAAGCTGTATTAAAAAGCCATATCGAGTCGGCTTTGGCGCTGGGAAACTCAACTGACTCGATCGCGTGCGGCCCCAAAGCGTGTCGAGACGCAATCGCGGACCGGAATTCAGCCCAGATAAGCACTATAAAGTCTTTGAGATAGAATAGAAAAAATAGAAAATAGAAATAAGCAGTAATAACAAGAAAGGATTGAAGAAACAGGAAAACTTAACACAGAAAGAAAATGATAAGCTGTTTCCCTATCGATTAATGACAAACTTGGGGTCGAACCAGCCATGGCTACAGTATGCTTAACTAAAATACGCAAACGCACCACCGACTTCCCCGTTGCCGTAGACTCAAGCACATGATCTATTCAAACGGCTGAACTCCCTAGATATCATGCAAAATTTTTCCGAACATGGTCTCTTGAAAATTCCGAATCTGACAGAAAAGCTTTATGTGATGACTCTCTGATTTGGAAAGACCATTTAATATGAATAAGTACATATATAACAGCACTTCACCAGATGACGGGTCAATGACTCAAAACATCAAGGTAAAGTAGTTGACTTAAAAAGCATAAAACCGTTCCTATTTACTATATTGATATGAAGCGCAGCTATACTTATAAATAAGTACGTGTTGGGTTTGTAAATGCGCGCACGTTTTGTGATCTGCAAGTTTTGGTGATGCAATATCGATTGTATTAGGGGGTTTTTAGAGTTCCGCCGCGGCGCGGCGCGATGCCATGCATCATAGGCGAATCGACGAGCGGCGCGTTATCGATCGATGCCCACAGAAAACATCTCATTGCGTCGCGCTGCGATGGTACTCTTAAATAGGCCTTAGGCGACGGCAAGGGGGATCGCACTATACTTGTTTCAAATCCAATAATCGAATCAGTATCCGACTGTTTCAGCCGGATAAAAACTCGAGTTTTCGATAAAAAAAGTCACGCATTCGAAAAAGAGTGAAATCCGACTATAGTGGAAAAGTCAAATATTCGAAAATAAATAGATATCCGGATATAGTCGAACATCCGATTACAAACTAAAAATCGGATATTTGAAATACCCATCATTTGGAAGGAGTATAGACCGCACTGCTTTGGCGTCGCGAAGGCCCTGTGTCACTGCCAGCGAGCGGCAACCAGGGATGTGCGTAATTACGACTAACGACTAACGAATTTAACAAGTAACGGTCTTTTTCTGGTGTTACGACTAAAGACTAACGAAACTTTGAAAAAATTCGTAAGCAATCCCAAAATTCGTTAGAAAGTCTGTCAGACAATAACGCGCTCCAACCCAAGAATTACACCCGGACTGACTCATACTATTCTGTTGGTTGTTCGATATTTCTACTGACACTGCTTCGCTGTTCTGGAAGCCCTACATCACGACCCTAGGCGAACGTTGCGCAAGGTCAGGCGCTGATCTTGCGCGACTTTTTGGTAGGCCCACTGAACCAGTTCCGACACTGACCGGCTCCAGCGGAGCTTCTTAAAGAGGGCACTATTAGAGATGTGTGATACGAGGACTACGTTGAACATTAGCGAGCTGGGGGTACTTATTGCTTTTACACCACGATAAGCTACTACTAGCACTGGTGTGCGAAGCAGTTTGCACGAGATATGGTATTTCTATAAAGTGATGCTGGGGGCCCGGGGTCCAGCAGCTCGTTGGCAAAGACCGCAAGATACTTACGACCCCCCCTCGGAGGTCGGTCCGCGCCCAAAAATATGGGGAATTCACGACCCCTCCCCCCTTCAGGAAAAATTCAGTCCTTCAGTTTTCGATTTGAAAATTTCGGATAGAATCAAAGAAAAAATAAACTGGAACTGTATAGAAAACAGCCCGCAAGTAGCCCCATCAAAAATCCTCCCGAAAAAAGTCGGCAGTAGGCTGGTTTTAGCAAATTTCCAGCAGTTCACCACTAGCCCAACCCAAATTCATTCAGAAAAAAATTTGGGCGGGCTGGAATATGCAAAAATTGAGAAAAAAAAACAGCCCGACGCCCGCCCGAACGCGCGCGTTAATCGTGAATTTTGGGCACTGAGATGAAGTTTACGCGCGAATAAAACTGGATGAATGTTAAAGGCACTGTTCGCGATAAACTTTATCCTCGAACTTTCCATGACAAACGCTTCTCGTGGCTCTCAGAAGCAGAACAGCGTCGAAAAAAAACGGGACGAAAAGCTACCCAGGAGCCGCAAAACGGCTTAGAAAAGTGGGAAAACCCGGCCATTGAGGGCAAGTCCCGCCTCTTCCCGCCCCTCGACGTGAACAAAGGAACACTCGAAATCGTGAGTTGAGCGATTTTTTCCGATCAAAAGCCGCGTTCTCCCCTTCATTCCCAACTTCTCTCTTTACTCGGGTCAGCTCGCATACATTGGCTGCAAAAGACGGCAGTTACAAGCCTCGGACAACTCGTCCACAATTTTCCCTAGCTAACTTTTTGAGAGACCATAACTCCATTCTCAGAAGGTCTTGTAAGATTCCAGAAGCATCATTGGAATCAGAATGGGACCGGTTTAAAGATAGGCAAAAAAAAACAGAAAAGCGATTTTCGTCGCGAACAGCGCCTTTAACGATTAGAACATTTCACGCAAATATATTTTTTTCCTATGCCTTGTATTTTACACATGTGTGATTAACTGGATAACGAAGGCTTCCGAAGAAAATGTCCACGTCGAATTTTTTGACCCACCTCAAACTTAACCAAACGTCAGAGTTTCCCTCCCTTTCTGAAATCGAACAAATTGTTGGCCTAGGAGAAAAGTCCTCACCAGACGAACAATTTCAATTTCAGCTAGTTCATGAGATATCAACGCCTAAAAAGGCGATTTCGGATATTTTCTCCTTTAATCGATTACGAATTGAAGATTGTAATCATTATTTTGACTTTTTGCTTAATTGATGTCATTTTTCACTAATAATTTATTAGAAGTATTCGAAAAAAATACCGATTCGGGGACCCCTCATCGGGTAAAGACTTCACTGGGTTGATAATTTCTTCCAGCTTTCCATTATGGGAACAAACTCCAAACCATCCGGCTCGTAACGCTGAGAAAAGAACATTTAGTGCAAAGTCTGTTAAGATCTCCGTATGGTCACCTTGGAGTAGATCTCATATAACATCATATAGCGCAAAACGGCAAATTCTGCCCCGAAAAAATCGAAGAGATCAAGATTTCCTCGCTTTTCCATATTGCTTCTTTTCTCACCGAAAAAAAGGAAAAAGTCAATAAATCAATACACACCCCGCCGAATCTTAGGTTTTCCTTCATATTTTTATGTACATATTGGTTTAAATTTTGAACTAGGCTCTCTAACGATGAATTTTTTGTTTGTTTGATGGCCATGAATGTTTTAGAAAACATACATCTCTTCATGCCTTCCTTCCTTTTCCGTTCATGAGGGGTTCTTTTTCTGCCTCAGCTGTGCTTATTTTCAAAGCCTAGATTTTTAACGACTGACGATTAACGACTAACGACTAATGAGGGTTTTGGCCTGTTGAACGACTAACGACTAGCGAATCACAAAATTTCTATTACGCATCTCCCTGGCGGAAACCGACGACGCGACGATAATGTCCGGAATCATTTCTGTCGCCGCGTCAAGGCTGACGCTCGGCGACCACTCGCCGGTTGCTGCAACTTTGCATACCCTTATAACCAGGGGTGTGCGTAAATGAAATTTCAAATTTCGTAAATCGTAAACCGTAATTACGACAAAACCACCGTAAATCGTAAACCGTAAATCGTAAACAGCAACTCACTCACTCACTCACTCATCCCGTTAGCTGGCGTCTGGTGGAGCGGGATGCCCTCTCAACCAATACACTGCTGTAGGTGCCATAGGAGCTCGTGCGGCCTGAACGATACGCTTCCAATCAGAACGGTTTGCAGCAACAAGTTTAGCGTTAAGGACACTGCACCGTTGAGTCTTCAGATCCTCCTCTATATGCTTGAGCCATGTCTTCTTCGGGGCCGTTCGTTGAATTCTCCACGATGGTGGGCGCTTACGCCACAGCATACTGTACGGGAGACGGGACGGGTCCATCCTACATACATGTCCAAATCATCGCAGTCTTCTTGTCTGCAGCTGTTCTCCGACCGTCGGTTGATTCATGCAGCTCTTCCGTATATCGCCGTAGCAAACATGATCACGAATCGTAATTCCAAGAATCTGGCGCAAACATCGCATCTGGAAGACTTCTAGCTTGACGAGGTCTGACTTTAGCAGAGTCCAGGTTTCCGAGCCGTCTAGTAGTACGGGTATTATCAGCGCTCGGAACATTCGCACTTTAGTCTTCAGTGAAATGTTGTTTTTCTTCCACAAACACCAGCCAAGCGACGCAAACACACTAGACGCCTGCCCGATTCTGCTGCACACCTCTGCCGTAGCCGCAACTTTTCGCTCCTGCACTACCGACCAGAGGTATTTGAATTCCTTGACCTGCTGAAGCTCAACTCCTTCAAACTGAACAGATGCAGGCGAACCATCGGATGTCATGACCTTGGTCTTCTCCTGGTTGATTCTTAAGCCGTAGGAGCTTGCAATCAGTGCTATATCGCTTATCAAGGACGTTGCCTCCGCATCAGTGTCCGTGAACACTGCGCTGTCATCCGCGAACATCAAATCTGTGACGTACTCATTACTTCCGTATTGAACGCCTCTTCTGTTCTCGAAGACCTTCCTCATAATAGCGTCCACAACAGTATTAAAGAGCAGAGGCGAGACCACATCGCCTTGGCGAACTCCAGCGGTAACGGCAAACTCCTCGGACAACTGATACCCAACGCATACGGAACTGGTAGATCCTTCGTACGTTTCCTGGAGGAGCTTGACTATCTTCCTCGGTATGTGCTCGCTTTCAAGTGCTCTCCACAGCGCCGGCCAGTGAATACAATCGAACGCAGATTTGAAGTCTATAAATGTGATAACGACACGCTTCCCAGAGCAAATTCTCTCTTCCATTAGCTGTCGAAGTGCGAAGATCTGATCACTGCAGCTTCTTCCTGGCCGGAACCCCGCCTGTTCTTCACGACTTGTTTGCTCACGATGACGCTGAAGTCTGTTCTGAATAACCCTCATGAAGACTTTGCCAACGATAGTAAACAGACTGATCCCTCGGTAATTTTTGCAGTCTCTAGCATCACCCTTCTTGTGTATGGGCACGATTGTGGCACGTTTCCAGGTAGCTGGTATTTTCTCAGACTGCCAGATAAGAGTAATCAGCCGATGAAGTTGGCGCAGCAAGACGTCTCCGCCAGCCTTGATGGCTTCCGCAGTGATTTTGTCCACTCCTGACGCTCTGCCGTTTTTCAGTGACTTTATCACTGCCGTTAGTTCATCTACAGTGGGTTCTGCGTTGAGAACTGCATCTCCGGCCGCTTCAACTAGCGGTGGCTCGACAAGCGGTCCTTGCGGCGCTTCATGACTGTATAGTTCACTGAAGAACTGTCTCCATCGACCGAAGCGCTCGTTCACAGAGCGCACGAATGACCCATCTGCATTCCTGATACTAACGCTTGTTGGTTTCGTCCTTCCTCCGAGCCGCTTGAGTGTCCGATAGAGAGTTCGATAATCATGCCTGCTCGCAGACTCCTCCAAATCAGTAGCTATCTTATTCCAATACGACTCTCGTTCCATTTTCAATCAGCAACGAAGCTCTCTGCAGAGCTGACGATATCGATCGAAATCGGTCAATTTCGCTTTCTTCCTTTCTTCTATGAGATGTATGGATTCATCTGATATCCATGGCTGGATTCGCTTACGAGGGGCAGGACAAAGTGGCTCTGCACATTCCACGATGGTGGCTGCTATCTGCTGTTCTTGTTCATCCACAGATGCATCATCTGCCAACAGCGCAAACCGATTCGACAGTGCCATTTGGAATAACTCCTTCGTCTCAGGTACCATCAAATGTGCCCAGTTGAATTGGCCTTTAGATGGCTCCACAATCCTAGCTCGTTGTAGACGAAGCTTCACTACTGCACGTAGAAGGTAATGATCTGAACCACAGTCGGGTCCTCTCATTGCACGAACATCCTTGAGCGACGACCTGAAACGCGAGCTCATCAGCACGTAGTCTAACAAAGCTACGTCTCGTCCGGAAGGATTTCTCCACGTCAACTGATGCTTTCTGCGATGCTGGAAGTGACTGTTTCCAATAATGAGTCCATTGAAAGCTGCAAAAGTGAGTAAGCGCAGACCAGCAACTAATAACATTAAACACTAAAAATATTACTACTATGGTGAAATAAGAGAAATTACCTACTGTCCAATATGTGTGCACGTACTTATGTAGTACATACACACATATTGGGTTGCATTAAGTATTTGACAGCTAATCACGTTTAAGAGGGATGGCACACTTTGTCGCTGTAATGAGCGACAGTTAGGACATTTAGCTCAAATCGTGGCGGGACCAGCATCGGATCAACGGCACTGGCCGTCGTAGGAACAGTTGTCGCCTGTCCATCGCAGCGGCGTGTCGCGGAGGGCTGACATACTGCAAATGTGCCAATGCCTGTTGTTGCCACTGTCGCTGTCGCTGTGCAGCGCACTGCGACAGTGACAGATTTGAGGGCCGGGAAGAGGTCGCTGTCCCTGTGCAGAGCGACGCGACCGCGTGTCGCAAAAGTATACCATTGGCCTAATGGGACCGTCTTACCTGTAATTCTCTGCTTTCCCTCATCACTCATTCCACAACTCCTTTCCAGATCTTGAGAAATCCGCAAGTTCGATTCAGTCGCTCTGCGTATCTGCTGGGCAACAGGGACCCAATTATACTCGTAATGCCTCTCCCGAAACGCCCACGCCGTTGTAAGCGTTAAAACTAGCCCAAATGAGCGTATTTGAGCGATTCTCGACGGCCGAATTTAAAAACTCCCATTTGCTAGCGGAACCGCAACACCGATTATACAGTCGGTAAGAATCGCACTGATATGTAGTACATTATGTACTTCTATTCCCTAATGAAGGTTGGCCCAAACTCGGTGCACGTACGCTAAATAAATATAGCACCGAGCTTGCGCCAACCTTCAATAGAGATCGCAAAGTATCAGTCCGATCCTGGCCAACTCAATATTATCTAGAGCACATTATCGGTCGCCCATGACAATTTATTTTTCCTATATTCGCTGAAATACTTGCAGAATCGTAGCTTTATGGCGATCACACCGCATATTATCAAAGACAACGTAAGCACAAAAAATCCGCCTTCTAATTTCCGCCGCTTTGTGTAGTTTATTCCCTATATTTAAGGAATATAGCCAACGCGCCCCACCAAACACTCGCATGTGTGAGAGATATCAGTTTCAGAAAAAGGACGAAGATGAGCGCTTAAAGGCAGTGTTCACGATGAAAATCGTTTTTCTGCTTTTCCGCCCATCTTGAAAACGGCCCCATGCTGATTCCAATGGTGTCTCTGAAATCATACAAGACCTTCTGTGAACGCAGGTATGGTCCCTCAAAGATTGAGCTATGGAAACATGGTGGACGAGTTGTCCGAGGCTTGTAACTTCCGTCTTTTGCGGCCGATCTACGCGAGCTGACCTGAGTAAAGAGAGAAGCTGAGAATGAAGGGAAGAACGGGGCTAATGATTGAAAATCATCGCTCATCTCACGATCTCGAGCATTCATTTGTTCACGTCGGTGGGCGTGTGTTGCGCTGTTAGGGTTTTCAATGCGCTCGAAGTTGCAACTTCGGGCTCTTTTGGGGCTCTTCCTGGCTCGTTTTCACGCGTTCTTTCGACGTTAACGTTACAGAGTGTCCCTCCACTAGCCAATCCTAGTGGAATTTCGAAAACTTTTTTCATCGTGAACACTGCCTTTGAACTAGCGCTCACGTCTTTTCTGAGTGTCCGTCTGCTGCGGAAGAGAAAAATTAACTAGAGGAAACAATTCTCAGCTCCAGACTTTTGGGGAGTGAACGAACGCTTCTCTCGTTGATTTTTGTGGACTCTGAGTAGACGTAATCTACTCAACCAGAAACACTAATTGAAGCAATTTTTTGATCGATTAGACTGCTTCGCTCGATGTCTTAACACCAATCTACCAGGCCGTCCAATAATTCCTGTCCGGAAATATTCAAAATTCTATAATTTTCCTTAGAAGTGTTATAATATCAGGCAAGTGTAAGAACCTTCTAGAAGGTTCTCCAAAGTTCTACGCTAGGGGTATATAAGGCACAGTCGCCGCGTCTAGCTACCAGTACAAGCTAAAATGGACCAAGGTCGAATTCGTACGTTCGTGTACTACGAGAGGCTGCTGGGCAACGACACGGGCACCGCGGTCGCCAACATCTGCAGAGCGTGCAAGGAGGATGCAGTGTCCCAACGCACAGTCCGCCGCTGGTTCAATCGTTTCGAGAGCGACGACACGAGCCTCGAGGACAGGGAGCACAGCGGGAGGCCTTCTACGGTGGATGATGACGAAGTCCGTCGCTGTATCAAGGAGAAGCCAGAAGCCACCACCCGTGAACTGGCGACGACGCTCGGCTGCAGCAAGTCCACCATCCACAATCGACTCAACTTACTCGGCTACCACAAAGTTCTGGCCCGTTGGATCCCCACCGTCTGACGGACGCCAACAAGCAGAGCCGCGTGGCCGTCTGCCAGTCCCTCCTCCTTCGTCCGCATCGCAAGGAGTTTCTCGAGGACCTGGTCACTGGGGATGAGAGCTGGGTCCTCTACGACAACGTTGCCCGCCGTGCCGTCTGGATCCCGCGCTGAGAAGAGCCGCCGACGACGCTGAAAGCCGACCTGCACCCGCTGAAGATCATGCTCTGCTGCTGGTGGGACACCAAGGGCATGCTGTACTTCGAGCTGCTCCCGCAAGGCAGGACGGTCACCGCCTCCATCTACACCGCTCAGCTCGAGGAACTAGCCGCCGCCATCCGAGAAAAGCGTTCCCGACGGGCCTCGGTCCACCTGCTGCACGACAACGCGCGCCCCCACGTGGCGAAGGAGACCCAGCAGAAGTTGGCGACGCTCGGCTGGGTGACGGTTGTCCATCCGCCGCATTCGCAGGACCTCGCCCCCTCCGACTACCACTTGTTCCGCTCGCTGAAGCACCATTTGGCCGGAAGAAAATTCACCAACTACGACAACCTCAAATCCGACGTCGCGGACTTCTTCGAGTCGCAGCCCCCGGAGTTCTGGGCGAAGGGCATCGGCGACCTGCCCAATCGATGGGCCACTGTAGTGGATAACTGTGGTGATTACAATGTTGATTAGACTTGTTTTTCAATAAAGTTGAAAAAATTAAAAATGGTGAAATTTCCGGACAAGAATTATTGGACAACCTGGTAGTTATAGGAATCAGGAAAGTTGATCTTCATAGAAAAACTCGTAAGCGAAGCTCTCCGTGAAGAGTGCTTTTAGACTGCATTGCGTCGTAGGCGGCAGCTAGTGAGACGTGCGCGGCGCGCGCACAATGTGGGTCTGTTATCTAGCAGCTCCAACTCCGACCGTGTGTCCCGCGTTATAATTATAGAATCAGGTCAAAGGATGATAATGGGCTCGTGCTGTAGTCACACGCCTGGGTTGGTCCCATCTCCTGACCAAAAACATTGGTATACGCATGGGATTAGAGCAGGTCGGTTGGAGATGTCTTGTGACTTATTTCCATTGCACGTATTTTTATTTACGGAAGATTACGATTTACGGTCCAAAATGTCGTAAATCGTAAACCGCAATTTCGCACACCCCTGCTTATAACAGATGCTAGCGAGCGGTGTCGGCAGCCGCTCGCTGTCAGCGACGCAGGGCCGTCGCGACGTCAAAACACTGTAGTTTCCCTCATCGCCTCAAGGCCTAGGCATAGTCTGGCAGCGAAATTCGAGCAGCAATCATGGGGAATAATAGGCAAAGACAAAACTGCGTAGCCGCTCTCAATCCTTCAACGTGACGGCGCGACTTTTGCCGCTCCACTATGCAGAGGCAGTTTCACTCCATGTCGCCGGCCCCGTCGCCGAGTTTAATCGATATTGCATCGCCCAGCGGTGTTCTACGCTGCGAATTGAACTCGTCAGGCCCCTTATTCGTGGAAAAAAGCGATGAAATCTTGGATTTTCCTTTTCCTTATGTTTGTGTTAATTAATAGAATATGGAAAGTTGTATAACTGCTCTCAGAAAGTTGTAAATAATTCTCAGGCGGTCAAAATTTTCTTCGCAAATAAAGTCTGCCGGAACAGTTATGCCATTTTCTACACAGTAATTAACCTAAAAGAGTCGCAAGAGAAAAAGATAGACAAATGCTCAACCGAAAAAAATCGTATGTACCTGAAAAGATCCACTCAGCATTAACAGCTCACCAAACCGGATGGCGTAGTTGTCATTACCACTCATTCTAAAAAAAATAGCACATTAGACAAAGAAGGGGAAGTCTGACTTCCTGGATAACTCCATGGCGAGCCGTACTTATAGAGGAGGTGAAGTTGATGGAAAATCCTTGATCTCGCCTCCTTTGAAACCTTATCGATGGTGTCATTAGCGTTTTTCAGATCTAAAACACACACGTGAATGAAAAGTGCATAGCATTGTTTTTTTGCCTTGGATCTAAAGGGATCTGCAGAGTTGCAGCGACCAGCGAGTGGTCGCCGAGCGCCAGCCTTGACGCGGCGACAAAAACATTTCCGAACGTTATCGTCGCAGCGTCGGTTGTCGCTCGCTGGCAGTGACGCCGGGGCGTCGCGGCGTCAAAACACTCAGCGGTCTCCCCTCGTCGCCTTTCACACAACGCCGCTCGCCGCCGTCGCCCAATATAATCGATATTGCATCAACCAGCGTTGCTAGGCGCTGCGAGGACCACCGCGACTGCAACTCTGCAGACCTCCTAAAGAAACAAATAATTATAATAATTTTGAGAACTTTCAGATTCCAGCACTTTCTGTCATTTCTGGATTTTCAATGAGCTTTGTAGAGAAACTTTTTTTTCAATTTTCTATTTGCACAATCATCGACGAAGTTGAGAAACCTGTGCCCGATCAATAACTCGCTGAGAATCAACACAAAACCAAACAAATTCCTCATAACTGACTAGGATTCCATAGTCCAAGGGCGAGAAGGGCCGCGAATTCCGATTCCGTCACTTGCATACTGTGCATTGTATGAAGTGTGACGACCCGTTGTCGATCCTTCATGCATTCCCTCATCATCCTCAAATTATTTTCTATTCCATATGTCCAGGTACGCATCCGGATTAGCTACAGCTATGAAAATACTCACTTTGCAAGATCGTCGCGGCTCAGCTTACTCGACGGAGCATCTGCGAAGAAACTCAAAATGTCATTACTATCCATATACGTCGTCTCCGTAATGACATTCCTGAAAAATGAACAACAAAATAGTTCCTGGAAGCTCGCGAAAAATTTTTTAACTTACATGGTTTCGTACAGTTCGGGTGGAATCAGTCGAAACGTGCGCCAGAAAGTGTCCATTGTCCACATCATAACGATGAACGATTGGAACACAATCCACTGAATCCATTCAGAAAATATTATTCGCAAACAATAGCTCTTTATGAGCAGTTAT
Source organism: Aplectana chamaeleonis (assembly GCA_029168955.1). Taxonomy (NCBI): domain Eukaryota; kingdom Metazoa; phylum Nematoda; class Chromadorea; order Rhabditida; family Cosmocercidae; genus Aplectana; species Aplectana chamaeleonis. Next base: position 1,453,879 of record JAPDOI010000077.1, read on the forward strand.
CATTTGTCCGAACCTTCTCCTCCTGATTCAGCAGCGCAAACTCGTCAAACGTCGTATTCACGAACTCAGCCATCGACGGCATTTGCGCTCGCATAATATTCGACGTCTTCTGAGTGCTTCCACAAACAAGGTCCTATAAAACACAAACTACAGGATCATCATAACACCATTGCCCCTTAAAAATGATTTCTAACGAGGAAAGTATACAAAGCGTAGTCGGACCGGCGAAAACGAGTTGCATTGTTAGTATCTCTTGGGCATCTATAGTAAAACTGTGCAGTACCCCGTCCAGAGCTGCTGATTCCGAAAAGTTATAAGCTAAAAACGTTAGTTTTTTTTGTGCTATTTGTACCTTCAAAAATGCTCAGTAGACTTTCGAAAATATGGAAACGGACCTCATAATCGTGTTCAGCGCCCAAAACAATCCCTCTGAGCGAATTCTGGGTGAAAGCACATTTTACGAACTTTGTGCAAACTGCTACTGTTTTTGGACTTGTACGGATTTTCGGCTGAGCGGTAATAAGGGGTTTTGGAAGCGCTTCGGAAAAATATTCCAGATTCGACTTAGAATTCTCCCAGGGGATTTTTCGGGGCGCTGATCACGAATCTGAGGTTGATTTGCCAATTTTCTAAAGTTTTCGGCCTAATTCGCCCAAAGCATCCTAGCGGGGGAAATTTTTGAGGTCAACACGCCACTTTCGAGATTTCCGGATTTTTTCGATAGATGTGACTCAAAATCATTCCCTGAGGGCAATTTGATGTCCTTGACACGGATCTGATGTCCGTTTGCCGATTTTCTACATATTATGGTAGATTACGTTGGGTTTACAGTAGTTTGGTCAAAGTCTCAGATTTGACTCAAAATTCTCACACGGTGGTTATTCTGGGTGGAGAATTCGAATTTGACGTCCGTTTGTCGATCTTCAAAATACTAAGATGGTTTTTGTCCCCTGAATGACATGTTACTTACCGTAACCTACAGCAAACCTCAGAATTTCGACAAATAGACCATGGAATCGTTTTCAGCTTCCTAGATTACCCCTACATACAAGTTTTGAGCGAAATCCGGAGTTTTTTCCCACAACACCCCGAAAAAATTTCAGATGAGTACCCTTACCTTTTCGCGAACCTTTGAAAACGCTCATAACTTCTTGGAACCAGCAGCTCGGGGCGGTGTACTGCAAAGTTTTACTATAGACCCACAAGAGGTACTGACAGTGTCATTTCTATCCGCAGATCCGACATACACTTTGTATACTTCCCTCGTCAGTTGGAAGCCCATTTTGTGGCTCAGGTCAACCAGTAAGGCCGGTATCATACTTCACGCGACCGACGACGGCGACAGTCCATATCACGCATATCGATTTTCGGTCGATACTTATGGTAAACATTGCGTCGCGTCGCTCATCGCTGGAAGGTTTTGCCGAGCACAGGCTCCGCTGATGATCGATGATACCGCAAATCAAAGAATCCTATGGCGGGTTCGGGCGTACGGCGATTGGCTAGCGCCGCTCGTTTTGAATTTGTTGGGCCGGCGGCGGCAGTTTCCGCTCCTGTCATGGTTGAGTGCGCTCGCTCTGTTCTCTGCTCCGATTATTCTTTTTATCTTATAATACAGTTTCTCTCGGGAAGTCTTTGGTCTTTGAGACCAGGGGTGTGCGGAAAATTTTTTTCGGTAAATTTTTTACCGAAACTTTTTACCGAATTTTTTTTTCGGTAAATACGGTAAAAACGAAAAATTCGGTAAAAATTCTGACTTCGGTTTTTTGGTGCCTACTGTCGTTCTCTAAGACGAAATCCGGCCTGCAACCGCAGACTACGGCTGTTGCATCATGCGACGCGTGATAATCGTGCTAGGAGAAGGGTGAATCGTGCCTGGACCAAGTGGTACCAGCACGATTAACACGTGTCGCATGATGCAATGGTCGTAGTCCGCAAATGCGGACCGGAATTTGGCCCAGAGAACGACAGTATCCCATAAGATAGCACAAATGACCGATAATATTTATGTATCATTTTCAGTAGTGTATGAGGATAGTGCAAATAATGAGTGAGTTTTACATATTAAACTGAGCTCAACGGCTGAACCTGATCAGCAGAACCTCGATTCTGAGAAAAAGAAACATTTCAAATTTTTCTGGTGTCAAGGCCTTTCTGTAGTCACTCAAAATCAGGCCAGCTAAGGAAAACATCCTTCCCACCTCAACTGAGCCAGGAGGCGCGCAAAAGTACTTATTGGTCAGAGAGGAAAGGTGCTGGTACGATGATTTCACAATGGAGTCGTTCCAGAACTGCAGTGTATTTAAAGCTGTGTCTGGGTCTTGGAAAAGAATTTTTCAAGTTACTGAAATAACTGCTCAAGAACTCTGCTGCCCTGGAAATCTGTTGACATTCTTGAAAAAAATATGCATTTCTCGGAGTAGTATCTCGCTAAGAAAAAGCACGTGACACAAAAGTTGAAGAGATCGTTTGAGCATTCAAAAAGTAGACCAAAGCTTCAAAAACGATTATTAATAAGAAGGATGAAGAAGGATATCGCGCCAAATGCATGCCTTAACAGCAGCAAACCCGTGAAATAAGAGTAAGAAGTAGGCCGATTAGGCAAAAAACACCCAATTGTTTTCGGTAAAAATTTCGGTAAATTTCGAGAAAAACTCGGCAAATCGGTGAATCAAAATTCACCGAAAAACACCGGTTAATCCGTAGAATCGGTAAATCGGTAAACGGAAAATGCACACCCCTGTTTGGGACAATACGTTCCTTATTTGTAATACAGCTGGCTCACGCCGAGCATAATCGATGGACAGATCAAAACTGCTCGAAATCGATTATGACGCGCTACAGTGATGTCTATTCTCTGAGGTGCTCGTTGCCAATCCTTCCTTCCTCCTCGCCAATCCCTCTTCATGAATCCTTCGTAGTAAAAACTACCGAATGATCAAATAACTCCCAATTCCTCTTCAATGCCAGTGCCGTGACTTTCGTCCGGCTCCTTCCATTGCTGACGCCACCCCTGTTAAAGGACGGCAGAGTGCACAGTATACTTAGTATCCGAATCACTCCATTTCGGATATCCGACCGGATATCCGAGATTCGGATAATCCTATATCCGAAAATTTGAAAACACGCATTATCTGAATCGAACCAATATCCGGGAAATTCAAAATCGGCATTATCTGAATCGAACCATTATCCGAAGGGTCAAAAATTCGGATAAAAACGGATAAAACGGATAAAAATCGGATAAAAACCGGATAAAACGGATAAAATTTGCGTAAAATCGGATAAAATCGGATAAAACGGATAAAAATCGGATAAAACGGATAAAATTTGCGTAAAATCGGATAAAACCGGATAAAATCGGATAAAACGGATAAAAATCGGTTCATTTTAGGTTAAATGTCGGAAAGTGTGGTGTGTGTGTGTGTGTGTGTGTGTGTGTGTGTGTGTGTGTGTGTGTGTGTGTGTGTGTGTGTGTGTGCTGTGTGTGTGTGTGTGTGCGTGTGTGTGTGTGTGTGTGTGTGTGTGTGTCCGTGCGTGCGTGCGTGTGTGTGTGTGTGTGTGTGTGTGTGTGTGTGTGTGTGTGTGTGTGTGTGCGCGTGTGCGTGTGCGTTTGCGTGTGCGTGTGCGTTTGCGTGTGTTGCCTGAGGTTTGTTCCGATAATATCCGAAATTTATCCGAAATTATCTGACGGATATCCGTATCCGAATCATTGGAAAAATGGCATTATCTGAATCGATCCAATATCCGAAAATTTGAAAAAACGCATTATCTGAATCGAACCAATATCCGGGAAATTCAAAATCGGCATTATCTGAATCGAACCATTATCCGAAGGGTCAAAAATTCGGATAAAAACGGATAAAACGGATAAAAATCGGATAAAACGGATAAAATTTGCGTAAAATCGGATAAAACGGATAAAAATCGGTTCTTTTTAGGTTAAATGTCGGAAAGTGTGTGTGTGTGTGTGTGTGTGTGTGTGTGTGTGTGTGTGTGTGTGTGTGTGTGTGTGTGTGTGTGTGTGTGCGTGTGTGTGTGCTGTGTGTGTGTGTGTGTGTGTGTGCGTGTGCGTTTGCGTGTGCGTGTGCGTGTGCGTGTGTGTGTGTGTGTGTGTGTGTGTGTGTGTGTGTGTGTGTGTGTGTGTGTGTCCGTGCGTGCGTGCGTGTGTGTGTGTGTGTGTGTGTGTGTGTGTGTGTGTGTGTGTGTGTGTGTGTGTGTGTGTGTGTGTGTGTGTGTGTGTTGCCTGAGGTTTGTTCCGATAATATCCGAAATTTATCCGAAATTATCTGACGGATATCCGTATCCGAATCATTGGAAAAATGGCATTATCTGAATCGATCCAATATCCGAAAATTTGAAAAAACGCATTATCTGAATCGAACCAATATCCGGTAAATTTAAAATGGCATTATCCGAATCGATCCACTATCCGAGGAATTACCTTCGGATAACAAGTATAGTGCACAGGCGCTGGAGCCCGGCAGCGCGCTAGTACGGCAGAAACGTTCTACAAGCAGCAGAGACGCAGAGGACGCCATACAACCAGAGCTACGCGCATCGATCCTGATTCACCCTTTGTCGTGTGTACGTTAGAGTATGTCAACGAATGTTCGGAAAACGAATATCCGGCCGAATAAACAAATAATCGAATATTCGAATAATTGGATTATTCGGAAAGGTCAATTTTTCGAATAATTCGTTCATTCGATTATTCAGAAAAAAGAATTTTTCGAATTAATCGTTTATTCGAGTACTTGGAGAAATCAACTTTTTAAATAATTCGTTTTTTTGAATATTCGTACGGCCCAATATTCGAATATTCGGCCGAATAAACGAATATTTCCAGAAAAATAGGAAGCAGAGTTTCCGGCACATGTTCATTTTTGCAGTCCAGAGGTGAATTGTCTCCAATCAAACTGGTAGAAATTTCGAATATAATCAGAATACTCCAATATTCAACATGAGATAGTCAGAAATCCAATGGTGGAGTATCTCGCTCAGCACCGAATTTGTGGGCAGACGTAATAGTTACTGTTTTCCATCTGATGGAGTAGGTCCGGAACGGATTCGAGCGATGTTTCAGAAACGGCTACCGTACGCTGCTAGAGTATTATGTAATACTTGATTGCCATGAATATAGGTCAATCGCTGCAGCTTTGAGCCAGTTCTTATTCAGCACTCATCTTATATTTTTGCGGTCCAGAGGTGAAATGTCTCCAACCAAACTGGGTGCTATCTTAGCGGTGCGGGGCCACTTCTCTGAGAGAATTTATCGCGTCAGTGCCGGGAAAGTACCGCGACCCTCGACTGCACCGCGATAGGCCGTAGTTATGCACCGGCGAGACGCTGCGGAAGTAGCAAGACAACTACCACGTATGTGCGTCCCAACTGTGCTGAGGCATGAAAAATGGAACAGTTGTCCCGGAAAAGCGCGCCGGAAAGTCGCACTGAGCAGTTATACACGCCGCAGCACTGTATACTGTATCCTGGCGGGACCTACCCTGTTGGACATTTGCCAATTTCCATCAGCTGATTATTTTTCAGATCTAAATTCGTTAAAATATCACCAAAACGACATAATGAGCACTTCTATGACAAGAGCAATACATTTCTAGTGACTTTCCGCAATAAACAAATGATAGAGGCATGAAATATCGATAAAATACCATTGAAACGCCCGGAAATTTTTAGTCTGTAATACTGCGTTAAAGACGTGACAGACGCCATATTGCAGACGAGTTCCTGATCCACGCAGCAAGCGGCGGCAATGTCATCGCGGGACGTTTTCATTCCGCTGGTGTATAACTAGGGCCATAGTTCCGCGATAGTACCGCAGCGGCTCCGTGGTCAGACGATTTTGTTGCCTTGTCTTGAGCCTCAACATCGACGGGATAATACAGCAGCGGCTCCGCGTCAGAACCGCGCCGGCTCCGCGTTAGAACCGCGCCGGCTCCGCGAGGGTGCAGCAGTGAACCCGCGTGGAGTACGATGTACTATATATCCTGTGTGGTGGAGGGAAGTTGTCGCCGGTTCAATTACCCAAGTTTGAGGTACATTCCGTATTTTCCTTGGGCGCGAAGCTGCGGTAACATCTGTCGCTATTAGACAGATGACGTAACGAACGCAGCTGCGCATTTTACTCTTAGGCACCCCTAGTTGTATTATCATTCTTTAATAACTTCATATCAAATACACTCCCGGAGCCGCTGCGGCACCATCGCGGAGCCGAAGCGGCACTGCCGCATCACCGCTAAGGCTCCGCGGTAGTTCCGCCACGTCTCCGCGGTAGTGCCGGCGCGGCGACGTCTCTCAGAGTATGGCTGGATACACCTGCCCCCCCCCCAAATTTACCGTTCCGCACTAAATTTGAGCATCACCCGGGGTTTCCCTCCCCTGCCAAAATCAGGATTGCAGCACGGAAAAATGGGCGTGGCCAGGTGCAATACAATAAAGCCCCCCCCCCGCTAAGAGACTCTTATGATAAAATGTGGAATGCCTTTTTCGTGGAAGTAGATTGGCATAGCTTTGATCTATATGAAACTATACAAAAAAGGTCAAGAAAGTTGGTAAAGCCGCGAACGGAGGTCCGATTTTGCGTACTCGGTCCGTACTTCTTACTCGTATGCTCGCGATTTTGACCGGATATTCGAATTATTCGCATTCAAATCATTCGAACAATTCGATTATGCGGAAAAATCAAATATTCGAATATTCGTAAATTTTTATGCGTTTGATATACTCTAGTGTACGTGTGGCTGCCATCGTCATAGTTATCGCCATTGTCAACGCAGCTGATTCCGAGCTCTCCTGCCTATGCAGATCCTCACCGTCGGTGCAGTTGAGCCGTGGCTGTATGCTATAGCAGTATACAGCCGACGCCAATGGCCACCGGAGCCCGAAGTCACGAAGTGGGCTAAACAGTGCCGCCAGCAAACGTCCAAAGTGCGGACAATGGATCAGGGACTGTTGTCTCTACCTCGTGGCTTCGGCGCACGGCACACGTCTCGCTGGAAGACACGAAGGACAGTCCGAAGGCACCACTCACAAGGAAACCACAATAAGTCATAGTGACCATTCCAAATGAAATGTACTTTCTTAGAACCATTTTTGGACGAACAGTCCGAATATGCCCATCGCAGCTGCCTAGAACCACTCTGAAAAAAGTTGAGCGTTTTTTCTGTGATTTTCGTACCTATTGTACCCTCCAAAAAGCGCATTATTTTTACGCAATTCCGGAAACGGACCTGATAATCGTGTTCAGCGCCCAAAACTACCCCACTAAGCGAAGTTTGGGTGAAGGAACATTTTCCAAACTTTGCGCAGACTAACAGCGTTTTGGACTTGTACGGATTTTCGGTTGGGCCTTTATTTTCACCAATTAGAGGACTCTCGAAGCGTTTTAGAAAAATTTTCCAGATCCGACTAAAAATTCGTTCTAGGGGGTTATTTGGGGTGCCGATCACGAATCTGAGGTTCATTTGTCGTTTTTGCGGAAGTTTTCGACTATATTTGTTCAAAGCTTCCCACTGGCAGAGAAAATTGACGGCAAAATCAACTTTTGATGATTTCCGGAATGTGACGACAGATGTAGCTCAAATCGTTCCTGTGAGGGTTATCTGGAGTGCTGAACACGAATCTGATGTCAATTTATCGATTTTTGTCAGCTTGCGGTAGATTACGGTGGGTATACGGTAGTTTGGTCGAAGTCTCAGATTTGTCTCAAAGTTTCTATGTGGGGATTATTTGGGGTGCTAGATACGAATTCGATGTCCATTTGTCGATTATCGGAATATTGAGGTAGGTTTTGCCCTCTAAATGGCATATTACCTTCCGTAACCTACAGTAAACCTCAAAATTTTTAGAAGCGAACCCCAGGTTCGTGTTCAGCACCCCAGATTACCTCTACGTACATGTTTTTAGCAAAATCCGGAGAAAATATTAAAAACACCCTAAAAATTCCATGGGGGGTGGGTACCCTTACCTTGCCGCGAGGCTTTGAAAAACGCTCATAACTTTTTTCAGAGTGGGTCTAGGCAGCTGCGACGGGCATATTCGGACTTGTCGTCCGAAAATGGTTCTAGAAAAGTACATTACATTTGGAATGATCACTATGACTTCTTGTGGTTCCCTTGTCAGGTATGACGCCAAATGGCTGGGAGGAGATCCGTCCCTGACAAGTAGGCATATTGTATCTTAAATAGGGTAAACGTATATTGAATATCTGGTGTTTATTTATGTACGAGTAACCGAGCAAGGGTTGCTGTGTTGATCCGCAGGCTGCAAGCCTTATTCGGTATGATCTATAGCCCGTGTAAGCTATGTTATACTTGCATTGGAGTCATGAGCCAAGAGCGCTGACGTCAATCAATATGCATTTGTGACGTGTTGCCCGGATAAGAATTGATTGGGAAAATATGTGCCAGCACAACAGGGCCTAAGGTCTGTACGTAATTCACCCACAGTGGCGGTGTAGGCATACATCGAGCACAGTAAGCAAAGCCCTGTCGTGCCCTCTATAAAACGTCGCAATTCACATCACTCGAGGCGCGAGCGGCGCGCGCGACGCCTCAGCCTCCGTCTACCCCCCCCCGCTCTCTCACTGTCTCAAACCTCCGCACCAGCACGCGTAGGGACCATGTGAATTTCGTTGTTTTATAGCCTGTAGATATATCAAGGACAAGACGTTTGGTGTCTGTTCCCCACACCATCGATGCAAGAGCGTGGAAGAACCTCTCAATCGCAGCACGGTCAGCCGCAAATGGTCGCGCCTTGTTCATCCGACAGACTAGAAACGGCGAACGGTCTTTATATGGCTCGATGCCCATTCTACTATAGTTCGCTACCGCGGTCATATCTTTATTGGAGTACAGTCTGCTAAGATGAAGTGGAAATTCACCAGAACTGGCAACGGGACTGGGGCGTGGGGAACCTGGGAGTGTAACCACTGTTTGCGACTCTTGCAGGTGCAGAAAATATGTGTCGACTTCATCTTAGGACACGTCCTACGGATCTGGCAATTTTCAAATCAAACAAATCTCTCTCGAGTCATACTAAGTCTGTGTCTTCAGTACGTACATATTTAGGTGACACGTATAGCAGGCCTTTGGCGAATGGACTAGACGCGATCACTGCGGTGGCCCATGCGGCGTTCGCGACACCACCGCTCAGCGGGATTTCAATCGCAAGCGACCGTCCCGTCCATTCACTAGACTAAATTCTATGAAGACGCCATACATACCGATCCTCTTGTAGAACCATCGAACAGACTCCTTAGCGAAGATCCATTCATCGCCAATTCTGTGCTCTTCCGAACGGTGCACAGTTGCCTGTAGGAAACCTGCATGACTGCACGCATATTATTCTGACCTAACAATGTACTACACCAACCTGTAGCTCTGGGCGATTTTGGCCAGCATATGTGGTGTTTCTGGGGCCAGCGTCTGAGTCGAACCAGGAGGACTTTCAAGTGTCAGAAGTCGGACTACAGGCTGTGGATGATTAACCAGTTGAAAAGCCGATAAAGAACTTCGCTGCTGGAAAACTTGATTTTTGTGACCATTCGTACACTTAAGCACAAGCTGTGCGAAGTTCTCTAACCACGGTTTCGTTTTCAGATGAGTACAGAGGAATCACGTGAGCTGGCTTCTGCAACTCCACATCCTTGCAGTCAATTACTCGGGGAACGATATGGTCCCGTTTGTTTTGTACACCTGAAATAACATTTATACACTGTTCCATGCAATAGCATGAACGGCCGCCTAATTCGATGGAATCAAGTGAATGAACGTGGTCGCGGCTGTCGTTCGTCAATCTGCGGCCAAAAACGTGTTGACCGCCGCGTGACAAAGGCCGCGAAGACTGCTGCAGGCCGACGCGCACCTTACATACATTCGACTAGATCACGTATATTCTCTCATGATGAGATAACTTTTAGAAATGGACTTACCCTCTGGTAGCATGCCAACATCAATGCATTTCTGCAGTCGACATTTGCGGCAGATGCATCGCATTGCTGAAATAAATTAGATATAAGATGCATTAAATATTTGAATTATCGATCTGTCTAATACATACATATGGTGACAACTTAGTACAAATTAATGCTTTGTGCATGCAGTATGTATACTTGTTATGCAAAAGCGATTTTCGGATTAATTCGATTCGGATAATGCCCTTTTGAAAATTTCTGGACAATGGATCGGTTCTGAAAATACCATTTTCCGTTGATTCGTGTACGGTTGGACAAATTCGAATAACACAAGGTATCTGCGTTGAACGCAAAACTCATATGTCAGAAAGGACTCGAACTTGCATTGCACGCCTTCCCGGCGAGAGTGTTACCATTACACCACCGACAACCCGCTCTGCACTCCTCAGCTGTTCACAAACAAAAACATCAAAATGTCGTATAAGTCAAAAAACAGGGGCAGAGCAGTTAAAAGTGAACCAGGTACCTAAAAAAAAGGCCATTGAAATTGTCCGTAATGCAACAGAAACTGCAGATTTCAATGCATTCATACGATTGTGAATAATTCCGTGTTCAGTAATTTTAGGTTTTAGGAATGGTGGGGCTCTTATTTGTTTTTAAAAAGCATATTGCTGGTCTATAAACCTTGCCATTTCGAAATTTCACACCAAAATTTTCAGCGAAGATGAAGTATGGCCTCTGTCAGAGTTCGATCGCTGCGCAACGCGATGGCATGTTTTGAATGCAGATCGACGTGCGACGCAATCTCGATCGATGCTCGCGGTTATCATCCCATCGCGTCGCATAGCGATCAAACTCTGAAAGAGGCCTAAAGTCTGTCCCAAAGAGACTGTCTGCCCACGCGGTCGGCGTGCGTGTCATGCGGCCGTCTCAAATGCATATATTCGGACGAGCCTTCCTATGATTGCGAACAGCTGGAATGGATTTTATTAAACATACTCGTCTAGTAATCCTGCTCATCGATTTGAAGGTCCTGAGAACGCCTATGTCACGACCATTCAACACGCACGCCGACCGCGCTGGCGAACAATGTCATTCGGACAGACTTTACCGAACCAGTAGCAGTCCTCGTTTGCCGTTTTCTTCCTCTAAGGAACTTTTCTTTGAGCACCCGTCACCGACTGTAGGACAAGTACCCGAATGGAACCCGAAATGTATGTATTACAATATAAAACGAAAAAATCACCCAAAAAAGAGCCAGCATTCCATCAAATAAAATAGATGTGAAGAAAAAATACTGCAATCAGAACGTAGAAAGCACCCAAACACTCAATATAGAATAATCGTGTGTTGGTCGGTTTTCGATATATTTATCCAAAACTTTATCCGATTTACTCGAATCATTGGCCGTTGGCATATAGGTTCGCTTCGGATAACGCAGGTTTTTCAACGTCCGGCGATTGGTCCAACTCGAGTTCATCCAGCATATCCAAGATTTGGATTATCCGAGTCCTGGATATCCGTCTGGATATTCGAAAATGGTTCTCACAGACAACAAAGATAGCACGAATATACCTTCAATAACTCTGTTTGATACTCACATTTATTTATATCACATGAGTTCGTTCCTTGTCGACACACGTACTTCTTTCGCATTGCTATAGAACGACGAAAAAATGCTGCACAAGCTCTGCACGAGTCCACACCGAAATGCGCCCCATCGGATCGGTCAGAACATATCCGACAATCTCGGCTTTCCATCTACTAAAATACTATTCATTTTACATAAGAAGTCTCGCCAACACACAATCACATGAAGGCGACACGCTAGTGGGTCAGCTACGGCGCTTATCTGGGCCAATTTCCGGTCCGCAATTGCGTCTCGACACGCTTTGCGGCCGCACGCGCTTGAGTCATTCGAGTTTCCAGTGCCAAAGCCGACTTTATGTGGCTTTTTTATTCAGTACCCTCCAATTTTATTAAGTTTCCAGTATCCAAAACCCACCTAGAGTCAACAGATCGGCGGCTGCGGCGCTGAAAACTCTCCCGACTTGGAAGCGCGCGGTCGCAATGCGTGTCGAGACGAAGTTGCGGACCGCAATCAGGCCCAGAGAAGCATAGTATGTGCATCGATCGATGGATTGATCACGATGGCCCAGCGGCTGACCCCTAGTCTAAGCAACGGCCCTCAGTAAATGAAAAGACTATTCACTCCACATAAAAAAGTAGGCTTGACAGCACACCGTGCTTCTCTGGGCCAAATTTCGGTCCGCAGTTGCGTCTCGACACGCTTTGCGGCCGCGCGCATTCGAGTAGGGAGAGTTTCCAGCACCGCAGCCACCGATCTGGTGACTCTAGGTGGGTTTTAGAAACTGGAAAGTAAACAAAATCGGAGAAAACTGTATAAAAAAGCCATATCGAGTCGGCGCTGGCGCTGGAAACCCGACTGATCGAGAGCGTGCGGCCGCAAAGCGTGTCGAGACGCAATTGCGGACAGGAATTTGACCCAGATAAGCACAGTAAAAGCGCGGGGGAAGGCGACACGATTGAGGATCAGCTGTTTAAATGATCAATCGATGGCGATGGTCCAGCGGCTGACCCCCTCAGCTTATAATGACGCAGCATGCTTTCAGCACAAATAAGCAATGACATAGCACTTTTCATCCTTTTTAATTGTGAGCGCAGACGCTCATCGCAACAGATAAAAACAGAACTGAAGATAGTTGTGAAATATACACAACATCTATGCAAGTGCATATATGTAAGCAGACATAAATGCTCGTTTTTCTTACTGTCCGCGACAAAACATTTCCACCTAGCGTACTAATGACAGTGAATGCATGAAGAAAACAATCTAAAAACCAAGAGTTGAGAAATCAACTTAACCGGAAAACATGTACCACAAACGACAAATGGTGAGAAAACAAAAGTACAAACAGAGTAAGGCTCAATGTTAACAAACACTGTCTGGTCGTCAAATTCCTATTCTCGTAGAAATCAGACATTATATAATTAAATAAAAGCAAAGAACAAAGAAATTTTTGCTACATGCGCCACGCAGTAGTCTGAAAATCTGATTCGTGGCACCGATTGAAGGTGCACCTGTCAGATGCATGCATAATTTCTTCCAAAAGAAAAGACTATCATGACATACTCCAAGTTTTATGAATAGTTGAATAAAAAAATAATTCAATAGATAACTAGACGAACAAATGAAAAGATTGAGTGAAGAAATGGAAATAAATATGTAAATCAAAAAAACAAATGGAATTTTTTTCAATTTTTTAGCCATGCAGAAACATTTAAGAAAGCGGAAAAACAAATTCTGCTTAACCCCATCAGAACAACAAATAGGATCGCTATTTTTTTTAAAATTTAGGCTCTTATGAATACCCGGCTTTTTTCAATTGCAATTTTATTTTATTTTCCATTTTCGTTGTGTTTTTTACCAATTCGTAATCCACATTAATTTTTTCTACTTCTTCATTTTCTAAACGTTTTTTACCGATTTTTTAATTTTATTTTTGAAAAATAACCCGACAAGTTGAAAAACTTGTTAATAAGAATTTGTGTAGTTGCAAAGAAGAAGACGACATAAAATCGTACCATGCACCAAAAAGACACCGCATATTGAGAAAAACATTCTAATTCTTATGTTTTTGCACATATGTATCTTCTCTTCTAGAGGCAAATATAGTTTTTTTTTCTTTGAGTGCCTGTGCGGAGCGAGGGGAGATACAGCGAGAAAGTGATAGGGAGGAGACGCAGCAGACACGCGCACACGCACGCGACCAACGACAGTGAATTTCACTCCGAAATAAGGGATAGATAAAAAACGTTATTCGGATTCCGCGCCATAGCGCATACATTGTCGTATTAAATTCTGCACAAGACCTCGCTTTGAGACCCAAGACTATAATTGTACACGAACGAAATTTTTGAAATGTTTTTTGGGTTTTTTTCGTTCGTATTCTTTCTTTCGAAAAAGTGTCGAACGATTTTTTTCATTTTTTCTTTCGTTCGAAAGCTATTTTCAAGCGCAGTTGGAGTCCCCAAACTTCATCAGTGATGACAGCAGACCCCCGCCATGGAGCACAGTTTTCAGCAATCAAAACGAAATCGTGTTGGTACCACTTTCACCAGCGAAAATGATTTTGCATAGCTCGAAATGTGTTCGCGAGTTGAGAAAAAGTTCTGAAAAAGCATTCATTTGAGGTTCTGTCCCTAAATTACTATACATATATGTCCATAATTGGTTTCAGAACAATAAATCTGGTCCACATCCCATCGGTCAGAAATTGAACGCTGAACCGAAAATCCGTACACGTCCAAAATGCGATCAGTCTGCACATAGTTCGGAAATTGTGCTTTCACCGAAACTTTGACTGAAGGGGTTCGTTCTGGACCCTGAACACGATTATGAGGTCCGTTTGCGGATTTTCGCAAAATTAATGCGCTTTTTGAAGGGTACAATAGGTACGAAAATGAGATAAAAACGCCTATAGCATTTTTCGGAGTGATTCTAGGCAGCTGAAAAGGGCATATCTGAATTCTACGTCGAAAAACGATTCTAGAAAAATACATTCCGATTGGAATGGCCAGTTTGGCTAATAGTAATTTCCTTGCCACATACCAATGCGAAAACTTGAAGTAGTAATTTAAGACGGAAAATTCAATAATTTGAATGACGCCCCTTTTCAGAAAAAAATTTTAGCATCATTCTTGGGAAACATAATGGAGTGCAAACAAACATTGCTAGAGCAGTATTTACATGCATGACAGCGATTTGACATGACGGCCGCGGTTCGCCCTGAATAAACATGAACTCAGAAATTCTTCGGGTGAGAAAACAGGAGTAGAGGACAAAAGCCAAAAATATTGTGGAATATCTCCACATAAAATATGATCGATTTCGACATCTAAACCCTTCCTGCTCTTAAAGGCACAGGACACCCAAAAATTAATTTTCAGATTTCATGCTCATCTTGGAGAGAGTCACACGCTGATCACAGTGGTATCTCTAAAATCGTCCAAGACCCCCTTTGAACAGAGTTATGGCTCTTCAAAGATGCCAAGGTTCTGAGGGTTAAAATTTGGTGGACGAGTTGTCTCAGGCCTGTATTTCTCTTTATTCGCAATCGTTGCGAGAGAGCGAGCCAGTATAAGGAGACAGTCCGGCAATGGACTGAAGAACGGCAACTTATTAAGAATTCATCCACCCATCCAGCCGATATCGAGGTCGAAAATCCGGAAGGGGGCCGGGCCTGTGGCGGTCGCTTATATCTCGCTTATTTGGAGGAATTGGTCTATTGAAAAAAGGTCTCGCAATTGGCAAGTGTTATACAGGAGGGGTCTTCTACACAATTACATGAAAATCTCAAAATTCATATCTGAGGGTGTACTGTGCCTTTAAGGGAGCACCTTAATTTGTGGCTATTATCATGTACGAAGCTATATCCCCTATTTCGGAGTGAAGATTATTTCCGTTGATCGCGTGCGTGTGGGCGCCTATGATGCGTCCCCACTTCCCGACCCTCTCTCGCTGTCTCTCCCCTCGCTCCGCGTACGCACGCGACGGAACAGAGTTGAGTTGACTCCGAAATAGAGTATATGTACGGTAACCGTATATGCCGTACTCGCTAATCGAATACCGGAATCGGGTTTGAAGAGTCAAAGAACCTTGTCAGGAAAAAATTGTCAGAATCTGTGACCCTGGCTAATTACCATAAACCTACCCACCACAATAAGTTAAATGCTATGAAATATTTTACCTTCGGGTACACAGAGGCATCCTGTCTTTCAGAAAAGAGCCCAAAGGGAACAAGGAGAAGCGAATGCGGGCGGCCGCGCTGCGATTCAGGTAGATCACACCTCAGTTTCCTTTTTCTTGCCGACTCATAAAGTTCACCTTCAATTAGAGCTATGCACCTGCCGCACTACACGTATACATACAATCGAAGAATAAAAGATAAGTGATTGGCGAGACTGAGGAATTCGAATTATCTGCCTTTAACGCGCAGCGCGGCCGCTCGCGTACTGTGCTTATCTGGGTCAAATTCCGGTCCGCAACTGCGTCTCGACACGCTTTGCGGCCGCGCGCTTTCGAGTCGGAAGAGTTTCCAGCGCCGCAGCTGCCGATCTGTTGACTCTAGGTGGGTTTTAGAAGCTGGAAACTGAGCAAAATTTAGGAAAACTGTATAAAAAAGCCATATCGTGTCGGCTTTGAAGCTGGAAACTCGATCGACTCGAGCGCGTGCGGCCGCAAAGCGTGTCGAGACGCAATTGCGGACCGGAATTTGACCCAGATAAGCACAGTACATAGGTTCGTTGGGGTGGAGAGAGCGGTTTCGAGAGGTGAAGGTTGTTTAGGATACCTGAGTGGGGAATGGTGAAGGTTCCCTATAGACTTGCAACTTCAAAATTTGACGTTTTCTCAATCCTCTTTTTTTTTGCATTCAGTATGTTTTTCTTTTTAATCAATGATTTTGAAACATTTTTTTTGTTAGATGACCTACTTTTGAAATGCTACATTCTTGATAAAATGATCTGTCTAGATCATGAAAATTTTCCTTTGAGCTGTTTTGGAGTCAAAATTTTCCGAAAATTTTTCCAATTGATTTTTGAAAAACTACGCGTTCTTCGCTCATAAAATTTTTGCCTTTGAGACGAATCTTTGAACGGAGCTGTTTCCAAAGCCTCCATTAAATTTTGCGTCGAATGATGTTTTCATGTTGAGAATAATACGTTTCCATTCTCTCAGCCGATTTCAATTTATGAAGTAGCGTTTCTTTCACCAAAAGCAATCGGTTTTCCGTCCATAACTTTTCTGTGCTTAGAGATGAACCTCTGGTGAAGGCTGTTTTCGGAATCTCGATGGCATTGTGAGTCGACAAGTGTTTCGAGTTTGGAAAAATATATTCTCGATCCTTCAGCCTAATCCATTTTACGAAATACTGGTTTTTCGCCTATAACTCTTTACCCGTTGAAGATAGGGTTTTGGTGAAGGTTGTTCATATAAACTACGTAAAATTCTGCGTCGAATGATATATCGGATTCCTAACTTGGCTTGCCCAATAAGTCAGCCGGGTCGGTGGAGCCGAGCCCCATTTTAGGCTCCAGGAAAACTCTGCGTCTCTCATTTATATCATAGAGGCGAGAGCACCCTATGGAGATAACTATGGAGCTCGGCTCCAGCGACCTGGCTGGCTTATGTGGCGAGCAAAGTTAGGAACCCGATATATCATTCGACGCAGAATTTTACGTAGATTTCAGAAACGACCTTCACCAGAGGTCTATCTCCGAGCACAAAAAAAAGTTATGGACGAAAAACCGATAACTTCAGGCGAAAAAAATGCACTTCATAAACTGAAATCGGCTGGTAAAAGAGGAATCAAGAGGGTATTTTTTGAAACCGAAAAATCTATTCGATGCAGAATTTTATGGGGATTCCGGAAACAACCTTCACCAAAGGGCTATCTTTTAAGGTGAAAAAGTTATGGCCGAAAAACCGGCAGAGACACCCATCCAATCTTGAAAATGACTTGCATGAGTGTTGGATCACTTTCATTCTTTTTCGGGGCGTTTCACCGGTTGTCACCGGTTCTCCCAATGGTGAAGCTTCCCCACTACACCTGCTCAGGGGTGAAGGTTGATGAAGTACATGGCTCCACCCAACGAAGCTATGCTCGCGTACACTTCATCTAGCTCCGCCTGGACTTTCTTTCTAGGGTACAGGGCTTATGCATGCACAAATTCTCGAATTGTATGCATTTAACTACATTCTCAGCACACATACAAAGTGATTGAAAATACACATTCACCTCGGTTTAATTCATCATATATTTAATCACGCGTCGAGAACGAGGCGCTCAAATACACTCTTGCTATCATAAATTTGAAAAAATGATTAAAAGAGCTTTATATATCAAGATTATATCTTGAAGATTTATAAAAAATCATAAATTTGAAAAAATGATTAAAAGAGCTTTATATATCAAGATTTATAAAAAAATTGAGCACTACTACTGTTCCAATTTTCAGACTCCGTGGATCATCAAACTTCGTTCAAAGGCGTTGAACACGAATATGAGGTTCTGTACAAAGCTTGAGTCAGAAAAATTTTCGACTACTAGATTCCGAAAACTGGGATATGTAGTGCTCATGATCCATCAATATGTTGTGGAATTGCGAGCATATAGAGACAATAAAGAGTTCAGGGTATAAAATTAAGAGTATCAGTATGACACAATGCCGAAACTTTACACACTCGCACATATCACAACAATTGAAATGACTCATTACATTCGGGGGGATACATAAAATAGAAATGTGAAAAGTCCACTAATGAAACAGAAAATTGTACTCTTACACACTACAGGATAAAGTGTTTGAATTTCTGATTCGAAATTAATAGTGAAATTCTAAATTCGATCAAATTGAAAGTATCGATTTGAGTAGAAATTTTGGGCCGGAAATCGCGCTGTGAATACTGGAAGTTTTGTCAATGTGTTACTCGGGAGAGGATTTCACGCTCCCAAACATAGTGTGGCTAGTTTTTCAGGGGATTGATTTTTTATCCAATTTCGGGTCAATAAAGTGGTGGTCCAAAAAAAGCATAGCTGTATCGACGCGGAAACCTATAAGCGAAAATTAATAAAAAAAGAAAATAACTCCTTCTTGTAGGGAGAAAAAATTCTCTGAGCCGGCCTAGGTCGGCCTAGAACGCACGCCAGAATTTGCGAAATTGTTTTCGAGACCTACAGGAACGGTGCTTTTTAAAATTGACTTTTATTCACAAAACTCCATTTTTTGTGGTCACAAAAACTACTGAAACGATTCGATCAAGGAAATATTACTTGTTGTTTTTTACACCTGCTACCCGCTTTCTTCTCATTCATTTCGCTAGAAACGGTCCAATCAGGTGCCAAAAAATGTGTGATCTACTCAGCTCGCAATACCGGATGGACCGACGGCGCTAATAGCCTCTCCGGGCTGTTCGCGGGAGCATGGCGGGCCAATGGCGATAGGTGAACACCGGGCTGAACGCGGTAGGACGATAACGCGTCGGTCCGATCGCGGGCAGCACTACAGCAGTCTCCATGCCAGGCTCATGCCAAGACGATGGCGGTCGGATCGCAGGATGGATGTTGTTCGGGCCGCCACGCGCCCTCGGTCCGACCGGTTCCAATGTCGAACAAGGGAGCTATGTGCTGTAGGTCATTTCAACCATTCCTAATTGAATATACTTTTCTAGAACCATTTTCGGACGTAAAGCCCGAATATGCCCATCGCAGCTGCCTAGACTCACCCTGAAAGAAGATATGAGCGTTTTAAAGCTTCGCGGCAAGGTAAGGGTACTTACCTACCTCTCAATGAATTTTTAGGGTGTTTTTTTTTCAAATTTTCCCGAATTACGCTAAAAATTTGAATATAGAGGTAATCTGGGATGCTGAACACGAATCTGGGGTTTGTTTGTCAAAATTTTAAAGTTTACTGTAGGTTACGGTAGGTAATATGCCATTTTGGAGGCAAAACCTACCTCAAAAAATCGAAAATTCACAAATAGACATCAAATTCGCATTCAGCACCCCCAAATAACGCCCACATAGAAACTTTGAGACAAATCTGACACTTTGACCAAACTACCTTATAACCACCGTAGTCTACCGTAAGGTGTCAAAAATCGATAAACTGACATCAGATTCGTGTTGAGCACACCAAATAACCCCCAGAAGAACGATTTGAGCCACATCTAACGTTCCATTACGGAAATCGTCAAAAGTCGATTTTGCCGTCAATTTTTTCTGTCGGCGTATCGATTGAACAAACTTAGTCAAAAACTTTGGACTATTTTGGTTCTGCGCTTTCTGTATTCCGTAATTGATATAACTTAACGGTAACCGAAAATCCGTACAAGTCCAAAACGTTATCAGTCTGCTTAGTTCGGAAAATGCGCTTTTACCCGAAATTCGCATAGAGGGGTTCTTTTGGGTCCTGAACACGATTGTGAGGTCCGTTTCCGAATTTTTGTTAGCTTAATGCGCTTTTTGAAGGGTAAATAAGCACGGAAATCAGAGAAAAAAACGCCTATAACTTTATTCAGAACAACTCTAGGCAGCTGGGAAGAAGATGTTCAAACTCTACGTCGAAAAACGATTCTAGCAAATACATTCTAATCGAAATGGTCTTTTTGGCTAATAGTCATTTCCTTGTAAGCAGGCTATGAAGTCGTCGTCGCTGGCAAAGGAAATTCAGAATTTTCAGTGTCATGTTAGAGGTCATTTGATATAGAAATTTTCACCCTACAAGCTACATATTGTGATTGGGTTTACAAGTGGTATACTATTTATTAAATCTTGGGTCATTAAAGCGCGGCCCTTCATTTTATCGATCTAAAAATTGACAAAAAAATTCAAAATCTTCCAGAAAACCTATTACACATCTTGTGGAGCAACAACTCTCTCTCTCTGTCTTGAACTACCTATAACATCTTGCCAAGTCTCCAATTTTCCTGGCTCAATGTCCGGTTTAAAAAATCGCTAAAAACTTAATTCTTGGCCCAATACATTATACTTGTTCCGAATCGAATAATCGGATGAGTATCCGACTGTTTCAGTCGGAAAAACAAGTCGACTTTTTTATTCGAAAAGTCGGATATTCGAAAAAGTGCGATATCCGACTATAGTCGACATCTGTATTGAGAAAGAAGTAATTGAAATGGCGACACAGATTGCCTGACGATCTCATGATGGCATAACGATGAAGAAACATGTGGGCAAATAAAAACAAATAAATAATAAAATAAAAAATAATAAATAAATAAATAAATAAATAAACGCTTGATACTAGTTCCTTGCTTGCGTTAAAGGCAGTGTTCACAACAAAGTCGTTTTTCTGTTTTTCCGCCTATCTTGAAAACGGTCCCGTGTTGATTTCAATGATGTTCCTGGAATCGTACAAGACCCCCTGGAAACGGAGTTATGGCCCCTCAAGATTCATCTAGGGAAGCATTGTGGACGAGTTGTCCGAGGCTTGTAACTTCCGTCTTTTGCAGCCGATGTATGCGAGCTGACTTGAGTAAAGAGAGGAGTTCAGAATGTAGGGAAGATCGGGGCTTTTGATCGGAAACCATAGCTCATCTAACCACAATATCAGGGCAACTGTTATAGGACGTGGGCGGAGTGGCCCAATGGTTTGGCGAGATTTCCACCCACTTACCGGCCGTTTTTCGTCGCACTTGCGTTCTTAATCTTTTCAGAGGGACCCAAAGCTTACGTTTTGGCAAAAAAAAAACGTGCAAATTTTTCATCGCGAAAACTGCCTTTAAGTTTTGTCCTAATCTTGATCGTGCAGTAAGCTAACAAAAAGTCAGGAATGATTTAAAAATGACGCAATTGGCAAGCTTGAGCTGATAGGAAATTTTCGAAGTGGAGGAAATTGCGGTGAGGATGTAGAACTTTTCCTAACTCTTAAAGGCACAGTCCAACCTGAGGAACGAAATCTGAGATTTCCACATAGTTATTGAGTAGACCCACCCTATATAAGACCCGCCAAGTGCGAGCTCTCAATTCCTTGGAATTAGCCAGATGTAGGAGGAAGCCACCCTGGGCGCCCACCTCGGGAAGCCACTTTGGCACGCTCCTTTGGCGATCTTCCGAGCTCAACAGTGACGAGATGTGCGATGCTTTCCGATCAGAAGCCCCGTTCTTCCCTTCATTCTCAGCCTCTCTCTTCATTCAGGTCAGCTCGCATATAGCGGATGCAAAGGACGGAGGTTACAAGCCTCGGAAAACTCGTCCACCATGCTTCCGCAGCTCAATTTTTGAGGTGCCATGACTCCGTTTCCAGGGGGTCTTGAACGATTCCAGAGACATCATTGGAATCAGCGTGGAACCGTTTTAAAGATAGACAGAAAAAACAGAAAACAGATTTTGAGGCTGGACTGTGCCTTTAATGATTTCCAACATTGGTGTGGGCAGAATTCTGGCGTATGCCGAGCATTTTTCGGGGACGTTTTGGACCCTCGATAACGGCTCACTAATAATAAGGCTTCACGACACCTGGGCGCAAACCTAGTTGGATGGGGTCACCCAAGATACGAGGGAAGAATGAATGATACATGATACACTATCAAAACTCTACGCATTTTGGTGGAGTTTTCGTAAGAATAACGGGGCAGGAGCTCTCTACACAGCGAGGGAGAAGTTGTCCCGCCCTTTGCGGCTCTAATTCCACTCGGGACCACTTCGTTCGCGTTGAGTGGCGTGACGTTTCGACATGCGAAAACGGGACAACTCCTCCCTCGGTGTGTAGAGAGCCCCTGTCCCAGAATAACGACTGATAGCACTATCAAATAGCAGATACCGGCAGAAGTCTACATTTTCGCGGATAAGGAACCTCCAACTAGGTGCGCATCGAGACCTCTGGGCAGGTGTAACCCTTTCGTGGGTGCATAAACCTTCACAGGTTCAACAAAGTTCGTTTCCCAACCAGTAATGTCAAAACAGAAGGGGTGCCAGCGCGGGTGGTTGAGGAGTGTCACCGGCGGGGGTTTTACGGCCACTACTGCGCAACAGTGCCCGCAAAACCACAGCAGGTGGCAGACGCGTTTTGGCATTGGGGCGCGATATTTTTCGACGGCTAGCCGCAGTGGTCACTTAAACCCCTTGCTCCGGAATGCTCTAAACTGAGGAGTTTCCGAACGACATCGTGGTAGTTAGTAGGCTATAAGCCTAGGATGAACATTTCACCTTCAGGGTCTTAGGATTGTTTTTGGGAAAAAAATAGCGTTGTCCAATTTCGGCCGACGGCGCGGTTTTGAACAACAGTTTTGAACAACGGCAAAACGTGTTTTAGGCGATTTTCTTCGTGATTTCAAGGTGGTGAAAGGGGTGTTAGGTATCAGTTTGTGGTGAATTTCATGGAGAATGTGAAACTTTTTTTCTCAGAATTTTGAAAATCTAAAAATTTTATGGGGGGCGTACGTTGTCCAATTTTCGAAGTGAAGAATTTAAGCGGTAATAGGCCCGATTAATGAATGTAACTCGTCTAAAAATTCGTTTTATGTGCTGAAAATTTGAATATTGCCTAATATGTCTATTGTATCGTAGTGTAAAGATACTTTTCTCACATGTACTGTTGACAACCACGTCCGAACCCCTCGTTCCAGGATCTGTTTTCTTCACAGAAAGAGAAACGCAACTGAAAACACCTCCGATTTTTTGAAGAGTAGGCCCCAAATTTTCAGGTCCCCCCTGTTGTCCAGCTGGACAGCGGCCGCCTGACCCTGTAACAAGGTTTTGATATGATAAACCCGATAAGCCCCACTTCGACCGGCTCAAAATGAGGGAGATAGGCAGTACCTGAACTTTCTTAAACTCCCCCCATTGTGTGTAGTTGCTGCACGCACCAAATATAAACCACATATAAACACATTCTTACAAGGGAGGTATACACAGCGTATGTCGGATCTGCGAAAACGACTAGTATCGTTAGTATCTCTTCTGGCTCAATAGTAAAAGTGAGCAGTATCCCGCCCCGAGCTGCAGGTTCAAAAAAGTTATGAGCATTTTTCAAGCCTCGCGAAAAGGCAAGGGTACATCAAGGCAAGGGTATCAGGCTTTTCTTTTTTGGGAGTTTCAACAAATTTTCTCGGATTTTGCTAAAAACTTTATGTAGGGGTAACCTAGGGTGCTGAATACGAATCTGGGGTCTGTTTGTCAAAATTCTGAGGTTTACTGTAGGGTACGGTAAGTAATATGCCATGTAGGGGACAAAACCTATCTTAAATGTTCGAAACCCGGCAAATGGACATCAATATTCGTGTTCTCCACCACGAATAGCCCCCGTATACAAATGTTGAGAAAAGTCTGAGATTTTGACAAAACTAGCGTATACCCGCCGTAATCTGCCGTAATCTGCAAAAAATCGATAAAGGGATTCCAGATTCGTGTTTAGCACTCCAAACAACCCTCAGAGAATGATTTTGAGACGGATCTATTGTAGAAATCCGAAAGTCTCGAAAGTAGCGTTTTTCCCTCGAAATTTTCCCCGGTTGGGAAGCTTTTAACGAAATTAGCCGAAAACTTTGGAAAATCGACTAATAAACCACAGATTCGTGATCCGCGCCCCCAAGAACCCCTCTGGGAGAATTTTAGGTCAAATCTGGAACACTTTTTCTGAAGCGATTTCACCACGCCTAAGGCGCTATTCATACTACTCAACGCCAGCGCGGCACGCGCGTGCCGCTATGGCGTGGCTCTAGAGTATGAATACTTTCCAAGCGCGTGACGCGCGTGCCGCGCTTGCGCAGACTATGAATACTCCAGCGGCGACGCCTTTGCGGAGCAAAGAAAAGCAGGCCTAACTTTTCCAAACAACCAAATTCTGTAAATGCGTTCACTACCACGATAGCAGAGGAGAGCAATGGAATTAATCATAAAGAAACGAAATGAAATTGATGATGATTTAGTAGTGAAAATGGTTAAAAAGCGGTTACGGCCATCGCCGCCATGACGGAGCGGGCGTCACGCGCGTGCCGCGCGGGCGAGGCGTTAGGCCATTCATACTCAAACGCCACGCCAGCGCGGCACGCGCGTACCGCGCTGCCGTTGAGTAGTATGAATAGCGCCTAATTGGTATAAAAAAACCGCCCAACCGCAAATCCGTGCAAGTCCAAAAAGCTGTCAGTCTGCGCAAAGTTTGGAAAATGGGCTTCCACCCAAACTTTGCTCAGGGGGGGGGGTGTAGTTTTGGGCGCAGAAAACAATAATTGGATCTGCTTCCGACTTTTTCAAAGACTAATGCGCGTTTTGAAAGGTACAAAAATCTACCGTTTTGGGCTTATAACTTCTCAGAACCTGCGGCTCGGGACGGGGTACTGCGCAGTTTTACTATTTATGCCCAAGAGATACTACCGATACTATTCGTTTCCGCAGTTCCGACATATGCTTCGCACACTTCCCTTGTAAGGTAACTTCAGTTGACACAAATCTTCAGCAAACATCAAATTAAAACGAAACAGATAAACTCTCGACGGAAATCACGACATCTGACAAACGAAAACTCGCGAAAAGCGAAAACGAAGCGAGGAATCGGCTGTTCAAAACCCATGTGATTGTCTACTATATGCACTAGAGAGTGAGTGATGTTGTATTGTAACAATCAAATTGACACACGAGATTCCGACCATCCATCCGCCACCCATTCGGCGATCAATACAGTCTTGTCGAGAACGAACCGGTCGGGTCTACCCGACGTCAGTCAGCCCCCGGGGTGGTCGCCGTACAGCCCCCCGAATCGACCAACGATCATACATCTCTTTGACCTGACTTTGACCTACCTAAACGTCAAAACTGATAAGACTAGCACAGAACCTGCGAACAGTCCTTCACTATTCTGAGCTAGATAAAGGCGGTTACAGATATTATACCATCACAGACTTGATATATCACGTTGGCTATCTTTTACGCAACAGTTACTGTCGTTCCGGAGAACTTGTGCTTCAACAGACGAAAGGAGTTCCTCAGGGAGGTAGTTAACTTCAGCCCATTGCTAGCCGATATAACAGTTTCCCTGTTGGAGTATAGGTACTCTATTAGCGCGAAAATTGAAAATAACGTACTTTTCAAACCTTTTAGATAAATGGATGTTTTGCTTATAATCCATAATAAAGATGAAACTATTGTGGACAGTGAAATTTCACTAATATACAAGAATGTATTGGAGCTCAAAAAGACGCACAATAATCCATATAAAAGCAGTTACTTAGACATCAGTGTAGAAATAATTAATAATAGAATACACACAAAATTGTATAATAAGACAGATGATTTTAATTTCAGAGTTAAAAGATTTCCTTATGCTCATTCTGATATCTCTATAAAAGTCAAAGCATCCACAATTTACCCGGAGACCTTGAGATTAGCTAATATCTGTTCAAATTTAGATTCCTTCACGGAAAAACTCAAAGAAATGAAAACAGTTTTAATTGGAAACCAATATACACCAGAATACGTAGAAGTAAATATAATAAAATGCATCTATAAACAAAAAATGATAGCATGTAAGTTTAACCTAAGAGATGATAAGAAAAGTATAACACATTTGGTAGAAAGCATAACATGCTAAGTCTTCACTGCTGATAGGTCGGTGTTCGATACTGTCCAAAATAAGGACTGTGATCATATGGACTTCATTCTGATATTGATAGTATACTATAGCTTCTTGCCCTAATACCTCTTTCTAACGTTTCTAACACTACTTCACTCTGCTCGGCTCATGCTTTCGTATTCATTCTTCTTTTTCATCGACAGCTCTGTTCCTCACTGACAAGGGAAGTATACAAAGCGTAGGTCGGATCTGCCAAAACGACTAGTGTCGTTAGTATCTCTTGTGGCTCAATAGTAAAACTGCGCAGTATCCCGCCGCGAGCCGCAGGTTCCAAGAAGTTACAAGCTTAAAAAGCTCATTTTTTGTGCTTTTTGTACCTTCCAAAAAGCGCGTTAGTCTTCGGAAAATCCGGAAACGGACCTCATAAATGTGTTCAGCGTCAAAAACTACCCCCCTGAGCAAAGTTTGGGTGAAGGCACATTTTCCGTACTTTGTCCAGACTAACAGCGTTTTGGACTTGTACGGATTTTCGGTTGGGCGCTTATTTCTACTAATTGAGGGCTCTGGAAGCGTTTTAGAAAAATGTTCCAGATTTGACTTAAAATTCTCCCAGGGAGGTTTTTCGGGGCGCTGATCACGCATCTGTGGTTAATTAGTCGATTTTCCAATGCTTTCGGCTAATTTCGCTTGAAGCTTCCCAACCGGGGAAAATTTCGAGGGAAAAACGCCACTTTCGAGATTTCCGGCTTTCTACGATCGATATGTCTCAAAATCATTCTCTGAGGGTTACTTGGTGTGCTTATTACGAATGTGGAGTCCTTTTATCGATTTTTCGCAGATTACGGTAGATTACGGTGGGTATACGGTAGTTTGGTGAAAATCTCAGATTTTACTCAAAATTTGTATACGGGGGTTATTCGGGGTGGAGAATACTAATTTAACGTCCGTTTGTCGACTTTCAAAATACTAAGGTGGGTTTTGACCCCCAAATGACATGTTACCTACCGTAACCTACAGTAAACCTCAAAATTTCGACAAATGGACTCCAGATTCGTATTCGCCACCCTAGATTACCCCAACATACAACTTTTCAGCTAAATCCGAGAAAATTTTTTGAAACTCCAAAAAAAATGCCTGATGGGGTGGTACCCTTGCCTTTTCGCCAGGCTTAAAAAATGCTCATAACTTTTTTGAGCCTGCGGCTCGCGGCGGGATACTGCGCATTTCTACTATTGAGCCAGAAGAGACACTAACCATACTAGTCGTTTTCGCAGATCCGACCTACGCTTTTTATACTTCCCTTGTGAGGAGCCCCGGCAGAGCTGTTTGATAAAGTTCGTCTGAGGCCAGGGGCGAAACGAACTTTGTCAACTTCTCTTTCTTACCTTTCCTCTTTTGATTAACCTATCATGAATTATCTGAAGATGGGATCTAATGTCATTATAAAGTTGGCGATCATGTAATTGTCCATACTTGATGTGTATTCCTATACATATGAACTAAATATACGTATTAGTATAATTTATAACCATAGCAAAAAAAAAGGTAGTTTGCAAAAAACAGCATTGCCATAACTCGTTCCAGAGTGAATTTTGACCAAAAAAGTTTGCACCAAACGGAAGACCGCGAGCCTGAATACATCTACATATATCGTTATACTTCAGCTTCAAAAAAGCCGTTATTTTCACCGAGAAATCGTTGAAGAAACTGTTACATTAACTGTTTTGATTTCAATATGCAAATCAAGGGTTCAGTTTCGAAAAACTTCAGTTGAAGATGGTTTCGACAGAATTTACCTATGCGTAATGTAAAAGTTTCCCTTACAAGGAAAGTGTTTGTGGCGGTAAACGCATCTGCAAAAAGGACTTGTATTGTTAATGAGCATTTCTTAGGCCTCCATAGTAAAATCGCGCAGTATCCCGCCCTGAGCTGCAGGTTCCATAAAGTTACAAGCTTAGAAAGCTCATTTTTTGTGCTCATTGTACCTTCCAAAAAGCGCGTTAGTCTTCGGTAAATCCGGAAACGAACCTCATACCTGTGTTCAGCGCCCAAAACTACCCCCCAGGCAAAGTTTGGGGGGAAGCCCATTTTCCAAGCTTTGTACAGACTGATTGCGTTTTCGACTTGTATGGATTTTCGGTTGGGCGTTTATTTATACCGATTAGAGGGCTCTGGAAGCGTTTCAGAAAAAAAGTTCCAGATTTGACTCAAAATCCTCTCACAAGGGACCACTTTGAACATAAAATGGAGTTTCGAAAAACGGTCTCTTGAGAGTTGTAGAGGGCGTAAAAATATACAATTTAAGATTTTAAAATTTCACTCAGTCCTCACGGGTAGATCAAAAACCACCAAAACAATGGGTTGCGGTAGGTAAAATGCCATTCAATGCACCCTAACCTAACGAAATCCCCTAAAAAACAGGAAACGGACCTCAGATTCGTGTTCAGCGCCCCAAATTACCTCCTGGGGCGGAGTTTGGGCAAAAATATCGACCTCTGAACCCCCAAAAATGGCCTTGAGCTTCCTTCCTCACGGGGCTCCAAATGGTCGAAAAAAAAATTATGACCCAAACTTTGCTCTCGGAGGTTATTTGGAGTGCTCACGACGAATCTGAGGTTAGTTTATCGATTTTCGACAGATTACGGTAGATTGCGCTGGGTATACGGTAATTGGGTCAAAGTCTCAGATTTGACTCAAAATTTCTGAACGGGGGTTATTCGGGGTGCTGAATACGAATTTGATGTTCACTTGTCAATTTTCAAATTATTAAGGTACGTTTAGGCCCTCTATTTCATGAAAACTACCGTGATGTTTTGTAAACCTCAGAATTTTGGCAAACGACCTCTAAATTCGTGTTCAGCACCCTAGATTACCCCTACATACAAGTTTTGAGCCGAATCCGAAGATTTTTTCCAAACCACCTAAAAATTCCCTGATGGGTGGTACCCTTGCCTTGCCGCTAGGCTTGGAAAAACGCCTGTAACTTTCTCCAGAATGGTTTCTTTTTTATTCAAAGAAGCTGCGAAGAGCATACTCGGATTCTACGTCCAAAATGGCTCCAGAAAACTACATTTAATCCAGAATGGCCAGGCTGACCAAAAGTAGTCTTCTTGTGAAGTGCGTTTTTAAAGGTTCTGTTCTACTGAAAATTTCGGAATTGATAACGAAACACTTTTCTTGAGTTTTCGAGCCATGCGCTTAAGTATTAGGTTGCTTCAATGGATTTTGTAGTTTAGGTAAACCCACTTCTGTTTACAACATTTATTTCTAAAAAGATTGA
This sequence comes from Aplectana chamaeleonis, assembly GCA_029168955.1. Taxonomy (NCBI): domain Eukaryota; kingdom Metazoa; phylum Nematoda; class Chromadorea; order Rhabditida; family Cosmocercidae; genus Aplectana; species Aplectana chamaeleonis. Next base: position 1,483,200 of record JAPDOI010000077.1, read on the forward strand.
TCATTGATCAAGGAACAAGTCCACGGAGTTTCATTTTGTCCGAACTTTTTTTCAGCGTCATATATTAAAATAAGTCCCCCAAAGTGTTTCTCCGAATTAAGGACGGTTTTTCTGTAACATATGTGGGGGAGAAGGAAAGGGTATTCTTGATATTCTAGCAATTGTCGAAACCTCGGAATTTCCGTAGTTTCTAACATTGATGTGAACCGTTCTCCGTTTATATCACGTTACCTCTGCAATATAAGAAAAGGGGTATAAAAAACAAGAGACACTGTTAAAACTCAAAACAAGTAAAGTGATCACATAGTAATGTCATTACTGTCAGCCATAATGCAGTAATGATCCCACAGTATTCGAACCATCTTTCAGTTGCTTCGTAATCCAACGCCTAACCGACTGAGCCACGGTGTGCTGCTAGTTTATCTCGACTATCACATTGCAGTGATCGGTGGTTTGAATGCAACGAGCATTGTTCAGGGGATCAATGAACAAGTCATAACTCGAGAACCTAGCTAGATTTCATCTTCAAACTTTTAGCAGAACCTTTTCAGATGATTTCAAGGCCACTGTATAGCTCACATTTGTGCTACGTCCTCCCAATCCAACGTTCTGGTTTCTTTCCTTTTTTGATCGTTTTTGATCTACCCGTGAGAGGACTGAGTGAAATTTTAAAATCTCAAATTGTTTCTTTCTAACTCCTCTACAACCCTCAAAAGACCGTTTTTCAAAACTCCATTTTATGTTCGAAGTGGTCCCTTGTCAGGTGTGTTATTTGTAGCGCTGATCACGGATCTGTGGTTAATTAGTCGGTTTTCCAAAGTTTTCGGCTCATTTCGCTCGGGGGAAATTTGAGGGCAAAATGTGACTTTTGACGATTTCCGGAACGGTACGATAGAAGTGGCTCAAAATGTTTCTCTACGAGTTATTTGAAGTGCTAAACACGAATCTGAAGTCCGTTTATCGATTTCTGACAGATTACGGTAGATTACGGTGGATATACGGTATTTTGGCCAACGATTTGACTCAAAATTTGTATACCGGGTTAAAGGCAGGGTTCTCGATAGAAACGACTTTTGAGCTCTCTTCACGACAATGTAGATTTGGTCACCAGAAAAGTTAAAATATATGAAAAAACCCCGGAAATCTGTTGGAAAAAAAGGCTCAAAAACAAGGTATAACGGCTAATTACCGGTGTCGGCCGCCCCCCTCCAATTAACGAGATTTTCATTATGGCTTGCTTATCCGTCTTATATTTTCCTGCTAAAGTGATCAGTAGTCTCCGGAAATGCTCGGAAATTACTTTAGAAGCAGAATAAAAGTTGACGAAACAAGGTTTTACACAAATCTCGATAATTGGGGGCGGGAGAACACCAAGCTTTCCTGTTCTTGAGCTTTTTTTTCTCCAGTTTTTTCACTTACTTTCACTTTTTTGATGGCCAGATCTTTAATCTGAGTGGTGAATACGAATTTAACGTTCGTTTGTAGACTTTTAAAACACTAAGGTGGGTTTTGCCCCTAAATGATATGGTACCTACTGTAACCTACAGTAAACCTAAAATTTCGACAAGCGGACACCAGATTCGTGTTCCTCACCCTAAAATACTAGTCGTTTTCGCAGATGCGTTTACCACTAAAAACACTTCCCTCGTTAGCCTGACAAAGAGCAAAAATCTCTGATTCAGCAGTCAGAAACATTTTATAGCATTTCCATGAATGCTTGTTCTGTCAACCTTTATTTTGCTTCTGGACTGATTTCTGAGCACTTCTGGAGACTACTGACTATTTTAGCAGCAAAATAAAAGGCGGATAAGCAGAAATCTCGTTAATTAGGGGGTCGACCGACACCGGTGATTAGCCTTTAAACCTTGTTTTTGAACATTTTTCCCAAAACTTCCTGGTTTTTTCACTTATTTTGAGTTTTGTGATGACCAAATCTACCAGGCTGTCCAATAATTCTTGTCCGGAAATTTCACCATTGTGATTTTTTTCAACTTCATTGAAAAACAAGTCTAATCAACAATGTAATCACCACAGTTATCCACTACAGTGGCCCATCGATTGGGCAGGTCGCCGATGCTCTTCGCCCAGAACTCCGGGGGCTGCAACTCGAAGAAATCCGCGATGTCGGATTTGAGGTTGTCGTAGTTGGTGAATTTTTTTTCCTGGCGGAACAAGTGGTAGTCGGAGAGGGCGAGGTCCGCGGACTACGGCGGATGGGCAACCGTCTCCCAGCCGAGCGTCGCCAACTTCTTCTGGGTCTCCTTCGCCGCGTGGGGGCGCGCGTTGTCGTGCAGCAGGTGGACCGAGGTCCGTCGGGGACGCTTTTCTCGGATGGCGGCGGCTAGTTTCTCGAGCTGATCGGTGTAGATGGAGGCGGTGACCGTCCTGCCTTGCGGGAGCAGCTCGAAGTACAGCATGCCCTTGGTGTCCCACCAGCAGCAGAGCGATGCAGGTTGGCTCTCGGCGTCGTCGGCGGCTCTTCTCCGCGCGGGATCCAGACGGCACGGCGAGCGACGTTGTCGTAGAGGACCCAGCTCTCATCCCCAGTGACCAGGTCCTCGAGAACCTCCTTGCGATGCGGACGAAGGAGGAGGGACTGGCAGACGGCCACGCGGCTCTGCTTGTTTGCGTCCGTCAGACGGTGGGGGATCCAACGGGCCAGAACTTTGTGGTAGCCGAGTAAGTTGAGTCGATTGTGGATGGTGGACTTGCTGCAGCCGAGCGTCTTCGCCAGTTCACGGGTGGTGGCTTCCGGCTTCTCCTTGATACAGCGACAGACTTCGTCATCATCCACGGTAGGAGGCCTTCCGCTGTGCTCCCTGTCCTCGAGGCTCGTGTCGCCGCTCTCGAAACGATTGAACCAGCGGCCGACTGTGCGTTGGGACACTGCATCCTCCTTGCACGCTCTGCAGATGTTGGCGACCGCGGTGCCCGTGTCGTTGCCCAGCAGCCACTCGTAGTACACGAACGTACGAATTCGACCTTGGTCCATTTTAGCTTGTACTGGTAGTTAGACGCGGCGACTGCGCCTTATATACCCATCAGGGGTGTGCGTTAATCAATAATAATTTTTTCGTTAAGCGTCAATCGTTAATTTTTGAGAGAAAACCGCGTTAACCCGTTCATGCGTTAACACGTTGATTTTGCACTTCGTTAAGAAAATTTTAAACTTTACTTGACCACAAGGAAAATCCATAAATCACCACAGATCCCAGGACAAAAAAAAATAAAATAGATCTTCCATTGACGTCAGCAGGACGTCGTGGACAGTATACTTCGGCGACTCGACAAAAATTTCGAATAATCGAGTTTTCGACTAACTCGATTTTTCAGAATTTCGAATAATCGAGTTTTCGACTAATTCGATTTTTCAAAATTTCGAATAATCGAGTTTTCGACTAATTCGATTTTTCAAAATTTCGAATAATCGAGTAGTCGAATTGACTCGATTTTTCGAATAATCGAATGATCGAGTTTTCGACTAATTCGATTTTTCAAAATTTCGAATAATCGAGTTTTCGACTAATTCGATTTTTCAAAATTTCGAATAATCGAGTAGTCGAATTGACTCGATTTTTCGAATAATCGAATGATCAAGTTTTCGGCTAACTCATTTTTTGCAAATTTCGACAATTGAAATTCTAAAACACCTTATTTCGACTGTTTTACTCGAATCACTTTTCTTTTCTTTTTCGAACCAGGAGCGTACCGCGATTCTGTCAGCCTCACCCCTTATCGTACTGCGTCCTATCACCCATGCCGTCTCGGTGTTTTACCCGAACGAGTGTTGCCTATCAGATTAACCCACAGCTATGAGGTAGTTGCCCGTGTCCTATTTCGCGCCGCTTTACAAATCTGCACAGCATGAGAGTGCTGGACCGGGGGGAACGATCACGGTAGCATCATGGTACGTGCACAGGAATGACCACGGGTGGGTCGATCGGGTAACTTTCGCGGGACGGCGGCGGATCGAGGGACAAGGGAAAGACGAGCGCCGCACAATCGCGGTGCCGGAGCGAAAGATGTTCTCACAAGGGAACTATTATTAGTTGCTCTGGCCATTCCGGTTGAGGCGTACTTTCCTGAGCCGGTTTTTGACGTAGAATCCAAGTGCGCTCTTCGAAGTTGCCTAAAGCCACTCTGTAAAAAGTTATAGGCGTTTTTCGCCAGAGTTCCGCACCTCTTGTACGTTCCAAAACGCGCTTCAGCCTTTGGAAAATCTAGAATCGGACCTCATAATAGGTGCTCAGCGACCAAAACAACCCCTTGTTCGAAGTTCAAGTGAGAGCATATTTTTCGATTTTTGCACAGAGTGACAGCGTTTTCCACTTTCACGGATTTTGCGCTCAGCTTTTATTTATATCATTATAGAGGGGTCTGAAAGCGTTTTTAAAAGTGCTCCAGATTTCACGTGAAATCCTCCCAGGTCGATTATTTGGGGCGAATCTTGGGTTTACTTGTTTGCGACTCCGAAGTCTACGACTTGCTTCGTTCAAAGCTTCGCAGCATGTAAAAACTTCAAGGGCAGAACGCGACTTCTGAGATTTGCGGATTTCTACAATAGATGTGGCTCATATTGTTTTTTGAAGGGTGCTTTGGAGTGTTTAACACGAACCTAAGGTCCAGTTGACGATTTCTGACAGATTACGGTAGATTACGGCGGGTATACGGTATACTTAGTATCCGAATCACTCCTTTTCAGATATCCGACCGGATATCCGAGAATCGGATAATCCGATATCCGAAAATTCGAAAAAACGCATTATCTGAATCGAACCAATATCCGGGAAATTTTAAATCGGCATTATCTGAATCGAACCATTATTTGAAGGGTCGAAAATTCGGATAAAATATCGGATAAATTCGGATAAAATTCGGGTAAAATTTCGGATAAAATCGGTTAATTTTTGGATGAAATCAGATAAAATTGCACTAGGCCACGTCCATTTTTCCGTACCGCCTTCTATTTAGTACATGAACCCAGGATTGTTCTCCTCCTTCCAAAATCGGAAGAGTCGTTGCGGCGCCGAAAAATGGGCGTGGTCAAGTGAGATGACCAAGTGGAGTAATTGAAGATTTAAATCACCCTTGGAGACTAGAACCGTGGAAATAGGCGGGTGTGAGTTTAACATTAATAAGTCACGACTATTTCGAGATTTTCTAAACTCATGGAGGAGTCTCCGCCATCATGGTCCGCAAATACGTTTTCGAAAACTGGTGGCTTAGTTTCGGTTAACTATACATGAAGTAATTTACCTGACTGTGATTTCCACTGACTCGAAACAGTCGACTATCGAGTTCATTCGACTATTAGGGCCTATCGAATAATCGAGTCTTCGACTAAGTCGATTTTTCAAAATTTCGAATAATCGAGTTTTCGACTAAGTCGATTTTTCAAAATTTCGAATAATCGAGTTTTCGACTAAGTCGATTTTTCAAAATTTCGAATAATCGAGTTTTCGACTAATTCGATTTTTCAAAATTTCGAATAATCGAGCAGTCGAATGACTCGATGTCGACTGTTTCAGTCGATACCAAGACTCGATGACTCGACTCGACATAAGTATAGTGGACAGCACGTAGGGCTCCAGGAGCCGTAGGCACGGCCTCGTGGAAAGTACCGCATTTCCTGTTATTGAACACCCACCTCTATTTCAACCGCTCCCTCCAATCGAACCCTCTTTCGGTGGAGGTTGAAGAACAGAACAACCTCCTCTATTAGAGCTCCCCTTCAGCTGGAAAGACATTGGAGACTCATTCTTAGCGGACGTGAACTGCTACGCGCTGCTCGAGATGTCGACACCCAAAAGCATGTTGACATTTTCGAAGAGATTGGTCTTGAGAAGGACTCAAACAATGACTTTATTGATGATGATTTCTTGAAGCTCGCAGGGTAATTCATTATTGTACCTCTTTGATTTGCCTAATAAACTTGTTTGCCCATATTGACTTTCGAATTGTCGGTTGAAAACTAAACCCCCCCCCCTCTATTTAATCCCTCCCTATGATTGAACCTCCTCTCTGGAGAAGGTTGAAAAATAGTACACCCTGGTGTTCAATTACAGGAAATACGGTATGTAGGGCTTCAGATGACGTCGTTAAAAATGGGTGGAGCTCCATATGACATGACGTCATGACGTGGAATACGGGTGGGCTTCAGGTGACGCGGCCAGGATTTCGTGGAAAATGGGTAGGCCTTCAGATGACGTCAGCAGCACGTCATGGAAAGTGGGCAGGGCATCAGATGGCGACGTCAGGACGTCGTGGAACGTGGGCCAGCGCTCAGATAGCGTCAGCAGGACGTCGTGAAAAATGGGGTGCGTCGCGTACTAGAAAGTCAGTAGCGCTTTATGCAGAGCATGCGACGCATGGTAGAAACTAAGTAGCGCCTCATGTGGAGTGTACGCCGCGTGGTACACTCCTTAGAGAGCGTGCGCCGCTTGCTAAACAGCGAGTGGCCTTCAACCCCCGCTCCCAACCCTCATTACAAAGCTTACTCAACTGTAGAGTGGTAGACTAGGCCTCAAATTTCCTTTTCGGAACACGAAGTCGAATTCTTCGATATCAAGAAGAAATAACTAAAATAGTTGAACAATGGAATGGGAAACATTGGGGTCAGCGATAAATTTCACAACAAGCGAAAATCGACGCTACAAGCCGACGCGACGTGCACGGGTCCAGTTTCTAAATCTGTCCTTGAAGCAGGTCAATCAGTGCCATGATTCCTCTGCAATTAACGAACTCAAATTAACGTGATTTTTGGAGTTTTTCGTTAAGCGTTAATCGTTAATTTTCTAAAATAAACCGCGCTAATCCGTTAATGCGTTAACACGTTAACGTTATAACGCACAGCCCTGATACCCATAGCGTATAATTTTGGAGAACCTTCTAGACGGTTCTTACAACTGCCTGATATTATAACACTTCTAAGGAAAATTATAGAATTTTGAAAATTTTCGGACAGGAATTATTGGAAGGCCTGGTACATTCTCATGAAGAGAACTCAAAAATCGTTTCTATCGCAAGCCCTGCCTTCACTCCGGCCCCAAGGACCGGGTTGAAAAAAGGGTGGACCGGAAAAAAATTTCGCACTCATCCAGAAGGCCCAAGCTCTCGGAGAGAACTAAGGAATGTTCCGCACTAGCGAAACGCGCATTATCGAGTGAATCCGGCGGAATAAAACAAAAATTTATGAAAAATTTCCGCTTCGCGATCCGAAAACCACATTTACGCGCAATCCAGACACTTACTACTCTTTTTCACAAACGCCATAAAAACTTGATTTATGGATTTTTATCTTTTTATTCCGCCCATCATAGTTTCGCATCTAAGCCAAGATTTTCACAAAACCCGTAAATCGGATGCAATGCCCTTTATTTATACTACATTTTTCTTCCTGAATCTCTGTGTTTAAAACCTGGTAGGGAAATTGACGAGAAGTCGTGATTAGGAGAGGGAACACTATTGTTCATTGTATTATTGTTAATTAACCTCGATGACTTTTCACTTCACGCAGATTCAGACTGAATCGGCAAATGAAAATGTTCACAAATTTTGATCATGAAATGTTTCAAAAATTTAGAATTTGCAATCGATTTCAAAATTGGGCCGAAATTGAAATCGTTTTGATTCCTTAACCCGGCAGGGATTCCGAAAATTTCCAGGTTCTTGCGTGAACGTAGAAATCAAAAATAAAACATCAATAAATGGAACTATTTTCAGATATAAAAATTTGCGAAAAATTTGAAGTTTTTCGAAAATCGAGATTTTATCACATACGTTGAAGCTCTATTCACCCAATTTCAGAAAATATCGCCCACACCGAGAAATCTAAGACAACTAAAATCTAAGCATGCATAGTACCGCGCAGATTTCTTGCAAAACCGCGTTTTCTGGGGCGCACAAAGCGCCGCATCGCCATAACTCACCTAAAAATTGCCTAACCGAGTTTTCAATAGTTGTCGGTTGGTACTACTAAGGCCGTTCCCTAAATGAAGTCCCTGGATTGGACGAGGCGCGATAATTGCGGATTTCGCGACATCGCCAACCAGTGAGGTTTCGACCGCGTGCTACGATCTACCGCCGCAGCTCCGTACATTCACTAGACTTAATTATGCGGAAAGGCTATGTGTGATGTGCTGATCACTGATCCAACACTTGTTTTGAGCACATCTAATGTGGAACAGGTGCTAACGGCCAACAATCGTCAGTTTGCATAGCGTGACGGCGGTCAATCGATGCAGATGGCTGACCCCACGCGCCCTAAACAGCTTACATTGGCCTTCCACATTTGATATTCTCCCGGTAGGCCACACTGTACATATTAACGCTTTCAATAGCATAAAAGTAATGATAATCTATTTCAACAATGAAAGATAGTTTTTAGGGAAAAAAACGAAATATGTAGATATCAGCCTTCAGAATGCAGGCAGATATAACAAAGCCAGGTATAGCTCACAACATCATAACACATCCTAACGGGAGAGGATTCGCGATTTAGCGCGAGCACTTTGAAGGGGATTAGAGACGGATTATCCATCTGTTATTGGGAAATGAATACGCAAGCGTTTGCGTTCTAAGATCACCGAGATTCCAGTATGTACGCATGCTCCATTTCAAGGAAAAACTTTATTCGCGCCTCCGCGTACAAGCAGCTTGGCTGGCACATGCAACGCGCACGACGGAAAGTCACTGCGTTCTTGTCGTCGCTGGAGCTCCAAGCACGTCGCATATAGCCAGTAGAACTGCTCCTAGGAGATTCCCACTCTATGTACCAGGCCGTCCAATAATTCTTGTCCGAAAATTTTCAAAATTCTATAATTTTTCTTAGTGTTATAATATCAGGCAAGTATAAGAACCTTCTAGAAGGTTCTTCAAAGTTCTACGCTAGGGGTATATAAGGCGAAGTCGCCGCGTCTAGCTACCAGTACAAGCTAAAATGGACCAAGGTCGAATTCGTACGTTCGTGTACTACGAGTGGCTGCTGGGCAACGACACGGGCACCGCGGTCGCCAACATCTGCAGAGCGTGCAAGGAGGATGCAGTGTCCCAACGCACAGTCCGCCGCTGGTTCAATCGTTTCGAGAGCGACGACACGAGCCTCGAGGACAGGGAGCACAACGGGAGGCCTTCTACGGTGGATGATGACGAAGTCCGTCGCTGTATCAAGGAGAAGCCGGAAGCCACCACCCGTGAACTGGCGACGACGCTCGGCTGCAGCAAGTCCACCATCCATAATCGACTCAACTTACTCGGCTACCACAAAGTTCTGGCCCGTTGGATCCCCCCCCCGTCTGAAGGACGCCAACAAGCAGAGCCGCGTGGCCGTCTGCCAGTCCCTCCTCCTTCGTCCGCATCGCAAGGAGTTTCTCGAGGACCTGGTCACTGGGGATCAAAGCTGGGTCCTCTACGACAACGTCGCCCGCCGTGGCGTCTGGATCCCGCGCGGAGAAGAGCCGCCGACGACGCTGAAAGCCGACCTGCACCCGCTGAAGATCATGTTCTGCTGCTGGTGGGACACCAAGGGCATGCTGTACTTCGAGCTGCTCCCGCAAGGCAGGACGGTCACCGCCTCCATCTACACCAATCAGCTCGAGAAACTAGCCGCCGCCATCCGAGAAAAGCGTCCCCGACGGGCCTCGGTCCACCTGCTGCACGACAACCCGCGCCCCCACGTGGAGAAGGAGACCCAGCAGAAGTTGGCGACGCTCGGCTGGGAGGCGGTTGCCCGCCCCCTCCGACTACCACTTGTTCCGCTCGCTGAAGCACCATTTGGCCGGAAGAAAAATCACCAACTACGACAACGTCAAATCCGACATCGCGGACTTCTTCGAGTCGCAGCCCCCGTAGTTGTGGGCGAAGGGCATCGGCGACCTGCCCAATCGATGGGCCACTGTTGTGGATAACTGTGGTGATTATATTGTTGATTAGACTTGTTTTTCAATTAAGTTGAAAAAAAATAAAAATGGTGAAATGTTCGGACAAGAATTATTGGACAACCTGGTATTTGATCAACAAGTCTCCCAGTACAGTAAACCCTATTTCCACGTTCTCTCAATTCGCCGAAATAAGCGAGAAAAGAGCGAGGACAAAGTCGACCACGCTCCCAGGGCGGCATGCATGAACGCTGCGAAGAAGGTCAGGGAGCAGCTCCGCGTCCTCCGTGCGAAGCGTCGAGCCGCAAAGTTAGAAACCCGGTATATCATTCGACGCAGAATTTTACGAAGATTTCAAAAACAACCTCGCCAGAACCCTATCTTGAACGGTTAAAGAGTTATAGGCGAAAAACCGTTGTTTCGTAAAATGAAATAGGCTGAAGGATCGAGAAAATATTTTTCCAAACTTGAAACACTAGTCGACGCAAAGTTCCATCAAGATTCCGAAAAGAACCTTCACCAAAGGTCCATCTCCAAGCACAAAAAAGTTATGGACGAAAAACCGATCAATTCAGGCGAAAAAAATGCATTTTATAAACAGAAGTCGGCTGGAAGAGAGTGAACGTCTTTTTTTGAAACTGAAAACGCTATTCGATGCAGAATTCTATGGAGATTCCGAAAACAACCTTCACCAAAGGCCTATCTCTAAGCACAAAGAAGTTATGGACGAAAAACCGGCAGTGATACCTACCCTATCTTGAAAATGACTTACATGAATGTTGAGTATTTTTTTCATTCTTTTTCGAGGCGTTTCACCGGTTGTCACCGGTTCTACCAATGGTGAATGTCCCCCCCTTCACCTGCCCAGAGGTGAAGGTTGGTGGAGCACATGGCTCCACCCAACGAAGCTATGATCGCAGCGACGTGTCGCGGAGGGCCGACATAGGCCGGGATCATACTTCCAGCGACAAGCGACGCGACGCAATGTCTACCATCCATATCGAGCGAAAATCGATATGCCTGATGTGCACTGCCGCTGGTCGCGGGAAGTATGTTCCCGGCCATACTGCAAATGTACCATAACCTGTCGCTACCACTGTGCAGTGCACTGCGACAGCAACGGATTTAAAAGGCGGGAGGCAGTCGCTGTCGCTGTGCAGAGCGACGCGACCGTGTGTCGCAGAAGTATACTATATCCCTTATAGGAAAACATACATTGTCTACTGCCGGCCGCTCTTGGAATACTGCACGCAGGTTGGGTCACCATCCTCTACTAAAGATGATGAAATCGTGGAAAACGTGCAAAGGCGGGACTCTAGACGCGTTTTTGTGGAAGTATTTCCTATAGGGGTCTGCAGAGTTGCAGAGACCGGCGACCGGTTGCCGAGCGTCAGCCTTGACGCGGCGACGAAATTGTTCCCGAACATTATGGTCGCGGCGTCGGTTGCCGCTCGCTGGCAGTGGCGCAGGGTCGTCGCAGCCTCAAAGCACTCTGCGATGTCCCCTAGTTGCCCTTCACGCCGAGTCGGTCACCCTCGTCGCCGAATCTAATCAATACTGCATCACTCATTGCTGCTCGTCGCTGCGAGCAACGCCGCGACTTTGACTCTGCGGACCCCTTATGAGGGGTCCGCAGAAGCGCAGAAGTGCGAGAAGTGCCAGACTACATGACTAGGCTTGAAATGCTGGGGATTGAAACCCTACGATATCGGAGAAATGAGTTTGATTTGCATTTATGCTACGAAATCGTGAACGGTCTCTGCCACATTCCATTTGAGAGCGTTTTGACGCTCACCCGCCGCTGTGCTCGTTCTCGCCAGCACGCATTTCAGCTTGAACGTGAATTTACATTGAAATCTAACGTGCTCCATTCGTTTGCGTTCAGGGTCATCCAAATTTGGAATAAATTACCATCGGAAGCCGTTGAGGCCGGAATCTTTCCTATTTTCAAAAACAAACCGTACCACTTTAATATAAGGTCATTGCATGGAGCAGACGGCAGCTCCTTCTGCTGGAGCTTTAAACACAGGATGCTATATCGTACGGGTGTTTTATTTGCTTTTTGTTCTGTTTGCCTGCGTACGCAGGTTACCGTATTTACCATCTTCACATACTCGCATAATCGCTGAGCAGCTAGGACACATCATGGAGGTTTCTAGGCCAAGGCCGTTCCTTAGCTGCTGAAAAACTGGGCGTAACGGGGCGGAACCACCGCAGCATATACTGCTGCCAGTTTTGCGTTTGAAACCCCAGTTCACGGGACATACAGTTCACCTCCGCACTGCCGTTCAGTCCGCAAAGTGCAACCTGATTGCGAATTCTTGCTGCGGCGCGGTTCCGAACATCCTCAGACAAGGATGTGGGATCACCCGGGCGCTTTTGGCCTTTGGCGCCCGGGTGATCCCACCGCCCGGGTGATTCCACATTCCTGTCTGAGGATACTCGCAACCGCGCCGCAGCACGATTTCGCAATCAAGCGCACTTTGCGGACTGAACGACAGTGCGGAAGTGAAGAATATGCTGCCTTGGTATCCACGCCACATCTCGCGACTTCTGCTGCTCCCAGCGCGCGTCCGAGTGCGACAAGGTGCGTTCACCGTCGGCAGTGTTCCGAGACGCGCACCATCACTGAAATTTGGCCGTGAGCGCAAAATCACAAAAATTTTCCGGCCTGACATGCCCCGGGGACATGCCACTGTGGTAATCCGCTTTGGGGTCCCAGAGGGGGGGGGTCACCCCACTGCCACGGTCCGCAGTGGGTGCACCACACCGTGGACCGTGGGGAGGTGACCCCACAGTTGGGTACCACCCCCCCCCCCGAGCCGTGGGGAGCCCCACTCCCCTCGGCGACAAAAATTATCCTCCGGTATCCGGTGGATCTTCTGGTGAGTGACTCGAGGCCACCTTCCAGGTCCGACTCTGAAGAGCCGACTGAAACACACTGTGAAATAAGAAGCCTTTTATACTAGCAACATAGTTAATACTTTTGTCTAAACATGTCAGGATCAGAACAGTTAGGAAGAGGGGTGAGCGGAGCCATCCAATGGCGAGCGGCCGCTGGCTCGAGGACATTTTTCTTCCGTAGGGCGCCGGAGCTCCGCGACATATGCTGCACTTCCAGCATCATGGGACGATATCCTGCGACGAAGGGGTTTGTAACGCTGAGTCCATCAGCCAATCACAAACTGGTGGGCGGTCGTCAGCAGATATCTCCATGATGCTGCTCAGAAAATGAGAGGCCGTTTCAGTGCCCTAGCTGCTCAGCGAATATCTGAGTTCCGTATGTTTCTTTATTGCAAAATGAAGCTATTCAATTGAATTTAGAGTTTATATTCTGAAAACACGGATATGTAGGTTTGTCAACACCCTGAATCCGCTCATGATGGTAGAAAAGGCGCAATACAACCATGGAGAGCGATATCATCAAAATGTGGGGTGGAAGTATATAATGAAAAGCACTGTATAACTCCGTTCAGAGAACGGGAGCGCTTCTATGAGGGTAAATTTCTATTATTTTCAAGAAAAAGCTATTTTAAAAAGTTGCATTTCTTTAGGAATCGCCACTTTCTTCAAGTGGCCTTTCCTTGTTAGTTAAAATACACAGACGCACCACCGCAATTTTTTTTGTGGCCATAAACTGTATGGACTGTAACGTAGTGAACTTATCCAAACAGGAAGGATCAACTGAAGGAGCGTCTTCGATGAGAGAAGCAAAGAACAGGACGACACTTTGGGTTGATATCGACTTCGACCCCTTATCTATTGTCCCGCTAGTACACCGATAATATTAAGCACCACCTCGGCCAGAAAAAAAGAGGTCACACTATGAAATTTATGTATTCTAGAACAAATATTTGATAACACAACACTCAATCACCCATCTATTTTCACAAACACATATGAACGTGTGGTCAATGAACGTCAAATAGAGAACATTATCGACATTTTTATTAGCCACTGATAACAACAAAAGAACTCATACATACTTTGAAATGGGATTTGAAATCATACATAACAACTCCCTGAGCTTCGATGACGAGAGCAATTTGTTATCCTATCAAGACAAACCAGAATAAATACATTCTTAGAGAATAGGCATCTATGATAAATCAGCAATGACCACAGTTGATGCCTATGTTCTTTTGAAACCTAAAGATAGACTCCTACAAGGAGTCCTCTACTAAAAACTCAACAAGCGAAATAGAAAACAATGAGAGAAAGGCGATTTCAGAAGAGTCGATAGGCAGAGCGGTTTCGAACTAGGCGTTCGTTGTTGAGGCGATTGGCCAGGTGAATCCAGCCGTTCTTATCGCAGATCTGAGAAAAAAACGAATAATTAAGCATCAGAAGCCCGCGCAGATCAGCGGTAATTTAGGGGACCACTGTATGCAGTACACCGAGTGTCGCAAATAATCTCTGAATGACCATAGAATTGATGCCCACATAAACAAGGGAACAACCACAGGCAATCTAGTCCTAAGGTGGCGTGAATAAATGCGATGGCGCGGGTGAGAGAGCGCAGCGCAGCAAGCACGCTTCATAATTTGAGTCGAAGTCGAAACGCGTGCTTGCCGCGCTGCGCTCAGCAGCCCCTCTCGCCGCATTCATGCATGTCACACCCGACCACAGGGTTCAGCGAGAGAGATCGTCAAAACTCTAAAAAAAGGAAATTGTTGAAAGAGATTCGTAATACGTTTGACCTTACTATACACAATTTACAACGGAGCGCACACTCAGACATTCTTTCGTTTTTAACGCGCACTGAACCGTCCCATTTCGAACTGTGCGGGGTAAACGGCAGAGATCCAGCACGGCTATTCCGGTCTGCGTTCAAAGCCTGCCAAACCGCAGATTCCGCCGTTTGGCTGGCCATGACGTCACTGCTGCAGGGAGGATTGGTGTTGCGTTTGCGCACGGTTTAAGAGGGCATGAACATGTTTGATCTGCCAAATCACGTTATCGATCACTCCACAATTGAACAGGCTCACATCAGCAGCACAGCACGTATATAAGGAGCCTCATCCCAGAGAGAGCGCAGTCGACCTTTCGGGGCCGCTCTTGGGAAGTGGCTACGAGTCACTCTCTGGACGATTTTTGACCGCTGAGGGGGTCTACCCCGTGGTCCTCAGCGAGGGGAGCTCCCCCGCTGTCGACCGTGGCAAGGATGATGTCCCTGTCGCGGACCGCAGTGGGGTGACCCCTCCCGCGGGTCGTGACATGGACCGTGTCCTTGTTGGGGGAGAGCCGCTCCTATCGAAGTGGTGGGACCAGTGGTATAGGACGACGACCTCCCTTGCCGTTGAAAATCTAACCGAGCACGGTAGAAACCTGCCAACGGCAGTGAAGCGCCGGGTATCGCGGGCTAATCAGAGAATGGGCGAAACCTGCCAACGGCAGTGAATCGCCGGATATCGCGGGGCAAACGACGGATATGGGGCACCCGCTTTGCCCATTTTTTCGTTTCTAACGGCAGCGGTTCAAATTATGACCCGCGTTTGCTGCGCGTTACCAACCCCACATCGTCTGAGCACACTCGTTGTCCGTCACTGGTCCTCTACTCAGACATTGTGGGGTTTCTAACGCGCAGCAAACGCGGGTCACAATCTGAACCGCTGCCGTTAGAAACGAAAAAAATGAGCAAAGCGGGTGCCCCATATACGCCGTTTGCCCCGCAATATCCGTCGATTCACTGCCGTAGGCAGGTTTCGACTATGCTCTGTTTAGCCCGCGATATCCGGCGATTCACTGCCGTTTACAGGTTTCGACCATGCTCGGTTAGATTTATAACGGCAAGGGAGGTCGTCTCCTATAATAGAAGCACGTGGCGCTAGGGGCGGGGTCCCACCACTTCGATAGGATCGGGTCTCCCCCAACAAGGACACGGTCCATGTCGCCGCCCGCGTGAGGGAGTCACCCCCACCGCGGTCCGCGACAGGGACATCATCCACGCCACGGTCGACCGCGAGAGAGCTTCCCTCGCTGAGGACCGTGGGGGAGACCCTTCAGCGGTCAAAAATCGTCCAGATAGTGACTTGTAGCAACTTTCCAGGAGTGGACCCAAAAGGCCGACTGCGCTCTCTCTGGGATGAGGCCCCTTATATACGTGCTCTGCTGCTGGTATGGGCCTGGTCAATTGTGGAGTCATCGATAACGTGATTTGGCAGATCAAACGAGTTCATGCCCTGTCGAATCGTGTACGAACGCAACGCCGAGCCTCTTTGCAGCAGTGACGTCATCCCCAGCCAAACGGCGGAATCCGAGGTTTGGCAGGCGCTGAACGCAGACCGGAGTGGCCATGAGGGAACTCTGCCGTTTGCCCCGCACAGGTCGAAATGGGACGGTTCGGTGCGCGCTAGAAACGCCAGAATGTCTGAGTACTTACCCTATACTGCGGTTATCGACGCGTTCTCGGCCGACTCCGTGAGCGTTCGTTACGTTACCACCGCCACTAAAAGCTTACCACCTGGACAGCGGAATGGTGTGGTGGGTGAATGAGTGGCGGCAGCGAAGTTTCGATTGCTTACGGGGTCGGCCGAGGACGCGTCGATTATCGTAGTAGAGGGCCAACGGAGGACCAGCGGCGCACCATAATTTTGTGCGCACCGCTACAAACATGATACCATTGAATCACGCCAACCATACAATGAACAAGACGTGTTTTGCAAACACCACATGAAAATCGATAATCAAGATATACCCCTGCGCGCAGTAATGTCAACAGATGGTCCTATCACATTACGCGAAAATGGCAAATTTTAATCCGGAAAAAAGCCTAGAAAAGCTTTGAGCCCTTTGTCTTTCTTTGTTCTCAATTATGATACCAAAAACCGACACTGATATGAAACGATGAAAATTTCAGTGAACTTAGGCTGAGATACGCATGAAACCCACATCCAGAAACCCAGTTTAGGTTTCTTTTGTGCAAAAAACCTTAACTGTACCTCGATTAGTGCTTTTTCAAGCATTGTCGTCTCCTTGCCATTACCTCTCATTTCGTCGATCAACTTATGAAGACTCATCGCAGCGCTTCCGAGGTGGTTGCGAGCCACGGAAACCTTAGCCGTCAGGAGAAGTGCCTAAATAGCACGGTTTATCGACAATCGCCTGGTTACCTACAAGTGAACAGACCTTGACATCATCCCCTGCAATCCACTTGAGTGCTTCATTGTACGCGGTTTCCACTTCGTTGATGGAATATGCACGATCACCACTAACCTAAACGAGAACGAAGGTCGTGTTCTGGACCGAAAACTATCAAAAATCAGATCAGACATCCCACACCTCTTCAACTGCCGTTGTAACGTCATCAGTCACAACACCATCCTCGAGTTTGGGCTCCTTTAGAACGTCGTCCACCTGCAGGTCAGAGAACGATTCACCCGGATAGCTTTGACAAAAACTGCTAGAGATTAGTGCCAATATCAACCTTTGCAGGAGCCAGAGCGCCAAACGCTAGAAGCGAACTGCAGCGGAAAGAGGGTGGACAACCGGACTTCGTATTCAGGAAACCGTCCGCTGTAACATGAGCGCGAGCCAACAGAACATCAATTATTGCATCTTTGCGTTCATCCATCTCCCTTAAACACCTTATTCAACTCTTTACGTAAAGACTCCCGACATGAAACGGTTTGTCGACAAGGTTCTATGTCTTATGGAGACCAATTGTCTATGCGCTTCTATGTGTTATGGAAACACGTTGAAGTGATGTCAAGCAGGTCGCCCCGTCTCGGGAATTGACTGGCTGAGCTACGCTCACTCTTAAAGGACGGTTGCAAGCATAAGCTGGAATTTCTGGATGCAATTTCGATATGCTCTAGGTTGAGGACAGTGTTCCATTATCCCATACTGTGCTTCTCTGGGCCAAATTCCGGTCCGCGATTGCGTCTCGACACGCTTTGCGGCCGAGCGCGTTCGAATCGGAAGTTTCCAGTGCCACAGCCGCCGATCTGTTGACTTTAGATGGGTTTTAAAAACTGCAAACTAAACAAGATTGGAGAAAACTGTATGAAAAAGCCATATCGAGTCGGCTTTGGCGCTGGAAACTCGACCGACTCCAGCGCGTGCGGCCGCAAAGCTTGTCAAGAGGCATTTGCGGACCGGAATTTGGCCCAGAGAAGCACAATACTCAGAATACAATACACAATATCGCCCCTTTCAATTGTACATATCAATCTCAATGGCCTTCGTGCCAAACTTTCTGAGCTCTCTCTCTTCGCACGTACTTACCATCCAGACGTGATCATGGTTCAAGAAACCAAGCTCTCTCCATCCCCTGCCCATCCTCATCCTAACATCCCGGGCTATACTGCCTTCCATGCTCGAAGGTCAGCTCTTGGCGGAGGAGTTTCAGCCTTTGTTTTATCTTCTCTTCCCTCCCACCTCATACCCAACACCCCCATGGATGGTACTCTCGAGTAACTTCCAATCCATCTCCCTCTTAAAACACCTCTTTCTCTCTTCAACATATATATTACACCTACTACCTCATGCCCCTCTTTTTGCAATCCTATTCCACTTCTCAAGCAGCTGAACGACTGCTCCCTCTCATCCTCAGTTGTCCTCGCGGGCGATTTTAATGCTCACACCTTTTGCTCGTCTCTCGATTCTAACGCTAGAGGAAATGACGTCGAAGAATGGGCAGAGGAGTGTGACTTGGTCATCTTAAACGATGATCAGCCCACCCGTCTCCCTACCAACGGCCGATCTTCCAGCCCAGACATTTCTCTTGTCTCGTCCAACCTCTCTAACTCTTGCTCATGGTCCACCACAACCACTTTGCCAAGTGACCATGTCCCCGTCTTTATTCATATCGATCTCTCCAACTCTCTCGCTCCCTATTCTGGTGTTCGTCAACGTTCTTATCTTAATTTAGGCCGAGCAGACTGGAGCCTGTTCAGTGAAGTTGCTCTTCGCCTGTCGGCAAATTACCCGTGGAATGGCGACGTGCACCAGAAAGAGTGCCATTTATCTGACGCGATCCGCAGAGCCATGAAAGCGGCTATTCCTGTCGGCCGCGTTAAGACGTTCTATCCAAATGTCACAAGGGAGATCCTCGATAAGATCAGGACAAGAGATGCCAGGAGAGCGGTCAACCATCTGGACCCCGTCGTTGCTGAACTTGACGATGAGATCAAAAAGGATCTAGACAGGCACAAGAAAGAAGAGTGGGAAAAGTTCGCTGGGCAGTTGGACTTCAAGACGGACAGTGCAGCTACTTGGAAGGTACTACGGAAGCTCTCGGGTAAAAGCTTGCCTGCTACCGTCTCCACAATCGAATTAGAAAACGGTGTATTCAAATCAGGAAAAGAAGCCGCTTATGCTCAGCATGGATTCAGAAAGCTGCATTCCACCACGACAGCTCTGCTGGAAATTACAAGCTTTGCCATCGATGGGTTCAATGCCCAGAAGCTACAGAGAACTGTGGCTGTTGCCTTAGATCTCACCAAAGCATTCGACACAGTAAACCATGGAGTTCTGTCAAGCAACTTACTCGAATCATCAATACCGCCGTGGCAGAAACGCTGGATATCGGCATTCATCAAGGGCAGACGAGCCAGAGTTATGTTCCAGAACCATGTCTCCAATAGTATTCCTATTGCAGCTGGAGTTCCGCAGGACGGCGTTTTAATCGCCTGCCCTTTTCAGTCTGTACCTCGAAGACATGCCCGCTCCCCCCCCCAGGATATCAAGGTGGTCGCCTATGCCGATGATATGACAATGTGTCGGGATCGGGATATCCATGTGGCCGCCTCCAAGATCAATGAGTACCTGGTCACACTGAAAAGCTTTTTCGACCGCAAAATGCTAAAGATCTCTGCATCGAAATCGTCGGTATCCGTACTCACAACGGATCCTTCGGAGCACAGCGCTCACCCGCATGTCGAGTGGGACGTAGATCGATTAACTGCTGCTCGCTTTCCCAAACTGCTCGGTCTGGTGCTTGATCCATCGCTCAAGTTTCATAAGAACACCGAGCAGGAGCAGGCCGTCGTCAAAGCGAAGCTTAATGTGCTCAGAGCCCTGGGCGGTACATCATGGGGCAGTAGCAAAGAAACCATTATTACGACGTATAAAGCGATTCTCCAGCCTGCACTAGAATACGGCGCACCAGTTTGGCAGCATCTAGTTTCGGAATCCTCTTGGACTAAGATGGAACGCATACAGAATGCGGCTCTTCGAATCGCCACCGGATGTGCAAGAAGTTCCCCAGTCGAGCACTTGCATGCGGAGACACGATTATTACCAGTAAAAGAACACTGTCAGCTCCAGGCCCAACAATTTTTCATCAACATTGTCGAACAACCAAATCACCCCTCTTGGAGAGTGCTAAACCCCGTCAGAGAAAGAAAGATCAGAAAGCCATTCGCCGATGCTCCAAGCAAAGTCAATCTGCAAAGATGGCACGATTCACAGCAAGAACGACTCCGTCTGTTGCGCGAGGAGCACACACAGTTCGTACGGTGTCACCTGGAAAAGACGGCGGTAAATCCCATCCTGGGTGTGGTGCCGCCCCAGGTCTGCACATCCGAGTCTCAACTCGGAAGGAGGGCCAGATGCACCCTGGCATCGCTGCGCTGTGGTCACTCTACTATGCTTATGGCATATGTTAGCAAGATTGACAGCACCAAATCGGACGTTTGCCCAGACTGTGGATGCCACGGCCACGATACGGCACATTTGTTTGATTGTCCGGAGAGACCAACCACGCTGACCACAATGGACCTATGGACGAATCCGTTATTGGTCGCCCAGTTCCTCAACCTATGACAGTACCCTCGACGTGGCTGCAAAGAAGAAGAAGACAATACTCAGAATCGGCTAAATGCCTCAGGCAGTCCCTAAAATGTTCAAAAACTGAAGAAGGCCAGGACAGCTCGGCCTAAGTGAGAAGAGCTGATTGAGCAATAAAAATAGCTTTAGATATGATCAGCATAGATGATGAGAAAAATATTGGTGCATAGCTCTTGTTTAGATCAAAAGTCATGCCTTTTGCCTAGACCACTAAACCTGCCTTGAGAGCGCCTCACATAACCCCACTAGGGTTGAGTATGCCGTTGCGACCGGTGACCAAGCTTCACCCCCGCCTTGGTGACCAGAATGTTTACGATCCCCCCTAGGGTAAAAAAATTTCATGACCACGGTTTTTACGACCCCCCCTGAGATGGCGAGATGGCCGCGATGCAAGACACGGCGCTATACATCAAACGTTTGTCTGAGATTGCCGCTTTCCGAGACCTTTCCGAGTGGTTTGGAGATAAACGCTAATTTTTTCAAAAATATCACGACCCCCCCCCAAAATTTTTTTTCGAACTATTTCCAAAATTTTTACGACCCCCGTTGCGACCGGTCGCAAGCCTACCCAACCCTGAGCCCCACCCATCAGTCAGTACGTCGGTGGCGGACTGGTCAAGTGGATAGCGAAGCGGAGTGCGGAGCGCCGACTTCGATGGGTGGGGGGTTCGAATCCCCCTGCGCAGTTTCCGGTTTGCGAGTTTCACCTACGCAATTCTCTTTACACATTTTTGAATTTTTGACAATTATTTTCAATTCTAAGTTCCAAATTCATTTGCTTCGTTGAGAGACAAATTCGAATTGCAGGTCGATTCTGTTTAGATCTTCTTCTTTGTCCTGTTCCACTCACTGGATGAGACCCTGAGTAATTTATCGAGTGATACCATGACTTCTAGTTACGTTTAATATTCTCAAAAAAAATGTCAATGTTTCCGCGGGATCGCTAAAACAGAGTCTTACGCAGTTAGTAAAACAGAAAAAAAACGGAGGAATCAAACAGAATCAACCTGTAATTTGAACTTCCCTTACAACAAATCAAATGAAAGTAGACGTAAAAATTGAAAATAATAGTAAAAAATTCAAAACATACAAAGAAAATCGTGTAAGGGACACTCACAAACCAGAAACTGCACAGGAGGATTCGAACCCCCAAACCGTACAAGTCGCCGCGTCGAAGTCCGCTTCGCTATCCACTTGACCAATTCGCCGCCGGCGCACTGACCGACGGGTGAGGTTACCTAAGGCGCTCTCAAAGCGGGTTCAAAGGGTCTCGGCAACAAGGCATAACTTTTGATCTAGACAAGACCAATGCACAAAATCAATTCTTCATCCATCCTGAACATATATGAAGGAAAATCAATCATCAGATCAGCTCTAGACACTTCGGTCTAGCCGTTCTGGCCCTCTTCGGTTTTTTGGCCTTTTTATGGACTGCCTGAGAATTTAGCCGATTCTAAGCTTGGGATATTGGAGCATTGTTCTCCCCCTAGAACATATTGGAATTGCAGCCCAGAACTCCATCTGATGTGTGCCTCCTCTGATGTGGGTACAAGAGCACACTGGTCCCACTCCCTATAGATTTGTCCCCATTTGCGTCTTACAAAAAGCATGATTCGGGAACGTTTATCAAACGCGTATAGGCATTCTCACCCTCTGATCAAGGCCACCCAAAAATCCCGGTAAATTCACATTCCTAGTTTCGCAGTAGTCGAAACCTCACCAGCTTTCTAAAGTTCCACAACATAAGCTCATCCAGACTCACTTTTTCTTCAATGTCCCTTCAAGGCTAGCGTCTGGTCGTGATCCCATGAACTGCAGCACCTCCTCAGGACGACATATGGCGAGAACATCGGTGATAATCTTGGTTAGACGGTCAGTCTCAGCAGACGATCGCTGAACAGACACCAGTTCGAAAAAGTGAACAACCAAAGAGAAGTTTTTCTCAATACCTTTTTATCAACAAGAATCTTTAGCATAGTGAGTAGCAGAGGTAGATGTGTAGGATGTTCCGCCACCAGTGAGGTATACAAGTTTTCAATCGCTTTAGAATCCTTCAACTTTGTAAGCCATGCTACCTTAGCATCCCGAATCGCATCTGTGTATAAGAGATAACGCAATAATCAGAGGTAACTAAGTAAAATATGCAGTTTTTCTGTGATGAATTACCATTCATTTCCTGCTCCTCGTTGGGCACCTTCTTCCCTTTCATAGTCACCATCGACAGCGCTTTGGATGGACGAGCACTGTATTCGGTGAACAAATACGTGATGCCAGTTTTATCCGCCTGAAATACATCTACTACTCAGGTACTCGTAGATGTCGACCCCAGTGCAAAAACACTGCTTTTTGTGGACCGCGGATGAAGAACAACTAGGTGGAGCGCAGGCCACTTTTCATGACTATTTGATGAACTGTCGTCCACAACAATTTTTCGCCCACTGAATCTGCTGTGGATGCAGACCGCCGAGGATTTCCAAAATGCGGATGTCGAACGCCGGGGATCTCGAAAATATGGGTTTCGATAGCCGGACGAAAAGTTTGCTTCCTTCTTGAAGGACGTCAACATGTTTAGACGAAAGTACAATTATGTTGGTATAAAAGATTCCTGATCTCATAGTGTGCCACAGTCGGCTCTTCAGAGCCGGACCTGGAAGGTGGCCTCAAGTCAGTAACTAGAAAAGCTACCAGATGATTTTGATTGCCGAGGGGTGGGGGATATCTCTAGGGCATGCGGGGGTTGGTTCCCAACTGTGGGTACATCTCCCCACGGTCCACACTGGGGTGCACCCCACCGTGGAACGTGGCGCTGGGGTCACCTATTTTGTGGGGACCTTTAATACGGGTCGACCGCCAGCGAACAGCGCGTCGAGCGCAGGCGGTGCGGATGTGACGCCCGACAACACTTGCGGTCGACCAGCATGTGGCTCGGGCTGGACATCCGCGAGTGCCTTAGTACGTGGCCTGATACAATAATTTTCAGACACTATTCACCGTTTTACTTCCTCCAACGTTAGCCATCACAGTCAAGCTGCCTGTCATGAATGAGCCACTCACAATCGATATTCCCTTAGGTAGTCTGAAAAGACCGAGATGAGTTAACACAGACAAGATCGATAATAACCACAGTTATAAATACTAACTTGTCATCGGGTACACTACCGGCATACAGGCATACCTGCTGTGCTGGACTGAGGCACTTATTAGCCCACTTAAATGCTGAAAACAGCTATTTAAAATTTAAAAAAAAAACAATCCTTTACATGAAAACATAGGCGTAAAAAAAGGTTTTCTCTGTGGGCCTAAACAATCGAAACGGCACACCTGAAAGCCACACCGGAGGTGTTGATTACCATCAACCGCTGGAATGTTTGGAGTATTCCCAGCGTTTTTATATGTATCGATCTAAACCTAAGCTAGGGCACTTCGAGGAAAGAAAGTTTTTTTTTGTTCCTCCAATGGTGCACATGGAATCACAAAACCGTCAAATATCAATGTACACCCCATTTTGCATTTTGTTTGCAGCGTTTTCCGGTATTATCACTGGTAGTACGGGTTTCAGGCACGCTTTTTTAATGATAATGACAGATTTACAGAAAAAACTTCAGGACAAATCTGCTAGAACCTTTTCTTAGTTATTTGATTGGATTCCAAATCTAGTTCCCGCTCGATATTTAGCGCTAACACGCCTTTTCAGACTTCCGTCGTGGCGCGGCGCGATGACGCGGTGGCGCCCCCTATCGATCCGGTCGCGTTGTGTCGCGGAATCACATCGAATTAAGAGTTTGGACATGAGGGACACAAATGGGGGTCGCCTCGACAGCGCTGGGAAGTGGGGCGCGGCGCGATGATCGCGGAGCGATTATTAATGGAATCTCGATAGTTTGGTCCAAGTTTTCATCCCCTTGTAATCTTGCACGCATCACTTTCTTTATCGTGGATAATTCGTTCTGAATAGGCAGAAAGTCAATTTCCTGAATGAATCCACAACTTGAATAGACGAATAATCAAGCTGTGTGAGTTCTAATCGGCGAGTTCTTCCAATCCGGCCTTAATGCTTCAATTATTTTCCGAAATAATCGACTAGGGTCTTAATCGCGCACTAATCAGAGAATGGTGCTGCGCGATCTTCAACGCAATGCGTCACTCGCACCTCACTGTTATTGATCGCGCCCTGGCGCAATCGAACTGTGGAAGACTCCTTCGGAGACCGCACGCTCCACGGCTAATCGGCGCAGTGGACCGGCGCGCTCCACGGCCAATCAGTTCAGTAGGTTCAAAAACTGAATTTCCATTATTCTTCGAGTCGTACAAAAAGACATAGATATACCCTCGAATGACCCTGCCCGAGTACCCAAGACGATTCTCCGAGACATAAATCTCATGTCCAGCTCCAATATGCATATGACGCAAAACAAAAAAACATGTATCAGAAGTAGCAAATATATATGGCCAGCAACGTACCTTTCTCTCCTGCAAGCGGCTCAGATGTAGTCTCCAAAGTTATCGCTGGGTTCACCTTCACGCGAACACTAAAAGCAAGAGAAATATAAGCCACTTCACATATTCTTAATTCAAGACAACTTACTGTAGCGGTGTATCCTGCAAGAGCTCAAGCTTGCTGGTCTCCAGATGACGAACTTGAACCTGCACAACGTACTCGCCCTTCTCCACCTTATGAGTGTACTGCAACAGCCAAGCATTCACATCAAGTTACCACTGAATGTGGCAGCGATAGAATTACCCTATCAGGAAAACTGCTCGAAGCACCGATGAATTCCTTAGTGGCCGAAAATAGCTGAGCCATAACACAGTCATAAGGCGACTCATAGAGATGCCACATCACTTCCGGTAGATCAAGACGGATCTCACACGACTTCGTAACTGTAATAATCTCAGCAATTCACATGATAGAGGCATGCTTTCTTTATGAGCAGAGTACTGCACGAAATATGAGGCGCGCCTGCTTTGCTTGAGCCCCTAGAGGAGCGGGTGTTGAAGTCAGCTGACAGCCCTATAATTTCGCCTTCTCAGAATCTCCATATTAAATCATCATGGGAAGGCTGGCAGAAAGCACAGTTTGTCCCGAATTACATACGTATCCAATTTGGACTCAATCTGAATAGTCAGATTTCTCAGAAATTGAGCGGACAATGATATTCGATAGCCTAGATCCCTCAATTTGAGCAGGTCGAAGTGGAGCATATCGGACTTATCATGTCAAAATCTCCTCGTCATTGTTATATTTTGCCATGACCGACCGCTTTGCTGCTTACTCCGCCCGGACTCATCCGAGAAAGCTAGGCTTTAGGTGCAGTTTGTGCACCCAAAACTGCACCTGTGTGCCCTCAGGGCATGAAAAGAGGCTTCGCCCTCCTAGTGTAGCGCTCTTCTGATCCAAGCGGTGTCTACAGTTCAACTCCGCATTGCAGTTCAGTCCGCAAAGTGCACGCTGATTGCAAATGCGTGCTGCGGCGCTGTTGCGAGTATCCTCAGACAGGGATGTGGGATCACCCGGGTGGTTTTTTCCTTTAGTGCCTGGGTGATCCCACTGCGCGGGTGATCTCAAATCCTTGTCTGAGGATACTCGCAACCGCGCCGCAGCACGCTTTCGCAATCAGCGTGCATTTTGCGGACTGAACGGCAATGCGGAGGTGAACTGTATGATATTTTGGGTACGTTCTTAGATGCCGAGAGTCCAGGGTTGAGCAGCGTTAAGACTGGTCACAACGAGGGGTCGTAAAACTTTTGGAAGTTTCGGAAAAAATTAGAAACTCGGGGAGGGGTCGTAAATTTTTTGGAAGAAATAGTATTTTTTCAAACCACATGGTAAGGTGAAATGAGGTAGGACTAGTCAGTCGCGTGCGAGGTGTATTCATTTTTGACAATATAAACGCAGATTATGTACAGAGAAGCTGTTTGGAAAATTGACACTTTTTTGACGAAATTGACAACTAGACACTAAATAAAGCTCTGAAAATTTTTGGTTCCAGGGGGTCGTAAAATTTTGGGTTTTTTTAATGAAAGTGGGGAGGGGGTCGTAGCCGCGACAAAAATATCCTCAACGGTCTGCTCAAACCTGCGAGAGTCACATTCCAAATGTTGATCACGAACCTGAAACTGCACCTGCGTGTCCTCAGGGGATTTAAATGGGTTCCCCGCGTACAAGGTAAGGCCCTTCAGGTTGCAGCTGCGTTCGTGGGTTGTTTTCTACTTTAATCATGGAACAATGAAGGGTATTCAAAAATATCTGGAGTCCCCACCCCCTTGGTGGTGGTCATTATCTCCTCACGGAGGGGGAGGGGAGCACTGAGCAAAGCACGAGATCTGGAGGGGGTAGCACCAAAGTTGACTTGTATCACATCTCGCGCCGTAGCCTGGTTGAAGTATGCCTTCGAACGGCCCAGCCACCCGACTAGAGGACTATTGAACCCCTTGAGAGAGATGAGCGGGGTTAAGCAGCGTTGTGACCGGCCACAACGTGGGGTCGTAAAATGTTTGGAAGTTTTTCGAAAAAAATAGGAGGGGTCGTAGAATGTTAATTACACGACCCTTTCGCGTCCAAACGTCAGCCGCGACAGAATTACTCTAAAAATATTATAGCAACTTTCGCTCGTTAAAATTTGACACTGAAAAAGCTAAAAAAAGGTCCCAGGGCCCCCCTAGGGGAGATCGTAAAATTTTGGGAATTTTTTTGAAAAAAAATGAAAATTTGGGGCGGGGGTCGTAGCCGCCTCAAAAATCGCCACAACAGCCTGCTCAACCCTGGAGATGAGTCAAGAAGCCATTTGCCGATGCTCCTAATAGAGTCAAAATTCAGAGCTTAACCCGCTCAAATCAAGAACGCATCCGTTTTCCGCGCACACAGCACACCCAGTTAAGAAAGGACCCCGTGCAGAACGAACGCTAACCCCATTTTGCGCACAACGCCGCTCAATGTGAGCCACTACAGGACCTCGCACTCCGTGCAGAACCTTGATAATGAATTCAATAAGGTTACACATACCAGTAAATTTGTAGGTCAGCAGAAGGCGATGAATCTGTTTCCCCCTCGCCAGAAGGTCTCGCGGACCAAGCGGTTCAATCTTCGCCGATGTCGGCTTGTAAGGCACATGGAGAGTACTAAAAAATAATACCTTTGTGAACTGATAATATCAATATGTGAGGCATCCTCACACCGCACAGCTGAAAACCGTAACGCACGCTCGCCACGCGCGGCACGTTTCTTGCGCGGCGTCACGAAATAGGATTTTCATGTTTGTTTCTCTTTTGAGGGTTGCGTTCTATTGCTTAAGATACTATGCTATGTAACAGTGACCTCCCACATTACTCAAACTTGGGAGGGGGAGGCCTCAAGATTACAAGTGGAGCATTCGCGGAAAGAAAAGAACTTATATATTGCCTCTTTTTCTTGATGGATGGAAAGGCAGTCATCCGATTTGACAAATAACGCAAGAGAAACGCAACGTACCTCAGAGAGATCGTAGGCTTGATTTCAACCGGACGGAAAGGAGCGGCCTCAATCCTTAGAGCTGTGTACGGCGCGCCATGAACCTAAAAATGCCTTGGTTGAGAGCAACCACGCAGCACCGTCGCGAAAGTATAAACCCAATTCGAGCGACCAATTTGCGCTTTGAGAGTGGAGAAAAGAAACGTACCATGTTGATGGTAGGAGCCCTCTTGATCCCGTGAAATTTCACTTCCAGATCAACTGGAATCGCATTATGGCCACGCGTCCAGCTGCGTACAAGGCAAATTTCGAGCGTGCGGCATTCGATCACAGGAATAAAATGCTTCCATTCATATTTATCCGGACCCATATTCTAGAACACTAATTGAAAAAAAAACAACAAAAAAAAAAGAAAATTATGCTAAGCTAACTTCAATTACCTTGAAGGTCTCGGTATTCCTAGTAGATTTGCCATCCAGAATCTGCATACAATGCAATGTGAATTTCTCATCTGGCGAATTACGTAAGGTATTCACAACCGTGACCTCTGAGAAAACATGCATCGGAATTATTAAATGTCGCTCAGAGCGCCGACAGAATATAGAAATAAAGTCTGTCCGAATGAGACTGTCCACTAACGCGGTGGGCGTGCGTTAGTGGGATATTATTCAATGTGCGTCTCATATTTCTAATAATCGCCTTCCTCAAAACGCCTCGGCGACGGCCGCTCGACACGCACGCCAGCCGCGTGCGCGGACAGTCTCATTCTGACACGCCGTAGTTTAATTATGAGGATTCGGATAAAAACCATAGAGATTGCTCAGAACGAATTTAGAGTCACAACCAATTTGCTATCACAAAAAACCTTTCCTAGTGATTGCGGCTGTTCCAAAAGAAACGCGCCCTTCCAATGTTACACACTGCCTTTCAAAAGTACGGACCCCCCCCCCCAATAAGCCGTCATTGGCACTGGATTACATTTGTCACAAATGGTATGATCACCTTGAGAAATCGTTTTACCAAGAAAAAAAAACAGTATACAACACTACCGTGCTCAAAGTAAAAAATTACGGGACTAGTAGGCCAGTAAGGTGTGCATCAGGTCGAAGAAGAGGACGAAAAATACTTTTCCTCTGTCGACTGTGACTTCAAACCATTCCCTTCGTGGCAGAAATGGAGACAATCCACCAAGAGAAAAGTTAAGCCGAAGTTAAAATAATAACACTTGTTCCGTCTCTGGAGGCTACTAGAGACCCTGACTCGCAGGGCGGCAATTAGTTTGAGCCACCGCGCTCAGCGAGAAGTATGGCACTGCCCAACTACTGATGGAATTAGAAGACATACCGCAAACATTCGCTCCCATCGGTACATGAATAAAATGACGTTCAGGACGGCCAGACGTAGCTAGGAATTCTCGTTTCAATGAATAATCGGCAACGTCCCTTACTTCTTCAGGAACGATCACGGTAATTGGAACGCTGAATAACGGGCCCAGTTGTTCACAGCCCTCCACATATCCCGAAATCTGGAAAATCATATTTATTAACGGAATATGCCCTCTCCACATTTCAGATACCACTTCGTTCTCGCAGCCTATTTCCGGTCCGCAACTGCACACTACGGTTGTTGCATCACGCGACACGTAATAATCGTGCTCGGAGAAAGGCGAATCGTGCCAGGACTAAGTGGCCCCAGCACGATTATCACGTGTCGCATGATGCAATAGTCGTAGTCCGCAAACGCGGACCGGAATTCGGCCCTGAGAACGACAGTACATAAACTAAAAAAATACAGTTTCGACTTCTACGCATTTGAACAAGTCTACAGTTTGAATTTCAAGGCGGCTGCAGAGCCCGATTTTGACCACAAACACAATATTGAAACTCCCCACGACAATTTGGAAAGAGCTTGCAAATTGGAAACAATTTCCAAAAATGCATATTCATACCTCATCATAGGCATAGTCTCCAGCCTTGAGTTGCATTGGATGGACCTTCAAACGAAAGCTGCCCTCACCAGCCGTTAGGAGAAACGTGCGAGGAAATTCGACGCTATTGGGGGGAATATCGGAGCACCAAAGGGACTTGAGCAATATTTTCGCCATCAAATCCGATTTCACATTGTTGTCTGCAACCAGTAAAAATCATCCCGAAACAGCTTTTGTTGAATTGGTAGACATCCTTGCTCTACCTGACAGCTCCTTGAAAGTCGGTTTGATGGTGACTGTATATTCCTGGGTGTTTCGTGCGTCCCACAGTTCACGGATATAAACACCTGAAATGATTCGATCTGATCCCCCACGCAACGGAAACATGGAAAAATGGGTGCTTTTCGACAGAGTGGAAGATAGTTTATGCGAACTGTTTTGTCTCGACAATTTTGTATGCATCAGATGCGCACTTGGCACCTCGTGCCTACATCTTGCGAAATATGAACATCTCAGTACCAAAGAAAGGACTAGCAAGTCACAAGATGACCTGTTTACGTTACTTACAAATTTAACTAGTCCACGAGTCCCTAGTGCAGGGTAGAGCAGGGCTGCGACTCAGCGCAACGAGGGGTTGTAGAATAATTGGACTAGTTCGAAGAAAAGGAAATTTTCTACAAATATTCTTTAACCATTGTCAACACGGTTGCCGGTTTCCTTTTTTTTTTGAAGATTTTCTTGGTATTTGCGGGTTTCCGGTTTTTTCTAGGATTCATTTTATAATTTTCAGTTTTCCATTGGAATCGTTCAAAAGTTTCCATAGGGGGTCACAGAGCTGCAGCGACAGGTGACTGATCGCCGAACGTCAGCCCTGAAGCGGCGACAAAATTTTTCCAAACATTATCGTCGCCTCGTCAGTTGCCGCTCGCTGGCAGTAACGCAGGACCGTCGCAGCGTCAAACACTCTGCAGTGTCCCGTCGTCGGCTTTCCGGCCGCGTCGGTCGCTCTCGTCGCAGCATGTGATCGATACTGCATCACCCAGCGTTGTTCGTCGCTCCGAGTAACGCAGCGTCTTCAACTCTGCAGACTCCTATAGGAGATTTCGAGGAGCTAAAACAGGACTTCCGGCGATTTCCGGAACGTTGGGACAGGTATAGCTCAAAATGTTCCCCTTGAGGTTATTTGGCGTGCTTAGTCCGAATCTGAAGTCCGTCTATTCAATTTTGACAGCTTGCAGCAGATTACCGTGGGTATACGGTAGTTTGGGCAAGGTATCAGATTTCAGTCAAAATCTCTATTCAGAGGTTATTCGGTGTGCTGATTACAAAACCGATGTCTATTTGTCGAGAGGTGATCGTTTAGAAAAATTGACTTCTTTTTCAAACTTTTGGTCTCCGCCCAAAAATTGGCGCCACGGCCTGCTCAGTCTTGCCCCTGGTGAGAGCGAAAATTGAAGAGGTGGAATCACAAAAAGTTTTGTGCGGCGTGATTTTAGAGTAATTATCGCAGTTCCGTGTCAGCTGATGGCAAATTCGTGAAAAGTTTTCTATGATAACCTGTTGAAACGGACTAACCTCGCATCTCTCTATTTGACTGTTTCACAGAAATGCTGATGCCGGTCACATCCAGTGGAAGAGGAGAAAGCTCCTTCGTCCTCGTTATGTGTGAGTACGCGTTCAGCACCTGGAAAAAATTCATTAAAGAAAAAATTAATCGCGAAATCAATGGACTGCGTGGTCTGTACCTGTATTAATCCCTGACCATTATCGAACTGCGTGGACCTTTTCTGTGCCATATCCTGACTGCTATCCGATACCTCATTCACAGCTACCGAGGATTTCATACCGTGTGTGGTCCACTCAAGCGCCAATCGAAGCATATGCGGCGTCCATAGAATTTCATCAGCGCGCAATTGCGACATTAAGCACGCTGAAGAAGTCAGCAGTGTCGAGGTGCATCAACAATGATGAAACCAATGGAAGAAGTACCTATGGCACCCGTAGCATTCGGACAACTCATACTTGTTCCATTCATCATCTCCACCGCTTTACGAGTATACCTTGGAACGCCAGCAAAGGCAGCTCCTGGGGCACAAATTGAAACACCCAATGATCCATCAACACTAAAGAAAACATTAAGTCACACCCCAAAAACGAAGTCGATTCCTCAAGCTCTCACGGAGGAGGAAGGGGATGTGATTCGGCCTCACAACGCCTTAAACTCGGCAGCTTTCCGAGTGGAAAGACTTCTGAGCAGCACTACATACCACTGTTAGAAGCGGTCAAACAAACGCGACCAAGTGCTGCAAATGGGCAAAAACTTTACGGCACCTACATCGCTATGGTTGCAGCACGTGCGTGGTGGACCTATTGGCGTCCAAAACGTCACATGATCGAGGTAAACACCTCGAATGTTACAGCCCGTGCTCTCAATTGGCGAACAATACGGCCACGTGCTCTGAGGGAGCACGCGGCCTTGTTGTCATCCAAGCCGCATCATAGTCGAGTTGAGAGCATAAAAAGGTCGAAGAGGGTCCCGCAAGACGTGAGTTGACTTCGCGAACAGGACTTTCGACCATATCCGTACTGAAGCAACATAACATGAGCCTCAACACGCGTTCAACTCGGCAGTTTTCCGAGTGGAGAGACTTCTTGGCAGCACTATGTGCCACTGTTAGGAGCGGTCACATCAAAGCGGTGCAAATAGGCGAAAACTTTGCCACACCTACGTCGCTATGGTTGCAGCAAGTGCGTGATGGACCTATTGATGTCTCAAACGTTATATGATCGAGGTGAACATCTCGAGTGGTACAGCCCGTGCTCTCATTTGGCGAACCATACGGCCACGTGCTCTGAGGGAGGACGCGGCCGTGCAGCCATCCAAGCCGCCTCGTAGTCGAGTTGAGAGCATGAAGTGGTCGAAAGGGGCCCCGCTGGACGTGAGTTGACGTCGCGAACAGGACGTTCGGCCATATTCTCACTGAAGCAAAAAAATGGATTGGTTAAATACAAACCAGGGCCCACGCGAACTCCACGGATACATGCGAGGCTCCACATAATCGGACACTCCATATAGGGTCTCCGCTTGTTTCGGAGAGATCTTTGCTGCGACGCCTAAATTAAAACGAACATAAACAGGTCAACAATGCGTTTTACTTTTGTTGAGAAGTATTTTGTAGATCAGATACCTATCACTCCAGGTGTAGTTCCTCCGGGCGAGCCGATAGTAGACAAAGCTGGACCGCTGTTGCCGGCAGATGCCACAAATGTGATTCCATGTTCTTCTACGATCCTTTTCAGCTCTTCAATGACACGCCTCAAAAAGTTCAAATTCGCGACTGATGTTGTAATTCCAATGAAATGTAGGACCTTCCAACTAGTGGGAAAATTAACGCTCATGTTATGAAGTCTCTCACTTACTTTACTACATGCATCTAAGCATGTCAACAATAATATAGAAAAAAATTAAAAAAGTAGCCAAAGAGAAACAAAAAAACAGAGAAATGGCTATCGAGAAAACAAATCAAACAACAGTCAAGAGTCATAAACATGACTAGGATGACTCGCTTGGAAAAGCTTCAAGACCGAAGATGGCGCTGCAGCATTAGATGAAGCAGTATCGATTGCGCAGTGACGCTGATCGATATTCATCACTTTAGGCTTGTTGCGACGCCAGGCGGCGAACGCTAATTCGAAGTCATATAAACATGATAATGCCTATGTACAAGATCTCCGTTCAGATTTCTTTGGAGCTGATCCCAACAGCACTCAAAAAGCTGCAAAACGCCTTGAAGGTCAGGTTTAAGTGATCGCTAATGAGTTCATGCCCAGTAATGGTAACTCCGGGTAAGATGCCACGAATCGACAAGTCACTTGCCATGTGTGAGATCTCCGTTTTTTTTTCAAAACGAGCAAAATATATGTGAGGGCAACTCTGCTCTGCCCTCAAAAAGAGGATAGACTGCCAAACCCACTTGGACTAGTCTGCGAACTCAGCGAAAGCTAGATCCGTCCCCAAGTTCATCCCATAGCATATTTTAATGTTTCTTCCTCCTCAACCTCTCCCTCCATTGTATGCGGCTCCCGTGAAAAAAGTTGAGAATGACGAGAAGGATAGGCGACTTGAGAGAACACGTCCACAGGATTAAGTCATATTCTGAAGGTCACAACTCTGATTGTAGATGGTTTAAAGGAATTTGAGAGACACCACTGAGATTTTCTCGCAATCCTCTTCATGATAGGAGAAGAACTGCCGAAATGTCGTACGTCCGTGCCGTGGCATTGTGGAGGAAAGAAGACCACCTTCGTGCAAACCGACGTGAACTCCTCCGCGAAAAGGTTTTTGTCATGGGAGAGGTGCTGGGTGGCTGCATCTCTCCTGAGGATGCTATTACAAAGAGCCGACGTCGAAAGCAATCCAGGACCAGCTCAGATGAAGAACCCATGTGTCATATGCGACAGGAAAGTCACTTAAAGTGAAACCAGCGTCCAATGTTTCGGATGCCAAAGGTGGGTGCAGGGTTGAGCAGGGTTTCAACTCGGCACAACGGGGGGATCGTAAAAATTGGGAACGCTTCAGAGAAAAAAGAAAATTTGGGGGTCGCAAAATTTCCGGAGTAAAAGTAATCTTCTTCGAAATAGTCAAAAGCGTAGAAGAAGAATGCATTTTAAAGTTCTTCACTAGTCACTCAAAAAAGGTTTTCAATCTATGGGGATCGTGAGAATTTTGGGAATTTTTGCAAAAAAATTGGTCAATTGGGGGGGGGTCGTAGCTCCGCCGAAAATTGGCGCAACGCCCTGCTCAACCCTGGGTGGGTGCACCTCTCTTGTTCGGGTCTCAGTCCTGTTAGGCACCACGATTCTCCCTTTGTAACTCCAACTCCTCATCTGACCACCGCCCTCTCTCGATTGTTCACATCAATCTAAATGGTCTTCGTGCCAAGCTTTCTGAATTATGTCTCCTTGCACGTACTCATTACCCGGATATTATCATGGTTCAGGAAACCGGACTCCCTCCCTCTGCTACTTCTCGATACCCAAATGTTCCGGGCTACACTACATATCATATTCCAAGATCATCTCTTGGGGGCGGAGCGTCTACTTTTGTTCTATCCTCTCTTCCCTCTCACTCAATTCCAAACACTCCTGATGATGGTACTGGCTTAACGCCACCTGCTTTAGTGATGGAGCAGTGAGCCTGAAACTTACTGCTGGCTTAGGGGCGCTGGCGTAAGCATGCGGGAGCGAGTGGGCGAGGGCGCGCGAGAAAGAGCGTCTGTGAGCGGCCGACGAATCGTGTGCCCACGATGACCATCGAGTTTGCGTAATCGCACGCTCTCGCCACGTATGGACGGAGCCTTATTCTGGCATTCGTAATAGGTCTTCCCTAAATTTAGGACTTGCAGACTGGAGCCAATTCAGGGAGCTTGAACTGCGCCAAGCGGCTTATTATCCGTGGAATGGCAATGCGCATCAGAAGGAGCGTCACCTATCTGATGCCATCCGGAAGGCGAAAAAAGCTGCCACCCCTGAAGGTCTTGTCGAGACCTTTTTCCCCAATATCAGCATGAATATACTGAAGACGATAAGGACCAGAGACGCTAAGAGAGCTGCAGATCATTTAGACCCGGATATCGTTGTGCTGGATAATGAGATTAAGAAGGACCTTTACATGCATAAAAAGGAATCCTTAGAGAAGTTCACCGAGAAAATGAACTTCAAGAGTGATGTCGTGGCAACATGGAAAGCTTTGAGAAGGATCCACGGCAAGAGCACCTCTGCCAATAATTCTACCATTGATTCGACGGCGAAGTTTTGAAAAAAAGAAGAAGAAAGATAACAAAAAAATCCTCTCTGTGGCTGCAGAGAAGAAGAGCTGGAATATGCTCCCCTTATCGGAGAAAAATTACGGTCTGAAGCTGCGGACAACCGCCGTTGTGATAGGCCCCTCTTGCAAGATCGTGCTGAGAACACGATGTCTCGAAACGAATTTCATCTAGCTGCGTGTGCAATTATCCGCAACTGCGGACTGGAACTTCGTTCCGATAGGGACAGTACGTGTATACTCGGCAAACAATTATTGTCAAAATAACAATTTCGCCGAAGTGTGAGCTAGCTTACTATAAAGGTATAAATAATTTGTTACTTCAATGGAAGCAAACTGACGCACCCACTATTCGGATAGTGTGTTCCTTCGCCATAAGACATATTGACGATATCCACCTTCATTTCAACACAATAGTTGAACGCCCTAATCATAGAAGTGCCTGTTTCCATGCCATTCACACGTGAGTCAGCGATCATTAGTGATACAATCTAGAATAGTTATATAGCATTTAAGCTACTATATCCTCTGTTTCGATAGCACATTTAGTTTGATCCTAAGCGTGTTTGTGCATAGCGAGGAGAAAGACAGCGAGAAAGCGTGAGAAGGAGACGCCGCATACGCGGGCACACGCACGCGATCGACAGCAGTAAGCTCCACTTCGAAATAGAGGATATGTACAACATAAAGTGGTTAGGTGTAATCACGACCTTTTGATCACGTGTGGTACATCGATCGAGAGCCCAACTCTTCTTCTAACAAATGAAATAAAGTTTATCGCTACTCGAAAAACTCGGTCAGCTCAGAATTTCACATCAAAATGTAGAAGTTACATAATACAGTTAACATGGTTGAATATTCTTCGTTATCGTCCTCCTATTGATCAAGGCAGTTAAAAATAATGTAACATTTGAACCCTATGGAGTCTGGATTACAGTGAAACTAAAACGGGTTTACGGCGTATCTCCAATGGGGCAAAAATCACATTTTTGTAAAATTATTTAAATAATATAATTTCTATCATATCACCATTCTCCAATATTTTCGACACCTTACTTTATATTTATAGTTGATGATGGCGGAAGCACAGCTAAAAACGAGCCATAGATGGCCCTATACGGCATTCAAACTTGTACTATGCCCAACCCGCCTATAACCTTGTTGGCCGCTGAGGGAGTGGGCGGGTTGGGCATAGCACCACCAAGTTTGACGGCCGTGTGGGGCTATTTATGGCTCGTTTTTAGCCGATGCTTCGCAATTATTGTTGCGATGGATCCAGGTATATTCGATTTTCAGTGAACATTCGAAAACCGTTTTTATCGTGAACACTGGTGATAATTGCGGCATGAAAAAACTGAGCTGCAGAACTAACTGCGCCGAAGCCGAAGCGAATCTCTCAACTAATTCGGAACAAAACGGGCACCTTGACTGCTTACCACTTAACTCACTTGCGAATATGACTGCGGATCTAAATCTAACGCTTTTTCGCCATATTTTCATCACTAATGACACGTTATATTCCGGTCTTTATTCTTCAGGGAACGCGTGAACTTTCCCTCTAGCTGAAGCTTTCAGGTTTTCGAAATAGAAGAGCCATTCGAAACGCAACACCTCAATATGACCCCAAATTCGGGCCAGGAGGGGTCGAAATTCCACTAACTCCACTCACTTTCTGACGCTAACTGCAGCAGACTCACTAGAAGGTAGCGTTACAAGCGTTACATGACCACAGGGACTTCAACCATGACGAAGACTTCAAATTATGTACAGGTGAAAAAACATTGAAGAACAAGCCTTGGCTCCAGGCGCGAGACCATTCAGTTCCGGTCTATCGGGGAAATGCCCTGCGGCAATGTTGGCCACATGAGATCCATGAGCTCCAGCGGGCACGCAGATGACTAGGCGGTTGCCGTTTTCTTCGACACGGAACGTGTAGTTCGCCACATCTAAAACATAACCAATATGAGAAGTTGTCATAAGATACAGCTTTTCTTCAAAACGCTGCATAATCATACACCCTAGAAAATGACATGGCTGAAAAAACGAATTCCTCAGCCATATCGCCAGCATTTTTTTAGAGTCTACGCCTGAAATAAAAGCGGAAGACAGGATTTCGCTCCACTGCCCCAATTTGAATGCATTTCATGTTTTTTAAATTATTTAAAACCGTTTCGAAACCATATAAACATTACAGAGAACAAGTTTATATTATATTCAAAACCAAATACATAACCGTCGAAGAGGTTGAAGAGTGCACTGATTTCTGACTGACACTGAGAAATATCCGTGATGAGGTTGGTAAATATCGTGAAGAACTAATAAACTTCCGAACTTTAATGAAAATGTCCTAGCTTTCGAATTGGCACTTATTTTCGCAAGCGTTCGTATGGTTCTGGAACGATACGAAATAAACAATGGGTTGGAGCTGGGCGAAGGAATGCAAGCTTGTACTTCACCCTGATTCTAATCGGGGAACCTGAAAAAGAAAATGGCGATCAGGGTAAAGCGGCTATTGACCCGCGGAAAAACAAGGGGCGCAATAATTTTCAGAAAAAAAGATATTTGTCAGGGGCTCCGTAAGAGAAAAATTGGGGCGAAAATGGTGAAACTGCCGCGAGGCTCGTCAGTTCGCTAAGGAGTGTAGTGTTACTGCCGAAAAGATACAGAATAAGAAACAAAAAAAAAAGATTCTTGCCGAAATATCCAATCCCATGATTTTCGAAAAAAAAACTCTCTGGGACAAGAAGAATGTGAAAATTTTCGACTTTTTTTCGAATTTAGGTAACCAAGGCAAGGGGACGTACTCTTGTTCTCGGAGCCCGATTCCGGTCCGCATTTGTGGACAGCGCTGTTGCATCACGCAATAGGATGATAATTGCGCTGGGACCTACCGGTCCCGACACGATTCACCTTCCTCCCGGCGCGATTATCAAGTGTCGCGTGCAACGATAGCCGTAGTCCGCAATTGCAAACCATAACTTGGCTTCGGGAACAACAGCAACAACGTCGAGGTTCAGAGTTGTTATCTGGGTTTCGACTCACACCACTTAATTACTCACTTCGCAATCGAAGCATGAACTGCTTGTACACAATACGAAGTCAAAATAACTTCTAAAATCATCGTCTACATAAGATCTCTATCGACCATTTCAGATGTGAGATGAGTCTCCCAAAATACGCAAAAAGGGACGAACTGATGAAGCTCGTGATTCTCCCGTATTTTTTTCCTGATTTTTTCTAAAAACTCGAAGTCCGTGTTTGTTGCAGATATGTATTATGTAGATCTCCGCTCTAACTTGAATAAGGAGACATCGCTTTCTCTGCGAATTGACGAAATTCTCATGTCACCACTTATCTTCTTTTTTTGTGCTAAACGTTCCCCAGATTTGTCGCACAAGGCGTTGTAGCATTCTCAGCAAACTTTCGGAATGTATTCTACAAAACGCCTTCTTGCTGCCTTCATTCCCACAAAAAAAACGCTCCCTATCGCTCTACAGCTTAGAGTCAATATTACAAAGTAATTAGTGACGTTACTAAGACATACCTCTCTCCGACAGAATGCTGTACTCTCCGGCTACCCGAAAATCAGCCATGGGTTTGCAGGTCGACAGGCGACCACGGAAAGATGTATCGATGCAGGCCCTAAGAATCGCAACATAGGTTTTAAAAAATTTCGAAGAAACCGTTGCATAAAGCCGCACATACATCCACTTTTCGCCATCATGCCAGACCACACAGTCAGCCACAGGTCCCTTGTCCTCGAATTTGTCAGCTGCCTTCAGGAAATCCACTTGGCACGCGAGATTCTCCCTATCTTGCTTATCAGCCTGTAGGATTACATTTATATGGTTCAGAAAACGAACGTTTCTTCTCTTGAAATATTCTTTATTCTCGTTGTTCTTTACGCTGATGTAATGTTGGGACCGCACGAAGAGGAAGCCGCTAAGACGTTTGCTTAAAGATATCTGCTCAGGCACAAAATATGTACTGATGCCGTGCAAGTTTCCGAGGGATGAGTGGATAACTCGCCTGGGGGTGAGAAGGCACCACTTTCGCAAGAACAAAACCCATCGTTCGTGATGGCGTCAGGGAATATTGATCGCGAAACCGCCTGGGGGTGACAAACGCAAAAATCGCGAACGCGTTGAGGTCGTGTTGACGCGTTAAACAGATGTGATGATTGATTTGCACACACGTGCACGAAATTTTTGCCTGTGAATTCGTCTGGGGGTGACAGCACAGAAACCGCATGATGCGCTGCGGTCGCGCGGCAGTCAAATTGATGACTTTAAAGCCTGGAAAATTAGGCTACTCGCTTGGATAATGGTAATGCTTATGTGGGAGCTTTGCTGTTTCGTTGCAATCCTCCACACCTTTGTCTGCGGTACAAGCGACCTCATAACTATTCAAGACTCCTGTAGTATAGAATAGTGGTAAAATGGACAAAATGGGGGTGATTTCGGGACCAAATGACGTCAGGATGAGTGCATGATGCCGTTCACCTTTAGGGGGTGATTTGAGGATCTAATGACGTCATCAACGCGTCGCGCTGGTGGGGTGAGGCCTTTTTCAGAGTGCGATCGCTGATCGCAGCGATGACATGTTTTGAATACAGATCGATGTGCGACGCGATCTCGATCGATGCACATGTTTATCATCCCATCGCGTCGTGCAGTGATCGAACTCTGAAAGAGGCCTGATGCCATATCCTATTAAGGGGTGAGTTCGGGCCCTCATGACGTCATCAACGCGTCGCGCTCAAGGGGTGATGCCGTTCACAATTGGGGGGGGGAGTGATGTCGGGGACCGATGACGTCATTTAAGACTCGCACGCGAGGGGTGATCCCGCTCCCGAGCACGGTTATCTCGGCGTAGTAGGTGCTTTTATTCGGGAACGGAATCAGAAACGGCATGGGAATCGAGGAAGAATGCCTGAGTGGCCACGATTGCCAAAAACGGTGACCTCTACAAGGAAATCGACGCAGCACATCAACGCTTAACATGAGGGATGAGCCAGAATCTGCTAACGCCTTCTCAAGAATCAATGGAAAGTCGACCTCGACTGTATGGGCACATAATGAGAACGCTAGATTGTGTTGTACAACAAGCTTCAAAAATTCTTCCAAATCCCGTGTCGAGACGACCGGCTCGACATGGATGGAAGTTCCAGACGGAAGTGGTGAAAAAGAAGTTCAGATTGTGACTGAACTCAGCTAGAACATAATCATGCCGGAACCTTGTGGTACTAGCACGATAACCCACGATTCCAGCACAATTTTGAAAGGTGAGCGTGTGTGGACGTCCGCAGATGCAGACCGGAATTTCACTCCGACAATGACAGTGCAACAAGCTCTAACAATGGAGACTTGCCATCCGGTGGCGATTTGGAAAACAATGTTGTCGTTCCTGTAGGTCTGTGACAGTACATAAATGACCCGTGCTTGAAATTGGCTAAATGGCTGTAGGGATTCCAGAAATGGCGTCCTCCCATCGGGGCTATTTTGGGGCATTCAAGAAAAAATTTCGGATTCGGCTCGAAACTTTCAACTGGGGAGTTATTTAGGGCGCTAAACCCGAATCTGGGGTCTATTCCTCTCCAGACTTAGGGTTACTGTAGGATACGGTAGTCATAATTCCTTTCAACTGGCGTTACTTACATTAAAAATTCGAAAATCGGAAATGAACCTCAAATTCGTGTACAGCGTCCCAAATAACACCTACAGTGAAATTTTGAGTGAAATCTGGGACTTTGCGCGAGCTACCGTAAACCCACCGTAATTTATCGAAAATCGATAAACGGTTTGCAGATTCGTGTAAGGCAGCCCGAATAACTCCTATGTACAGTTTACCACAATGTTATAAGGACATGGTGCGGTTGCGGTCACACACTAAAACTACGGTAGAAGACGCCACATTTCATTATCGATCGACAGCACAGCATATTTTCTAGGTAATTTACGGTTTTTCTTGTTTTCTCTGGCATTATTTTTGTTTCTGACTCTTATAATATTACGAATAGGGGATTTTCTTAAAGTGCGAGAGGAATTTTCCATTTTTTTCAATTTCAAAACAGAACTTGAAAAAAAAACGCTTCGAAGCTCGAACAAAAGGCTAATTTCCCTCACGCACTAGGAATAGTCCCTATTGGCAATATTTAAACAGTCAAAAGCAAAAATAATGCCGAAACAAACAAGAAAAAAAAAGAAGAACCGTAACTCACCCCTACTGTGCTGCCGATCGATAATGCATCTTCCACCGTAGTTTTAGGGTGTGACCGCAACCGCACTATGTCCTTTTAACATTTCGGTAAACTGTACAAGTTTTGAGGCGATCTGATTGTAGCATTGTTGAAATCGTTAAAAGTCGCGCTTGGGCAGCAAATTTTCCCCCATTACGTACGGACCAAATCAGATGAAAATTTTCAAGTATTGACAAATGCGCTTCAGATTCATAACCAGAACCCAGAACAACCCCAAGAAACAAGTTTTAAGCTCCATCCGATGCAATTTTTTGAACCCCCTAAAAATTGTCATTCGTGTACTGTACCCCCTTTCTCTTGGCAAAGCTATGGAAATGCCCACTTTTGGAAATCTCCTGTGAATCTCTGAGGCATAGAGCCGATTTTGAGCACAAAATATTGGAGCACTGGCCTCCTAAAGCATATTAGTTAGTGTTGCATCTCGAATCTCCACATCGAGTGTGCAAGTCACTTGTAACTAAGTTACGTCGTAAGGTGGTCGCCCGACTAGGGAATGATCCCAGCACAAATTGGAGTTCCGAAAAATGGGGCGTTGAGTTTTGTGGGGAAGTAAAAAGAAACAATATAGTTTTGCAGATTTCCTTAGTGCACATGGGTAGATCAAAAACTTCGAAAACAGCACATTTTTAGATAACAGAAATTTGAACACTCCCAGCCCGAACTTTGTCTAGTGGGGGGGGGGGGGGAATTTGAAGCGCTGATCACGAATATAAGGTCCATTTTCAGTTTCTCAAAGGATTACTGTAAAATTTCAAGTTTCTCATGAGACTTCTGTATGTTACAGTCGGAAAAGTACCAATATCTACAGTAACCTACCGTATTTTTTGAAAAAAAAAGACACTGAAATCGGACCATATAGTGTTCAGCGTTCTGAATTACCACCCTGGGCAGAGTTTGAGCCGGAAGCGATCAAATTTCTTCAATTCAAGGTAAAAATCGTTTTTTGTCGTTTTTGATCTACCCAGGTGCATTGAGGGAATTGAACCAACTTCAAATTCCTTTTTTCCATCTCCTCCACAGCATTCATCAAATCATTTTTTGAACTCCAGCTTGCGCTGAGATCAGTCCCCAGTGCGTGCAAACTGCCCTCTATCAGAAAACCAAGGTCGTAAGGTCAGTGGCATACATTGTCGCTGTGACATTTAGCACATATCGTGGCGGGGCCAGCATCGGAGCAATGACACTGGCCGCCGTAGGAACAGTTGTCGCATGTCCGCCGCAGCGACGTGTCGTGGAGGGCTGACATACTGCGAATGTGCCGATGCCTTTCGCTGCCACTGTCGCTGTGCAGAGCGACGCGACCTAGTGTCGCAAAACTATACCATTGGCCCAAAACTAGGCGACAATTTCCAAATAACTCATATACATCTAGAGGCCCAGCTGACTGAAGTTTTTTAAATCATGAAGCTTGGGTTTTTCCCAAATAAGCTACGTTTTGACGAAGACTGTGGTCGGCCTACTTTACAATTTACCAAAATGATGTAGAGCGTGCACAGAACGCTTTTAACTACCAATCGATCTGCTCTTCCCTATGTTTTAGAACGTTTATATTACACATAGTTCAAAATAAAAAACTATCAAGTTGATGTTGAATCATGGGCTTGATAAGGTGCAAAACGTCTTCACGTGGCAGGCTTTCATTATGACCGTTGGGTCCTATTACTATAGGAGTTTGGGTCAAATAAGAAGAAGATGACCATAT
Organism: Aplectana chamaeleonis; assembly: GCA_029168955.1. NCBI lineage: Eukaryota > Metazoa > Nematoda > Chromadorea > Rhabditida > Cosmocercidae > Aplectana > Aplectana chamaeleonis. Next base: position 1,527,025 of record JAPDOI010000077.1, read on the forward strand.
TCGGAGCCAGGCGGAATAATAGGTTATATTTATTTGTAAATAGGGATGGTACCAAGGTGAATAGACTGATCCGATTACGACTTATTGATACACTTTAAAAAACACTGTCTAGGGAGTCAGCATATAATATTCAGTTTCAATTCATTAAGGACTTTTTGTGGCCCAATGCGTGGTTTGTGCTCGCGTTCAGGTATCATACGATTACAGATCAACCCAAATGCCTCCTGGGTACATTAGGGGCCACCACTAAACATATGGCTGCGAACCATTCTGTAGCCTCCGGGGCGTCATTTGCGCCGCGAGGAATATGACGATCGATCGGCGCAGGTGACATGCGCGCCGGCTGCTGAGTAGTCCGCACCCGAGTATTTAGCGGTGGCCCCTAGTAGAAACTGATCAAATCAAACTTCAACACTCGTTTTAAGACCAACCACTTTGTCGCTGAATCCTCCCACAGCATCCTCATGCTGCGATAGTTGTCGACGAGCATCAGCTTTCGCCAGCTGTTGAGGAGAATCCCATGCCTCCTTGTTCCAGTCTTCCTAAAAACCCAATCAAATATATTACAGCTCAATTCTATTGATGCATTTATAGATTCACCTTGACATTTTTGAGCAGTGTTTTCGAGTACAACTCGTAAATAGGTTTAAACCCAAGACGCCATTTCCCGGTGGGATTATTCCAAGTTTTCGGAATCTGAATCTTATTTATTGAGTTTTCGAAATTCCGGATCAGCTTGCTTCTTCGAAAAGGAAACTTTATGAACAGTACCTTCAGAATACGACCCGTTAAACCGACTATCACACCATCAGCAGCTGTCTTTATAGTGCTCGTGTCCACGTCGCCCGCACCAGAACAGTCGACGCAATCGATTAATTTGCGAGATCCATCGGTTGTAACCTTGAAAAGGGTCAAGTCATTGGTTAAACCGAATCTTGAATCATTGTCTTCAAACTGTCGATGTTGAGAAAAAGCTATGAGTTTCGTAGTATAGGCTTGCTTCGGAAAGGGTACGGGTATACTGAGTTCAGGGCCCCGTCATAGTCGGCGGATCGGCTTCAGCCAGCCAGGTCAATATGCAGATCAGAAAATCTCTGTTGTGGCCGGACTGAGCACGTATGTGACCGTCCCGGTCGATACGAATACACTGCTCCTTCAGATCAAAAAAATCCCTCCATGTGGCCGGACTGAGCCCGCCTGCTCCATGCTGATGCGGCTGTGACCGGCCCGGTCGATACATCTGCAATGCATTGCTTGCTGAGATTAAAAAATCCCCAGGGTTTTGGTCGGATTGAGCCGACCGTAGTGCGCTCGATTGCGCCTGCCTAATCGATTGGCATTCCGCCAATCACTAGAAACGGGAGAGGACGGCTTAGGATCACTAGAGACGGGAGGGGATGGCTCAGACCGGACCTCGGCCGGCTGTTGTGACCGTGCCATTCGATACATAGGAAATGCATTGACGTGGGCCTGAGGAGCAGGTTTCGTCCTGGGATACAATGCCACTCAGATAGTAGAAATGGAGATTTCACGAAAACATCAGCTATGTCGTATAATTTTGCATCGATAAATTTCGACACTTTCTGGTGCCAGCTTTCCAGAATCAAACGCATGATTGAGACTCAGAAGTTTCCAAAAAGTGCTGCGCCTATTGGCATGTGCAGTTACTCTGCTTGGATTACGCCAAACCCAGAATCACGATAATCAGGCTATGTCGTATAGTTATGCCGCGCACTCTAAAATGGGCGGGATTTCAAGCGAGTTTGCGGGCTGTAAGTGGTTATACCAATAATAGCCCCACACTTTTCCTTTGAAGCCGCCATTGTCAAGCGGGGTTGAAAAATTCGGAACCGGGGGTGGAGGGGGGGGGACGCAAAAATTTAGAACCGAAAATGACGGTTATTGGGGGGGATCGCGAAAATTTCAGGAACAAAAAAGAAAATTTGGTGAAGCTGTATCCCGAAAATTCTCGAAATTTTTGATCACCAAGGGGAGCGATTGTAATATCGCTTAGGTTTTAGACGCTCGAGCCTGACTATTGAACGAATTTTCGGCGCCCGACAGTTTTACTAATCAAATATATTGATTATTTTGGTTTTCCAAACCACTCGAATATCCGAAAAAAAAACCTCATACTCCGATTTCATGAACAAATCGAGAACTGGAGAATCGCAGAGATTTGGGATTTTAAAAATTTGATGGTGGGAGGGGGGTCGCTCCGATTTCGAAAAATTACGCAACGCCCCGCTTGACCCTGGACGCCGCAGTAAGTTGTAAGTTCGGTAATCGCCCAAACAAAAACACTTGAAGCCCTCGCTTTCTGCACCCCCCCCCCAGCATGCAGTTTAAGCAAAGTTGTGCCCAGGCTTGGATACAGGGTTGAGCAGCGTTGTGACTGGTCGCAACGGAGTCGTAAAATTTTTCAAAATTTTGGGAAAAATGAAAATTTGGGAAGGGGTCGTAAAACTTTTGAACAAAAATAGGATTTTTTCAAACAACATGGTAAGGTAAAATGAGGTAGGAATCGTCCGCGAGGTGTATGCGTTTTCAACAATATAAAAGCAGATTATATACATAGAAGATGTTTAGAAAATTGACACTCTTTTGACAAAACTGACAATTAGACACTGAAAAAAGCTTTGAAAATTTTTGGTCCCAAGAGGTCGTAAAACTATAGGATTCTTTAAAAAAAAGGAAAATGGGGAGGGGTCGTAGCCGCGGCAAAAAACGCCACAACGGCCTGCTCAACTCTGCTTGGATATTACGAGCGATCTTTGTACAATTTATCCTAAAGCTGCCTTTTTCAAAAAACTCGCAGCTGACCCGACATGGTCAGAAAACTCTAACGACCTGAAGAGTCTGGAAAATCATTCAAAGTCGAAAGTCTAAGTGAAAACCGACTCATAAGCAAGTTATCCGTATAAAGTTAGGCTCAAACTCAGGCTGACTTCATAAATGTCTAAGCATAGAGTCGTAAAACCTTTATGAAAACATTTATGAATTCAGTCTGAGTTTCAGCTTAACTTTATACGGATAACTAGCATCAATGGGCGCCGAGCAAAAGTGCTGTTCCAGGGACATGTCTCTAATAGCATCCCGATCACTGCCGGTGTCCCTCAAGGAGGAGTCATATCGCCTGCTCTGTTCAGACTTTACCTGGAAGATTTGCCCGCCCCCCAAAGGACATCAAAGTCGTTGCGTATGCGGATGATATCACCATCTTGTTCCGGGACAAAGACATTAATGTAGGTGCACGCAAGATCAATAGCTACCTCATCGTTCTGAAGAGCTTTCTCGATGATATGATGCTCACTGTCTCTGCCGCTGAATCATCTGTGTCTGTTTTCTCCACTGACCCTAAGGAATACTGTGCTCACCCCATTGGGAACTGGGAAGACGCTCGTCTGCCTGCCGCACGTTTCCCGAAGCTGCTTGGTCTAGTATTGGATACTTCGCTGAGGTTCCATAAAAACACTGAGCAGAAACAGGCTACAGTGAGAGCTAAGCTCAACGTCTTACGAGGTCTGGGCGGTACCTCGTGGGGAAGCAGTAAGGATACGATCCTGAACACGTACAAGGCAATCTTGCAGCTGGCGTTGGAGTATGCAACACCGGTATGGCAACACATAGTATCGGATTCATCGTGGACAAAAATGCAGCGAGTTCAAAACGCTGCACTTCGGATTGCCACTGGGTGTGCAAAGAGCACTCCAGTGGAGCATCTTCATGCTGAAGCCCGAATTCTGCCAGTTAAGGAGCACTGCCAACTCCAAGCGCAGCAACTGGTTATCAACATTGTCGAGCAGCCGGACCACCCATTAAGAAGAATCATGAATCCCGTGAGAGAGATACATATCAGCCTTTTGCGGATGCTCCCGAGAAAATCAATATGCAAAGATGGACGGACTCCCAACTGGGTCGTCTGCGTCTTTTACGTGCGGAGCACATCAAGTTCGTCAGGGATCACTTGAGTAGAATGACCGTCAATCCCATATTGGGGGTCGTACCACCTGTAGTCAGCAACACCGAGATGGAACTCGGTAGGCGGGCTAGAAGTACCCTTGCCTCGTTACGTTGCGGTCATTCCCCTGTGCGAATGTTATACTTGCATAAGATCGATCGCAGTAAGCCTGACGAGTGCTCGGACTGTGGTAGCCGTGGCCACACAACTGAGCAACTATTTGATTGCTCAAAGAGGCCTAGCACTCTGACAACAATGGATTTGTGGACAAAAAATCCGGTTTCAGTCGCCCGTTTTTTGAACCTTTGACAAAAACCTTCCTGCGGCTGCAAAGAAGAACAAGAGAGTCGTAAAACCTGAAACTAAAACAAACCTGTAATTCAGGCAATGACGGGTCCACTCCAGTATCCAATATGGCGATGAGGATGCCCCGACCGTCGGCACTGGGTCCACACTCCTCCAAAAGTTCATCCTAAAATCACATTTAAAAAATCTATGCAAGATGAGAAAATTCACACATTTTGAAAGTGTACCTGCTGGCTGTCCTCTTTAACAATGAAAACATCGTCAGGAAAGGACGTTACCTCAGAAACCTCAGAAACAGGCATCATTTCCACCTGAAAATAGAGGAAGTATGCACTCGCTACTCAGATCCGTCATACATCTTATCTGGAACCAAATATCATGTAGGATGGTAATCTGGATATTACCAAATTCGAATCATCGTCAGAGTTTGAATAGAAATGTTTAATCAAGTTACTTGCGAGTTACCACGACCAAATCATGTTACTTGCGGTCAATCCGGCATAGATAACTCACTTGCAAGCCCGTACCCCTATCTGTGACATTGCACCCGTGACTTTTGTGAATTGCAGAAACGAAGCAAACCCATGCCACTTACAAGGAGTTAAAGACCCCACCGCCAGCTCCGCGTCAATGTCATTTACACTTGTCCGGGTGGTCACTCACACAAGTCAAGCCTTTGACCCCTCCTACGACATGCCTCTCGTAGCTGTGGTGGGGGGGGGTGTGAGAGGGTCTCAGTCCTTCCTTTTTGGAGCAAGCATTAGGCTCACTGCTTCATACATGTTTCGTGAATGAAGCCTTGAGCTTCAATTCAACTCAATAGCTTTATCTGGCGACAAAGAAACATACAGAATGTATGTGTTACAGGTTTAAACAAGACAGCCTGGACATGCAGGTAAACAAAGTAGTAGGCAAAGAAACACTCGTACGAATATGAGCACCCAGAATTTAAAGCTTTAGCAGAAAGCACGGCCATCGACCCCATGCAATGACCTGAGGTTAAAATGGGACAGCCTGCTTTTAAAAATCGGAAAATCCGCGGCGTCGACGATCTCTGAAGGTAATTGGTTCGAAATTGTGATGACTCTGAATGCAAAGGAATGCAGCACGTTGGACTTCGACGTAAATCTACGTGCGAGCTGAAAAGCGGGCTGGCGGGGGCGAGTACAGCGGCTGGTGAACACGAAAACACTCTCAAATGAGATGTCGCAAAGACCGTTAACGACTTTATCACACAAGTGTAAATCGAACTCGGTTCGCCGATATCGTAGGGTTTCGATCCCCAACATTTCAAGCCTAGTCGTATAGTCTGGTGCTTCTCGCGTAGGAAATACTTTGACAAAAACGCGTTTTGAGTACCGCCTTTGCACGTTTTCAATTACTTCATCATCCTCGACAGAAGATGGTGACCAGACCTGCGTACAGTATTCTAAGAGCGATGGGCAGTAGACAATGTATGCTTTCCTGTAATGTTCGAGACATAGGTGTTGCAGAGATCTCAGGATGCAATTTGCCACACGAGAAGATTTCTTAGAGATTTCCTTGCAGTGGGATTCCCACTTAAGGTCGGTGCTAATAAGTCTACAGATATTTTTAGCTGCCATAGCTTGGACCAATTGGCAAGCCGGTTCAGGTCACACTGAAGCTCGTGAAAATCGATGGCGGGGTTGCGAAGGGGACGATATGTCTTCAGATCATCAGCAAAAAGCTTGCATGTGCTCGACAATCCGTCAGAAATGTCGTTCACATGAATTAGGAAAAGCAAAGAACCCAGAACGCTACCCTTGGGAACACCGCTGACGATTGGGCAAGGATGAGAACAAAAGTCGCCAATTTTTACTATGAAGTCACGAGGTGTTAGGAAGGAATTCAACCATTTTAAGATGTCACCAGAAATGCTGTAGCCTTCAAGTTTCAGAAGTAGTTTTGGATGACTGACTGTATCAAAAGCTTTAGCATAGTCTATGTACACAACATCAGTTTGGTAGCTTTCGTTCCCAGCCGAACACCAGTCGTGGAACGAGTATACCAGCTGAGATAGCGTTGATCTGCCAGGCAGAAAACCATATTGCGCCGGGCTGAGGAGGTCATTTGACGCAAGATGGGAGAGAAGACAATCTTTGATAATGATTTCGAGAACTTTGCATACTGATGAGGTTAAACTGATGGGCCGATAGTTCGAGACCTGAACAGCTGGTGCCTTTTTCAGAGGCGGGGTTACAATCGCAGTAGCTTGCTGCTAGTGGGGAAGAAGCGGCGGACTTTGAACTCGTTTCTTCATCTCTGAAGCAGCAAGCTGGAAATCTGCACCAATCCTCAACGCTGACAGCAATTTCGCAGACGAAACTCTATACAGGCTCAAACTTAGATCAATACAGGAGAGCAGCAGTCCCTCATTTTGTTGCTAAAAAACGGACGAGGTCCGACTCAGACACGATAGGCTTTCTAATTGGAAACCTCTTCGAATTTAAAGGCTCTTAAGCACCAACACGAGCTGCTCCGAGGAGCACGTGGTCTAATAAAAGAGACTACGTGGCGAAGAAAGGCAGAACTCTTGCCGCACCGTCGTTTCCCGCGCAGCAGCACGCGCTGCTATCGTCATCCCAAAGCAAACGAGGGTCTGGAGGCCCGCCTCTTCCATCGGAGCGGGTTCCACCCAACAAGGATACGGCCATGTCACGGCCCCCACAGCAAGGGGTCACCCCCACCGCAATGTGCGACAAGGACATCATCCTTGACCCGGTCGACAACGAGGGAGCATCTCTCGCTGAAGACCGTGGGAGATCCTCACTCAGCGGTCAGGAATCGTCTAGAGAGTGTCACCTTTCAGGAGCTGCCCTGAAATACCAATGTGCTCAATCGAAAGCAGTCTGGCTCGTTCTTCGTCCAAATTGAATCGTTGTCAAATAAAAAGCGTATCGTGGCCGAATGAAAAGCCAGTGTGTTGCGGCATGTGCTTCTGATTTGGACGGCGATTAGGCCACGTGACGCTCGAAAACCACCGGACCGTTTATCGTCGTCCACAGCGCTTCGTATTCGGAGCGGAAGCCTATCGTCGCCGGAACAGACTCTCCAGGTGTCTGAGTCTCTTGACAGGCTGATTGTTGGTGTTAGTGTAACATCTGTGTTCCAACGGCTCTCCATAGCTACCTCAGCTACACACAAGGGAAGTCATGTCATGCAGTAGATCACCTCACGTTAAAAAAAAATTCTCTGATTGCTTGAACTTACAGGGTATAGAACGGCGAAATTCACTTGGTTCCTACGCGTGCTGGTGCGGAGCGGAGGTCAGAGACAGTGAGAGAGCGTAGGACAGACGGAAGCCTAGGCGACGCGCGCGCCCCTCGCGCCTCGAATGATGTGAATTACGTTTTATAGAGGGTAGTTTTTCAGTTGTCAATTGACTGGTGTTCTCAGAAGCGAATGGCATTTCTTTTGCATACAAATATGTATGTTTCTCCGTCAAAAAAAGAACTCATCGACTGAAATAACTGTCGCTGGCTCGAAGGCGTGACTGTGACATCTGACGCAAAATTCATGCTGTATGTTAGAGATCGAGGGTATGCTTGATTGCTGCCGCTACGCAAGAGATCAAAGCGTGAAAATAGACAGTTCATCGCAGCATTCTCCCTTCCAACGCTCTAGAGCGACCCTCCAATTCCTCCACCTCGGGCCAATACTCGACAAAGTAGATAGCATTGGTCCAACCAAAGATTGGCAATCTTTAGCTCCACTTTGCCGGGTATGTTTTGCAGCACATGGCGCCAGTCCTGGAACGCATTTCGACCACGCAGAGTTGACACCAGCGGTGATTTTCTGAATGCATATACCGTTAGAAAAAACTCTGCATGCGTGATGCCTAAGAGCGTCTGCCTGAGGTAAATGAGTACCGTGAATCTTGATGGTTGCAGACGAGCCAGCATAGTTAACCGAGTACTTGGCTTCGCTCACATTCAGATCGGGAATAATAGGAAATTTCTCTGAAAGCTTCGGGAATCGGACAGACCCTTTCGATATCGGAACGTCAGAATCCATCGGAAATCGGAAAGAAGGAATCGGAAGTATGCTCATACTCGATTCAGACTAAGAAAGAATACTTCAGGTTTGCCTCTGTGTTGCTTTTGGACCGCCGTATGGATCGAAACAGCCACGCGCACACCAATCCCGTAACGGCGGACTGCACACCACATTTCATGATTAGAAGTGTAGTTGATGAAGAACTCGCCCCCAAGCCTATTCTTCCACCAGGGTACAGCGCGCGGTGAAAACAAGGCCAATTTTGCTCAGACCCCCCGTCCCCCAGGAACGTGACTTGGTCAAAATTTCGGCGATTTTCTTAGACCCCCAGGAGTGTGATGTGGTCAAATTTCTGGGGAATTCCTAAGACCCCCCAGGTTTCATGTAAATTGGAAGGCATAATCGAGTTCGCCGAAAAAATTATACCAGTGTATGCCCCCCCACTCAGAGTGGTCCAATTAGTCTCCCGGCGTAGCTCATTGTCAGACCCCCCCTCCTCCACACTCCGCAGCTCAGACCCTCTCTATGGAGCTCCACATATCGCGCCGAACCCTGTCTTCCACCCATCTTTAGCATGGCAGCAACCCGGGGTTTCCCTTTCCTTTTGGAATTGGAAGACTAAGTAGTTGCCTAGAAGTCCGATTTTCAACTTATAAAGGAGACCATTTTCGCTTAGTTCGAGTTGAGCAAAATCAAGAACCTAACCAGGATGCCCCTGCTGATAGTAGCAGAAACTTTGGGTTTTCCTTGCCTAAAGTCAGATCTCAAGAAGTTACAAGCTTAAAACAGTAGATGATCCATGAAACTATAATTATCTTCTTCGCCTAAACGTTGTCCGGCGGTTATTTGCTATGCTGAACAGAAATACAAAGTTCGTTTTCAGGTTTTCGACCGGCTAGAGTATTGTGCTTCTCTGGGCCAAATTCCTGTCCGCATTTGCGTCTCGACACGCTTTGCGGCCAGGGTTGAGCAGACCGTTGCGACCGGTGACCAAAATTTTACGACCCCCCTCCGGGGTGAAAAATTTTAATGATCAAGGTTTTTACGAACCCCCCCCCCTGGGATGGAGAAAAGGCCGCGATACAATACAAGGCGCTTAACATCAAACGTTGATCTAAGAATGTCATATTTCCGAGACCTTTCCGAGTGTTGGGAGATAACCCCAATTTTTGCAAAACTTTTACGAATCCCTCCCCAAAAAATCTATTTTTTTCGAAAAATTTCATAAATTTTTACGACCCCCTGTTGCGACCGGTCGCAAACCTGCCCAACCCTGTTTGCGGCCGCACGCTCCCGAGTTAAAGAAGTTTCCAGCGCCGCAGCCGCCGATCTGTTGACCCCAGGTAGGTTTTGGAATCCAGGAACTAAAAAAATTGCAGAAAATTGTATAGAAAAGCCATATCGAGTCGGCTTTGGCGCTGGAAACTCGACCGACTCGAGCGCGTGCGGCCGCAAAGCGTGTCGAGACGCAATTGCGGACCGGAATTCGGCCCAGAGAAGTACAGTATGTATAATATCATTTTCTAACGTAACCCACAGAAGTCGTTCGAAAAACTGGGAAAAGGATACTCATATTCGTGCTTAGCAAGCCAGATAACATTTCGCAGACAAAGTTCGAGCGAAAATGAAAAATCCTGATTTTTGTGAACCTTTTTTTGAGTCAGATTATACCTTTTTAAGATCTAGGTTTAGGCAGAGTAAACTTACGGTTTCTACTACTATTAGCATGGGCATCTTGGCACGGTACTTCATTTGTCCAAATTGAACTATGCTAAAATGATACCCTTTATTAGTTTGATTCCAACTTGGGTTCACACGTACATTTCAGCCAAAGTTGAGATTGCTTTTAACATTTTTTTTTGCCACGGCATCGAATTTTCTTAATATCAAAACGCTATTATAGGTTTTCAGCTATGAAAGCGATTGGCACACTTGAGATTCAAAAAATTCGCGTCGCATCAAATTCCAAACTTTTGTAGACAATCATCGAAAACGAGAAATTTTCAAATGTGATTGGGCCAAAGGATTTTTCACGGCCAATAACCTTTAATTGTGATTTTATACAAAAAGATTCGATTCTGCAGAAGACCTATGGAAATCCCTGACAACAGGCTCGAGTTTGGAGGCTTACAATTCTCAAACACATCCTTTTATAAAACTCTAGAAATGCAAATCTGGAATTTTTCTGCATGCTCTATATCTAACTATGAGAAAAACGCATCCTGATTCTCAGGCGAACGAACCAAGGGGGAAAGCTCTGGGTGGATAATAACACCAATATGGGATTAACTCCTCAATGAAGGGGACAAAAATTGTCTGAGAGAAAACTGTCGTAGACGACGGAAAAGTGACGCACAAAGTCAATATAACGGCCAAGACAAAATCGGACGAGAAGCTGGATATTCTGTACGCCGTCAAGTTCTGTGCTTTGTATTCAGCTACACAACATACGCAGCGCCCACGCGCAATTTTGTGAACGGCGCCAAAATAATGGAAAAGCAGAATTCGTCAGAGTAAAATTTTCTTGTTATCCTCCGAAAAGACGTCAGACCGGAAACCTGAACCTGACCGAATCTCACTTTATTAGAGTAGGTTATATCTTTACAATGTTAACCCAGACACTCGTGGTTGTGTTTGATTTGATTTGATTTGATTTATTACACGGTAGAACCGTGTGATAGACAAACAACAAAACGAAACACCTAAACGGCAACTGAAAAAGATCAAAGATAGAGGACAATAATAAAGCAGATCGATAAACTGACTACGAGGCAACACCGGCACCATGAAGGGATGAGATCTTACAAACATCGCTCCTGGGAGAACAGATAAATCTCAAGCGCCTTTTTGAATTCAGTGAACTTCCCAACTACCAAGCCTGACCGAAGTAATTTGTTGAATTCAGACCCCGCCCTATTGACAAAAAAGTGCTGTCTTACATTCCGCCTGGCCCCAACGAGGCCCAATTTCACCGGCGCTTCCCTGGTGGTTGACGATCTCAAGTTGAACAGCCGGCTAGCCTTGATACCAGCACTCCCATGAATGATTTTATACATCATTATCATATCAAACCTTCTTCTCCTGTGCTCTAGAGTGGTTAGCCCCAACTTAGCATTTCTGGTGACATGACACACGTTGCGATTAGTCTGAAACCACGATGTCCTGAAGTAAACTCTACGTGTGAAAGTATTCTGGACTTTCTCCAGCGCATCGATGGATCCCTTTTTGTATGGATTGAATACCACCGTGCCATACTCCATAAGTGGACGTATGTACGTTTTATACACCTCAGTCAGGACATTTGCGTTAGTAGTTGAAAGTGCTCGAAACGCGCTGTGCATCATCCTGTTGGCCATGGACGCGACCTGGAGGCAGTGATCATCGAAACTAAGATCATCCTTGACAAGAAAACCAAGGTCCTTAATCTCGCTGACCTCGCTCAACTGCACACCGTCAATAGTATAGAAGCCATTAACTCGCCTCTTACCAATGTTCCGCCATACTGCTAATGTTCCCGTTTATCCCGGGGCAAATGCCGGGTGTTTCGGGTGAAACAGAAGATGTTTTTAAGAAAAACAGGCCCTAAAGAAATCGTCGAAGTGCGATGTCTCGAGATCAGGGTCAAGCAATGTTGGAAATTTTCCAGAGTGGGGGTCGCCACCGAACTCCGAAAATTGGAGGTCGCACCGTAAGATTTTTTCGATTCTTTTCTCGGTTTTAACTCAGATTCACCACAGAATGTTTCTTACACAACCACGAGTTGATCGGATCTGTTTGTCAACCGCTAGCGACCCAAATGTTCGCCGAAATTGCAATTCTCCAAAAAGTGAAAAAGATTTTTTGGGGGCCTTCCAGGGTAATAGACATGGCTTCTATGGGCCGTAACTCAGCGGTTCGGTAAAGAAGAGCCACCAAAAAAAAAGAAGAAAAAAAAAACAAAGCTGCTCCTGGAGATTGAGAAATAGAAAAAATTGCCCATTGGAAAAAAAGTGGTGTAAAAAAGCCGTTATTTTTCGAATGATTTTTTCAGCTTGGGGTTTCTTTTCTAGAGGGCGGCAATCGAGCAGAAGATGCACTGACTGGTTATCAAAAACTACATTAGCTGGCTTTTTTTGAGATTTCTCGCCTCACTGTGTTTTACAGGGTCAAGCGGGGTTGCGAAATTTGCCATGGGAGCAGGGTTGAGCAGACCGTTGCGTGCATTTTCTGCGGAGCTACGACCCCTCCCCTGTTGAATAAAATTTTGCAAAAGTTTTTACGACCCCACCCCTGGATTAAAAACCTTTTTAGCCTTATTTGAGTGACTAATAAGAAAGCTTGAAATGCATACTTCTTCAAAGCAACTGACTGTTTAAAGGAACAGTACTTTCACTCTGAAGTTTTCACGACCCCCCAAAACTTTCATTTTTTGCCTAAAATTTCCCCAATTTTTTTCGACCCCTCGTTGTGTAACCCTGCATGGGAGGTGGGTTGGACGCAAAAGTTTTATCCTGAAAATGAAGGTTAGGGGGGATTGCAAAAATTTCGGACGAAAAATGAAATTTTGGTGAAGATATCCTAAAAATTTCCAATATTTTTGGTCAACTAAGAGAGGAAACGTAGAATTGCACAGGCCGACTTGAAGCCGACTACTGAACGTTTTGCAGCGTCGGACACTTCTAGTAATCAAATATAAGCTGCCAAGAAATCACACCTCGAGGGGAGATCGCAAAAATGTTGGATTTCGAAAAAAAATTGATGGTGCGTGGGGGGTCGCTCCCATTCCGAAAACTTACGCAACGCCCCGCTTGACCCCGATGGTTTCACCAGATGGTGAGTAGGGGAAAAACCCAAAAATTTTTTCTTCGAAAAAATCCAGTTAATGTAGTTTACGACAACCAATCAGTAGATGCAACCAACTGCACCTCTTCAGAATTCAAACTTTAGGTCGCAAAGGCCATTTGGAAGGAAACGGCTTCCTTACACCACTTTTCCCAACGGGCATTTTTTTCCATTCCTTGCTATACATGAACGGCTTTGCTTTTTTTCTTCATCACTGAGTCTACAGGCTATACAACGTCGAAATCCCCATGGTTCCTACGCGTACTGGTGCAGAGCGGAGGTTAGAGACAACAAGAGAGCGCAGGGCAGACGGAGGCGGAGACATCGCAAGCGCCGCTCGAGCCTCCAATAGTGTGAATTACGACGTTTTATTGAGGGTATTTCACCGCACCGCTGAGTTACGGCCCATTAGCCCATCAGAGCAATGTAGACGACACTGAAAAATTCCCATCAATTTTTTTGCCACTCGAACAATTGCAATTTATAATAATCGGAACACAGAGAAAAATCGTTTGAGCAACGTAATCCAATCAAGCCGTAAACCGAAGGTTTTGTGTGTGATTGCACCAAACATCACATTATACTCGTAACACGCCGCTCTTTCTTTGGCGTCGTAGATATTTCGCTATTCAGATGATACCACGATTTTGTCTGCGGGCGTGGAGATTGAATAGCATGGTTTGGAACAGGTGCTATCTAAGCGGGAGGGGGGTGCCATGGCGCGATGCACTTGGCCACGCCCATTTTACCGTGCCGCACTGAATTTGAGCACCAACCCGGGGTTTCCCTCTACTGCCAAAATCAGGAGATTCGTTGCGGCATTAGTGGAGAAGTGATTCGCGCCAAATTCTTAACTCACCAAAGCCTTGGCACCAACAGTGGTTCTTGTCCCTTTTCAAAATCAGGAGAGTCAGGAGACCCAAGAAGAAAATCTTTGTCACAAAGTTAGCTTTTTCATTTTGAGCGTTCTATCAGGAGTTAGCAGGATTGGGCAGGCTTGTGACCGGTCGCAACTGAAGGTTGTAAAAGTCTGGGAAATTTCTCGAAAAAAGTGAAAATTGGAGGGGGGGCGTTAGTGAAAATTTTGGAAAAATTGCGGTTTATCTTTTAACCACTCGGAAAGGTAGATTGAGGAGGAGCTGCATCAGGACCATTCCTTCATCTCAAAGGTGGGGGTCGTAAAATTCTTGGTCATGAAAATTGTTCCTCCCAAAAGGGGAGGTTCGTGAAAATTTTGATCACCGGTCGCAACGGCCTGCTTAACCCTGGGAGTTAGTGCTTGGAAGAACGCTGTTGTTGCGTAGTTAGCCATTGCTTTTGCCCGTTTTTTAAGGGTAAAGGAGTGTGATTCTATGTATTTGCGTGCAGTTTCACTGGTGAAGCGTGAAGGACTCCATTCTGTTAAGCAAGAAAAGAATATAATTTCTAAGTGTGTCTTCAACTTTTGAGACATCTCAGAACTTTTGTTAGTTCAAGCACATGCTTCAAATCTGTACAACTCTATCGAGTTTGCGGTGAATGTTAGCCTAGAGGAGCGCTTCAAGTACTGTGAAAGGAGCGTTCCTTCATGAGTCAGGCAAATCGCTTACGAAACTGTGTTAAACTGGAGTCAAAACCATGTGTATGCCACACCACACCGTGTTTTCCTCTAACTAAACGCATTTCCGGTCGATTTCACAGAATCTGCTCCTGTTGTACGTGTCACAGTGGGTGGTGGCCATCGTGTATCAACACCCATGAGGAGGCGGGAGAAACGGGGAGGAGCGAGGTTCCTGATTGGACGCAACAAGGGTTAGCCCCGGCTGTTGCGTCCAATCAGGAACCTCAGTCCTCCCCCGTTTCTCCCGCCTCCTCCGCGGTGTTGATACACGATGGCCACCACCCTGTCACAGTCAGTTTGGCACGTCGCCAAAGTAAACGGGACGATACAGGCTCGAAATGCGCTCTTTAGTGCATTCACACACTTACCACACGTTTTACTTTACGGCCGAATTGGAGAACGGTGCTCAAACGATTTTTCTCTGTGTTTCGATCACTGTTTGCAATTTTGACGAGCGTTTGTCTCCAGCAAGGTGGGTGGGCCTACCTTGAATTCAGCGCGGCCATTTTAGGTAGGGGGTCGCAAAGCTCAGCCACGAGTGGAGGGGGTCGCAAAAAAAGAATAAACTTTGTTCAACGAGTTGCTTGACCCTGCTCGGGATTGACGGCGAATTTCTCGGGCCAACGAATTCGGCCCTCATTCGGCAGTGGTCTGGCGGAACACAACAACTATGCTGATTTCTTTGGACTGAAGCTTATTTGTCCAGATTTGTCTGTATCACGAGTACATACAAAATGCTAAAAGTAATAAAACGAGAGAAACATTGAAACAAACCGTGACTTGCTCGTGTCCTTGCAGAGCGGGAGTGGTAGTAGCCGAGGATGGGTAATCTGAGGTCGATCCAGACTGAGGACGCACCCATACTTCTTTACATCCATTCATCTCTGAATACGAAGTGATGTCTATCGGAGTGAAATTCCGGTCCGCAGTTACAGACACCCGCCGCTGCGACACGCGATGTAATCCAAATCGCGCTGGGACCTCGGGCAATAGTGCTGGAAGCACAGGGTCCCAGCACGATTATCTTCGTGTTGGTGCTACAACAAGAGTGCTTGTCCGCAACTGCAGACCGGAACTTCGTTCCGATCACGAGAGTAAAACAGTAAAAAGACGACAGATGATCAACTCCAGGGCGAACGGTTACTGCTGCGCACGGGATCGGACAATCTGCCTTTGCAAACAAAGTGTGTTTCCGGTAAAGTGGCGGTTTCTCGAGCAGAAAGCGAATGCTTAAACACCATTGCCAATGCGTGATGTTTCGGGGTAGACGGCGAACATTTAGGGGTTCTCTGAGGTAGACGGCGTGGCGGAAGACAACTGTGAATATCCGACAGGGGCAATCAGTAGAAGGTTTAGAGAAAAAAGGATTTGTGAATGAATTACTATTGTTCTATAATTTGACGCAAATGTTCAACGTGTTTCCTACTTATACTTTTATCCTATTTAGTTTAGTTTTATTACGACCACATGAGGCAATCGTCAAAAAAAAGGCATACATAACAATACAACTACTAGAAAACTTGTTACAGATGCCAAGTATGTGAACAAATACTATGAGAAAATGTGCAGTCGATGACAAGAAAAAAACTAGGATAACTCGTAACAGTGAAGAAGTTTGGACATCATACGCTTGAATTGAGCATAAGTCATATTAGTGGCTGGAGTACTTTTCGTGGCTTTGTGGAAGGCGCTGCCTGCTCGGAATGTGAACGATTTCGCGCGAATTGTGGTTTTCGGTCTAGACAACGTGATCTTAAAATAGCTCCCTCCAGTAGTGGTTGTCGTAGTTTGGAAAAAGTTTTTTGGACGGAAGGCAGCTGATGGGTACAAAAGCTTGTAGATCATACATAAGTCAAACACTCGACGCCGGGATTCAAGTGAAGGCAGCCCCAGGTACTTATTTCTAATAGCAGCCTTAGGAATACGGGAATACAAGAAACCTCCGATTCTCACCATTAGTTTCCGCGTAAAGTTGTTTTGAACTTTTTCAATGAGGTGGATATGTTTTTTTTTGAACGGACAAAACACTGTTGTGCTCGATTCCACTATGGGCCTTACATACGTTTTGTAAGCACGCAACAGCACCGGTTTACTTCTAATTGAAAGACCTTTAAAAATGTGATAAGTACGCAGTAGGGCTTGCTTACACTTGGCTCCTATGTGGCCCGTGAAATCAAGGTTTGATTGATTTATTACACGGTAGAACCGTGTCAAAGACAACAACAGAATAATAAAAGCACTAAAATCAGTCGAACAACAATAAACAAATGGATCAACTGACTATTAGGCATACATCGGCACCATCAAGAAAAGAAATCTTACAAACATTACTCCTGGGACAACAGATAACACTCAAGTGTCTTTTTGAATTCACTTAGTTTCCCCATTATCAAACCTGACCGAAGTAGTTTATTGAATTCAGACCCCGCTCTATTGACAAAGAAGTGCTGTCGTACGTTCCCGCCTGGCCCCAATGAGGCCCAATTTCACCAGTGCTCCCCTAGTGGTTGATGGTCTAAGGTTGAACAGCCGGCTAGCCTTGATACCAGCACTCCCATGAATGATCTTATACATCATTATCATATCAAACCTTCTTCTCCTGCGCTCTAGAGTGGTTAGGCCCAGTTTGGCGTTTCTGGTGACATGACACACGTTGCGATTCGTCTGAAACCACGATGTCCGGAAGTAAACTCTACGTGTGAAAGTATTCTGGACTTTCTCAAGAGCGTCGATGGATCCTTTTTTGTATGGATTAAAAACTGCCATGCCATACTCCATTAGTGGACGTACGTACGTTTTATACACCTCGGTCAGCACGTTTGCATTAGTAGTTGATAGTGCTCGAAACGCGCAGTGCATCATCCTATTAGCCGTGGACGCAACCTGGAGGCAGTGATCATCGAAATTAAGATCGTCCTTGATAAGAAAACCAAGGTCCTTAATCTCGCTGACCTCGCTCAACTGCAAACCGTCGATAGTATAGAAGCCACTAACTCGCCTCTTACCAAGCTTCATCACTTTAGTCTTTTCGCTGGAAAGCGGCAATTTCCATTCATTCGACCATTTGGCTACATCATTGAGAGCTTTTTGCAAACACTCCGAATCCTCCATTGTCAAAATAGGTTTATACAACTTAAAGTCATCAGCGAATGCCGAACAGCCGACGTTGTTCAAGGATATGATCGAGGGAAGTTCATACGTTGTAGTTCATACGTTTTTTAGGTTGTCGTTGTATGTAAATCCAAGATCTTTCTATTTGTTTTTAAAGGTTTTTTTCTGTTTATCAGCATACCGACTATTTTCGCATGGTGGCCGGCGAAGGCTGCGTGCGGCCTCCTTCCTTTCTCGGCGCCCAAAGCTGCGGCCCCCTCTTTGATCATCACAGCGGGAAGTATACAGAGCGTGCTCAGAGAGTCGGGGCGTCCTATTCGGCCACGATAGGCTTCCGATTCGATTACAAAGCGGTTGGACGTCCATATGGCCACGTACTTTCCGTGCGCCTCGTGGCCTAATCGTCGTCCAAGTGAGAAGCACATACCGCCAATCATAGCCGTTTCACTCGGCCACGATACGCTTTTGATTCGACTACGATGAGTTTGGACGACGAACCCACAATGCCCCTGATTGAAAACACGTTGATCGATCGCTTCAGAACCAGGGTCGAGCAGGCCGTTGTGCCGAATTTCGGCAGCGCTACCACCCCCCCCCCTGTTGACCTAACTTTTAGAAAATTTTTACGACCCCCCCCAAAAAAAAAATAGAAAAACTGCTTAAGCTTTTTTTGAGTGACAAGTTTGTGAAGATTTCACACTTAAGGTTCACATGGTTTGGAGAAAATTCCCATTCGGAGGAAATTCCCATTTTTTTCCTAAAAATTTCACCACCCCCCCAGATTTTCTTTTTTTCTGAAATTTCCAAATTTTTACGACCCCCTGTTGTGCTGAGTCACAACCCTGTTCAGAACTGACCCGGCGCATATAAGCCGCACAGCACATATATAAGGGGCCCGATCCCAGAGAGAGTCCGCCTTTCGGGGCTGCTCCTGGAAGGTGACTACGAGTCATTTTCTGGACGATTTTTGAACCGATACTGGGTCTCCCCCACGGTTCTCAGCGTGTGGAGCTCCCTCGCTGACGACCGCGGCGAGGGTGATGACTTTGCCGCGGACTGCTGTGGGGGTGATCCCCTGCTGCAAGCCGTGACTTGGACCGTATCTTTGTTGGGGTAGAAACGTTCCCATCGAAGGGGTGGGAGCCCGCCCCAGCGCCACGTAATCCTATCGAACACACCACATGCTGCTGCGTGGGAAACGAGGGCGCGGCAAGGGTTTTGTCTCTCTGCGCCACGTACTTATCGAACAGGCCACGTACTGCCGCATGGGAAATGGGGGTGCGGCAAAGGTTTTGTCTCTCTGCGCCACGTAGTCCTATCGAACAAGCCACGTGCTCGTCAGAGCAGCACGTGCTGCTGCAAAAGTTACTTTCAACTCGACTAGGTACCCGATTAGAAAGCCTATCGTGGTCGAATCGGCCCCCCCCCCCCCCGACTCTCTGTGTAAGTAGGATCTGCGGAAACGAATTGTATTGCTAGTATCTCTTGAGCGTATATAGTAGAACTGCGCAGTACCCCGTCCCGAGCCGCAGGTCCCGAGAAGTTATAAACCCAAAAAGGTAATTTTTTGTGGTTCCTGTACCTTCCAAAACAAGCATCAGTCTTTGAAAAATCCGGAAACGGACCTCATAATTGTGTTCAGCGCCCAAAACTAACCCCCAAGCAAAGTTTGGGGAAGCCCATTCTCTAAACTTTGAGGTGACTGATAGCGTTTTGAACTTGTGCGGATTTTCGGTTGAGCGGTTTTTTTGTAAATTAGGGGTTCTGAAAGCGCTTCAGAAAAACGTTTCAGATTCGACTTGAAATTTTCCCAAGGGGATTTTTAGGGCGCTGATCACGAATCAGAAGTTTGTTTGTCGATTTTCCAAAGTTTTCGGCCTAATTCGCTCGAAGGGACCCAGCGGGGGGAATTATGGGGACAGAACTCCACTTTTGAGATTTCCGGATTTCTTCGATAGATGTGTCTCGAAACCGTTCTCTGTGGGTAACTTGATGTGCCTCACACGAATCTGAGGTCCGTTTGCCAATTTTCTGCAGATTACGGTACGTATACGGTACTTCGATCTAGGTCTCAAGTTTGCCTCAAAATTTGTACCAGGGAGTTAATGGGGGTGGTGAATACGAATTAGATGTCCATTTGCCGTTTTTCGAATCACAAAGGTAGAATTTGCCCTCTCTCGACAAATAGACCCCCGATTCGTTTTCAGCACCCTAGATTACCCCTACATACAAGTTTTTGGCAAAATCAAATTTTTTTCGAGACCCCAAAAACTTTCTGATGGATACCCTTACCATGTTGCGATATAATTCGTTTCGGCAGATTCGACATACGCTTTGTATACTTCCCTTGTAGGTGGGAAATATTGAAAACCAACAGAAAATCAGAAAAAAACCCGGCACTATTTCACCTTAAATACTACAGAGGTCAAGAATTTTTTTCGCTTAGCCCTCGCCCAGGGGGTGTTATCTGAGGTGCTCAACAGGACAACAATATTCGCTTTCAGTTTTACGAAGGATTATTGTAGTTACAAGTTTAGTCGAAGTCTCTGATTCTGATGAAAGTTTGCCGAGATTGGTTGATTGAGGGGCTGATCACGAGTCCGTTGTCCGCTTTTCGGAGGAATATGGTACTGTGCTTATTTGGGCCAAATTCCGGTCCGCAATTGCGTCTCGACACGCTTTGCGGCCGCACGCTCCCGAGTCGGAAGGAGCCGTCGATTTGCTGACTCTAGGTGGGTTTTGGAAACTGGAAACTGAGAAAAATTGAAGAAAATTGTATAAAAAAGCCACATCGAGTCGGCTTTGGCGCTGGAGACGCGACTGACTCGAGCGCGTGCGGCCGCAAAGCGTGTCGAGACGCAACTGCGGACCGGAATTTGGCCCAGAGAAGCACAGTATGTAGGTTACCGTAGCCGAATGACGACACACTCACCGTAAACTATCGTAATCCTTTCAAAATAGGAGAACTTACTTAAACTGACTTAGTGAACTCCGTTAGCATCACCTCAAGAAACCTCCCTGTCCAGAGTTTCACCTCAAACTGAAATGTCGGCCTACCGCGGTATGAGCACCGCTACCTACTGTTCCTATCGGAGCGGAATTTCGGTCCGCACTTGCAGACAGCTGCTGTCACACGATCATAATCGTGCTGGAGTCACGCGGTCACGAAACGATTAGCCACTGTTCCACCGCGATCATCAACACGTTGCTTCGTGCAACAACGGTTGTCCGCAACTACGGACCAGAACTTCGTCCCGATAAATACAGTACGTTAACATTATGCAAAACGGAAAACAAACCTAATTTTCGTGGCCATCACCTCAAATAACCCCTCCCGTTTTTCCCGAGTTTGGGCGAATTTTTTTCGATCGTTGAAATCCGGAGAGTTGAATAGTGCCAAAGTTTGAGAGACTGGCAGAATCAGGGTGAACTCTCGCAGAACGTTAGAAAACTTTCCATCATCACTGAGGCCAGAGAAAAGCTCGGAAAATCGACTTCATTCTGCTTCCATCAATGTATTGCGCTTCTCGGGTAAAAATTCCAGTCCGCAATCGCGTCTCGACACGCCAGCGCAGCAGTCGGCGATCTGTTGACTCTAGGTGGCTTTTGGGTGCAGAACTAGTGGGGGGGGGACACTCAAGGTTTACCCATAGTAATGAAAAGATTAATCTACGAAAATGAAAATCTCTTTCGTTATCAGTCATGCGATAACGTTCTCACCCATATTTTCCTTGGAATTCCGTGGAATTAAATCGATTTCTGAAAGCGGTATCATTCATCCCTTACTAGAACTTTGGGTGACCTCCTCAACTGATTTTGCACCGGGTTTCGGATACTGGGAACTGAAAAAACTGGAGAAAACTGTATAAAAAAGCCACCTCGAGTCAGCGTTGACGCTGGAAACTCGACCGACTCGAGCGCGTGCGGCCGCAACGCGTCCCGAGACGCCATTGCGGACAGGAATTTGGCCTTGATAAGTACAGTACCTCGGAGCAATAACTGTACGGGCCGAATAGACTCCCCCCGCTGAAAGACACGGCAGCATGCAATGCTGGGGCATCGATCGTGCGGCGCCGCATGATCAATACTCCTCCACTGCATGGTGCCGCGCCTTTCAGCGGCGGAAGTCTATTCGGTCCCGTACTCAGTGTCCATATTTGGTGCAAATGTAGATTGAAATAGTGGAACCTACAAAATTTCGACTTTTCGCACGAGATAAGACCCACACGAAAACCACGCTGTCAGGAGCGGAACCGAAGCCAACCTCTGAAATCGGATGGAACAACGATTTTGCACAATTTTTGCGCGTAGTTTTGAATGTTTCGCACAGCTTACGGCTGAAGTTTTTCTTTGCGCCTATTTTTGATTACTATGCTAATTTCTGGGGTCCGCCGTGGAAATTTCTGTCCACGGCTCGCTTGACCCTGGAGTAGATGTACAGGCCATAAAACGGCCAATGTCTCACCGTCGACTGCGTACCCCGCGCTGCGCGACCGCACGCGCGTCGGAAGCAGACGGGTTTTGGCCGCCGCGCGACGTTTCGGCCGCAGCGCGGTGGCCGAAACTCGTCGCGCGGCGGCCAAAACTCGTCTGCTTCCGACGCACGTGCAGTCGCGCAGCGCTTGGTACGCAGTCGACGGTGAGACATTGGCCGTTTTATGGCCTGTACTGTGCTTCTCTGGGCCGAATTCCGGTCTGAAATTGCGTCTCGACACGCCTTGCGGCCGCGCGCGTTCGAGTCTAAAGTTTCCAGCGCCGCAGCCGCCGATCTGTTGACTTTGGGTGGGTTTTAGAAACTGGAAAGTGAACAAAATTAGAGAAAATTGTATAAAAAAGCCACCTCGAGTCGGCGTTGACGCTGGAAACTCGACTGACTCCAGCGCGTGCGGCCGCAAAGCGTGTTGAGACGCAATTGCGGACCGGGATTCGGCCCAGATATGGACAGTATTTAGTGTAACTAATTAGGTATGAAAAGTAATTTAAGGCCTATTGTCCACACTATGCTCTGACGGCGGACTTTGTTACAGGTGGAATTCTGGCGGGATTGTGAAACATTTTCGAATTATTTCAAAAAAGTTGGAGTTTCGGGATGGCTGAAATTCAGGGGGAGCGGTCATTGCTCACCCGTGCGTCCTGCGTCGCCGTCGGTGAGCTTCGCGCGCGGCGGGAAGGGCGGCCGCGCGACATCCTAGCATTCAAGTGAAATCAAGTAAAGTAGCATGTTTTGAGGCATTATTTGAGTTGCTGTATTCGTTTTATGCAGCTAACGATAACTGTTTTGCCGTATATTGAGCAGATGACTCTCCCACACGATGGCGGCTTTTCCGCGGTCGCCGCGCGCGCGACACTCACCGGGCCGTGACGCGTACGCACGCAGGTGAGCAATGTCATGGAGCCGAAATTCAGACATGGTTTTCGATTGCTCCCCAGGAAACTTCCGACATTTGCGCCAAAATTTCATCTACCATCGGATTCCTAGACTTTCGGCAAATCGGACAATGTTACGCAGTTCAAAATTCTGTTTTATCTTCAATTGGGTTGTTACGGCCAACGTGATAATGTCGGTTTTTTTTTGACTTATGCGCCCTAAACTCCCAAAGAGGGAGAAGTCCTTTGTGAATTGTAGGGCGTCAGAAGTCGTAAATTTTCCACCCGCTATAAAGATCAAAGTCGGATTTTTTCTTAAAAAATTGATCCTACAAAGCTGCATTTCGTTTCGCATTGCCACTTTTTTCAAGTGGCCCTTCCTTGCCAGCCACCTGACGCCGGTTGTCGACAATATGCTCCCTTTAAGGCGTCGGCATAGTGGAAAGTCTGCGAGCGAGCGAGCGAATGTGGGCGTGGCCTTGAAAATTCTGCGGCGGAGTCGCAGGCATCCCCGCAGAGTGTGATTTGGATTAGAGCGCGAATGTTGATCGACTGGAGCGCGGAGGTCAATCATCTATTTTCGTCTCGGTATTTCGCAGGATGGGCCGCAGCTATCTGAAATCTGATAACGCTAACTGATAACAATGACTGATAACGCTATCACGCATATGATAACAGCAAAAATTCATTTTCTCCAATGCCCCCTACCCCCCACTACTCTTCCACCTTGATCACAAAAAATTTAGAGATTCCACATTTTCAAAATCCAAAGGGGCTTCACAAAAATTCATTCCGGCAGGACTCTGATGCGCCAGAAATTTGAAAAGCGAAACGAGTTCGGCACAACATGACGAGGTTAGTCTAATACAATACCAGGGGTGTGTTTCAATGTTTCCATGGGCGGAAAATTTGTGTGACAATCAAACGCAAGACAAATGAAATGAGAACTGATGAACAATTAAGCTCCACTGAGATGCCTGCTAACGGGATATTTAACAAATGATAGACTGAAATTTATCCATATCCATTTCATGAGGCCTCATATACATACCATCATTAATTGCTATGGTTGGTATAAAATCTTGGAACGCACCCCAGAAAAGAAACTGAAGCAGAAATTAGGTGCAAAACTAGTTGGGGGAGCACTCAGGATTTACCCATAGAAATGATTAATTTAATCCATGAAAATGAAAAATTCTTTCGTTATTAGATATTTGATAGCGTTTTTATTCGTAATTTCCTAAAATTCATGAAATTAGATCGATTTCTGAGATCAGTATCATCCATTTCTCCTTTAATCCTGAGTGCCAATCCCCAAAATAGTTTAGCACTCTGAAAATATAGCAGAAAGAAGGAATGAGAACAAAGGAGAGAGAAAAGGGCCGAAATCGTGGACATTTAAATAGAGGATGGTAATGGAGCACAAGTATTAGCAATGGAGCGCGAAACTTGGCAGCAACTCGCAAAATCGCTTGAAAATCACAATCGTCTCGCAATTTCGCAGCGAGCTTCGCCGCGAAATTGCGATTTCCGCGACGGGCAAGACACTCTGCGCACCCCCCTCCGTCGCAGCCTACGCGGTGCGGTCAAACTGCGTAGTGCTCCCCACCCTTCATCATTTCTCGCAAACTCGCTCGCTCGCAGATTTTCCACTCTGCCGACGCCTTTAGATTCATGCCCAAACTTCGGCTAGGATGGTCATTTGTGAGAGCTTAACCTTTCTTCCTGTTTTTTTTTCATTTTCGGTGAAGATGTGGATGAGGTAGGGTATAGTGAATGTCCAGTACGTGCGAAACAAAACGTAAAAATGCAAGCGTAGAAATGAAGAACACACAGAAACGGAGGAAAACACACACACACACACGGAGAAAAATTTTAGGTCAACAATGTCGGAGAAACGGTGCGAGATTCCAGTCAGGACCCTAAGACAATCGGGGCAGGGTGTCACAAGGGCCGGGGAACTGGATCGCAAGGCGCGGTGCCGGTACCAAGATTTTCGAATACCACCTTTTCGAGTACCAAGGAAGTATTCGTTGGGACAGTATTATAATTGCCTGGAGGCGAGAAACACTTTTTTTGTACAAAAACCGAATTTTTTACTGAGATTCGAACAAAAAAATTGTGCAACATCCCACAATGTCAATTTCCACAAGTTGTACAGCCTACACCGGAAAAAGTAAGCCGGGTGGGCGACCGCATCGCGCGATTAAAGCAACTTCAAGTGAATTTTCTTAGTCTCGCCAACGACTTTTCAGCTTCTCTTTTTATATTTTATAACCGATTGGACTGTGTAGTGGCCGAAAAATTTTTGAAAATGAAAAAAAAGGACTAGGAAAACTCATTTACGATCCGCTTCGACCGCGCCGCGTGGCTGACCAACCGGCTTACTTTTTCCAGCCTAGGCGGTATTGTTCATTGTCTGACTCCATCACAACATTAGAATCGTTTCAAAAAGCATTCACCTTCAGGAGGGGCGGCGACCAGGTGGTACGCCGCGCGCGGCTGGGAGCATGTGTTGCGTGTCGCGTCGCGGCTTACCACCAAACGTTGATTGGGTCATTTTCCTCCAACGAGTTGTTTGGAAACTCGCCTACCAGTCATATGATGGAATCAGTGCAAAAAGTTAACATCAATGAGGTTCATAGAGGTTAGCGTCTCTCGGTAACCTAAGAAGCACTCCACTTGCCGCCTGATTTCTGTGAATACGGTTAGTTTCAATGGAGATCACGAAGAACTTTATATTTCCGGGTTACATACAATGAGATGGGATCTCCTAGCATACATAGACGATTCTTCAACTGAAATGCAGTCATTTTGTTTGTGTTGACTGCACGGTGCAGCGTTGAATTGACGGTGGTACGCCGCGACGCAACACGTGTCGCTTTTCCTCGCCGCGCGCGGCGTACCACCCTTCCGGCACCCTTCTACGTGTAGAAATCCATCAAAAACGGAAAAAAAATTGAAACTCATCGACAAATTAAACTCGAATTTCTCAAGTTTCGAATTTCTCTCAATATCAATTTTCTTACACACGGCTGGAGAGCAGATTGATTCAGGGTCATCAGCGAATGAGGCGGACAGGAAAAGCTCAGACAAAGAGGAAACCTGACCGCAACGGGCAACTATGTGAAATAAAGCTGACCGACTGCGGCGGTTGAAGCGCGTTCCGACCGCGCTCAATTGTTGACTACGGTCGAACCGCGTTTAGGCGCAGTCAAACCGCGGTAAAAAAGGACGGTTGGACCGCGAGCATCGCACGCAGAACGACGCAGCATGTGGCCGGTTGCGTTACAATTTTGCTTAATGAAGGAACTGGAGAATACATATACAAATGACGTACTTTATGCTTAAGCAGCTCTGCGCACTTTCCAGCAGGTCAGCCTGACTTAACATCCATTAATCCTTGCTAATAACAATTTTTATTGTTCATTTGATTGTTTCTCATATTTTTTAAAATTGATATTATCACAATTATTATTATTATTACCATTATTATTATTATTATTATTATTATTATTATTATTATTATTATTATTATTATTATTATTATTATTATTATTATTATTATCATTATTATTATTATTATTACAACGGCGAGACCTTGCGGACCGACAGTGGCTAAATTCGAGCTGTCCGCGTGACCTTCCGGACAAACAGCGCGGCTTTCTGGACTGACCGCGGTAGCTTGCGGACTTGCCGCGGGAGCTTGCGGATTGATCGCGATAGCTTACGTACTTACCGCGGAAGCTTGCGGACTGACCGCGGGGCTTGTGTACTGACCGCGGAAGCTGGCCTACTGACCGCGATAGCCTGCGTACTTACCGCGTAAGCTTGCGGACTGACCGCGGGAGCTCGCGTACTGACCGCGGTAGCTTGCAGACTGACCGCGGGAGCTGGCCTACTGACCGCGATAGCCTGCGTACTTACCGCGGAAGCTTGCGGACTGACCGCGGGAGCTCGCGTACTGACCGCGGAAGCTTGCGGGCTGACCGCGGGAGCTTGCGGACTGACCGCGGGAGCTTGCGAACTGGCCGCGGTAGCTTGCGTACTGACCGTGGAAGCTTGCGGGCTGACCGCGAGCGGAAACCGATTCGACCAACGACCATCCCGGTGGCGGTCCGTCATCTGCACGCAGTGAGATTTTCTCTTTGTCGGAGAGGTTAGTTTATGGATAGGTTCTGTCTTAGAGAATTTACCACAACGTCGCACCCTGATAAAACTTGCCGCGCCCCAGCTACGAATCTACTGATCCTACCGCGAAAACCTCGGCACCGCGATATCCAATTTCGAAGATCGCGCTGCCTGGCTCTTACCGCGGATCGGATGAGCGTGTTGGACGCCCCATGCAGCCCGCGCTGTATACGGTGCACGAATCTGGCACCACTGGCGGTTCTGCCGCTCTCGTAGAAACCCGGGGTTTGCAACGCTGAGCTGCCTCACTCGGGGAAGGTAGCAAAGCGATAAAAACTCTCTGTCCGCTAGAATAAAGAATGGAAGCACAATTCATGGAGTGTGGGAGAGATAAAGAGGAACTATATAGGTATTTTTTGGTAGGGTTCTCGACACCGTGAATCTTATGATAACCTGACATGAACCATTCAACCGTAGTTTCGCAGTGCCGTGAACCTGCTTCTAACCTGCAGGGTCGGTGCCTGATAGGTAACGACCAGGCAGGTTCGCAGTAGGTTCGCGGCGATTCCTATTAAATCAGAGCAGTGATGTCGTCGTCCACCACTTACAAAGCACTGCGCGCTTAAAAGCACAGTTCAAGCTCAGGGACGAAATCTAAGATTCTCCCATAATTGTTCAGTAGACCCACCCAGATAAACCTGCCAAGTGAGAAAATCCTGACTCTGAGAAAATTTGCCGCGTCAGTGCCTGGCAACTACCGCTACCCTCGACTGTGCCGCGATAGTTCCGCCGCGACAGTACCGCAGCGGTTCCGTGATTGGACGAATTCGTTGCCGTGTCTTGAGCCTTGACATTGCCGCGATAGTACCGCAGCACCTCCGCATTGAAACCGCGCCGGCCTTGCAACAATTCAGCAGCGAACCCGCGTGGTTTACAATGCACTGTCCTGTGTGGTAAAACGAAATCGTAGCCGGCTAAATTATCCCAGTTTGAGGTTTGTTCCGTATTTCTTCGGGCGCAAAAACATCGGTAACCTCTGTACTTATCAGAAAGAAGACGAGACAACGCAGATGCGTTTTTTTTCTCTTAGGCCTTCCAAGTTGTATTATAATTCTTGACTAACTTCAAAAGAGATACTCTCCCGGAGCCGCGGCGGCACTATCGCGGAACCGCAGCGGCACTGCAGCGTGGCCGCTACGACTCCGCGGTAATGCCGCCGCGGCTCCGCGATAGTGCCGCATTGGTGCCTGTAGGCTCCGAAGCGGCACTATCGCGAAGCCGCAGCGGCAATTTCTCTCAGAAGATTCCTCCAAATTAGCGAGATATAGACATCAGGCAGCCACTGTGACATGACCCTTTTACGATCTTTAGAGCTTATCAGTAGCGAGATGAGCGATGGTTTCCGATCAATAGCCCCGTTCTTCCCTTGATTCTCAGCCTCTCTCTTTATTCAGGTGGGCTCGCATACATCGGCTGTAAAAGACGGAAGTTACAAGCCTCGGACAACTCGTCCGCCATGCTTCCATAGCCCAATTTTCGGAGGGCAATAACTCCGTTCCCAGGGGGTCTTGAGAAATTCCAGAGACATTTTTGGAATCAGCGTGAGACCGTTTTCAAAATAGGCAGAAAACCAGAAAAACGATCCTGACGTTGAACGGTGCCTCTAAAGTCAGGGTTCGCCATAAAAAAACGGATCGCCATAAACAATCTCGTTAATTAGGGAGCCGGCCGACACCGGTAACTAGCCGATACACCTTGTTTTTGAGCGTTTTCTCAGCGGATTTCCGGATTTTTTCACTTATATTTACTCTTCTGATGACCAAATCTACAATCTCATGAAGAGAGCTCAAAAATCGTTTTATTGGGGACCCTGACTTTAAAAAATGCGTTTTTTCGTCTGACCGGACTTTGGGTCTATCCGAAGTCGCCATTTTGATGTCAAATCGGATTTCGGATGATCATCCGATCGGATTACCCGACCCGGCTACCCGAAACCGACTAAGTCGGAAGTATTGTGGGCAGATGGCGCTTTACATCGACTAACTCGATGTAAAAACACAATCTGCCAACGAGAATGTCTCTCATGGTATTTAATGACAGCCTGAAACAGGAAATTCTTTTTTGTTAAAAGCAGGGTTCTCGATAAAACCGGTTGTTGTTCTATCTTCATGGAAAGGTATATATGGCCGTCACAAATGTGAAAATATGGGAAAAGTTGTAGAAAAAAAAACTCTCAGGAAAAAGTTATTGTTTGGTGTCCGCCCGCCCCCAAATATCGAGATTTCTATAAATGCCTGTGTTGTCAGTTTTTAAATTGCTTCTAAAGTAATTTCTGGTCACTTTTGAAGAATACTGACTACGTTTACAGCAGAATTAAAGGAAGATAAATAAGCATGAATAAAAATCTCGTTAATTAGGGGGCCGGCCAACACCGGTAATTAGCCTTTTATACCTTGTTTTTGAGTGGGTTTCCCGCAATTTTTCGGGGTTTTTTCACTTATTCTTACTTTTGTGATGACCAAATCCATAGTCTACAGCAATGGAAGTAGAACCTAGTCATTTTGCAGACTTGTCCTAACATACGGTACAGGCCATAAAACGGCCAATGTCTCACCGTCGACTGCGTACCACGCGCTGCGCGACCGCACGCGCGTCGGAAGCAGACGGGTTTTGCCGCCGCGCGACGAGTTTTGGCCGCCGCGCGTTGCTGTTTCGGCCACCGCGCGGCGGCCGAAACTCGTCGCGCGGCGGCCAAAACTCGTCTGCTTCCGACGCACGTGCGGTCGCGCAGCGCGTGGTACGCAGTCGACGGTGAGACATTGGCCGTTTTATGGCCTGTAGTTTGTTAGTGGCATCACTCATTATTCCGAATCAGCTGTGATTGATCGGTGATTTTGTGTTTTCCCCGCTATGACCACATCTGAGGAAGCAATGAAAACAGGTGAAAATGTGAGAACTGAAAGAAAAACTCTTCGACCAATCTCAGTTATTAAAAAAAAAAGAGTGAGAAAAGAATCAGACTACATAATTTTGGGAAAAGTCCGCAACCTCACAAGGTCCTACTTCCATTGCTGCAGACTATACACTCTCATGAAGAGAGCTCAAAAATCGTTCTTAACGCGAACCTTGCCTTTGAGATGTCATTGGGTCTGATAGATCGAAATAAGCGAAGAAACCAATGGAAAGATTCCTCCGACCCCCTATGACACATAGACGAGCGGAACTCTTTTCCTCAAGTTTTCGGAAATCAAAAAACGAAACGACTACGTGAACTCCGGAAAGCGAAAATCGAAACGTCAGAAACCGCTCATACGCGATTATGGACCACCCATAGTGGTATTTCCGATTTCCTTACGCGTTTTGAGCAGGGACGTGCGGAAATTTTTGTCAAAATTTCCAGAAACGGAAGAAAAATAGACGAAAAACGCCGGAAACGGTAACGGAAGAGATCAAAAACGATGGGTTGTCTCATTCTCACTTTCCTTCGCTGCTCATTGGCTTCGTTTCTCATTTGATAACCTATGGTTTCAGTCAATAAATCAATTATTATTCAAACTACATAAAATCACTACTATGAGGCAATCCACGATCTCGGATCTTTGCTCCAGAAAAAAAAAACCGAAAAGGCAGTTTCAAAAACTAGCATATGCAGCGGCCCTCCGCAACAGTGTGCAGCCTGTCCTCCAGAAAGCAGTCCAGGCTGTACCAGGTGCAGTCTTTAGAGTATATCATACGAATAACATCGATTTTTAAAATAATTTTTTTTGTTGAATTTTTGGTTCTTTAAAAAGATGATTCGAACTGATTTTGGTTCCATTGATCACGCTGGGGGAAAAGTTAACAAGATCGGTGAAAAGGCAAAAATCCGTCGATTCGTAAAATCTTAATTGTCACTTATTCGACGAATATTCGAACATTCGGAAATTTTTGATTAATCAGTGATTGCGATGTAGCGAATAGACAGAACTCTATTTTCCTCATTTATGGAAGCGCTCCACCGTAAGGCAATTATTGTAACCAAAGGCAGCGGAAACCATTCTGAAGCTGAACTAAAAAAATTAAATTATTCGGAAAATCGATATTATCCGTTTGATATACACTAACTCAGAGTGTCGAAGGGTCCTATTCGGCTACGATAGGCTTCCGATTCGACTACAAAGCGGTTGGACGACGATATGGCCACGTACTTTCCGTGCGCCACGTGGCCTAATCGTCGCCCGAGTGAGAAGCACGTGCCGCCAATCATGGCCGTTTCACTCGGACACGATACGCTTTTGATTCGACTGCGATGAGTTTGGACGAAGAACGAGCCACAATGCTCATGATTGAACAAATGCCATGTACGACTCTCGATAAACCTCGGCATCGTAGCAATGTTGAGAACTTTGATTGAAGCTTGCACGAGGTAGTATGGGGCTTTATTCGGCTGACGTTTCGGCGGCTTCGCCTTCTTCAGAGCCTGAAAGAGCCAAATAAATTCATGAAAATACACGGACAAACGCCTTTGCGGTAAACTCTCTACAGAAATTTGACTTTCAATTTGCCAGCTAGTAGACAAGAGAAAAGTAGGCCAAGTAACATACCCAGTCAAGCCCTCAGAGATCGCGGATCAGTAGAGTACGGCGGAGCACCAATGGAGTAGAGTTTCACGCCCAAGTCAGAAGGCAAGTCTGACGTAAGGCTGGAGTTCCCGTGTGATATTTATACCCTCCTCTTTCCGGTTGACCTTGGGGTCCTTCGCACTGATCCAAAACGCCTCAAGAGCTTTCCGCGCACTTGTTATGCCCTCCCGCGCCAGTATCTCCACTCGCATCTCAAAATCTTCCCCAGGTGGCAATTAATCCGATGGCACCCCAGTGCAGTGTAGCTACGCGACTTTTCTTTACCATCTAAGTGCTCTTTGATGCGCACGTGCAGAGGTCGACCTGTTTCTCCGATATACTCCTCACCGCAGCTCTGGCACGTGATGAGATAGATGACACCAGAAAGAGCACAGTCTCCTTCCCTGCCCTGAGGGCAAATGGTACAATCAGGGGTAACGCAGGTGCGATCGTATAGGCGATTTCTCACCAATTGACGTTTTAAGTTATTAGGAGGATATCCACCAGAGCCACTGAATTTTCTAGTCCCGATCTTCGCAAGCACTTTTGATGGCGCTGCTTACTTCATCCGAGATAAACGGAATTTTGAAGGGAACTTTATCGTCTTGTAGTCCAATCGGACTCTGCTCGCGGACGATGCGTAGGCCGGCACCTCTTTGAGTAAGCTTCATATCCATTGAGGTGCGCAATCTGGCTAGCGAGTTTTGGACTCCTCGCGTTCTCGATCGCCCGAACACACATTTACTGCTGTGCGGAACATACTCCTTACCACCGCCCTTTTGGTTTGGGTGGGGTGGGCAGACCGGCAGTGGACTAGTATGTTCTTGTTTGAGGGCTTGCGGTACCACTTTGTTATTTTCTTATCCCTCGAGAGTTGAACTTGAACATTTAGAAAAGGCAACCAGTCATCACGCGGTTTTTCCCGAGTAAGTTCTATGTGTTCGGACTGAGTGTTCATCAAGTCGAAACAGTGGTCCATTTCCTGTTGCGTCGAGCAAATTATGAAACAGTCGTCAATGTAGCGACGGTAAAACAGGGAGCAAGGATTCGAGCACAGGTGTTTCGACCTTTGCCATGAAAGGCGATCGCAAGCGTTGGCGCTAGCCGCTGTCCCATAGCAAGTCCCCGTATTTGAGAAAAATAGTTCCCGGCCCACCTAAAAATATTGCAATTGAGGCATTCTTTGAGGAGAACCATAAGGGTACGCACAGAAAGCCCATACATCTTGATGTTACTTTGATGTTGGCTTAGTAGCTCAAAAACTGCCTCCATAGCGGAGTCATTGCTAACGTTGGTGTATAGTGCTGTAACATCGAAAGACTCCACAACACAATTAGTGCTCAATTGCGTGGAACGAAGGTGTTCAAGAAAAGCTCAGGTGTTAGGCAGGTGCGCTGGTATGAAAGGTAGGAGTTGGGTGAGAATTGAGTTGAGGAACCATGCGATACGGTCCGTTGGGCCACCCACGCAACTGATGATAGGTCTAACTTTCCTGCCGCGGGGTTGACTAACGTGAGATCCTCCGACGTAGCGAATTTATGAGTTTTGATGAGCAAGTACAAAACGGGACAAGATGGAGAATCTATTTTTAGGCGCGTGATTACTGCTTGGGCTAGACCAGCTGGTTTCGCCTCCGCAACCCATACCCTATTGAGCTTTCGGTATTGCGCTTTGAATTGTTTTTCCGAAGAGGGGGCGATAAATGGACGCGTCCGAAAGATGAGTTTCGGTTATTGCCACGTCCATGTCGTGAGGGATAACGACAAACTCCCCACCTTTATCGCTGACGGATAAGCGTATGGCGTTGGAAGCTATTAGCTCGCGCACCTCCTTAAGACCCAAAACTTGCGAGTGACTCAGATTTTTGGTGGATTTTCCCGAACGAACACGTCTTATGACCCGGAAAACTTCATCGGCAAGGAGCCGGAAGTTAATGTCGGCGCGCATATTGGGTTCCTGCTGTTTGAAATACGTAGAAGGGAAGGGAATGGTTGGAAACGCCCGAGTTTGCACTGCACTGACTTGCCCAGACTCGATTTTAGCCCTGTAACGGAGCCGATCCTGAAGCTCGTGGAGGCCGCAGATGACTTTACGCATGACAAGGGTGGAAATGGTTTTGAGACGGAGAGAAACTAGGACCCAGTTGTAGAACTGCGAGTGCATTTTTGGAAAGAGAGGTATCACCCAACACGGTAACTCTTGAATGTTCAGACTCTGGTGCACTACTGACAGCTTGATCGCTAGGACTTTGACCTGATACAAAACTAGAACGCCCATTCTCTTGGCCACGAACTGTACACAAGAGGTCGTCGAATTTCTTTTGTAGAGATGCCTTGACCTTAGACCGTATACTATCACAAATAGACTTAGACCCTCCCACTATCCTCTCCCAAAGACGACCCTCCAAAAATTTTATACAATTCTGTTCTTTCGAACTGCACCTATTCAACATGATAAGCAACTGATCTTTCTTATCATGTAGAGCTAGTCAGATAGTTGCAGCTCGATTCTTCGTATTTTCGGGTCGTTTGCTGGCTTCCCGCATACGTCACGCAGTTTCTTCTTTGCGATGAACTTCGGTATGACGTTGTTGCTCAGGCATCGGGCGAGGAAGTGGATAGATTGTCTCGCGGAGACGATCTTCTGTCTCAGAGACAATGCTTGTTGAACGAGCCGTTGGAATTCAGCTGGTACATCACGGAGCAAATGCCATGTACGACTCTCGATAAACCTCGGCATCGTAGCAATGTTGAGAACTTTGATTGAAGCTTGCACGAGGTAGTATGGGGCTTTATTCGGCTGACGTTTCGGCGGCTTCGCCTTCTTCAGAGCCTGAAAGAGCCAAATAAATTCATGAAAATACACGGACAAACGCCTTTGCGGTAAACTCTCTACAGAAATTTGACTTTCAATTTGCCAGCTAGTAGACAAGAGAAAAGTAGGCCAAGTAACATACCCAGTCAAGCCCTCAGAGATCGCGGATCAGTAGAGTACGGCGGAGCACCAATGGAGTAGAGTTTCACGCCCAAGTCAGAAGGCAAGTCTGACGTAAGGCTGGAGTTCCCGTGTGATATTTATACCCTCCTCTTTCCGGTTGACCTTGGGGTCCTTCGCACTGATCCAAAACGCCTCAAGAGCTTTCCGCGCACTTGTTATGCCCTCCCGCGCCAGTATCTCCACTCGCACCTCAAAATCTTCCCCAGGTGGCAATTAATCCGATGGCACCCCAGTGCAGTGTAGCTACGCGACTTTCTTTACCATCTAAGTGCTCTTTGATGCGCACGTGCAGAGGTCGACCTGTTTGTCCGATATACTCCTCACCGCAGCTCTGGCACGTGACGAGATAGATGACACCAGAAAGAGCACAGTCTCCTTCCCTGCCCTGAGGGCAAATGGTACAATCAGGGTAACGCAGGTGCGATCGTATAGGCGATTTCTCACCAATTGACGTTTTAAGTTATTAGGAGGGATATCCACCAGAGCCACTGAATTTTCTAGTCCCGATCTTCGCAAGCACTTTTGATGGCGCTGCTTACTTCATCCGAGATAAACGGAATTTTTGAAGGGAACTTTATCGTCTTGTAGTCCAATCGGACTCTGCTCGCGGACGTGCGTAGGCCGGCACCTCTTTGAGTAAGCTTCATATCCATTGAGGTGCGCAATCTGGCTAGCGAGTTTTTTGGACTCCTCGCGTTCTCGATCGCCCGAACACACATTTACTGCTGTGCGGAACATACTCCTTACCACCGCCCTTTTGGTTTGGGTGGGGTGGGCAGACCGGCAGTGGACTAGTATGTTCTTGTTTGAGGGCTTGCGGTACCACTTTGTTATTTTCTTATCCCTCGAGAGTTGAACTTGAACATTTAGAAAAAGGCAACCAGTCATCACGCAGTTTTTCCCGAGTAAGTTCTATGTGTTCGGACTGAGTGTTCATCAAGTCGAAACAGTGGTCCATTTCCTGTTGCGTCGAGCAAATTATGAAACAGTCGTCAATGTAGCGACGGTAAAACAGGGCAAGGATTCGAGCACAGGTGTTCCGACTCTTGCCATGAAGGCGATCGCAAGCGTTGGCGCTAGCCGCTGTCCTATAGCAAGTCCCCGTATTCGAGAAAAATAGTTCCCGGCCCACCTAAAAATATTGCAATTGAGGCATTCTTTGAGGAGAACCATAAGGGTACGCGCAGAAAGCCCATACATCTTGATGTTACTTTGATGTTGGCTTAGTAGCTCAAAACCTGCCTCCATAGCGGAGTCATTGCTAACGTTGGTGTATAGTGCTGTAACATCGAAAGACTCCACAACACAATTAGTGCTCAATTGCGTGGAACGAAGGTGTTCAAGAAAAGCTCGGGTGTTAGGCAGGTGCGCTGGTATGAAAGGTAGGAGTTGGGTGAGAGTGGAGTTGAGGAACCATGCGATACGGTCCGTTGGACCACCCACGCAACTGATGATAGGTCTAACTTTTTACTGCCGCGGGGTTGACTAACGTGAGATCCTCCGACGTAGCGAATTTATGAGTTTTGATGAGCAAGTACAAAACGGGACAAGATGGAGAATCTATTTTTAGGCGCGTGATTACTGCTTGGGCTAGACCAGCTGGTTTCGCCTCCGCAACCCATACCCTATTGGGCTTTCGGTATTGCGCTTTGAATTGTTTTTCGAAGAGGGGCGATAAATGGACGCGTCCGAAAGATGAGTTTCGGTTATTGCCACGTCCATGTCGTGAGGGATAACGACAAACTCCCCACCTTTATCGCTGACGGATAAGCGTATGGCGTTGGAAGCTATTAGCTCGCGCACCTCCTTAAGACCCAAAACTTGCGAGTGACTCAGATTTTTGGTGGATTTTCCCGAACGAACACGTCTTATGACCCGGAAAACTTCATCGGCAAGGAGCCGGAAGTTAATGTCGGCGCGCATATTGGGTTCCTGCTGTTTGCGTGACGTATGCGGGAGGCCAGCAAACGACCCGAAAATACGAAGAATCGAGCTGCAACTACTCCGACTAGCTCTACGTGATAAGAAAGATCAGTTGTTTATCATGTTGAATAGGTGCAGTTCGAAAGAACAGAATTGTATAAAATTTTTGGAGGGTCGTCTTTGGGAGAGGATAGTGGGAGGGTCTAAGTCTATTTGTGATAGTATACGGTCTAAGGTCAAGGCATCTCTACAAAAGAAATTCGACGACCTCTTGTGTACAGTTCGTGGCCAAGAGAATGGGCGTTCTAGTTTTGTATCAGGTCAAAGTCCTAGCGATCAAGCTGTCAGTAGTGCACCAGAGTCTGAACATTCAAGAGTTACCGTGTTGGGTGATACCTCTCTTTCCAAAAATGCACTCGCAGTTCTACAACTGGGTCCTAGTTTCTCTCCGTCTCAAACCATTTCCACCCTTGTCATGCGTAAAGTCATCTGCGGCCTCCACGAGCTTCAGGATCGGCTCCGTTACAGGGCTAAAATCGAGTCTGGGCAGGTCAGTGCAGTGCAAACTCGGGCGTTTCCAACCATTCCCTTCCCTTCTACGTATTTCAAACAGCAGGAACCCAATATGCGCGCCGACATTAACTTCCGGCTCCTTGCCGATGAAGTTTTCCGGGTCATAAGACGTGTTCGTTCGGGAAAATCCACCAAAAATCTGAGTCACTCGCAAGTTTTGGGTCTTAAGGAGGTGCGCGAGCTAATAGCTTCCAACGCCATACGCTTATCCGTCAGCGATAAAGGTGGGGAGTTTGTCGTTATCCCTCACGACATGGACGTGGCAATAACCGAAACTCATCTTTCGGACGCGACCATTTATCGCCCTCTTCGGAAAAAACAATTCAAAGCGCAATACCGAAAGCTCAATAGGGTATGGGTTGCGGAGGCGAAACCAGCTGGTCTAGCCCAAGCAGTAATCACGCGCCTAAAAATAGATTCTCCATCTTGTCCCGTTTTGTACTTGCTCATCAAAACTCATAAATTCGCTACGTCGGAGGATCTCACGTTAGCCAACCCCGCGGCAGTAAAAGTTAGACCTATCATCAGTTGCGTGGGTGGCCCAACGGACCGTATCGCATGGTTCCTCAACTCAATTCTCACCCAACTCCTACCTTTCATACCAGCGCACCTGCCTAACACCCGAGCTTTTCTTGAACACCTTCGTTCCACGCAATTGAGCACTAATTGTGTTGTGGAGTCTTTCGATGTTACAGCACTATACACCAACGTTAGCAATGACTCCGCTATGGAGGCAGTTTTTGAGCTACTAAGCCAACATCAAAGTAACATCAAGATGTATGGGCTTTCTGTGCGTACCCTTATGGTTCTCCTCAAAGAATGCCTCAATTGCAATATTTTTAGGTGGGCCGGGAACTATTTTTCTCAAATACGGGGACTTGCTATGGGACAGCGGCTAGCGCCAACGCTTGCGATCGCCTTCATGGCAAAGGTCGAAACACCTGTGCTCAGATCACTTTGCCCCTGTTTTACCGTCGCTACATTGACGACTGTTTCATAATTTGCTCGACGCAACAGGAAATGGACCACTGTTTCGACTTGATGAACACTCAGTCCGAACACATAGAACTTACTCGGGAAAAACCGCGTGATGACTGGTTGCCTTTTCTAAAATGTTCAAGTTCAACTCTCGAGGGATAAGAAAATAACAAAGTGGTACCGCAAGCCCTCAAACAAGAACATGCTAGTCCACTGCCGGTCTGCCCACCCCACCCAAACCAAAAGGGCGGTGGTAAGGAGTATGTTCCGCACAGCAGTAAATGTGTGTTCGGGCGATCGAGAACGCGAGGAGTCAAAAAACTCGCTAGCCAGATTGCGCACCTCAATGGATATGAAGCTTACTCAAAGAGGTGCCGGCCTACGCACGTCCGCGAGCAGAGTCGATTGGACTACAAGACGATAAAGTTCCCTTCAAAATTCCGTTTATCTCGGATGAAGTAAGCAGCGCCATCAAAAGTGCTTGCGAACATCGGGACTAGAAAATTCAGCGGCTCTGGTGGATATCCCTCCTAATAACTTAAAACGTCAATTGGTGAGAAATCGCCTATACGATCGCACCTGCGTTACCCCTGACTGTACCATTTGCCCTCAGGGCACGGAAGGAGACTGTGCTGTTTCTGGTGTCATCGATCGCATCACGTGCCAGAGCTGCACGGTGAGGAGTATATCGGAGAAACAGGTCGACCTCTGCACGTGCGCATCAAAGAGCACTTAGATGGTGAAGAAAAGTCGCGTAGCTACACTGCAGTAGGGTGGCGTCGGATTAATTGCCAGGTGGGGGAAGATGTGGAGGTGCGAGTGGAGATACTGGAGGGGGAGGGCATAACAAGTGCGCGGAAAGCTCTTGAGGCATTTTGGATCAGTGCGAGGGACCCCAAGGTCAACCGGAAAGAGGAGGGTATAAATATCACACGGGAACTCCCAGCCTTACGTCAGACTTGCGCTTCTGACTTGGGCGTGAAACTCTACTCCATTGGTGCTCCGCCGTACTCTACTGATCCGCGATCTCTGAGGGCTTGACTGGGTATGTTACTTGGCCTACTTTTCTCTTGTCTACTAGCTGGCAAATTGAAAGTCAAATTTCTGTAGAGAGTTTACCGCAAAGGCGTTTGTCCGTGTATTTTCATGAATTTATTTGGCTCTTTCAGGCTCTGAAGAAGGCGAAGCCGCCGAAACGTCAGCCGAATAAAGCCCCATACTACCTCGTGCAAGCTTCAATCAAAGTTCTCAACATGATTGAACAGGTTGATCGATCGCTTCAGAACTGACACGGACCATATCAGCCGCACAGCACGTATATAAGGAGCCCGATCCCAGAGAGAGTCCTCCTTTCGGGGCTGCTCCTGGAAGGTGACTACGAGTCATTTTCTGGACCTCAGATATTCGCTGAGCAGCTAGGGCACTGAAACGGCCTCTCATTTTCTGAGCAGCATCATGGAGATATCTGCTGACGACCGCCCACCAGTTTGTGATTGGCTGATGGACTCAGCGTTACGAACCCCATCGTCGCAGGATATCGTCCCATGATGCTGGAAGTGCAGCATATGTCGCGGAGCTCCGGCGCCCTACGGAAGAACAATGTATTAGAGCCAGCCGCCGCTCTCCATTGGATGGCTCCGCCCACCCCTCTTCCTAACTGTTCTGATCCTGACATGTTTAGACAAAAGTATTAACTATGTTGCTAATATAAAAGGCTTCTAATTTCACAGTGTGTTTCAGTCGGCTCTTCAGAGTCGGACCTGGAAGGTGGCCTCGAGTCACTCACCAGAAGATGCACCGGATACCGGAGGATAATTTTTGTCGCCGAGGGGAGTGGGGCTCCCCACGGCTCGAGGGGGGGGTGGTACCCAACTGTGGGGTCACCTCCCCACGGTGGGGTGCACCCACTGCGGACCGTGGCAGTGGGGTGACCCCCCCCCTTCTGGGGACTCCAAAGCGGATTACCACAGTGGCATGTTCCCGGGGCATGTCAGGCCGGAAAATTTTTGTGATGGTGCGCTCACGGTGAAATTTCAGTGATGGTGCGCGTCTCGGAACACTGCCGACGGTGAGCGCACCTTGTCGCACTTGGACGCGCGCTGGGAGCAGCATAAGTCGCGAGATGTGGCGTGGATACCAAGGCTGGGAGCAGCATATGTCCCGTGAACTGGGGTTTCGAACGTAAAACTGGCAGCAGCATATGCTGCGGAGGTTCCGCCCCGTTACGCCCACTTTTCCAGCAGCTAGGGAACGGCCTTGGCCTAGAAACCTCCATGATGTGTCCTAGCTGCTCAGCGATTATGCGATAGGATTTTTGAACCGATACTGGGTCTCCCCCACGGTCATCAGCGAGGGGAGGTGCCTTGCTGTCGACCGTGGGGAGGGTGATGTCCTTGTCGCAAACTGCTGTGAGGGTGATCCCCTGCTGCTGGTCGTGTCTTGGACCGTATCCTTGTTGGAGGAGATCCGCTCCCATCGAAGGGGTGGGGGCCTGCCCCCAGCGCCACGTAGTCCTATCGAACAGGCCACGTGCTGCTGCTTGGAAAACGGGGGCGCGGAGAGAGTTTTGTCTCTCTTCGCCACGTAGTGCTATCGAACAGGCCACGTGCTGACGCGTGGGAAATGGGCATGCGGCAAGGGGTTTGTCTCTTTGCTCCACGTTGTTCTATCGAACAGGCCACGCGCTCCTCGGAGCAGCACGTGCTGCTGCAAAAGTTCCTTTCAACTCGACTAGGTACCCGACTAGAAAGCCTATCGTGGCCGAATCGGGCCCCCCGACTCTCTGAGAAGGTGCAGATGAAGCGGGCGGCAAGACCGATAGAAGTAAATCTTCAGGTTCTCACCGACGACTTTCTAGATTTTCTGTTGAACCTTTATTTTGAATCCTGTCGGAGCAAATACCGCACGACTAAAGGCAGTGTTCACGAAGAAAAAGTTGCACGCTTTTTTGGCTAAAACGTAAGCTTTGGGTCCCTCTAAGAAGATTAAGAACGGAAGTGGGACGAAAAACGGCCGGTAAGTGGGTGAAAATCTCGTGGGCCAGCCAACCCATTAGGCCACTCCGCCCACGTCCTATAACAGTTTCCCTAAATTCGTGCTTAAAGGCATCGTTCGCGCTGAAAATCAATTTTCATTTTTCACGCTCAATTTCATGATTGAGCCCGGTACACCACACTGGTAAACTTTGGCGCGTCAAAAACGTTGGGCAATGAAGTTGGAAGGCGTCAAAGATGAAGATCCGTCACCAATTCTCACCAGTCATCTAGCACTTTTTCCTAGAGTGTTGGTGCGACCGTAAGACAACATGAAAAATAGTTGCGGCACGATTTCCACATGCAGAAAAACTCTGAAAATGACAGCGAAGAGGCCTCCAGAAGCAGAAAAACTTCAAAAAGGATTTTGGCGCGAAATTCAAATTCGTATTTACAATGTGTTCCTATTGACTTTTCTTTACAAATGAAGGTTTTTCATGGGCCCCTTCGACATTTTCGTTCACTAGAGAGGCCAAGCTACACAAAAACATGAAAACATATTATATGGTTTTCTGCGCGTACGATGCCTTTAAATGAGCAATGGTTCCCGATCAAAAGCCTCGTTCTTCCTTCCATTCGACTTCTCTCTTTACTCAGGCCAGCTCGCACACACCGGCTGCAAAAAACGGGAGTTACAAGCCTCGGACAACTCGTCCACAATGCTTCCCTACCTGGATTTTGGGGGTCCATAACTCCGTTTGCAGGGGGTCTTGTACGATTCCAGGGACATCATTGAAATCAGCGTGAGACCGTTTCCAAGATAGGCAAAAAAAAAAACAGAAAAACGACTCTAATCGTGAACACTGCCTTTAAATTCAAAAAAAGTACTCGGTGACAAAAGGGAAAATCACTTTTGATCCGCTTTTAATTTTAGAAACCCCAACCTTGCTGAGGACTCCAGCCAGGCTTAGATATTCGATTTAACAGAAGAGGTCGTGAGTGTTTTTCAGCCCCTCATGATGCCTACAAGCACCCTTGCCTATACCCAATACCATTACCCGTGTAGCATTATTTTCTTCCGTTTCCGGGCCCAAAAATCGGAAACGGAATCCGAAACCGAACAGTTCCGTTCAACCCTGGTTTTGAGGCATTCTTTGCAAGGCAAAAACCGCAAGTTTCGCTCATCCCTACGTGCACCAAGTTTGCGCAAACCTTTAGTTGAGAACGCAAAAAGTCAGGGAGTTCCGTACCGACTGTAATGGACAATCCTAAGGAAAGATGCCGGACCCTTCGTACGGTGCACATTATGCACTAGTCATTTCATTTTCCAACCACAGATACATATAATCCTGACTAACTCTCTTGCAAGGGAAGTATACAAAGCTTAGGTCGGATCTGCCAAGACGATCAGTATAGTTAGTGTCTCTTCTGGCTCAGTAGTAAAAATGCGCAGTATCCCGCCCCGAGCTGCAGGTTCAAAAAAAGGTACGAGCATTTCTCGAGCCTAGCGAAAAGGCATTTTTTTACAGTTCCAACAAATTTTCTAGGATATAGCTCAAAACTTATATGTAGTGGTAATCTAGGGTGGTGAACAAGAATCTGGAAACCATTTGTCGAAAATTTGAGGATTACTGTAGGTTACGGTAGGTAACATGTCATTCAGGCGCCAAAACCCACCTTAGTATTTTGAAAATCGACAAACGAAAATCCCATTAAGTTCGTATTCTCCACCCGGAATAACCCCCGTATACAAATTTTGATCAAAATCTCAGATTTTGACCAAACTACAGTATTCCCACCGTAATCTACGGTAATCTGCAAAAAATCGATAAATGGACTCCAAATTCGTGTTAAAGGCAGTGTTCATGATGAAGGAGACGAAGGAGTTGTTCCAAGTGGCACTGTCAAACCGCTTCGCATCATTGTCGGACAATGCATCGGTGGACGAGCAGGAGCGGCAAGTAGCAGACGCCATG
This sequence comes from Aplectana chamaeleonis, assembly GCA_029168955.1. Classification (NCBI taxonomy): domain Eukaryota; kingdom Metazoa; phylum Nematoda; class Chromadorea; order Rhabditida; family Cosmocercidae; genus Aplectana; species Aplectana chamaeleonis. The sequence continues at coordinate 1,570,359 of JAPDOI010000077.1, forward strand.
TTGGAATGTGCAAAACCACTTTGCCCTGTTACTCGCAGGCGGATCCAGCCGTGGATAACAGACGAATCCTTGCTACTCATCGAAGAGAGGAAGCGAGCAAAACTGACTAATTTTGATCGATACCGGCAACTCAGCAGAGAACTTCGTCGCAGGCTGAAAGCGGAAAGGGAGTCGTACTGGAATAAGGTGGCTGCTGATTTGGAGGAGTCCGCTAACAGGCATGACTATCGCACCCTCTATAGGGCACTCAAGCGGCTTGGAAAGAAGACGAAACGCGTTAGCGATAGCATTAGGAATGCAGATGGATCGTTTGCGCGCTCTGTGGAAGAGCGTCTTCGTCGCTGGCAACAGTTCTTCGGTGAACTCTACAGTCATGAAGCGCCACAGGGACCGCTTCCCAAGCCACCATCAATCGATGCGCCAGAAGATTCTGATCTCGGCTCAGAGCCCACTGTGGAGGAACTGAAGACTGCTATCAAATCGCTGAAGAACGGCAGGGCATCAGGCGTTGACAATGTTGCTGCTGAGGCCATCAAAGCGGGTGGAAACGTGTTGCTACTTCAGCTTCATCGTCTAATAACTCTCATCTGGCAGTCAGAGAACATACCCGCTACTTGGAAACGTGCAATAATTGTACCCATCCACAAGAAGGGCGACGCCAGGGACTGCAAAATTACCGAGGGATCAGTCTGCTGTCAATCGTAGGCAAAGTCTTCATGAAGATTATCCAAAACAGGCTTCAACGTCATCGAGAACAGACCGGTCGTGAGGAACAAGCAGGGTTTCGGACAGGGAGAAGCTGCAGTGATCAAGTTTTCACTCTTCGACAACTTATGGAAGAGAGGATCCGCACTGGAAAGCGAATTGTCATCACTTTCATTGATTTCAAGTCTGCATTCGACTGTGTTCATTGGCCTGCGCTGTGGAGAGCACTTGATAGCGTACATGTACCAGACAAGATAGTTAACCTGCTCCAGAAAACGTATGAAGGTTCTTCCAGCTCGGTTCGCGTTGGAGATAAGCTGTCGGAAGAGTTTAAGGTTAAAGCTGGAGTTCGCCAAGGTGATGTTATATCGCCGTTGCTCTTCAATACTGTCGTCGACGCTATTATGAGGGAGGTCTTTGAGAACAGAAGAGGTGTTCAGTATAGCACTAATGGATACGTCTCGGATCTGATGTTTGCGGATGACAGTGCAGTGTTTGCGGATACCGATGAGGATGCAACGTACCTGATAAATAGAGTGGCGCTTGTTGCAAGCTCTTACGGCCTAAGAATAAATCAGGAGAAGACAAAAGTGATGACATCGCATGGCTCGCCTGCAACTGTGCACTTCGAAGGGGCGGAACTTCAGCAGGTCAAGGAGTTCAAATACCTCGGATCAGTCGTGCAAGAACGGAGAGTTGCGGCCACAGCAGAGGTATGCAGCAGGATCGGGCAGGCATCCAGTGCGTTTGCATCGCTTGGTTGGTGTCTGTGGAAGAAAAACAATGTTTCACTGGAGACTAAAATGCGATTGTTTCGAGCGCTAATAATTCCGATTCTACTGTATGGTTCGGAAACATGGACTCTACTGAAGCCAGACCTTGTCAAGCTGGAAGTCTTCCAATTGCGGTGCCTGCGACATATTCTTGGGATCACGATTCGTGACCGTATTTGCAACGATAACATAAGAAGAAGCTGTATGGATCAACCGCTGGTTGAAGAGCAACTGAAGACAAGAAGATTACGGTGGTTTGGACATGTATGTCGAATGGATGCTGGCCGGCTCCCGTACAGTATGCTGTGGCGGAAGCGCCCGCCGTCGTGGAAGATCCAGAGAACGGCCCCGAAGAAGACGTGGCTCAAGCATATAGAAGAAGATCTAAAAACCCAACGGTGCAGTGTTCCTAACGCTAAACTTATTGCCGCAAACCGTACTGAATGGAAGCGTATCGTTCAGGCCGCACGAGCTCCTATGGCACCTACAGCAGTGTATTGGTTGAGAGGGCATCCCGCTCCGCCAGACGCCAGCTAACGGGATGAGTGAGTGAGTGAGTTCATGATGAAAATCGTTTTTCTGCTTTTCCGCCTATCTTGAAAACGGCCCCATGCTGATTCCAATGGTGTCTCTGAAATCATACACGACCTTCTGTGAACGCAGGTATGGTCCCACAAAGATTGAGCTATTGAAACATGGTGGACGAGTTGTCCGAGGCTTGTAACTTCCGTCTTTTGCAGCCGATTTATGCAAGCTGACCTGAGTGAAGAGAGCAGCTGAGAATGAAGGGAAGAACGGGGCTAATGATTGGAAATCATCTCTCATCTCACGATCTCGAGCATTCATTTGTTCACGTCGGTGGGCGTGTGATGCGCTTTTGGGGTTTTCAATGCGCTCGAAGTTGCAACATCGGGCTCTTTTGGGGCTCTTCCTGGCTCGTTTTCATGCGTTCTTTCGAAGTTAACGTTACAGAGTGTCCCTCCACTACCCAATCCCAGTGGAATTTCGAAAACTTTTTTCATCGTGAACACTGCCTTTAAGCGCTCCAAATAAGCCTCAGAGAATAATTTTGAGACAAATCTATCTTAGACAACCGGAAATCCCGTAAGTGGCGTTTTTCCCTCGAAATTTTTCCCAGTTGGCATGCTTCGAACGAAATTAGCCGAAAACTTCGGAAAGTCGACTAATTAACTACAGATTCGTGATCAACGCCCCAACCCCCCCCCCTGGGAGAATTTTAAGGCATCGTACGCGCTGAAATCCACTTTCAATTTTTTATGCTCAATCCCTTCCTCGGGCCCCTGTGAGAACGTACAACGAGCTTGGCTGCTCAAAAACGTACCATTGTGAGCATAGAGGAAGTGGAAAGTATACATTCCATCCGAAGGCCAAAATCCCGTCGGATCGGATTTTCGGATATTCCCGATCTTGCAAAACCGACTCATCGGATAAAACGGATACTGGCCCGAACGAGAATTTCGGATAACGGATCCTATCCGAAACGAGAATTTTTGACCGGATCGGATATCGGATATCCGACCGGATAAAATCGGATCCACCGGAAAGTTCGGATGAAAAAACGGATAAGAAAAATTTTCAGTAGTCCCGAAGAGTCAACTCCGTGTATAAAAGCAAATGCAATTCTAAAGCCAAATATAATCTTCATATATTATTCGTAGAAACAAACAAAACACCGGTTTTGGGAAATTTTAAAGCAATAGCTGACATGAGAAGTTGGACCGCTACTAGCAAACCTTCAGGGCTGGAATTCACGAAACGTTAACCACGTTTCAGCCATGGTTTGAGGCCGATCGATTTGCACACGATGTGCATAGCCATGACTACGCTAGCCATGGTTGAAACGTGGTTAGCGTTTCGTGAATTCCACCCCAGATTGGAAAAAAAATACAACAAACTATCGTGGTGACCATAAAACAAGACATATTTGGAGATCTTGGACTGATATGGTTGCTTTAATCATACAGCGCATTTAAAGACACCCGTTCAGTCGACTATTTCGGTTCCGTCTTCCGACAAATCTTCCTCTCCGAAAGTAGATCGTCACTATCCAAGTCAGCTTTATCATAATCGGATTTGACCTCAATGCGCCCATACTTTTCGATGACTACATGTCAGTACAGAGAAATTTAGAGGTCTGACAATTGGAAAGTAATGTAGTGCAGCGAATCCTGGGCAATTAAATATTTGGGGCCGCATTCCTCGCAACGGAGTCGGCCGCGGCACGCCGCTGCTCGCGCAGGAATTCCAACAGTGGAAACCAGAAACCCTCCGAGGTAACCAAAATGAGGCGTAAGCAAAATGCTCTGGCCGTACACAGCACGAAACATAGAAAAGTTCGAGCATAAGCTCCAGGAATCATTTCGGCTGCTCTTTTCAATGTTAGAGTCCCGAAAAAAGGCGGTTGACTTCACAACACCCAGAGTTTCCCTCCCCTTTTAAAATACGAATAGTTAGTGACCCAGAGGTTTGATATTTTTTACAAAGTTGTTTTTCTAAGTGGGCTTATTTGACAGATATACGACTAACATCGGCATGGATCCTGAAGAGACTTTGCGTTCCCCATTGGAGGTTGGCGCAAACTCGGTGCACCTATGTTATAGCATATGGCACCGAGTTTGCGCCAACCTTCAACAACAGTGAACGCGAAGTCTCTTCAGGATCCATTCCGACGATACTCAAGATAGCGGCGGGTACGAGTGCTCATAGAATCGTGACGAAGGATGACACGCTTCGGTTCTCCACCACTGAATGGAAGATTGGGATTTTGTCAGATTCAAGTACAGGCGTAAAACATCGCTTCCTGGATCCCTCTCTACAGTACCACGCACTTTTTGCAAAAAAAAGCGTTTTGGGGCTTTTTTATGCGCTCTTAAAGCGCTGCATCGCCGTAACTCACTTCAAAATCGACGGAATGAGTTTTCTGGTAGTTTTCGTGTTCCTCTCAGTGAGGCGAATGCAATGGTACGTGTAGAAAGTCTTAGTAGTAAAGCACGTGCTGCTGCAGCCAAGTCACGCTACAACATTCTGCTTGCAATCGCTGGCACCGCCTGGGGCAGCACAAATAAAGTTCTGCGTAAAACGTATAGAACCATGGTACTGCATGTTTCGAAACCTCCGAGCACTCGCGTAGAGGACCACAGATGGCTCAGTGTACACGTTTCATGACAGAATAGTTGTCTGCTGCTCAGCCCAATCCCGTATATGGCAGTGTGCCTTCTCTAGTCGATGATAGTGAAGCTTACCTGCTCAGGCGTACTCGAACCATCCTAGCAGGTCTTCGATTCGGTCATTCTACCTACGTGAAGGCCTATGCACAGAGCATTGACCAGTCAGTCCCCGATAAATGCCCTGATTGTCAACGTGTTGCACATGATTCATTGCATCTATTTTCATGTCCGGTTAGACCTACAACCCTGTCTGCTCTATATTTATGGTACAAGCCGTGTGAGGTTGCCAACTTTCTGCGCCTCTGATGCGATGCTTTCTAATGGCTGAGAAGAATAATAGTAGACGAAAGAATCTTCTGGATTTCGGAATTTCAATTTTGACGCCAACAATGCGTCAAAATACGTAATGCGCGCGTAAATCACAGGCGCACATCATCGTCATTGCGTCGTGCACGTCGATGGAGATTGATTTCGAATTTCGGACAAGGCAGAAACAGTGGGCAGTGGGTCAGGAATTACCTTCAGGGCGCGATTGTTGAATTGAGTAAAATGAACGCAAATCTATTTGGTTTTATCCGAAATTATCCGATTTTCATTCGAAATTACCCGATTTTTAACCAAAATTATCCGATTTTCATCCGAAATTATCCGATTTTCATCCGAAATTATCCGATTTTCATCCGATTTCGATCCGATCGATTATCCGTTTTTACCCGTTTTCTATCCGATTATCCGGTTTTCTGATCGGATCCTTCTATTTTCACTTTTCCGGATATCGGATATTTCGGATGTCGTGTTTTTTAGTCTCATCGGATTTCGGATCAATCCGAAATCGCCATTTTGACGTCGGATCGGATTTCGGATAATTATCCGATCGGATTATCCGACCCGGATATCCGAAACCGACTCCGTCGGATGGAATGTATAGTGGAAAGTAAGGAATTCCGTCAAAAGGGGCCGGCCCTTCCGTCAGTCATTTGGCACTTTCGCAATATTTGAGCAGAATTTCGTGTAGCTAAGTACAGGGCATGCCACTGTACGCTGACGCACCGTCGGACGAAAGTGGCATTATCCACTGGAAATTTCTCGTCACACAACGAGCGATTGCTTCCAACGCTGCGCCAATGGACGAATTGTAGAACTGTTCCTTGCGCCCTCCGCGTAACTATCCCGGGTCGATGCCGGCGCGAATTTCAAATGATTTTCAGAAGTTTTTTCAAAACGTTTTTTCTTGAAAAGTTGACGTTTTTGAGCGGGCTTTTAGATACCTTTAGTCACTATAGGGGGCTAACAACTCAAAACCGCTTAAAAACGAAACATAGTTTTCAGCGCGTACGATGCCTTTAAGTTAAAACTGGAACATTTTTCTAAAACGCTTCCAAAGCCCTCTCATTGGTATAAATAAACGCCCAACCGAAAATCCGTACAAATCCAAAACGCTATCAGTCTGGACAAAGTATGGAAAATGTGCCTCCACCCAAACCTTGCTCAGCGGGCTAGTTTTGGGCGCTGATAACATTTATGAGGTCTGTTTCCGGATTTCCCGAAGACTAATGCGCTTTTTGGAAGGTACAAAAAGCACAAAAAAGCTATATTTTTTAGCTTGTAACTTCTTGGAACCTGACTGCACAGTTTTACTATTGATCCACAAGAGATACTAACGATACTACTCGTTTTGACAGATCCGACCTACGCTTTTGATAAATTCCTTGTTAGAGGTTTCCACGCTAATCCAGCTATTTTTCTTCACGCAGTTACACCTTCAGACGACCGGAATCTCTCCGGAAAACGCGCGGTATTTCTCGGTGAGAGCACTTGAGAGTTTCAGACGCGTTTCGGGTGGGTGCGTGCGGCGGCCGGTTAGCAAACAATCACAACCCGAGACTTAGTGTTGGCAACAAAACCCAGCTCCAGCTCTGCACAGCGGGTGGTTTTTCCTTCCTTACCGCGCCGCCCACATTCTCGTACTCCTTCACAGACGGATTTCACACCGCTTACTCCACAATCTTAACTGTTAGTGGCTCTGTTTTCACCGCTTCATAGCATTCTGCATCGCTGGTAATGCGTGGTTATCTGGAATTCCACTGACGTCTACATTTTATACTTTGGACCCGGACAGACAATTACCAGACAATCGAATATCGATTTATCGGATTTTAACACTTAAGAGACCGCGTGTCCACACTGCGCACCAGGGGTGTGCGTTAATGAAAAAATTTTTTTCGTTAACCGTTAATCGTTAATTTTTGAAAAAAAAAACCGCGTTAATCCGTTAATGCGTCAACACGTTAATTTTGCATTTCGCTAACAATTTTGAAAACATTACCTGAACACCACGAAAATCGATAAATAACCAGACGTCCCAAAAAAAAACATGAAACACGTTCCATACCAAACACCGCAGTCAGTACACTCCAAACTTGGAAATCATCTTCATGGATTTTTAATACTATCAGCGAGAACAATAAACGAATACTCTCCAAGAATAGGAATCCTGACATGCAAAAAAGCATAGATGGATGGAACATTAACGAAATAAAAAACAACGTGATTTCGGGACTTTTTCGTTAACCGGTAATCGTTAATTTTTGAAAAAAAAAACCGCGTTAACCCGTTAATGCGTTAACACGTTAACGTTATTAACGCACAGCTCTGCTGCGCACCCACGGCTGTTTTGCCCCTCGGACCGCGTGTCCACACTGCGCACCCAAGCCATAAAACCATCAATATTTTCTGAAGTTCTAATGCGTGAAGCCCTCCTCAAACACGAATAGGTTCTTCATAATGTAAACTATCTACATTCACAGTGGTCAAGCATTTTGAGTGCTCTTAGTATTTTTACTACCACCTCCGAAAATGGAACTTTTCGATTTTTCGAGCTTCGTTGGCGAGAAAAAAATTGTCGCAAACTCTGCTCAAGGGGGTTACTAAGATGATGCTCATCACGTAACTGATGTCCTCTAGTTGATTTTCGGAGTAGCAGTGACACCTATTTGAGATAACTGCAGTAGATCATCGTTTCGAATTTCGCGGCCTTGACCCCGAAGGTCATTCGAGCTGCTGCACAAGGTTCCGGTGTTTACTTTGCAATTTTCAATGAAATTTCCGTCGCTTGCGGTATGTTAGCCATCGTTTATCTTTGTTGCAGATTTCGCTAAACTGCGAGAGGGAAATAACTTGAGGGGGGGATGGGGTGAAAACCTGTGAATAGTTCGATGCTCAAAATTTTGTTGATACTTCACTACGGGGTGTATGTACTTGGAGGCCTCGTAGAACAATCAAATGATGTTTTTTCAAGGATTCAAAAGCACCGTTGTTGTTGTTTGCCATTCGTTAACCGATGATAAACGTTTGGGGTTTTGGTGCGACTTCGCTCAGGTGGTCATTTGGGGGGCGGGGGGGGGTGGTGATTATAAATCTGATTCCCATTTTGGGTTTTTTGATGACATTTTCTTCGGTTACATCGGACAATTTTGCAGGTCAAAGTTTATGAGTCCGCCGAAAGTTCTCCATGAGGTTCAATAGGACATTGCATAGTAGAAGTTTGTTCATTTTTCAAATTTTCAACTAATTTAGGTTGGCTCCGCATGGCTCAGCTCTGACCATATTCTGTAACCTGCAGAAAATTCTAGAAGTCGAGAGACAAACGTTCCTTTCGTGACCAGCACGCCCTAAAATCTGCGTAAAGTGTTTCAAAGCACCGTGTGCGTGCAAAGTTGAAATACCTTCTAAAAACAAGACAAAGCAGGCCCGTGACCTTACTTCAAATCTCTATTTACTCTCTGTACTCTCAGCTGGAGTGGAAATGGAGTGCTGGTTGTGTAAGCGAGAAAGCCTGCTCCGATCAAAATGGTTCCCAGCGGACCGCGTGTCCACACATGTCACCCACGGAAACGATTAGCCGTGGAGCGCACCGGTCGCCTGTGGAAATTCGCCGTGGAGCAGGCGGTCTCCTAAGTGTTAAAGGCAAGGTCCGGGCAAATTTTGACACTACCGAAATTTGGGTTAAATAGATTGGGCTCACCTAGCTGAACATCGTCTGAACGTTTCACGAACTCTGAGTCCTTAGTTGCGGAGAAAACAGCCTCAAAGTCAGGGATTACGGTATTCACAGCATGATAATCATGGCTGGAATGACCGATAATTATACAGCACTTTTGAAGAATGCGTGGACAACCGCTAAAATATGGACGATGGCCACACTCTTCTGACTTTTCTGGATCATCGGCTAACGGAATTCGGCTGGAATAACTTGAAGAAGACCGGTTTTTACGCAGTTTTCGCATGTTCCTTGGGACTAACTGTAACAAGAGCACCGATTTAGCGGGAAATCTCAAAATCTATATTCTGCCCGGACCCTGCCTTTAAGGTATTCTTGGTGATAAGGGACTTGAGTCAATCGAACCTGACCTGTTCCGGAAGGTCGAATATTGAATTGATTCCGGAATGACTTCTTTTTGGGAACCAGCTTCAAAACAATCAGATCTTCGAGTAATTCGGGTCCCAATAATGATTTGCCTGAATCTAATGAATACTGCCTACTCGAACTCTTTTGGAAGGAAATCCTCTTCATTATTTCAATGATGAGCAATTGTTTAGATGTAGCGCAGGTATTTCTTTCTCGAAAATAAATCGCTAAACGTATCATTTTTTTCTCTGAAACAATCAGTGCAACTGATCTACAACAGATTGCAACAAGGTATTCTTTATTTCAGAGCAAAATTTGTTTCCATTAGTTGCGTGCGTGCGCGTGCGTATGCTCGTCTCCTTCTTTCCCACACCTTCCCGTTGTCTCTCTACTCTCTCCACACACGTACGCGAAGGAACAGAGTAAATTAGGTCTCGGAATAAAGGATATCTGCACCAATTTTGTGTCTATCAGACACCTAGTATGACAGCCAACCAAAACACCTGCATATTTTCAATGATTTACTTTACCTAACAACATTTTGCAATCTAATGGATAGAAATTTTCGTCCGAATAAGAATGTCCGCCCACGCGGTCGGCATGCGTGTTGAGCGGCAGTCGCGGAGGCACTGCTAAGATTTGTAAATCGATTAGCATGATTCCAAGACGGACACTGAATAATATCCGTCAGCTGTCTGCAGTCGTGGGAAAGCTCACCCAAAAATGCATCCGCGATGGCCGCTCGACACGCACGCCGACCGCGTGGGCGGACAGTCTCATCCGGACAGACATTAAATAGGGCAGAAAAAGTGTTTAGGCAAATCGCCACTGATGATCTTTTTTTACGCTTTAACAAAAAACCCTCAAACGAAAATGCTCAGAATCAACGGTGCCCGCACTAAGAAAAATGAAAACAAGTTACTCGCAATATGAATCTAGCACACTTGAATGTCTCAAGCAACTTATATTCATATTACATGTAAGTTACACCTATGTTACATGTAACTCACTTCTATGTATTCACCATGGGTGGCTGCCACGCGACACGCGACGCAGAGAACGCATCCGTACGCGCCGCACACCACACGCCAAGCGAAAAACGCTGTGCGGGAAACAACGCCTGCTTTAAGGTTGACCCCGAGAGTGCGTCGTATGTTCCCCTAGGAACAACCGTCTCGGCCGATTTACGTTACTTGCAACCTATCTTGTGCCGTTTAGGTTACATGTAACATATCGGAAGTGCACTGCTCGCGGTGTCCCGTCGATATGTTGCATGTAAGTTAAATGATCTGAGATAAATCGCAAGTAACTTACATCAGCTTAGATATGTTGCATGTAACTTGTTTTCGGCGATTTATGTTGCAAGTAGCTTGTTTCCAATTTTCTGAGCAGGCATATGGAATCTGAATGATTTCGTATATTATCAGTTCATTACTAGAATGGTTCAGCTAGCGATATTTTTGCTATAAAAGTTTTTCTTTCATTTACGTTCTGAGAAATTTTGAAGAGAGTTCTGCTTTTTCATTCTCGATCCCTACATAGTCAGTATGAGCGCGCAAATTGTCCCCACCCAAATCAATGTTTCAGGTAGGACTTCTAGTGAAACCAAGGATAGTAAATAAAAAAGCTAGGAAATGAAGTGAAATAATCAAAAATGCGATTTGGTGTTTGATCATTTCACAAGCTTCTCCGTTAAACTTATCAATACAAAATCTAGCACGATATGGGATGGAGTTCACATAGCTTGACCTATGCTGATTTCCTTATTACAGCTTTAAAAAATGGCTTAATGTTTCCGTTGCTCGCTTGATTTCGTTTTGATGAGTTTAACGGAGAAGCTTGTGAAATGATCAAACACCAAATCGCATTTTTGATTATTTCACTTATTTCCTAGCTTTTTTATTTTCCAGGCTATTTTACGCCAAACCATTTTTTAAGATGTTTCAAGACATTTTTGAAACTTTTTTTGACATTACCAAAATCGTTACTTTTGCCAGGAAGCTAAATTTTCAGAAATTTCACTTATTTTTTCCCACGGTTCTCTTTCTGTCTTCAATTTTGCTCAACTCGCTCAACGATTTCCATTTTGGAATTATGAAACATCTAATATACGATATTGTCGTATGAGTACAACTTTTAAAACTTATGACCTAAAACCATAAAAAATACCACTCAGTCCCGCATTTTGTGCAACATGTGAGAACTCGATATTATTGATCATTAATATTCGATCTTGCCTGATGAGAAGAGTTTCCAAACAAGTGACTTCATTAATAGTTGATCTTGCATGATGAGAAAATTTTCCAAAATAAAGTGAACAATAAAAAATCGTTGCGGCATTTTGTGAAACAGGCGAAAAAATCAATACTATTGATTGCTATTTATCGATAAAGACTGATGAGCAAAATTTCCCAACCAAGAAAACCAATCCCTTCAGCAATCACTACTACTGGTCGCATTTTGTGCACAAAGCGCCAAAATCGATAATATTGATTATCGATCGATGACGTGTCATTTTTACGAATTCTCAAAGGTTCAGTACTTACCTTCGACGACCTGTGTTGATTGGCTGCAGATTCACCCACCCACCGCGGTCTCCACAGTCGTAGCAGAAAGAAGCAGTTTTCGTGCTCCACGGCTAATTTAGTATGTAAACCCACGATTTTGAGGCACCCTTCAAAGTTGAGGTATCAAGTTCAAATTGGAATAGGAGCGACCTGCATCCATTTCCAGCCTCCTATCCAAAAATGAGCTCCCTAGCTCAATTTTAAGTGTACCCGCAAGATCGTGAACGCTGTCTGAAAAACAGAGGAGATCAACAACAAAAAACGCGCGGTATTTCACTGTTTACTCGAAAACCAGTAAACCATTCCAAACCATTTTTGGGTTACTTTTCCAGCTTTTTGCGTTCTTTTTAATGCATTTTGGAGCTAATTCCACCACAATTCCTAATTGAAAAACAACTTTGCTCAGATTGTATTTTCCAAAATACATTCGAGAAATGCAGAAAACAGAAGTATGCGGGAAAAAGACTACTGCGTCCAACTTTGGTCACTCATTATGACTTATGTACGCATATTTCGCTCTATTCAATTGTAAAACTTTTGTATAGAAGAGCCAGGCATTTATCTGGAAGAATCGGAGCGCACTGGAATTTTTCCCATTGTACAGTCTGCCCCGTCATATCGTTCCAATTGTGAATAACACGTCTAAAACCCCACCCGTCACAGTGTTGACTTCTTCGTCTACAGGTATGTACAGGTATACATACATACATATGGAAGTGCAATTTGCAAACGTCACCTCAGTTCCAGTAACGCTGAAATTTATGAGTGTAACGCTCCTACTTTCTATTCTCACCCGGCGCACTCATCGATTTGGTCGAAAGTATGAAGACACCCGGGTGTGGCATAAATATGGAGACACTTTTTTTCAATTGGTGCGCTGGCAGAGGTTCGACATCGACACGCCGAGTTGAGTCCGCCGTGACAGATTCCGGTTTGATTTGTGACCGTAATCAGCAGCTAACAAGACGTGTTTCCCTTCACATGCATACATACACACACACACACAGACAGACAGAACCCGCGTGGGGTTGTGTTGTTTAACCCGCATTTTTGTTCACACATTCCCGCTTGGGAGATTCGCAACGCTCTGGTGCCGTATCTGATTTATTGCATTGTTCATATGATTCTCCAAGCACTGGGATTTATCATACGGAATCATCGGAGGGAGCTGTCGCTATATTTCTTCAGAAATCCATCCTTAACACTTAAAGGACCGCGTGTCCACACTGCCCACCCACGGCATACAACATCCAATATTTTTCAAAGTTTCGGGAGATGGGGTCCCTAATGAACATCGTTAGGTTCCTTATAATGTAACCTATTTACATTCACAGTGATCAAGCATTTTGAGGTTTCCTAGTAATTTTACCAGCATCTTCGGAAATGACATTTTTCGAATTTTCGAGCTATTTTGTTCGAAAAGAAATCCTCCCAAACTTTGGTGAGAGGGGTATGATTGATGCTAATCACAAAACTGGTGTCATCTAAATGGTTTCCGAGAAGCAGAGCTCCAACTAATCGAGATAACTGTAGTAAGTCAATGTTTAAAATTTTGCCGCCTTGAACCCGAGGGTTATCCAATTTTCTGCGCGAGAATCTGTTGTTTATTTTTCAAATTACAATGAATTTACCGCGGTAATCTAGTCAATGATCAACATTATTTCAGATTTCCGTGTGAAGGGTAACTTGGCGGGATGGGGCTGAAAGCCTGCCGTTGGTTCAGTGCTCCAGAATTTGCTGAACCTTCGCTACGGGGTACATTTGCAGGTGCTAAACAATGAATGGTGTAAATCCTACAGTTTTCGTTGAAATCGCTATCGTTTGACGTTTCTTATGTGTTGGTAAAGGTCTCAGGTTTTGTTGCGACTTCGCCAGGTGGTCATTTAGGTGGGGCTGGGGTATTCATCCCAAATCTGACTCTCATTTCCAAAATTCTCATGGAATTTTCGTCGGTTACAACAGACAACTTTTCAGGTGAAAGTCTCTGAGTCTGTCGAAAATTCGCTATGAGGTTAATTAGAACATCACGTATCAGAAGTCCGTCCATTTCTCAAAATTCTAATATTGTGGTGCGCGCGAAGCGCGCACCAGATTTGGTTTTGAATTGGCCATGCGCGCAACCCCTTTTTTGAAATCTCAGTTCAGAGTGAACGTAGGAATTAGAGTTAAATTTCATTAAAAAGAGCGCAAAAAGTTGGTACATGTTTCCCAAAAATGGTTTAGAACGGTTTACTGGTTTTCGAGTAAAAATGGAAAGACCGCGCGCCTTTGTTGTTAATCTCCTTTTTTTTTCAGACGGCGTACACTACCTTGTTGGTACACTTAAAATTGAGCTAGGGAGCTCATTTTTGGACAGGAGGCTGGAAATGGATGCAGGTCGCTCCTATTCCAATTTGAACTTGATACCTTAACTCTGAAGGGTACCTCAAAATCGTGGGTTCATATACTAAATTAGCCGTGGAGCACGAAAACTGATTTTTTCTGCTACTGCTGTGGAGACCGGAGTGTGTGGGTGAATCTGCAGCCAATCAACACAGGTCGTCGGAGATAAGTACTGAACTTGCCCGAATCCGTACTCATGACACGTCATCGATCGATAATCAATATTATCGATTTTCGGACTTTTTGCACCAAATGCGGCTAGGAGTGGTGATTGCTGACGGGATTGGTTTTCTTGGTTGGAGAATTTAGCTCATCAGTCATCATCGATAAATACCAATCAATAATATTGATTTTTTCGCCTGTTGCACAAAATGCCGCAATGATTTTTGATTATTGATGGCTCTAAGTCACTTGTCTGGGAAATTCTTCTCATCATGCAAGATCACGTATTAAACTAGATTTTCTTCAATTATCGATAATATTCAGTTCTCACATAATGCACAAAATGCGGCAATGAGTGGTATTTTTTATGGTTTAGGGTCATAAGTTTCAGAAATTGTACTCATACGACACTATCGTCTGCTAGATGTTTCATCATTCCAAAATGGAAATCGTTGAGCGAAATTGAAGTTAGAAAGGGAACCTTCGGGAAAAATATGTGAAATTTCTGAAAATTTAGCTTACTGGCAAAAGTAGCGATTTGGCAATGGTGGAAAAAGCTTCAAAAATACCTTGAAATATCTTAAAAATGATTTGGCATAAAATGGCCTGGAAATATAAAAAAAGGGAATGAACTGAAATAACCAAAAATGCGATTTGGTGGTCTATCATTTCACAAGCTTCTCCGTTAAACTTAATCAAAACGAAATCAAGCGCGCAACGGAAACAGTAAGCCATTTTTGAAAGCTGTAATAAGGGAATCAGCGAGGTCAAACTAGGCGAACTCCATTCCATATCGTGCTTGATTTCGTTTTGATAAGTTTAACGGAGAAGCTTGTGAAATGATCGACCACCAAATCGCATTTTTGGTTATTTCAGTTCATTCCCTTTTTTTATATTTCCAGGCCATTTTATGCCAAATCATTTTTAAGATATTTCAAGGTATTTTTGAAGCTTTTTCCACCATTGCCAAATCGCTACTTTTGCCAGGAAGCTAAATTTTCAGAAATTTTAGGTTGGTTTCGCACGGTATAGCCCTAACCATCTGCTGTCACCTACAGAAAATTCCAGAAGTCAAGAGAAAAACGTTGAATTCGTGGCTAACACGCCCAAAAATTTGCGAGAAGTCGTGTTTCAAAGCACCTTGCGCGTGTAAACTTTAAATAACTTCAATTTGAAACTCACCACGTCCGTAAGAAAGTGAATGATTGTGGCTCCATCATGGCCTTTCTCCCATTGTACCCGAGAGTGGAGTGAAAAAGAAACAATGGATGTGTACCATCTAAGATAGCCTGCTCCAATCGAAACGGTTCCCAGCGGACCGAGTGTCCACATATGTCACCCACGAAAATGATTAGCCGTGGAGCGCACCGGTCGGCTGTGGAAATTCGCCGTGGAGCAGGCGGTCTCTTAAGTGTTAAAGGCAGCAGACACGCTCAAAAATGGTATCGATTTTATTACATAAATCAAAGGCTTGGACCTGGTTGTATTGGGAACTGACGAAAAAACGGACGAAAACTGTGTGCAAATAGAGGAGTAACGGTTATTTTGTTATCAGGTGAAAGTGGACGAGTTTTACGGCGTGCGGTTGAAACAGCGAGTATTAGCAGCACAACGGTTGAGATAGAGATGCCGATATACTCTTACAGCCTGTACTGGAACGTTAACCTCGTTGGAAGCATCAAAAACCGGCCAAAGGAACCGTATTGGTACTATCAATCTGGACGAGTTTGTATTTTGGGGCGGGGTTGCAGAAATTTTTCGATTTGCATTGCTGAATTTTAGTAGTTTTGACTCGTTTTTGACGCTTCCAGCGCCGTGAGCACTCTACTAGGAGCCATGCGACTTCAGAACCCTAGTTATCTCAACAACTTTTTCGAGCGTGTCTGCTGCCTTTAAAGGCAGTTTTCACGATAATCTTCAATTTTGAGATTATTCGCTATATTGATTAGTTGGCGCCCGGGTAGAACTTAAATGACATAGAAATTGAGAAAAACGTACCAGAAGTACACGAAACCCTTGAGTATCACCCCGCCTCTTAAGTATCACAGGAACTGTTTGTTGTGATAAATGAAATCTTTTGTGAACACGTCCTTCGCAATTCTCTACTCTCTATTGCTGCGATCTTTCCTTAGGGCCCTAACTAATCCTGCTTTGCATAAAATATTCTTCTATTTTCGATTGGCCCCATTTCCCATCGGTGACAACCTTCATGAACATGTTCATCCAACCGGACAACTAGTCCATGTTATAGAATATTGTCACTGAAATTCAACGTTTTATTGCGTTTCTCGCCGTTTCTTCGTAATTTTCGTAACACTTGGAGGTCAACGCATTGTTTTATGTGAAAAACTCGGGGACGAAAATCATCGTGAACACTGTATTTAAAGGCACAGTACACCCTCAGATTAGAATTTTGAGATTTTCATGTAATTTTGTAGAAGACCCCTCCTGTACAACACTCATGCCAGATCTCATTTCCTCCAAATAAGCGAGATATTAGCGACCACCACAGGCCCGACCCCCTTCGCTCACCTTCACAGGCCCGACCCCCTAATAGATTTTCGAGCTCGATTGCGGCTTGATGGATGGATGAATTCCAACAAGTCGTCGTTCTTTAGCCCATTGACCGACTGTCTCCTTACCCTGGCTCGCTCTCGTGCAACGATTGCGAATCAAGAGAAATACAGGCCTGAGACAACTCGTCCACCAATTTTTCACCCCCAAAATCTAGGCATCTTTGAAGAGCCATAACTCTGTTCAAAGGGGGTCTTGGACGATTTCAGAGATACCACTGTGGTGTGACTCTCTCCAAGATAAGCATGAAACCTAAAAGTTATTTTCTGGGTGTCCTGTGCTTTTAACTCTGCGAAGACCCTGCTTCCTTGCTAGAGAAAGACAAGCGATAGAGAAAGACTTCCTTGGATAGGCCACCATGTAGAAGTGTTCTTTTCTTGAATGAGCCTAAAGTATCGAGCCACCATTTTTTGTTTTTTTTTACCCCGGTGCTGCCCTTCTTCGCACCCACTGGACTGTAATTGGTGAAGCGTGGATTCTCCATGTTTTCGTACTCAAAAGTTGGCAAGAACGTAGGGCAGGTTTGAAACTTGATCAAGCTTCAAGTTTCGTTTCTGTTAGATAAGTCGCTTCTATTCCACGTATACACCGTACATCCTCTATTAGAATTACACCTCTATTTGAAGTACATCTCTATTAGAAGTACACCAAAAAGAGAGGGTCGAGTAACACAAGTACATCCTCTTTTTGAAGTACATTTCTATGAGTAGTACATTTCAAAATAAGATAAGGAGTCAAAGTTTAGATTCTCAAACAGCTTTACAGCCCAGAAAGGGGGGATAATATTTATGCGATAACTTAATCGGACGTGAATAGCCGACTTTTCATCGTTTTTAATCGCGAAAATCATAGTTTTGTTAATAAAACTTCCACTAGGAGAATTCCAAAAAGCATGGCTGCAAATTATGTAGAAGTACACTCTCTATTTGAAGTACATCCTTTTCAGAAGTACAGCCGAAGAGGAGGCCTGAGAAATAGAAAAAACATGTACTTCTAAAAGAGAAATACGGTATACTGAAAATTTCTTCAAGTATTGCTCTAAACGGTGTTATTTTCAAACCCAACTTCAAAAACCTCTTTCGATAAAAAAGTACCTCATCTTTTAGATAAAAAAGTTCCTCATCTTTTAGTGCTGTGCTTCCACATCGAACGAGGTTTGGGCTGTGAGTGGGTTTATTACTCATTATAACTCATCAGTAACGAATAACGATTTACGAATTACGAGAAATTTGGAAAATTACGATTTACGAATTTAAAAATTTCAGTTATGCACAACCCTGGCATTTATACAATATGGTGGGCGTCTCTGCGAAAGGTATAGTTGCGGACCACTCAACAGGCCGCGCGCCTTTCGCTCGCGCCAGTCGATCACCACATTTCTCGTGGGCGCACACGACGCAGCGCAGTCTGCTGAGGTGTCCGCAGCTAAACCTTCTCTGGTTACCCAAATTATACCCGCGCTATGTTTTGTAAAAACGGGGAGCATTTGCCAAATTTGGCAAAAAAGCGTCTGATGCATGTAATTTTTTTGAACGAGGACGTTTTTGAATTCTGAAAACGCTATCATATTCACAGCTCGAATTCCTACATAATAATGTGCATCGTAGACCAAAGTTCCCCAAAATAGCGTTGTTTTTGAGCAAAATTGCTTGTGCGGTCGTTTCACAAAATCGTCGCGCGCGGCAAAGTGCGGCGAAACTTCTAGTAGTAATTGTACAAGTAATAGAAGAGCAATCTCTATGTTTGTATCGTGAATAAGATGGAAGTGGGGCTATCTCAAGATCTGTGCAAATTGAATCTTCGAAATTCTCCATTTTTCGGTCTGGGGCTTTCGCAACAGAAGTCCGACTTTTCAGGAAGCTCCCTAGAGTTCGCCAAACATAAGGATGGCTCTTCTATTACTCGTACAATTACATACTACTCAAAGTTTCGCCGCACTTTGCCGCGCCCGACGTTATTGTGAAACGACCGCAATAACAATTTCACTCGAAAACAAAGCGATTTCAGGGAACTTCAGTACACAAGGCACATTGTTATGTAGGAATTCGAGCTGTGAATATGATAGCGTTTTCAGAATCCAAAAACGTCCTCGTTCAAGAAAGTTACATGCATCGGACGCTTTTTTGCCAAGTTTGGCAAATGCTTCCCGTTTTTACAAAACTTGACGCAGGTATTGTATGTACATGGTTTATTGACATCAATTTTTATTCTTGTTTTACTCGTTTCTGGTACTCGTAAAAAAAGCCTATTTTGATCCTAAATAATTTGAAAAAAAAAACACTTTAGTGGGGACTGCCTACCTCAGGCGGTTCTCCACCTGAGCCACCTGACAGTTCCGCTCGTTCTCCCAATCTGCGAGTCGGCTTCAGTTGCTGTCCGAGCTCCTCCAGTCCGCCCGAACAGCAAGAGCAGTGGCTCAGAAATTGAGAGAACCAGTCGAACTGTCAGGCGGCGCTGATTCCTGGTCGGTGATCAGAAATCGGAATCGGAATGATCTTCACATCGAATATAAGGAAACTGTAGTCTACCTGGAAAAACAATGACTTTGCTTGCGAAAGCATTTGGTTCCGTTTTTTTGGACAAGATCATTAAAAATCCTGCGTCAAGTGATTATTTCTAATACTTTTCTGTTGTTTTTCTCCCTCGCTTTTTCGTGCTTTGTTTTTTGCAAAACGCGTTCCTTTATCTATGCATGTTTCTTTGTTTCTTTGCATACAACTGGATTATTTTCGTATTTCACATTTAAATTTTGTGTGTACAGTACCGAGCAGATTTTTTGTAAAGAAAACGTTTTGCGGCGTTTTTTTGCGCTCACAAAGCGCCGCAACGCCATAACTTGTTCCAAAGTGGTCCAACTTCAATTCTGAAGTCATTTATGGATTGCTTCCATTTAGTCCTATACGATAGTGTCACAAACTGATAGATTCAACTCCAGAAGTTTATCGAAAATTGCACATTTGCACCTCTGACCCCCTCATTATGAAGTGATCAGACGGTCATGATAGCAGAGATCTGTCATGTTTTGACCTGTCGTCGATGCAAATTTCAGAAGGAAATACACATTTTTGAACAAAATATCGGAATTGAAAAAGCTTTCTACCCATACCATTACATTCGCCTCACTGAGAGGAACATGAAAACTACTTGAAAAACTCATTTCGGCAATGTCGAAGTGAGCGCTTTGTGAGCCCAAAAAACGCCGCAAAACGCTTTTTTTTTTGCAAAAAATATGCTCGGTACTGTAGGTCCAGAACTGACGATTTAATTTTCAATTCATTTATATTCGTGCCCTAACAGAACACAGAATCTACCATATTTGATGTAGCATTTAACTTCTCTGAGGATTAGATGACACCAGCAAAACAGAAAATTTTCAAAAGGATAAACTTTGGGATTTTTTTCTGAATCTGCAAATTAGGCCGTTTCTTTTTCATGCAATGGCTATAAGGCGGCGTTGAGAGTTTTCGCGACGCGACGCGATGGCACATGTCAGCGCGACGCTAAAATCGCGTCGCGCGGAAATCAGGGTGTGAACGGCGCGCGAACGCTAGGCGACTACGCGCAATTGCGTAATTTCCGCAATTTTCTATACCCAAGCAAAACTAATCAATAATTGATCTTATTCTGTCTAATTAGGTGTAATGTACCTTTTTTATCTTTTATCTGTATTATTATGGCACATTTTTGTTTTCGTTGTAACGACTTGCTTCTTTAATGACGAAACAATCAAAAAGACGTCGGTAGCAAATGATGCTTAGAATTTTTTTGAAGTTGATACTACAAATTAGGGATGTTTCGGTGAAATGAGACCGAATTATGCTAGTGTCGTTTGTAAACCGTAAAAAAACTTTATAGCTTGTCAACTTTTTGAAACCATCACCCTCATCACACTGTCCTTAAATATGCAGACAAAATTGTTTGCAGTATCATCTGAGAACGATACAATAACCCATAGCAATTTCAATCAACCTAGTCTCTGAAAAGTCTTTAGAAATTTAAAAACACCCCTAGAGTCCCCTATGATCGAAGAAAAAAAAGATGACAATTGCTCTGCGACCATCGCGTCGCGTTGCACTGCAACGCGACGCGATGGTCGCGGAGCGATTATAATTTGCGCGTCAAATTCGATGTATCGCGCCTCTTCACTGTGAACACCTAGCGACGACGCAACGCGACGTCGCTTGATCGATACGTAGACTAATCATAACGTCGCGTCGCGCCGCGATTGAACTCTAGACGCCGCCTAACGCACCCATAAAACTTTAACAGTTGACTACCTTCACAGAAATATTTGTTCTACGAATCACCAACTATTGTTCACAGAAATCAATCTCGGACTGTTCTTTTATTTTAGGAAGAAATTTTGATAATTTGCAGAAAATATCGTTGGACAGGAAAGCTTCTGTCGTGCTTAAAGGCAGTGGTCACGATGAGAAACCTTATCGAAAAAAAAACTACAAAAATCAGCTTAAATCAAAAACAGCTCAAAAACTATGAAAGTAGCGCGGCGCAAAACGGGCTAGAATTAGAGTTATTAAGACCCTAAATTTCCAGTTCGTGCACACGTGCACAGAAAGATCACAGTCTCATGCCAAGCATTAAAAAATCCTCGAAACTCAGAGGAAGAAATAAATGCAAATTTTCCTAATAAAACAGTTGAACAATGAAAGCAAGCACTTCAACCAATGTTTTTGACTAGATGTTTACATAAATCCAAAAGTTCATTGATTGAAATTCAAGTTCAAGCCAGCTGATGTTCTTGATATTAGAGATCATCGATGCCGATGGTGTGGGGTGGACTTGTCCACCATCAAAAGACAAGAAAGTTCAGGCTTCAAATTTGGCCCAGAACAGCGTTTTTTTCGCGATTTTTTCTTGTAGGTTCTACTACTCTATACCCAGAAAGGGTTTAGAGAGGAAAAGAAGACGAGCATAATTTGAGCGCGACCACTGTCTTTAACTCAATGTATGGTGCATCGAAATTTTTGCGTAAAGGAGAAAATCTAAAATTATTAGTTCCGAGAAAAATGTAAAACTCACTCCATAGAGAAAATTTTTCATATCAATCACATTTTTTTTGGTTTTTTTTTTCTTGCGAATGAATCCGTGTAATGAATTTCGGCAGTCTGACAATCGAAACAGCTTCAAACATATAGCACTTCAACAGAGGATTTTCCAGAGCATATGAAAAATCCAAGAAAATTTCTGAGATAATCAGACTTACACTTATTTTCAGATTAAGAATGGCAAATTCATATTCACTCAAATCTGTTTATCAGGACAAAGTACACCAGAGACCGAACCCATCATTTCGCAAAACCTAGGCGAGGTCGATTTGAGTTGAACTCAACCCAAATTGACAAACCCAGTAACGAATTTGGCCTCAAAACGGGCACTCAAGTCTGCTTTTCCAGGAAATACTTCCCTAACTGAAATAGTCAATGAATCTGAAAAGGGTCATAGTCACCGCTCAACAAAATAAAGCTTTGAAAGCTTTGAACGAGCTTTAATTTGAATAAACTAGTGACCCTTCGGGTCCCTAGCCCGGGGCAACCACTTGACTTGAAGGCTGCAAACCCTCTGCTTTAGCGTCAGATTCACTAAGGTGTATCGCGCGCGTGTGCGCGTATGCTGCTACTCAACTATCCCACACTCACACTGCCTGTATCAGCTACACATACGCACGCGAAGGAACAATAACTTTCACTTCTTAATGTAGGTACAAGCTCCTAAACATGCTTGTGAAAGCAACGTGAATTGACCAGTAAGTCTACAACCATGGGGCCAGCGCCGTTCCAAAGACCGAATACCACGATGGCAGTAGTATAGTTGTCGCTTTTTGAAAAACGGTCAAGCAAGCAAATAAACATGACTTCAAAAGCCTTTTAACTGCTCAATGTTTTCAATTCTCCAATCATGCTGCGCTCATAGGTGGCGACACGCAAAATCGGTACGTATCATTTGCATCCTCGCAGCGAGCAGGCTTCGTCGGCCACCTATCTAATATTCGTTTGGCTTTGCCAAACGATGGAGTCAACTATACCGGCCACACTCCATTCACCCCGCGTAGTATTCGTTCGGCTTAGCCGAACGATGGGCCACCTTCGCCGACCCACCTCTTCCATTCAACACGCGTAGTATTCGTTCGGCTTAGCCAAACGATGGGCCGGCTTCGCCGACCCACCACAATTCACCACGCGTAGTATTCGTTCGGCTCTGCCGAACGATGGGCCGGCTTCACCGACCCACCTCCAATCACCACGCGTAGTATTCGTTCGGCTTCGACGAACGATGGGAAGGCTCCACCGACCCACCTCCGTGCACCATGCGTAGTATTCGTTTGGCTCCGCCAAACGATGAGCCGGCTCCGCCGACCCACCTCCATTCACCACGCGTAGTATTTGTTCGGCTTTGCCGAACGATGGGCCCGCTTCGCCGACCCACCTCCAATCACCAAGCGTAGTATTCATTAGGCTCCGCCAAACGATGGGCCGGCTACGCCGGCCACCTCGAAATCACCACGCGTAGTATTCGTTCGGCTTCGCCGACCACACCTCCATTCACCACGCGTAGTATTCATTTCGGCTCTGCCGAGCAATGGGCCGGCTTCGCCGGCCACCCTCCATGTAGTATTCGTTCGGCTTCGCCGAACGATGACCCGGCTTTGCCGACCCACCTCCATTCACCACGCGCAGTATTCGTTCGGCTTCGCCGAACGATAGGCCGGCTCCGCCGGCCCACCTCCAATCATCACGCGTAGTATTCGTTTGGCTTTGCCGAACGATAGGCCGGCTCCGCCGGCCCACCTCCATTCACCACGCGTAGTATTCGTTTGGCTTCGCCGAACGATAGTTAAGACCCAACCCACCTCCAATCATCACGCGTAGTATTCGTTCGGCTTCGCCGACCCACCTCCATTCACCACGCGTAGTATTCATTCGGCTCTGCCGAACGAAGGCCGGCTTCGCCGGCCACCCTCGATATAGTATTCGTTCGGCTTCGCCGAACGATGGGCCAGCTTCGCCGACCCACCTCCAATCACCACGCGTAGTATTCGTTTGGCTCCGCCAAACGATGGGCCGACTTCGCCTGCTACCCTCCGTATAGTATTCGTTCGGCTTCGACGTATCATGGGCCGGCTTCGCCGACCCGCACTCCATTCACCACGCGTAGTATTCGTTCGGCTTCGCCGAACGATAGAACCAACCCTCCAATCACCACGCGTTTTCTCTTAGGGTTCGAAACTTGCCTCGATTTGGATTCTGATTTGGGATTGTTCATAGCGCTCCCCATCTCTAGGTACCAGGTTTGATGGGGGTTTATAAAACGTTCATTGAAAAATGCTCTCGAAATTACCCTTTTTGACGCCTGCAGAGAGCCTTTTGATTCGAAAATTTCTCCTAGGATTCGAAACTTGCCTCGATTTGGTTTCTGATTTGGGATTGTTCATAGCACTCCCCATCTCTAGGTACAAGGTTTGATGGAGGTTTGCGAAGGGCTTTCACTGAAAAACGCTCTCGAAAATTCACTTTTTCGACGCCTGAGGGGGACCTTTTGATCCGAAATTTTCTCTCAGGATTCGAGTCTTGCCTCAATTTGGTTTCTGATTTGGTTTATAGCACTCCCCATCTCTAGGTACCAGATTTGATGGGGGTTTATAAAGGGTTTCATTGAAAAATGCTCTCGAAATTACCCTTTTGACGCCTGAGGAGAACCTTTTGATTCAAAAAATTTCTCCTAGGATTCGACAGCATTCACAATGAAAATGCACTATAATACAAAATGAAAATGCACTTAAACACAAAAATCGAAAAAAAAGAAAGCAATAAGTAAAAAAAAAGCAGGACGAAGCAGTGGTGAAGGCGCTGAATAACGCGCCCCAATCGGCTCCTCTTCGAAGCTGCCCCACCACCATGCAGGCGCTGTGCTGAACGCTCGTAGCCCCATATAGCCCCATAGTCAACATTATTTTTCTTGCCCTTGCGATTCTTTATATATAGGATATCAGTGCTGCATTTTTTTCTATTTCTAACAACGCCAATCAAAGGTCAGGTTTTCCAAATGTGTCTTTAATTGAAAAATTACCTTTCCAATCATTCTATTCACTATATCCTATATTGAGTCTATAGGAAGAGCCCACCGCACGTGGTTATGGAGGTGTGCGGCGATCAATGCACATATCTGACCTCTTTGCACCCTGTCGTACCTCGACAAGCGTGTGCTGTGGGCTTCATTTGAAATTCGTCGATACCTATCCTATCCTACTAACTATATTTGGCTTGGTGTGTGTGACCGTCTGTGTGTGTATGCGTGTGTGTATGTGTGTGACAATCAACGGAAATTAGTCATCGCCATCCGTCGTTAGCAATTGACACCCGGGGCCGAATGCAACAACAGGACGGGTAAGGGCAGGGGCAGGGCAGCCCGCGCCTTTGAAGATGTCCGTAAATCACAAAGTCAATCGTGCCCCTGCTGCCCCAGCTAGGAGGCAGGGGCAGCTAGAGCAGCGAAAAACTTTGCTGGGGCACGATTGATTAGATGACCTACTGCCCTCACACAGCGATCGTCAAAGATGCCGACTACCCTGCCCCGACCCGGCGCGTTGTTGCATCCGGCCCCCGGTTGTCACACACACTGTCCACGCATGCAGCCTTGGTGATTGACCTCCCGTGTCAATGGGCAAACATTCTACTGCATATATTGGGATTCATGCGTGCGTATTGCTTCAACTGTTCGTTCATATTCACCTTCCAGAGAGACAGCTTTCTGCGATGAGCTGAAGAACTGAGCAGGACATCAATCTAAACCGAAATGTTCACCAATCCATGGAGAAGTGTGTCATAACTTCCTAGGTAGACTCTCTTCTTTCGAATCTGTGTCAGACCGCAAAGGGTTATGCATTGCATTGCGAAAGCTCCCTGCGTGAGTTTGATTGAGCACAGTGTAACTGATTTCAGTGAAAACATACAGTAGCGCGCAAGTCTTTTTTTGCAAAAGAAGCTTTTTGTTACACATTTCGCTCATACAACTCTGAGAAATATTGCCGCGACTCTGCCGCGAATTATCCGGCTTGGCGCCTGCTGTAGGAGTCGCGGGGAAGATGCGGGACAGAACTGCGGACTATTTTTCATTGACCAAATCGCGGTAGAGTCTCGGAAGAGTCCTGAGAAAGTCACGGTAGAATAGTGAAAGCTTGACCCACGGAGAAGTCGCGGCAAAGCCGCGCGAGAGTTAAGGGTCGCTGGGGAGTTGCGGGACAGTCCGGGATCACGGTGGAGTCGCGGGGCGGTAGCGGGAGAGTCGCGGCAATATTTCTCAGAGAAAGCACCACATCGTCATATCTCGCCCCGAAATTGACGAAATGAATTTTAGAGGTAGTTTTCGTGTTCCTCTCAGTGAGGAAAATGTAGAGAGTCATTGCTACTCCGGTATCTTAATTTTTTTTAGATTTTATATTTTCTTTTAAAGTTCATGCCGAATACAGATTAGGAGATGAAAGTTTTCTGCTATCATGATCAGGGCTGTGCGGAACTGTTCCGTTTCCGATTCCGTTTCCGTATTTCCGGTGATTTTTGGGCTGTTCCGTTCCGATTCCGTTTTCGAGTTTTTGGGCCCGGAAACGGAATAAATTAGTGCAATGCGATCTATGATAGCAAGACTAGGCAAGGATTTTTGAAGGGTTCATGAGACGCTGAAAATTACATCCAACCTCTTGAACCCAAGCAAATATCTCCGCTTGGCTGAGATCATTTCCGAAGTTTGGGGGTCTGAGATTCGAACCCTATAAAATGGTGACACGAAATGGGCGTGGCAGGAATCTAAACGCCCTTTGAGGATTATTTTATTAAACATACAGCTTTTTCTCTCAGATTCAGTGATTTCGTAAAGCTTCTCTTCTAGATTCGACTTCTTCGCTTGCTTACCGCCACGACACCAACACAAATTGAGAAACTTTTTTTGCGCATACAGAAAGGAGTCTCGGCGGAGACAGGTGGAGGTGACCACGGAGAGGCTCGTTTGAGGCAGATCATAAGGGAGTTTTCCCATTTACACTATTTGAAAGGCGGCAACATATAATGAGTGTTTTTAGAGATTCCTTTTTGGTATTTTCAGAAGAGAGACTTCGAAATGGTTGAATGCCTCGTAGTGACCTTATTTTGATTAATTATTAGTTTGTTAACTGAAGTCATTGGTTATTGATTGAGAGCTGTGGGCAGCAGCGAAAAAAATGAGACAAACCCAAAATTTCCTCGGTCTCTTCCGTTTCCGTTTCCGGATTTCCGTTTCCGGCGATTTTTGACCATTTTTCTTCCGTTTCCGTTTCCGAAAACTTTGAAAAAGATTTCCGCACAGCCCTGCTTATCATACAAATTTGCACGGTGGAAGCTTTTAATTTTAACGTTATTTGGGTAGAAGAAAGGCTAAAGAATTTCTTTCACCTAGAAAGTTTAAAGCGTAAAACCACTTTAGACGTTCAGAAGAACTTATTGCACTGGACACACCGAATTCGACGGAGGGGGTGAAAAATCAACTTTTCAAAATGTTTTTAAACGCGTTTATTTCTCCAGATCACGAGTTTTTCTGGGGTTTCTTTTCTATTATCGCTTGCCTCAAGAGCTTGCCTACTCGAAGACATCGAAAAATAAGACACCGTTTTTTGCACGTACGATGCCTTTGAGTCTGTTGAGCACAGTGAGGCACTGCTCTGCAATTCAAATAATCAATAGATCCTAAAGCACGCCCATAAGTACGCCGCGAAGCGGCGTGGGTGTGCACCTTGTATGTATATATTATTGAATTCGTTTATAATTATACTTAACACTGCTTCCATGTATTATTACCTCATTGCCGGAATACTCTTATTACTTCCGTGGAGTTTCCTCTTGAATGCATACAAAACATCGTTTGAAAAAATCAAATCAAAAAGCTCTCCACGTAGTCCCGACGGATGCTTATTTTCCGAGGGATCTGAGACGGACCCAAATATTTCCTCATAGATCAGTATCTTAAAGTTAAGGATTGAATCCTGCCAAGTACATGCAGTCGTTCTCTAATCTTCTCCTCCTCACAGAATGAGCAGGAGGTGAAGAACGAGGAAATGCTGTTTGCCCCTGCACAGACAGGACCGGACCGGTCCACCAACCGCCGCTGTCGCACCCTCTCCAATCACACGCAAAGGGATAGACTACTCCATCACTTAAGAGCATTGTATGTATTTGCGTACAAAACTAACAGTATCGATTCGTTTGTGTGTTTCTACTTTTTGGGCATTATTAGGTTATGCACCCTTAATTATGTCGCAGCAACTTCTATTTACTCAAGTTTTCTCTTTTTCTGCCTTCTAATGCCAAGATGAAAACCATTTTTATGCTGAAAACCGTTCCCAAGTTCGAGAGTGGCATGGACTCTGAGCAACTTGCATAGCTGGTATTGAAGCAAACGGCCCCAAAATTTGACTGCATCCTCTATTCTTATGCATACATTATGGTACTTGGATAAAGGACAGAAGGATAAATTTCTCGGCGTATATCAAACCCTCTGGAATGTGCCACAAATTCGACTTTCGTTCAGAATCTTAGAAGGTTAGGATTGTGTGTTGGGCCTATATAATGATCGGGCGAGGATCGATCATTCGACCATGTGCGTGACAGTTGCGCCTCTTGCCACTGCCCTACACGCGCCCATGGTACTCGAATAGTCCGAGTAACTCGATTGATCGAATAATTGAAATTTCTGCTTACATAATACACTAGATTCTAGGCCTTCATGTTATGGGCGCTATGAATTGTTCCATACATGATGGGACAGTTCCACATGGAGTTACTCAAATTCACTTATTCAAGACTATCCGAATATTTGAAGTTCGAATGGCTTAATTTTCCCAATCAAACAGAATTTCAATCATTTTTTCATTTTTGGCGAGAAAAAGGCCTTTAAAAGCGTTTTTTTTTCGCTCCATTGTCCTAACTTTGATCATGATGGTCAGTTTGGGAATCGGAAGAGATATTTGTGATCGGAATCGACACATCTATCTTTAAATATGCTATTTGGCACACTTTTATACAAATTGTACAAGCGTGACGACATACGCACAATCGCTCATCTCTGCCTTAATTGCTAAAGCGCGTTTCGCGCGTGTATAGTGTTGATCAGGGCTGTGCGTTATAACGTTAACGTGCTAACGCATTAACGGGTTAACGCGGTTTATTTTGGAAAATTAACGATTAATGGTTAACGAAATAGTCCTAAAATCCCGTTAATTTGAAATCGTTAATTGCAGTGGAATTATGGTTATGATTGATCTACTTCAATGGCAGATTTAAAAGCTGGGACCATGCTCGTCGCGTAGGCGTGCGGCGCAGTCAACTTTTGCTTGCTGTGAAATATATCGCTGAACTCAATGTTTTCCATTCCTTTGTTTGTCTATTCTAGTTATTTCTTCAATATATCAAAAAATTCGAACTTGTCTTCCAAAAAGGAAATGTGTAGCCTGATTCACGTTTCTACAGTTGAGTAAGCTATCAAATGAGGGTTGGGAGCGAGGATTGAAGACCACTCAGTTTCTACCACGCGTCGCACGCTCTACAATACCCACCCTGGAACTTCGCAATATGCGACTTTTTCTTGCACCCCTTTGGAATGACTATGTAAAATTTGGGGTTTTAAAGGTGGGAAAGGTATTGCTGGAATCGTTTCATCAACATCTACAAGATGATGTTAGGATTTCATTGATACCTTAAATTATACCTTTATTATAGGTATGTTGCTCTTTCCAGTACATATTTTCCTTCGTCAGGACAATCGGCCGGCACTTTCTTTTTTTTTCAAGCAATATGCCTATACACGATTTTTTTTGGAAGTTTTTTTGCCGTAACTGCAGTTTAACGTCGCAGTGCACGTTATGGTAGGTTTACACAAGGTGTTGAGTTGATCGCAAAACGCTTGGCTCCGGGCGAGATTGAACCAGCATATTCCCTTTCCGGGGAGCGCCTTATCGCACTGCCACGGAGCCAGCGCCGCTCTCACTCAACTGCTCGGTAAATCTTCACCAAACAATCATCCTTTCACCCGCATAACGGGATGAAACAGGTATCCCGCCAGAGACTATCTAACAGTCGTAGACCTGTCAAGATGATGCCCTAGTTAAGTCTTACACGATTTTTGGAAGTTTTTTGCCAATAAAGTTTTTTGCCAAATTTTGCCAAATTTTTGCCAAAAAAAACTTCCAAAAATCGTGTAAGACTTAACTAGGGCATCATCTTGACAGGTCTACGACTGTTAGATAGTCTCTGGCGGTATACCTGTTTCATCCCGTTATGCGGGTGAAAGGATGATTGCTTCGGTGAAGATTTACCGAGCAGTTGAGTGAGAGCGGCGCTGGGGATTCGGTGGTGCAGTGCGATAAGGCGCTCCCCCGGAAAGGGAATATGCTGGTTCAATCTCGCCCGGAGCCAAGCGTTTTGCGATCAACTTAACACCTTGTGTAAATATGCCTATAATTTAATTATAGTTCAAGAAATCAATAAAGTTTTGACACAATCTTGTGGATAGTGATGAGACGATTCTAGCAATGTCTTTCTCACCCCCGAAAACTCATATCTGACAGAGGTATATCAAGGGGGCGCAAAAAACGAGTTTTCCCAATAATTTGCCAATTTCGAAGGTGGGTACTGTACATAAAGCGCAACTGGCTTTCTAGAACGCGACACATACCCATTTTGCACAACGGCCTGCTGACGCCATCTGAGTGCTCACCCACGTTGCACGACCTCCTGAGGTCGTCATCTGAAGCTCTGCATACTTCCGACGACATGCTGCTGACGTAATCTGAAGCTCTAGCCATTTTCCACGAAGTTTTGACCGCGTCATTAGAAGCCCCACCCACTTTCCACAACGCCATGATGACGTCATATGGAGCCCCAACCACTTTTCACGACGTCCTGACGACGTCATCTGGAGCCCTACCTACTTCACACGAGGCTGGGCCTACGGCTTCTGGAGCCCTGCGTGCTTTCCACGAAGTCCTGCTGACGTCATTAGAAGGTCTATTTCATTTTTTCTGGGACCTCTAGTGATTTGTAGGTTTTCCTTGTGGTCAAGTGATGTTTTAAAAAATTTTAACGGAGTGCAAAATCAACGCGTTAACGCATTAACGGGTTAACGCGGTTTTTTTCTCGAAAATTAACGATTAACGCTTAACGAAAAAAAGATTTTTCAGTAACGCACACCCCTGGTGTTGATTGCTTTGAGCCTGATTCTGTCTATATGTATACCTTGTTGGAGAGTTAGCCATATGTCACTTCAAAAGAAGGAACACACTGTGCCGCTTCCCAATAACTTTATAGAATCCCGAATGGATTATCCTGAACAGAGTTATGACAAAAGAGCGTGAAAATGCTTCTGGCGTTTTTTTCCCTAAAAACGCAAAAATCATCACCGGTATTGTGTATTTAGTCTATTCGCTCTTTTGATATTTGCTCTTCCAGGTAATTAGATTCTGTGCCTTCTTGAATATCCTATTTAAATTAAAATTGATATTTTCTTTGCTCGGCGTGAGCCTCTACCTTGCATATAGTATTTGGACCAAAAGAACTGCGCATTCAAGTTCAAGTAAAATTACCATTGGTGCTGATTTCTCCTACCGCGTATTCTTTTTCAAAAAACTTGCTCTTTCCCATTAAAAATATTGTCGATAAGCTCAAATGAATACCGCGAACAGCAGCGCTCGCCTAAAAAAATTGTGGGATTTTTTATTTGGATCAGCAAAGGTGACTGTCCCGCAGAATTTTCTGGGTGCAAGTGTATGGACTACAATGGCTTAATGACATCATACTGTGCCTATCTGGGCCAAATTCCGGTCCGCAATTGCGTCTCGACACGCTTTGCGACCGCACACTCCCAAGTCAGAAGAGCTTCCAGCGGCGCAGAGGCCGATCTACTGACTCTGGGTGGGTTTTGGAAACTGGAAACTAAGAAAAATTGGAGAAAATTGTCCAAAAAAGCCACATCGAGTCGGCTTTGGCGCTGGAAACCCGACTGACTCGAGCGCGTGCGGCCGCAAAGCGTGTCGAGACGCAATTGTGGACCGGAATTTGACCCAGATAAGCACAGTACTTACCATAACCTAACCGTAATCGTTAAAAAAAAACTCCGAACGACCCTCATCTTCGTGTTCAGCGTCGGGTAACCCCCTCTAGACGAAAATTAGCCTAAAAATTTTTTCGGCCACTTGAGTCCTAGGACAAGGGGCCCATTTCCATTTCCGGGGGTGCAGGAGCCAATAGAAAATTTTAGGCGCAAACTGTGTCTAGGAGTTTGTGCAGGGGTATTTCATCCGAAATTTCGTTTCCGTGTTTCGCTTTTCTGAATGTTTGTTCTTTTTCCCTATGATAATTACTGTCGATGAACTGTCTTAGAAACACAGAGTGCAGTTGCTGAACTCAAGGAACATCATAGCAGAATTTTTTTCTGGCTGAGGGGATCGAACCTGGGAGTCTCCGGCCGGTAATCGGCGCCTTGGACCACTTGGCCAAATTGTCGTGTTTCTATATTTTATGCCGTTTCGACCTCATTTCAGCAAAATGGCTCCTAACATTATTTTTCGCTACCACTCGGGCAACTAAAATGAGGTTTTTGGGATTACCCGGGAAGTACATAGTGGATCTGACAAACATGGCTTCATGTGTAGTAGTTCTTGCAACCCGGTCCAGTCATTCCCTTCTTAGTCCCGTTGCGATTATGTTTAAACAAGACGCTGTTTCTTGCTAGTAGAATACTCATCTCTCTTCTCTAGCCTCCTGTGAACTTTTGAGGTAGTTTGTCGTGAGTTTTGCACCTGACCTTAATTTGCATACGACCTTCCCATGCTCAAACTGCGTTTTGTATTCTGATCGATGAAGACTTGGAAGAGAAGTGTAAGAGAGTAATTGATTGGCTCTAAAAGTGATCAGAATCGTTTGACCGCACCCCACGGGGCCAGAACGGGTTTGCCATTTCCAACCTCGAGGACCCCACCCATTGAAAATGTGTGTCTGTGTGTGTGTGTGCTGGCGCCGTTTACCTGCCACGCCCTACCTCTGCACCCCCTTAACCGGGTTTACACTGTTTGTGCCATGACAAACATTGATTGATGCCAAATACCACATATTTACATCGACACTAATTGTAACCAGAAAAAAAAGAATTCAGTTTACATTACTACAGTTCTACATACTTACTGGTTCTTTTGTTTCCGATTCACACTCTTTTGTTGCCGCTGTTGTTGTCGCTCGCCATCTCGTCAAGCGTCGTCCGCCATCCATTCTTTCATTCGTTCTACTAAATAGTCATTCTTTAGGCATGGAAATAGCCTTACAAGAAAAAAGTAAAGGTATACTTTACGAAGGCTACACAAAATCATTCCGTCAATGTATCTTCGAAGAAGGAGATGTTGTCGGCAAGAATGAACGATACGAGTTTCGGTTCGTACATTATTCACTTCCTACACTGCTACTTCCACTCATTTTTATATATTTTTATTTTTACGATAGAAAATTGTTATTCTTAAAACGTACTCCAACCCCTGCCTGAAGCTAGTTGTGTGCGGAATTTTCCATTTTCTGGCCGTTTTTACTTTTCTATTTCCTGAAAAATTAGGGAGAGTCAGAAAAATTAATATCCAAGATTGTTATGATTAAAAGACGCAGTAACCACATTCACTGTCACAAGGGTATACGGATTTCTGAAGGTGTCAAGCAGCAGAAGTTGAGAAATATTTCATGAGGACCAAGGATAGGCGAAAAAATTTTCGAAACGGAAGAACAAAAAAATCGGTCGAAGTTTGGTAGAATGCTTTGCAACACTATGCTACTTACAAGGGAACCTCGTATGGTGTTCCCCCGGATCAGAAAGCTGATAAGTGTTTTCTAGTCACCTCGGGCACGCTCTCCTCGAATCTGAACTCGGATTTTGCTACGGACATCTGCGAAAAAAGTTATAGCCTGTCAAATTTCGTATTTCTTGCAGCTGAGCTGAACGTGACGTTTGTAGTTCTTGCATGAATGTGGCTTTCAGTGAACGTTCATTGAAGGGTTATTTGACGTACTGAGTTTAAATTCTAAGTTGGTTTCTTAGTTTTCGAGAGAATAAGCTGGGGATCCATGAGTTGGGCCCTAGTTATACACTAGCGAAATGAAAACGTCCTGCAATGACATCGCCGCCGCTTGCTGCGTGGATCAGGGACTCGTCTGCAATATTGCGTCTTAAACGCTTTTGACGCAACACTGTAGACTAAAAATTTCCAGGCGTTTCAATTGTATTTTATCGATATTTCACGCCTCTATCACTTGTTTATTGCAGAAAGTCACTAGAAATGTATTGCTGTTGTCATAATAGTGCTCACTATGTCGTTTTGGTGATATACAGTGCGTTGCAAAATTATACGACATACCCCAATTTCCGCTGTTCTAAACTTCGCGTCAATTGAGGAGAGAAACGGTGAATTCTAATCGATGCAGCACCCTCGAAAACCCCTGGGTTCGAATCTTCATGAAATTAGAGCCACTAGCAGGAAACTGGCAACGGAAATTGTCAAAAATGGCCGTTGCAAAATTATACGACATAGCTGATGTTCTCGCAGAAATTTCTATTCTACACCATCTGTATCAGTTCGTTCATGGTCAGAACCACTAGAAACATCGAGTTATTAGTCTTCAGAAATGTCTTGGCGCCGAACCACTTCGAAAACTCTGTTTTTTATCTTTCAACCCAGCTTTTTGTGAACGCCCCATTCAATCTGCGCCGATTCGCTTATAACGGTTAGTTTCAGCGGAGCCACACGGTCGTATTGTCTGTTCTGGATGTAGATTCAACGCTCAAGAATACCTCACACGTTTTCCACAGGGTTGAAGTCCTGCGAACCGGCCGGCCATTCTACCAAATTGGCAGGATCGGCCTGGAACCAAACCTGCGTTCTCCTACTGACAAGAAGTGAAGGCGGAAACGGACTAGAAAGAACTGGAAATGATTCTCCGGCACATTCTGATAATCTGTGGAGCTCATAGGTCATGTCGCTATTACCATGTCCAGCTCGAAAACCCGCCTGGATCCGGGTCAATGCATTCGTCTTTCTCCTCCGAAATTCCTACTCAAGGATATATTCGGGTCCTTTTGTAAATCTCTCCAATGCTTGGAATGCTTAGTCAAAAATAAATAAATGTAATATATTTGATCGAGCTCGTTCGAATTGCAGTTGCTTTCGACTAATAAAAAAGGATTTCGAAGGATCCACACAAGGTCCCGATGTTATCCTTGAGTAGGAACTTTGGAGGAGAAAGAATAGTGCATTGACTCGGATCCAGTAGGGTTTTAAGCTGGACCAGCTTTTTGCGACACGAACTATGAACTCCACAGATTATCAGAATGTGCCGGAAAATCATTCCCAGTTCTTTTCTAAACCGTTTCCGCCTTCACTTCTTGTCAGTAGGACAACGCAGGCTTGGTTTCAGGCCGATCCTGCCAATTTGCTAGAATGGCCGACCGGTTTGCAGTACCTCAACCCTTTGAAAAACTTGTGAGGTATTCTTGAACGTTGAATCTACAGCCAGAACAGACAATATGTACGAGCGTGTGGCTCCGCTGAAATTAGCCGTTAAAAGCGAATGGGCTCAGATTGAAAGGGGCGTTCACAAAAAGGTGGGTTGAAACATACCAAACAGAGTTTTCGAAGTGGTTCGGCGCCAAGACATTTCTGAATACTGATAACTTGATGTTTCTAATAGTTCTTACCATAAACGAACTGATACAGATGGTGTTGAATAGAAATTTCTGCGAGAACGTCAGTTATGTCGTATAATTTTGCTACGGTTATTTTTGACGATTTCCGTTGCCAGTGTCCAGCTAGTGGCTCTAATTTCATGAAGATTTGTAACGGGGTTTTTTCGATGGTGGTGCATCGATTGGCGTTTACCGTTTGTCTCCTTAATTGACGCGAAGTTTGGAAGCGCGGAAATTGGGGTATGTCGTATAATTTTGCAACGCACTGTATTAACAAATTTAGATCTGAAAAATAATCAGCTGATGGAAATTGGCAAGTGTCCAACAGGTTAGCTCCCTCCAGGATCAGTATACAGCACCGCGGCGTGTATAACTGCTCGGTGCGGCCTTCCGACGCGTTTTTCTGGGACAACTCTTCCTCAGCACAGTTGGGACACGCGTAAGTGGTAGTTATCTTGCTATTTCCGCAGCCTCCCGCCGGTGTATAACTATGAGGCTAGAAGCTTCTAATTGTTTGCTAGACGCCTTTTTTCTATAAAAAAAACGCGCATCAGTCTTCGGGAAATCTGGAAACGGAGCTCATAATTGTGTTCAGTGCGTGAAACTACCCCCCCCCCCCGAGAAACGTTTGGGTGAAGCCACATTTTCCGAACTTGGCGCAGACTGATAGCGTTTTGGACTTGTACGGATTTTCGCTTGGGCGCTTATTTATACCAATTATAGGGATTCCAAAGAAAAATGTTCCAGATTTGACCTAAAGTTCTTACAAGGGGGTTATTTGGGACGCTGATCACGAATCTGGGGTTTCTTGTCAATTTTCCGAAGTCTTCGACTTGATTCGTTCAAAGCTTCCCATCGGGAACAAAATTTGATGGCAATTCGCGACTTTTGACGATTTCCGGAATGGGTCAATAGGTAAGGCCCCAAATTCTCCTATATGGTGGGTTTTCTGGAGCGCTGAGCACGAATCTGCAACCGGTTTATCGATTTTCGAAAGATTACGGTGGGTTACGGTGGGTATACCGTAGCTTTGTCAAAGTCTCAGATTTGGCTCAAAATTTCCCTGTAGGCGTTATTTGGGACGCCGAACACGAGTTTGAGGTCCATTTTACGATTTTCGAAGTATTAAGGTAGGTAAGGCCAGTTAAAAGGCATTGTGCCTACCGCAACCTACCGTGACCCTAAGTCTAGCGACAAACAGACTCCAGAATCACATTCAGCGTCCTGAACAACCCCCAGTGTAAAGTTTTGGGACGGATCCGAATTTTTTTCAAACACCCTAACAATTGGCCTTACCTTTTCGCAAATCTTCAAAAGCGCTAATATTTTCGTACAGCGGTGTCCGTAGCAAAATCCGTGTCAGATTTGGTGGTCGATCATTTCCCAAGCTTCTCCGTTAAACTTATCAAAGCAAAATCAAGCACGATATGGAATGCAGGATCGCGTTCACCTACCTATGTTGATTCCCTTGCCACAGCTCTCAAAAATGGCTTAATGTTTCCGTTGCGCGCTTGATTTCGCTTTGATAAGTTTAACGGAGAAGCTTGTGAAATGATCGACCACCAAATCGTATTTTTTTTGGTTATTTCTTTTCAGTTCCTACCTTTTTTATTTTTCCAGGCTCTTTTACGCCAAATCATTTCTAAAGAAATTTCAAAATGTTTTGAAACTTTTTTTGAATTCTTGCTGACATTGATAAATCGTTACTTTTACCAGGAAGCTAATTTCTTAGAAATTTCACAAATTTTTTCCAAAGGTTTCTTTTCTGACTTCAATTCTGTCCACGATTTTAATTTTCGAATGATGGGACATCT
This sequence comes from Aplectana chamaeleonis, assembly GCA_029168955.1. Taxonomy (NCBI): domain Eukaryota; kingdom Metazoa; phylum Nematoda; class Chromadorea; order Rhabditida; family Cosmocercidae; genus Aplectana; species Aplectana chamaeleonis. Next base: position 1,607,685 of record JAPDOI010000077.1, read on the forward strand.
ACCAGACGATATTTTCGTATGAGTTCAACTTTTGAAACTTATGACCCACAATCATAAAAATTTATTCATTTATATTTCGCACAGATGGTGCGCCATCTACAATAATAAGCACTTGAAGGGCGAACAACAAGGAAAGAATGAAACAGAATAGAAACATGGAAGAGAACAGCAATAACTTAAGAAAGACACATGATATTAAGCAGGTTCAGCTCTTTCCAGACCGCCGACAAATAAAGTTGGGTTTCACCAGATGTGTAGCAACCTTCACCAGGCAATTGGTATCATATTTTAGTTGGTTTGGCAACTCACTGCCGCATTTTGTGCAACATGTGAAAACTCGATATAATTGATCATTAATATTCGATTTTGCATGATGAGAAGAATTTCACAAACAAGCGACTTAGAGCCATCAAGAATCAAAAAATCAATGCGACATTTTGTGCAACAGGCAAAAAATTCGATATTATTGATCGGCATTCATCGATAAAGACTGATGAGCAAAATTGTCCAACCGAGAAAACCAATTCCATCACCAATCACCACTCCTCACCGCATTTTATGCAAAAACCGCGAAAATCGATAACATTGATTATCGACCGATGACGTGTCATGAGCACGATCAGACAACTTCACTACTTACATCCGACGCCTTGTGTTAATTGGCTGCAGATCCACCCACACACCCTGGTCTCCACAGCCGTAGCATGCCCAAGAAGTTTTCGTGCTCCACGGCTAATTTAGTACGTAAACCAACGATTTTGAAGCACCCTCCAAAGTTAAGTTATCAAGTTCAAATTGGAATAGGAGCGACCTGCATCCATTTCCAGCCTTCTGTTCAGAAATGAAATTCCTAGCTCAATTTTAAGTGTACCCGCAAGTTCGTGAACGCCGTCTGAAAAAAGAAAAGGAGATTAACAATAAAAAACGAGCGGTTTTCACGTTTTCCTCGAAAACCAGAAAACCGTTTCAAACCATTTTTGGGAGGTGACACCGACTTTCTGCGTTCATTTTAATGCAATTGAGCGCTATTTTCTACATTCTCTCTAGAATGGCCTTGCTAGGTTACCAAGTTATCAAAAATATTCTTGTTACTTTCTTCGTTTTTTTTCAAAATCAGTACCAAAAAATCATGATTTTTATCCAAAAAATGAATCATCTCCAAATGGGGTATCTGCACCGAAAAAATTGGTTTCGGAACAAGAATCTTCATTTTTCGATTTCTCGTTTTCGAAATTTTTTCGCACATCCCTGATGAGAACGAGCTAGTTGACTGATTTATGCATGCAGTATGTACATAAAGACCTGCAAGGCATAGTATTGGGCCAGTACATCCGATTTTGTAAGGAGGTCAGCGGCGAGTCTTTAAGTTACTATACTCTGTTTATCTTGAATTGCACAAAACACGGTCCGCCAATAGTCCTCTAATTGGCAAGCTAGTACCGTAGTGTACGTTCACGACGCGTTCTCAGCAGACCCGGGTGCGCACCCGGTGTGCAGAGCGATCGATTCGTCAATGCCGTCACTCGGCCACCCACCCTGCCACTGTGCCGTCGTCTGCACACCGGGTGCACACCCGGGTCTGCCGAGAACGCGTCGTGGACGTACACTACGGTACTAGCGGGCCAATTAGAGGACTATGGGCGGACCGTGTTTTGTGCAATGCAAGATAAACAGAGTATATAATTCAATTCGCTTATGTAAAGGATATAATTAGAGTTCAAAAATGTATCTTTCTTACCAGAGAAAGTTGGGATACAGTAAATATATGTGCATACAAAATCTAAATTATTAGAAGAAAAAACCAAAAAAATGTCTTTCAGAATGTTTTACATTCGCGATAACATATTCTGGCTGGGAAAACATCGCAAAGCTATTAAAATATTTTAAATAATCACAGAATTATGCTTTGTTACGAATTTAGATTTCCGGCGCACCAAAAATCAAAATTTTGAATGGTTCACTATACTGAACTCCAGCGGATGAAAAAAGTTCAAGCTCGAACACAGATGGATTATTTAAGGCATTGAACACGGACATTAAGTACTTCTTCAGTTTTTAGGCTAGATTCTTAGGTTTCGTTACGATAAGGTCATTTACCCTCGGCAGACTTTCGCTCACAACTACATTCAAGGAAACAGAGCAGAGCTAGAAACGTCAAATTCGAATTTTTCGTCTGAATTTGCTTTCTCCGGGTAGCCTTCCTTTGTCACAACAATTTCCTGAAACCAAAATCAGCCATTATCAACTTATCCCTGTAATGCAAGTTTATCCTTGTTACAGGAACTCACAGTATTGATTGATGACAAATTTTGCCCCTAAACACTTTCTGTATTCAAAAGCAGCAGACACGCTCGAAAAATTTGTTGAGATAATTACATTAGTGGGGTCGTGCAGGCCCTAGAAGAGCCCTCACGAAGTTGCAAGCGTTAAAAACGAGTCCAAATGACCGTATTTGAGCCGTAGTCAGTCACGAAATCATCCTTGCTCCGCACATCGATGCGGGCTCCGCCCCTCCATACAGGTTTTCAATGCTCGATTGCGGCCACTTTAGATTACTTTTTAGGCTTCTAACGGCGTAAGCGTTCCAGAAAGGGCCGTACGAGTACATTAGCGTCGTTTTCCCAACAAATTTGTTGCTAGCTCTGCTATTTCAGCCAAAGCCGTACAACTCGTCCATTTCTGTTCCAATATAGAACGTACCGTTATATCTTAATTTCCGTCGATTTGTTTTCGTCTTTTTCGTTATTTCTGAATACTAACAGCTTCAGACCTTCTGTTTAATCCATAAAATTTATATCATTTTCGAGCGTGTCTGCTGCCTTTAAGCCGTAAGCTGAACTTGTTCCTTAAAGTTGTACTATGATTTTTTTCGAAAAAAAAATCTTGCCTATATTACACGTGATTTTATTGAGTCGGTAGACTCGAAAAAAAATGCCCCCATTTTCATCGAGAAAACACTTTCATAGAAATTCTAAGTCAACAATCTAAATGAAGCAGTGTTTCCACAGCGACGATCGTTATTGAGTGCTGAGCTATGTAGCATTTCACGTGAGTTTCTAGCGTTGTCGCGTTTTATTTCAGTGCGAGCGGCCACGTCGCGGTAATCGCTGACCAATAGCTCAGTCTCTCGTGCTATTGGTCTCTACTATCCGCAGCGCGACCGCAACATCGCATCGTACTATCTGAAAGCAGGCTTCAGTTCAGTAATTCTGATGAGTGTAATCGTTGAAACCATAGACATGTTTTGCAAGTTTTTCTGAAAAAAAAATCTATAAAGTTATTCGATGACTAAAGTTTGCGGCCGCGCATCATCATCGACGCTCATGTTTTCTACTCAAACTTGTGCAAAGATTGACGAATATAAATTTGCTAACGTCGTTTGGAGCAGCGGAAAGCTGATTACAAATCACATGCGAACGGCTAATTCTGGACCGGGAGAAATTTCAAAATTCTTGAATTCTTTGTTTGTCTCCATGTCGGAATTCTTCGTCAAAAAGGGGCTAAAAAGAAAAAAAAAACGCTCTAGGTCTGATTGGACTGAAAAGTAGAAAAAAACTGGAGTCGATGGAGTGCATGAGTACCGGTATTCGGACGAATCATCCAGTTAGTCATGAAACCAATCAACATCAATACAACATCAATGCATATTATATGTAGTCCATGTCATTCAATTAGGAAAAGGCGACGCTGCTCGGCGGGAAATGTGGCGCGCAGGAAAACGGAAAGATAATGGCTATTGATCGCATGATCTCGCGCGTGAGAGGTCGTTTATACTTCCGCCGCCGAGCGGCGCGGCACAGTGCATTTCTGTAATATTGATCACGTGGCGCGGCACGATCGATATTACAAGATTGCACTTCGCCGCGCCGCTCGGCGGCGGAAGTATAAACGACGCCTTACAGGATTGCACTTCGCCGCGCCGCTTGGTGGCAGAAGTATAAACGACGCCTAATAGCTGGGTGCGGTTTCCTAATTGGTCGACACCTACAATACGTCATTGCTGAACCAACCCCAGCGTGGAACACCAGCTTCATACAGAGGCGCGCAGTAGACTCCATTTACTATCGTTCTCTTGGCCATAATCCGGTCCGCGATTGCGGACTACGGCTGTTACATCATGCGACACGCGATATAGTTCGTGTTGCCGCGAAAGGGATAGCTGCAGACCACCCAGCAAGCAGTTCGCGCGTCTGTCGCGTGCGCCGATCGATCACCACATTTCTCGTGTGCGCACACGACACAGCGCAGGCTTCTGAGCTGTCTCCTTAACAATCTCTTTCGTGGTTGCCTCAACAATAATCGTTTTGTGAGAAGGGTGAATCGTGGCGGGACTAACTGGTCCCAGCACGATTAGCACGTCTCGCATGATGCAATAGCCGTAGTCCGCAAATGCGGACCGGAATTTGGCCCAGAGAACGACAGTGCTTATCATGAATCGAAGGATCGGAATATTTTAGTGCTCGATTAATAGAAAAATTCAGACTATTTTCCTCTAGAATATTCGATTCAATAGAAAAATCAGCTTATTGAGTTTTCCGAAAATTCGATTCAGTCGAAATGATAAAAGGTGGATTTTTTTCCAGGTTACCTTGCTTTAAACTCTGATACCCGTTCAGATAAATGCCAGTTATGATAGCCAATCTCTACTCAGGCGATTCTCGGCCCCGAGCCGCACCGAACAGGAATCGGAGCCGCCTGACAGTTCGGCTCGTTCTCGCAATCTCCGGGCTACTGCTGTTGCTGTTCGGGCCAACCGGAATAGCCAGGAAAGCAACAGCAGTGGCCCGGAAAGCAACAGCAGTGGCCCGGACAGCAACAGGAGCCGACTCGCAGATTTGAAAAACGAGCCGAACTGTCAGGCGGCTCGGGGCCGATGATCGCCTGAGTATGTCCTAAACTTTTCAATTCTTTTTGGCTGTCTTTTAGCACAATAAATATTAACAAACATACATTCATTGATAACTATTGATTGAAGAACACAAAAGTAAGAAAAAACCTATGAACACTTCAATTTTCCTTTCCTTTCAGATGCGATGCCGATCTGGAATGCTGTGGGAGGTCATGCTGCATTCCCGAGGCAGCCACAATTCCTCTTTGGTAAAGGAATTCCTTACTATCATATTCATGAGCGTTCATTATGTAATGCTTCAAGTTTTTATTAGAGCACAATATCCACGTGCTTGATGTTACACCAGAGTTAAATGCAAATGAGAAGAGATAACTTATTTCATTTGTATTACAACATATTTCCCATTACAGTCGATTCATATGCTGTGCTTCTCTGGGCCGAATTCCGGTCCGCAAACGCTTTGCGGCCGCGCGCATTCGTGTCGGAAAAGTTTCCAGCGCCGCAGCCGCTGATCTGTTGACTCTAGGTGGGTTCTAGAAACTGGAAAGTAAATAAAATTGGAGGAAACTGTATAAAAAAGCCATATTGAGTCGGCTTTAGCGCTGGAAACTCGACTGACTCTAGCGCATGCGGCCGCAAAGCGTGTCGAGACGCAATCGCGGACCGGAATTTGACCCAGATAAGCACAGTAAGTCGATGAGTTTCCGAAGTAATTGGTAGTTGTAGCATACAGAAAGTAAGGATCCGGTAAAGGCAGTGCACAAGATAAAGAACGGATTGTATTAAATTTTTAGTGGTTTTCAGCAGGCAAGTTAACGAGATATATCCTCTGGTTCCGGTCCTGATTTAGTGTGTGCCATTGCGGACTTACGCTATGCGGGCGCGACGCATCGCTTTCGTACGAGCTTCCCCTCATCAGCTGATCAAGCTGGAATTTCCTTGACTTTCCTTGCTTTTCTCTTGTTTCTAACTCCTTTCTCAACAGACTTTCAACTTGTTTCTCTTCCCCACGACGCAAGTCCGCAATGGCACACACTAAATCAGGCCCGGAACCAGAGGATAAGTAATAGAGATAAGTTACAACAAAACTCTCAGTTACTGAAGAAAAAACTGTTTAAAGAGACCTCTAAAGAAATTGATTTCGCCTGTTTGGTGTGTTTTGCGCACTGCGGACAAAACATCTCACCAAACGTCGGAAATGATTTTGCGTTTTGAATTTTTTTCAGGTAGGTAACTTTGATTTCCTTTCTTTTGTGTACTAAAAAACTCCTAAAATTAAGATAGTTAAATGCACTTGTTTTAATCTTAGAATTCGAATCTTAGGATTTTCCGGGATAAAATGTATTCGGAAATTCGGCAACTGCTCCCCTGGTGAAACTAACGCAGGACAACTGCTATATGACGTGGGCGTGGTGATCCAATGGGTCGGCCGGTCCACGAGATTTTCACCCACTTCCTGGTCGTTTTTGGTCGTTTTCTGGCGCTTACTCTTCTTTTGAAGGACCCAGAAGTAAAATTGGCAACTTTTTCAATGTGAACACTGCCTTCAACACGGAGAGAACATTTCGATAAACTTGCAGTTGAGCGAGTGATCTGGATTTGTTGAAGTAGAATCACTTATAAAGGCAAAACTATAGTTGTACACAAACGAAATTTTCGAAAAATTCTCGAAAGATTTTCCGAATTTTTTTCGTTCGTTCGAAAAATTAGTCGAACGGAATTTTTTTTGAATTCCGTTCATTCGAAATTTTGTCGAACGATTTTTTTTTTGAATTTAGCTCGTTCGAAATTCAGTCGATAATTTTTTTTTTCAAATTTTATTCGTTCGAAACTGTTTCGACCAATTTTTTAGAAATTTTTGTTCGTTCGAATTTTTCTTCAAAATTTTACAACTATAGGATTTTATATACATATACAACTATACATATACACTATACATAACTATACAATTTTTTTAGTTCGTTTTCGTTTGTTCTAAAATTCATCGAACGAATTTTTTTCAAATTTAATTCGTTCGAAATTTGGTCGATAAATTGTTTTTCAAATTTCATTAGTTCGAAACTGTTTCGAACGAATTTTTAAATTTTTCGTTCGTTTGAATTTTTTCAAACGGATTTTCCTTCATTTTTCGTTCGTTCGAAAATTTTTCGAACGGATTTTATTCATTTTTCGTTCGTTCAAAATTTCCGAACGGATTTTCCTTCTTTTTTCGTTCGTTCGAAAATGTTTTAAACAAAAAATTTTCAGTTTTCGTTCGTTCGATATTTTTGCGAAATTGCACAACTATAGGCAAAAGACTCCATTTAGTCTTGGATAGAGTCTTAGTTAGTCATTTGGCAATGTGTTGTTAAACCCATCAACAAAATTCCCAGATTTTAATAGTCTCATATGAGACAGTGAAAATTCCATAGTAGTTCGCGTTCCCCTAACTCCCGGAAAAAAAATTCCAAAAAAAAAAGAAATGAGTTCGATAGTTTGATTTGAGTTTTTGTTTGATTGGTTGCGAAGTTTTGATAGTGTTGTTTCCATTGGAAATCTTAAGAAATGTCTGAAAAGGCAGAGAAAGTAGTGATGTTGTTGGGTTCATAAGAAACGCCTGAATTTTTGAAAGAAAAATCAGCATTACTATCATTTTTGGGTCGTGATTCTAAGGTGGTTTTTCGACAGTTTTGAGCCGCGAAGCCATCTGCATACAGTATCTCGGAATACAACAAATCTGAAAAAAAGTAGTTCAAAAGTTTCGGGTAAATTCGCAGTGAAGGAGGGAATGTACATATTTGAAGAGAAGTCAGCGTTGCAATAAATTTATAGACCACTTTTGAAGCGGTTTTCTCGCGATTCGTTCTGAACCCACCAGCAATATTTTTTCCGGTTTCAGAAATCTCATATAAGGGATGCCAGACATTTATAATCATTCCATCTCTTGATTCCGATCAAAAATAAATAATCGATCATTCCGATAAGTTCGCAGTTGAGAGAGGGAATTCACTTTGTTGAAGCAAAATCAGCGTTGCCATGATTTTTAGATTGAGTTTCAGGTAGTCTTTTGACTATTCCTTGCTGAATACACCAACAGGACTTCTCCTGTCCCAACACTCTCATATGTATTAAGCCCTAGTTATACAACAGCGGAATGAAAACGTCCTGCAATGACATCGCCGCCGCTCGCTGCGTGGATCAGGGACTCGTCTGCAATATTGCGTCTTTGACGCCTTTGACGCAACATTGCAGTCTGAAAATTCCCGGGCTTTCAATTGTATTTTATCGATATCTCACGTCTCTATCACTTGTTTAGTGCAGAAAGTCACTAGAAATGTATTGCTGTTGTCATAGCAGTGCTCATTATGTCGTTTTGGTGATATATTAGCAAATTTGGATCGAAAAATAATCAGCTGATGGAAATTGGCAATTGTCCAACACGGTAGGTCCCGCCAGGATACAGTGTACAGTGCCGCGGCGTGTATAACTGCCCGGTGCGGTTTCCGGAGCGTTTTCCTGGGACATCTCTTCCTTTTGGCATGCCTCAGCACACTTAGGAGGCACATAAGTGGTAGTTGTCTTGCTATTTCCGCATCGTCCCGCCGGTGTATAACTACGGCCTTAGGCGATGAAAGTTTTCGCAAAAGTTTCTCTTCTTCGCTCAAGAAAAAACTTCGAGAACAAGCAAAATGCACTCGCATTTGAGAAAAAAAAACACTTTTGAATTTTTGAAGAAAAAAAATTGGAGTTGTATTCCAAAAAATATGACTTTTCAAGCGATTTCCAGATAATTCGTTGCTGAAGCCGCAGGCAATATTTCTCCTGAACAATTGACTCAAATTAGGCTTAAAGAGTTTTCGTAGCGTTTGTTCTTCGTCGCGTACCATCACAAATGGATAAAAAGAAGTTCAAAGAAGAAACATTCCAATGATGTCGCTATATGGGACAGCTTTTGACTTTTTTTGAAGGAAAGCCTTTCGATTCTTGCACAAAAGCTTCACGATTTTTTCGACGATTTCCGCCTGAAGACATCACATCAGCAATATTTGCTTTCGTTCCAAATAATTCATGTAGAGCCATGACAGTTTCCACTGTATTTTCTCCTATTTGCATGCCAAAAAAAGTTTGGGAACAAAAACAGCATTTTCGTAATGTCGCGATTGAAGAGAGCGGCTGATTTTTCGGGGAAAAACCTTATTTTTTGGAACGTTTTTTGATTGTTCCAGATGTTTTTTTACAGTTCTAAGTTGAAGCCATATACAATATTTTCCCTATTTCAGTAAATCCATATAAAGCTATGAAAGTTCTAAAAGTGTTAAGTGCATAGTTGCAATTAAGAAATTCACAAATAGGAGGAAAGTGGTCCGATTTCATAGAAGAGAAATCAGCGTTGCCATCACCTTTGGATTGAGTATCAGGTGTTTTATAGCAGTGATCTGGTCCGCAATTGCGTCTCGACACGCCTTGCGGCCGCACGCGCTCGAGTCAATCGAGTTTCCAGCGCCAAAGCCGAATCGATGTGGCTTTTTAATAGTTTTATCCAATTTCGTCTAGTTCCCAGTTTCCAAAACCCACCTAAAATCAACAGATCGGCGGCTGCGGCGCTGGAAACTCTACCGATTCGAAAGCGCGCGGCTGCAAAGCGTGCCGAAACGCAATTGCGGACGGGAATTTGACCCAGAGAAGCACAGTATTTGGTCGCTCTGCGCACTTTCTGAAATGAACTTCAATTTTTTATCTCATAAATCGTGATCCAACATATGCAGATTGTTGAAAATCACCGTATTCAGGCTGATGATAATCTTCATTATTCTTGCCGCTGTTTTACTGCTGGCTATACTTGGCACACTTGCGTGGCTTCTCGCAAAACGGAGAAAACAAAAACCGAAGAAAGGTTAGTGGTTTTTGGACTAAGCACGCTGCATTCTTTTTTAACCTCTCACTTTTCTTCAATAACATGTCGGGGCGTTAGTTCAGCTGATCTACCACAATCGTTGACATGGTATACTCTGTTTATCTTGAATTGCACAAAACACGGTCCGCCAATAGTCCTCTAATTGGCCCGCTAGTACCGTAGTGTACGTCCGCGACGCGTTCTCGGCAGACCCGGGTGTGCACCCGGTGTGCAGAGCGATCGATTCGTCAATGCCGTCACTCGGCCACCCGTGTCTGCCGAGAACGCGTCGTGGACGTACACTACGGTACTATCGGGCCAATTAGAGGACTATTGGCGGACCGTGTTTTGTGCAATTCAAGATAAACAGAGTATAGATCGATTGAGCTGGCGCCCAAATCAATAAAAGTAACAGCTTGAGGTTTGTGCATGCGATTTGTTCAGCAGGATTCATCGACGATGCATCTCAACAGCGATCGTCAAAAGCCGGCTACAAAGCGCTGCATTCACAACGACATGGTGGAAGTGGACGAGATTCAGATGATCGAGGCCTTCTGGCACATGAGCAGGAGACCTACAGTACGCCTGATCATCTCTATGGCGGCTACGGTAGTCGGTCATACAGTCATAGTGACAGTCATCGCGGTTTCACACCACGTCGTGACGGCTATGGAAATCACATGTATTATGGCGACAGCGGCTATGGTCCCGGCAGCGGCGGCATGACGCGCGACATCGCGATTCCTGATGCGCGTCGTGATTTCGCGCGACCGCATGGCGACCGCTCGCGTGACATTGGCGGCTCACGGGTGACTGTCTCTAGTGACGGTGGTTCCATGGTACGTCACGGCGTGCATGAAACCGTTGAAGAGAGTTTCAAACAGGAAATCACCTATGAACGCCCTGCTTCTACCGATTCTCGAGAAATGTTATAATCCTGACTGTCACTTACAAGATTACACTGAGCAAAGTACGGCGCCTATTCGGAGACGAGGCATCCGCAAAGAAAGTAGAGCGCATTCCACAATCAGCGATCGATTAGTCGACACTGCCGCGCGGTTATCGATTGATGGCATTGACTCGCAGGTTTCCCGCGCTTTTCGATAGCTCACTGTTGACTGAAATTGCTGTCATTTCTGAATAGAAAACAACAAAAATCAGATAATCTTGTAATATCCTCCTCTAACAAATTGCTCATATTGTTTTTGTAAGATCATGTTAACAGGATTTACAGTTTTAACACCATCTTTCATGTCCTTCCTTGAATAATAATGAGCTCCTGTCTGTAACTTGTTTTCCCAAGTTCTGCCTTGTTACCCTGTTTCCTTAACCAGTGCCTGCTACTCTGTATTATAACTGTACACTAAACACTGTAAATGGAATGAATGAACTGGTTTCACTCGCATACCTCACATTTCTAAAACACAATATCTGGATGGGTGTGAGTTGCTGTGCTTCTTGATTTTCTTACGTATAGTACTACATACATCTAACCATAAGGAACACAATATTACTTCTGATTCGTCCTATAATAATAGCGTTACTTACAAGCAGCATGCTTCTTAATTGAAAATATCGATTTCCAAAGTACAGTGCGCACTGAAAACCACATTCAGTGTTTTAAAGGCAGTGTTCACGATGAATGTCACACACTATTCCAACCCGAGAATGGGGTTGTTTGGTGGTGGGGTGACTGATAGTGAAAAAAAAACAGTGAAAAAAAAACGTTCAAAATAAGCTAAAATGACGGTTTTCAACGTTCAGGGCGCGGACGAGCTTATGGACCCTGCTTATTTCGATAAGCCCGCGCTAATCGCGAAATGTGCGCGGCGCCACAAGCTTGTCTAAATAAGGGGGGCGGACCGGGATAACGAGGCGCACTGGGATAACTTTCCGAGCCGTTTTCATCGATTTCTTGCCCGTTTTCGTTGCTTTCTTCGACCCTATCCCTTTCAGCATCTGCCAGCTTAGTGTTTCACACTGAAACCTCGAGAGCGAGATTTATCGCGGACACTGCCTTTAAGATCAGTCAAACTACTGTGCTTGATTGGACACTATCATTGGCAAAATGTAGGCTTGAAAAGTAGCGCAATCAAGAAGTAGGGCAGCCTGAAATCGCTGTGGGGCCAGCAAAGTACGATTTTCCACCTACATACATATAAGAAGCCGGAGCATAGCTTTTTTTGGACCCCCATAACCGTTCTGGGGCCGAAATTATGCTGAAACTGTCAAGTTGGTACGCTAGGGATTGTTGTTTACCATTCGGAACTTCGAATAGCATGAACTAGTTGGGGCAGCTGTTGAATAAAAATTCATCATTTGCAAATCCGAGCAAAGGCTATACCATTGGGTAGCCCTTAACGCTAGGATCATAAATACATATGAACTAGTTTTGCTTAAAGTTGAGTTTGAAGCGAGGTATTCAAAAACGAAGTGAAAAACGCAAAAACGCTTCTTCACGCGATTTCTGACCAAGTCGTACGAGCGGTCTTGTACTAACAATGAAATTCGCCCTCGCAGATGCAAGGTACAAATTTGGGACTTTTTTTGTGGTATTTCATATGCGTGCAGCGTTTAATTCGTGTGAAATGGAAACAATAGCATGCGAACCCCAAATTCTGTCCAAACTGATGCCTAGGCGAATTTTAGGTCAAATCTGATGCACTGATCCACTGCGCTAAATAGCGATTTCCGTTGACAATTATCGAGAAAACAATTCAAATCGTTACTGTCATTATAGCAGCGAAATCCCGGTCCGCAGTTGCGGACAGCCGCTCTTTCAGCACACAACCCGATGCTAGGACCACGTGATTCCCGAACGATTAGTCTTCGTCGCAGCACAATTATCCTCGCGTTAGGCCCTAGTTATACACCAGCGGAATAAACACGTCCCGCAATCACATTGCCGCCGCTTGCCGCGTGGATCAGGGACTCGTCTGCAATGTTGCGTCTTTGACGTCGTAGACGCAATATTGCAGACTAAAAAATCTTCCGGGCGTTACAGTTGTATTTCATCAATATTTCACGCCTCTATCACTCGTGTATTGCAGAAAATCACTGATAATCATTAATCTACTGATCTTGTCATAGCAAGGCTCGTTATGTCGTTTTGGTGATATTTTAACAAGTTTAGATCTGGGAAATAATCAGCTGATGGGAACTGGCAAATTTCCAACAGGGTAGGTCCCGCAAGGATACAGTATACAGTGCCGCGGCGTGTATAACTGCTTGGTGCGGGCTTCCGGCGCGTATCCCTGGGACAACTCTTCCTTTTCGCATGCCTCAGCACTGTCAGGACGCACATATGTGGTAGTCGTGTTGCTATTTCCGCAGCGTCTCGCCGGTGTATAACTACTCAGACATTGGGATTGGCGGACCGCCGGCATTTGTTTGGCGAGCAAAAACCATTCCCGGTGTCGAACAGCCATTAGCCGGCGGTCCGCGAAAGCCCTGCCAGCGGTCCGCCAGGACGTTGGCCGACCGCTGGCAGTCTCTTGGCTAATACATGGCAGGCCGCTGTTGAGCAATCATTTGCCAGCGGTCCGCCTTTCTCTTGGCAGACCGATGAATTGATGTGGGTCCCTAACCGCAGATCGTTGCATAGGATATTGCCTACGCAACGGTCTGAGGTGGGGGACCAATCCACCTCCCCCCTAGCCGTGGGGTCCTGCCCCTCAGCTGCCAAAAATATGCTAGCCTCTGTAAAGTGACTTCAGGTCACCTTCCAGGGCCGGCATCAAAGTGCCGAGTGAATACTCATTGAACTGAATCGGCTTATATGTATACCGGCTCGGCCTATCAATGAAATCAGAGATCAAACTATAACATGTTAAAACGTGAGTAGTCGTCAACTTTTTTGAGTGCCAGCCATGTGACGACTCAGTGCCAAACGAAGGCCACTGGGCGGTTATGCGCCAGCCAAGTGCCGATTGGTGGATAACTGCGTTTCTGTGCGCTCGGTAATTTCGAGGTCTGATCGCCCTTGCCAGCTAGATGCAAGTTATCAAGCAGCTTTCAGGCAGCTGGCACATTTTCGCCAGCGGTCCGCCGCTAGCTCTGATTGAGATGCCAAGGATAAGCCAGCTGTCGGCCTCGTGATTACCACTTGCCAGCTGAATGCCAGTTATCACCCAGCTGTTAGACAACTGGCACATATTCGCCAGCCGTCCGTCGCTGGCATTAAATGACACGCCGAGTGTATGCCAACTGTTGGCCTCGTGATTGCCGTTGGCCAGCTAAATGCCAGCAATCCTTCAGCTGTTGAGCAACTGGCGAATTTTCGCCGGCGGTACGCTGCTTACAATGTCTGAGTACGGCTTTACGTGCTTCAACAGCGGTTGTCGGACCGGAATTTCCGTCCAATGAGGACGGTACCTATGCACTGTAGTATTCACTATACGAAGTTGGGGAAAAAAGCGGAGGTACCTCTGCAGCGTAAAAAAACGGTTCTAATCTCTAGAAAAAAGTTATTTATACAGAGGGAGAGAGCTCACAAAGCGTCTGGTTAATAGCCTTTGGCTATATCCACTACACTTCGCAAATCGATGGGGATTCTGCATAACGTGCCAGAAAATTCTCGCTTACACCTTATCAATATTTGGACCCATCCCGGAAAAAAATGTATTTTTCATAGTTACATAGACAGTAGAAAATGTGTTCATAGATTAATACGCATGAATGGATTAGGCTATTCCTCTAATAAAGGCGCAAGTCAACCTCGGGATTGTACGCCGATTCTTTTGCCTGTGTTGGAGAAACGAACGGAGTTATGGCCCCTCAAAAATTATGCACGAATCTGACCGCCGAGAGTATCGTGGACGAGTTGTCTCGGGCCTGTTTTTCGTCATTCGCAGCCATCGCACTGCTGCAGACCACATTATGTAAAAAGAAAAACTAGATTGGTGACAGACAGCAGAACATAGATTTTGGTTAAACTCTATCCCGCGTCTCGTGTCAATTGAGATCGAAAGCTTGTTGGTGGCTGTGGTCCATGTTTCTTTTTTGTGGGGGCATGATCGACGTTTTTTCAGCTTTTTCTTGCTTATTTGAGCGGATTGAGATTTCAGGCATGGTACGGATGCTTTACACGGACTATAATATCAAAAGTTACCCCTGATGTCAGACTGTACTTTTTTTTTGTTAGGCATCGTTCGCGCTGGAAATCAATTTTCATTTTTCAGTCTCAATTTCATGATTGAGCCCGGTAGATCACACTGGTAAACTTTGGCGCGTCAAAAACGTTGGCCAATGAGGTTGGAAGGCGTCAAAGATGAAGATCCGCCACCAAGTCTCACCAGTCATCTAGCACTTTTTCCTAGAATGTTGGTGCGACCGTAAGACAACATGAAAAATAGTCAAGGCACGAACTCCACATGCAGAAAAACTCCGAAAATGACAGTGACGAGGCCTCCAGAAGCAGAAAAACTTGAAAAAAAAGGATTTTGGCGCGAAATTCAAATTCGTATTTATAATGTGTTCCGATCGACTTTTATCTACAAATGAGGTTTTTTCATGGGCCACTTCGACATTTTCGTTCACTAGAGAGGCCAAGCTACACAAAAACATGAAAAAATAATGTACGGTTCTCAGCGCGAACGATGTTCTTAAAGGCATCGTCCAACCTCAGAGGTAGTTTTTGATATTTTGGTCCGGTCGCCGTGTATAGCAACCCTGCCAAGCGCGAAATCTTTTTTCGCTCATATAAGCGAGAAAAAGCCAGGAAAAAGTCGGCCACGCCCCCTTGAAAGAAAAAATGGGTAACGCCCACTGCTAGGTCTCCGACCTCGATAGGGAAGAGACGCGCGAATGATTATATTCAAAGCCTATGTTCTTCTAATTGTTTTTGGCCTAGCTTTATATTGCGGTTTGCTTCAAAACGATGGCTGCGAATAACGAGAAAA
Organism: Aplectana chamaeleonis; assembly: GCA_029168955.1. Taxonomy (NCBI): domain Eukaryota; kingdom Metazoa; phylum Nematoda; class Chromadorea; order Rhabditida; family Cosmocercidae; genus Aplectana; species Aplectana chamaeleonis. The sequence goes on from JAPDOI010000077.1 coordinate 1,623,307, forward strand.
TACAGGCTCGAGACAACTCGTCCGCGAACTTCTAGCCGTTCAAATTTGAAATTTTTAAGGAGCCGTAACTCCGTTCGTAGTGAGTTCTGAGCGATTCTGGAGACGCCATTGTGATCAGCGTGAAATTTCCTCCAAGATAAGCAGAAATACGAAAAATCGATTCTGAGTTTGGAAAGTGTCTTTAAGGTCGAAGAAAAAATGACTCGCGATAGAGCGAAATGTGGTGGCTTATGTACAGTTGGCATACGGTAGTCTAACGGTACCTGTATAATATTGTACGGTAATCGTTTGATACTCGCACATCAGTTGTACGGTATTCGCATGGTTGTCGCACGATAGCACAGCAGTCCTAAGGTGGTGGTACGAAAGTTGTACTGTAGTCGTACGGTATTTGTGCGTCTGTAAAGTGTATTTGTCCTGGGGCCGGATTCATCAACGAATTTTGGCGTAATTTATACCCCGATGAACCCCAAAGGTGATTAATCAACTTTTACCCTGCGAGAGTATCGGATACCCCACCGACGTCTGATCAAGAACCTTTTGTGCAACCGCAACCACTGATGTGACGTAAAATTCTGAATTGATAACAGCGCGTCCTCATCAGTTTCGAAGTTTCCTTGTTTGGCAAACTTGACCATGTGGCCTAGATTTTGCAGTGTACGGAACAAGCACTGTTTTCGAACGGATTTATGCATGTTTCCACCACTTTAGTCTCTATCGAATTAAAGTTTACATAATTTCAACATCGTTTTCGGCAGAGTTGGGCTTTTGTAATATTTTCATTATCAGAGCTTCATGATTTGTTGTCCGTTTTTATATTTTACATCTATTCTCTTATTTTATTGATGCTTCTGAATAATATTTTGTTTCAAATATCTAACTGCTAGGAAAGTGGAGTTTAGAGATAAAATATTTATTCGATTTTTTATATCAGTCCTTTTGATAACTCTAATTAAACTTTGTTCTAATTGGAAGATTCTCAGCTTTTTGAGAATGTAGAGCGGAAGAAAATTTCTAAAGTTCTAATTAGTCAAATATGTCGTAATGTGAACCACTATCTGGCTCATGACCACAAAAGAAAATAAATCGAACAAAATATGGGAAAGAACCACCTCAGAATAATGAGAAGAATATGTGAGATGTGGCACCAATCGACCTAGAAGTATTGAGCCATAACCACCGGCAGAAGACAATAAGGCGATCTCATGTGTAAGGTCATGGCATCGATAGCAGGGCAAATTCGAATAAAGTAGATCAGACTCATCTGAGGGGTATAATGTGTCTTAAAAAGACCTTACATTAGCGCTAAAACTGGGATTTCGCTCATTTTATCCTAGATATACCTCGCATCTTTTGATAACGAAAATTAAGTGAATAAAGCAACTTTCAATTCTTTTTCATATTTTGAGCGGTGTTCCACTTTTCGGACTTAGGTGGTCGAAGAGAAATAGCCCAAACCTTGCACAGGATGATTTTCAGTGGTGTTCATGGTAGGCTACGATGAGTAAAGTACCGACCAGATTTTTTTCTGCCAAAACGGCATTTTGTAGCGTTTTTGGCGCCCTCAAAGCGTCGCATCGCCATAACTTGCTTCAAAGAGGGCCAATTTTGAGTTTAAAGTCGTTATTGAGTTGCTTTCAACGAATCCTACACAATAGTGTTACCACAGAATGATAGATTCAAGCTCGCAAATCCATAGAGAATTGCATACTCCCGAATCAAAATCCCTCATCATGAACTGATCAAGCTGTCATATTAACACAAATCTGACATGTTTTGACCCGTGGTCGATGGGAATTCGAATCACGTTTAACGACAGAATGCCGAAGTCAAAGATACTTTTACTCATATCATTATATTCGCCTCTGTGAGACAAACACGGAAATTTCCTTGAATATTCAGCTCGTGAATTTTTAAGTGAGTTATGACGATACGGCGCTTCCTGCACGCGAGAAGCTGTTTTTGCAAATAAGTTGCTCGGTATCATAGATCTCGGGAGGTCTTGTTTTAGATCGATTTTCGACAAAAGCTCATTCTGAGATTTCGCATTCTGTCACTGAAAACTTCATAAGTTCAAACACTTCTTACCACTCCCAGTCAATAAACTGCTACTGCTTCTATGTGGATCTGAATTGCAGTCTCCATCCTATAAACGAAGCCGGAGGGAGCAGTTTGGAGGCAGAAGCGGGGAGGACGCGCCGCGGTTTCCCATCCCATCGAGCGCCACCACAAGTCGGTCTACATACTTAAGTCAACTGAAGGCTTTTCTGACATTGGTCTGAATCATCCTTTTTATTTTGATATCAAGATAATCTTCAAAATATAGGATAATGAACAGAATGGCGGATGCTGGGTGAAAAAAAAACGTTCAAAAACGAAAATGTATTGTCCGCCTACGCGGTGGGCGTGCGTGTCGCGCGGCCGTCTCGAATGCATATATTCCCATTAGCCTTCCCACGCTTGTAAACACCTTATTTGTATATGATTCAATATTGGTATAACAATCCTGTTAATCGGTTTGAAGGTTCAAAAAATGCCTATGCCACGGCCACACGACACGCACGCCGACCGCATGGACGGACAAGGTCTTTCGGACAGACTTCATTAGAACTGACGCGTGATCTAATATAGATTCGCAGAGCGACCGCACGCTTTGGCATCCGCGTTATTCCGTCCGGCATAAATACCTGGAAAATACTGTGAGAGCATAACAAGCCCTCCGGTACCAACTTGACATATACGAAACACTTCGGCATCTGCGAGCGTGTGCGCGCGAGTACCAGTCAGAAACTTCCAATTGGCCAAGCCATATGACAATTCATGTACCCGCATACTAACATAACGAAAGTGGAACCCTTCATGAAAGAAGAAAACAATAAAGATTTATTCAGAAAAATTCATCCCATCTCCAATGCAAGAGGAGACGCTGCCACTGCCGAAGGAGGGCCATGTCGTGCAGCGAAACGAGGACGAGATCAGTCGTGCTCTCACATTCGACATGAGTGAAGCTGCACCACTAAATCCACAACGTGCTCAACTCGCCTTCTACAGGTCTCAAACCGAACAAATTGCCAGTTACAATCCAGTTGAATAGTTATTCTACTTACTACATATTACTATTATCTATCTAGAATATAACACCACATTGTGCCTCAGGTAATTTTTTCCCTCCCCCTAAATTATTGAGATTTGTTATAGTAGGTCTAGAATCTCAGAATTAAATAACTTTGTACACGGAAAATTTGTCTGCTGCGATAAACATTTTGTACCGCTGGCTATTTTTTCTCTCTTTTTTTATCAGAGCTAGTCTAAATCAAACATCAAGTACTTTCTTTCTATAACTCATGGTCCGGCAATGATCCTCTACTGGCCCTCTGCTACGGAAACTGACGCTTTCTTGGTCGACCCCGTAGGCAATCGGGTTCTTATTTAGATCCCTTGCTGGGAGGACGGCGAGAAAATGGGCGGATAGTCTCCTCCCGGCAAGAGATATAAATCAGTGCCGGCAATCGATAAGTCACTGCCCCCGCTCACCCGCCCAGCACGCCCTCTGCCGTTCAGCTGTGGCCGTATTCATAGAACTACGGGAGCCTCCCGGGAAGGTTTCTAGGACCAACCAATGTATGCTGCGGGCGAACTTTGGACCCTCCCGGGAGGCTCCCGTAGTTTCATGAATACGGCCACTGGTGAGTTTTGAGGGCGTGTGGATCGAATTCACACCGCGAGTGTGGCTAAGGAGCAGTTCGGCTGGCACACGCGACGCGCGCGACGGAAAAACGCTGCGCGCGCATCGTCCTTAGGGTGCGTTAACCGAAGACCCTCAAAAATGTAGTTGTTGTTCCATTTTAACCGTCCCTCTCTATCAGTTTTAGCACTTTGTGCATGTTTTTTTATTTCTAATGAATTTTTTTAGACGCAATGCTAGTCATACCATCGTTTCAGTGGGATTCGCACTTTCTATATAAGTTTTTTTAGAGTTTTTTTGTTTGCTTCTCGGAGCGTAATGTTGGATGACGATATCGATTCCGACGCCGACCCTGCGTCTGACACAACAACGATATGAACAAATTCCAAAAAAATGATAAAGGGGAACGGCTAAAATGAAAATACCTCTACTTTTTCTGAATGCCCTCAGTTCACGCGCCCCAAAGACGATGCACGCGTAGCGTTTTTTAGTCGCGCGCGTCGCGTGTGCCAGCCGAACTGCTCCGGAGTGGATTCGATCCACATGCCAGTTTTGAGTGCTGGTAGTGACGTATCGATCGCCTACGGGGCCGGCCGATAACGCGTCAATTATGTACCGTAGTAGAGGACCAGTAGAGGTCCGGTTGCGGACCATGAGTTTGTGCCCGCTGTTATGAACAGAATATAGTTTCCCGGCGAAGTTTCGGCAGCTCACAGATATTAAATGGGTCAATCGACGCACAAGGTTGATCCCCAACCGCCTGCCCGTGACTTTACCTGTGGACCATACTATGCCAAAGAATTCTTAATATTATACCTTAGGTGAGGATGTGAGTGAGGAAATACTTCAGGCCATTCGTTGCTGATCCAATGGAAGAGGTAGTCTTGCCGGCTCCACTTCGAGGTTCCGTATCTCATCACTCAATTGCTGAACTGAGTCAAACTCAAATGCCAAGCTATAAGTAAGTTTTTAATGGAAATAATGACAAAAAAATAGAAAAAGAAGACGGTCATTCACTAAAACCTACTTCTACAGATCAATTGAGCCGCCGAAAAGTACGAATGCCGAACGCATGTACAAGAGGCCAGGATTCGACAACGTGCCTTCATACTGAATGCAAACAGCTAACTGCCATTTTTAGCTTTATGTTGTTTTTCTTATATAGTAAAGCTATTTCATAAATGTCTTCTTTTTTCACAGTGTCTTCGAAGCATTTGGTCAAGAATCTCTTCGTTCTGCTGACTGATAAGGCAAAACATTTTAGCGTAGTGCGAGTTGAGCAAAGTCAAATGAGGTACACAGCGGCAATGCTAATGCTACGAATAGTAGAAACTGTGAGTGAACATGGCTCAAACCCAAATCTGAAGAAGTTGTAAGCTCGAAACGATGGGTTACAAAACCGTCGCCGACCAGCGGGGCCTGCCTCCTGAACTGAAGCGAAGCAAAAACCCTTCCCGGTGTCAGACAGACATTAGCCGGCGGTCCGCCAAAACACTGCCAGCGGCCCGCCAGGACGTTGGCCGACCGCTGGCAGTCTCTTGGCTAATATCTGGCAGGCCGCTGTAAAAGGCACAGTACACCCTCAGACAAGAATTTGGTGATCTTTATTTGATTGTGTAGCAGACTCCTCCTGTATAACACTTGCCAAGTGCGAGATCTCAATTCTTCAGAATAAGCGAGATATAAGCGACCACCACAGGCCAGACCTCTTTCGCTAACCACCACAGGCCCGGCCCCTTAGCAGAATTACGAACTCGATAGCGGCTAAATCGATGGATGAATTCTCAACAAGCAGTCGTTTTTCAGCCCATTTCCGGACTATCTCCTTATCCTGGCTCGCTCTTTCGCAACGATTGCGAATTAAGAGGAATTAGGGCCTGAGACAACTCGTCCACGAAATGTTCGCCCTCGAAATGCAGGCATTTTCAAGGAGCCATATCTCCGTTTGTAGGGGGTCTTGGACGATTTCAGAGATACCATTGTGTTCAGAAAATGGCTCTCTCCAAGATAATCATGAAATCTGATTAATAATTTCTGGGTGTCCTGTGCCTTCGAGCAATCATTTGCCAGCGGTCTGCCAGTCTCCTGGCAGACCGATGAGTCGAGGTGGGTCCCTTACTGCAGATCATTGCGTAAGAGATCACCTACGCGACGGTCCGAGGTGGGGGACCCATGCCACCTCCCCCCCCGCCGTGGGGACTTGCCCCTCACCTGCCAAAATATGCTAGCCTCTGTAGAGTGACTTAAGGTCACCTTCCAGGGCCGGCATCTAAGTGCCGACTGAACACTCAAAGACTCAACCGCCTTATATACCGGCTCGGCTTATCAGTGAAATCAGAGATCAAACTATAATATGTTAAAACGTGAGTGGTCCTCAACTCTCTCAAGTGCCACTCATGTGACGACTAAGCGACAAGCGAAGGCCACTGGGCGGTTATGAGCCAGCCAAGTGCCGATTGTTGGATAACTGAGTTTTTATGCGCTCGGTGATTTCGAGGTTTGATTGCCCTTGACAGCTGAATGCCTGTTATCACCCAGCTGTTAGGCAACTGGCCCATATTCGCCAGCCGTCCGCCGCTGGCATTGAATGACATGCTGAGTGTATGCCAACTGTTGGCCTCGTGATGGCCATTGGCCAGCTACATGAATGCCAGCTATCCCCCAGCTGTTCAGCAACTGGCGAATTTCGCCGGCGGTCCGCTGCTCCCAATGTCTGAAATTGTGGCCCAGTGGTTGTGGGTAGAGGCTCACAGGTGAGATGCTAGGGTTCGATTCAGGGATTTGTGGCAATTGCCGTTTGTCGTTTGCCAAAATTTTTGTCAATTTCCCGACAAAACTCGGCAAAACATTAAGGGTAAACGCCGCCTATGCTCGTGGCCATGTAAACACTAGGGGTTAGCCGATTTTCCGTTGTTGGCTTAAGAGTTATCCTGGAGTTTTGACTTACATATTTGTTTTCCGCTTCGCCGCCTGGTCATTGTTCATAATCTCTCTATACTATGTATTCTGTTAAAGGCACAGTCCAACCTCAGATTCGTTTGTCTGTTTTTCTGCCTCTCATGAGAACGGTCCGACGCTGATTCCAACGGCGTCTCCGGTATCGTACAAGACCCCGTGGAAACGGAGTTATGGCCCTTCAAAGTTTGAGCTGCGGAAGCATGGTGGACGAGTTGTCCGAGGCTTGTAACTTGCGTCATTTGCAATCGATGTACTCGAGCGGATGTGAATGGATATAAGAGCTAAAAATAAAGGGAAGAACGGGAATATTAATCAAAAACCATCGCTCATATCGCCACAATTGACCTCGAAACATTGTAAAAGGGGCGTGCCAAAGTGGCTTCCGGATGTGGGAGCCCCAGGGTGGCTTCCCCCTATATCTCGCTTATTCTGGGGAATCGAGAGCTCGCACTTGGCAGATGTTGTAAAGGGTTGGTCTACTTCACAATTATGTGGTTTTATCAGATTTCGCTCCTGAGCTTGGGCTGTGCCTTTAAGCAAATGTGCATGTGTGGACACGTGTGGACACGTCAGTGAAGCGTTCACGATGGATTCCGATTCCGAGTTTTCTGCAGATACAATCTCTGGAGCAGATCTAGTGGGCTCTCAATTTCGATTCTCACCAGCAGCGGAGCGTTGGGCCTTGCAGAAATGTAATACGTCATAAGGATGCTTCGATAAGAAAGCGACCGCTCGCTGCTGGTGATGGTCGTAATCGACTGCCCACTAGAAGTGCCCCAGTGCTCAAGAATTCTAGTAAACTCTGAAAAATCTCTAGTTAGCTGCCAATTTCGAGGGCTCTGGTGAAATAAAACTGGTGATAAGTAGGTCCCGACGAAAAAGCGATCACTTCCTGTTGCGATAGTCGAAAATAGAAGCTTTCTTGAAACCAATCAAAACATTACTCGCATTACATGGACGCTGAGAAAACCCTCTAACGTGTTGCGTGCGCGGTAGTCACGACTATACGCTGTTTAGAAAATTTCTGACAATAACGTATTCGGTTTCACCTTGAAGCTGACTGCCTTCAAGCCTTCCTGAAAGCTTCTATGAACAGCGCTTTGTCATGATCGCCGCCTACGCAACACACTACACCACGTCGCTGCGTTTATGGTGCATGGTGCAAACCCACGCCGCTTCGCGGCGTACTTGTGGGCGTGCTTTAGGATCTATGGATTATTTGAATTGCAGAGCAGTGTCTCGCTGTTCTCAACAGCCTCAGAGACATCATACGCGCAAAAAAACAGTGTCTTATTTGTAACTGTTTTGCTTCGCTTTAAAAGGGTTATGATTTGGCATTGAAGAAATCGCGAGAAGCTCGTTAAAGGCTTAGTACACCCTCAGATATAAATTTTGAGATTTTCATGTAATTGTGTAGAAGGCCCCTCCTGTAAAACACGCGCCAAATGCCAGATTTCATTTCCTCCAAATAAGCGAGATATAAGCGACCACCACAGGCCCGACCCCCTAGCAGATTTTCTAACTCGATAGCGGCTCGATGGATCGGTGAATCCCACCAGGTGATCGTTCTTTAGTCCATTACCGGACTGTCTCCTTATCCTGGCTTTCTCTCACGCAACGATTGCGAATGAACAGAAATACAGGCCTGAGACAACTCGTCCATCAATTTTTCACCCTTAAAATCCAGGCGTCTTTGAAGAGCCATAACTCTGTTCAAAGGGGATCTTGGACGATTTCAGAGATACCACTGTGATCAGCGTGTGACTCTCTCCAAGATAGGCATTAAACTTGAAAATAAATTTTTTGGGTGTCCTGTGCCTTTAAAAGAAGTGTAATACTTCTTGTGTATGATTTGGCACGTCTGGCACGCGAGAACGCCAAAAAGTGAGTGAAATGAGGGACCATTGATTTGGCCGTGCACTTGTTTAATAAACAACAAAAATTGAGAGAAGCATTGAAAAAACAAATCACACCCGTATTTTCTCCAATCAAGATAATATTTACAACTTAGCTTCGCAAAGCTGAGAATCAAGTTTTGGCGTTCACCAAAAATTCAGAAACGCATAATTTCGAATATTATTGATTTCTTCATGTCTGTATATTCGCTAGCGGATAAGTAATGAACCACATCTGTATGAGAAACATTATTTAATCAATTTGAAAACAATTGGAGTCACACAAAGATATGTGGGTGCTCAGTAAGACGGGTGTGATTTGGTTTTTCAATGCTATTCTCGATTTTTCTTGTTTATTAAACAAGTGCACGGCCAAATCAATGGTCCATCATTTCACTCACTTTTTGGCGTTTCCTTGTGCCAAATGTGCCATATCATACACAAGAAGTATTTCCCTTTTTTTAACGAGATTCTCGCGATTTCTTCAATGCCAAATCATAACCCTTTTATAGCAAAGCAAAACAGTTACAAATTTCATTTTATTTTAACAAAGGTTCCTTTTGAGAGAAAAAAGCAAAAAGGTCGTTAATGATCTTCCGGTCGTTATCTTTCGTAATCTACTGGAAACTTGAAAAAGGACTTCATAATTGCGTTCAGCGCCCCAAATAACATTCACGGTGGGCGGACTATTATACCAAATTTCACCCCTGAGGCCCTTTCAAAAGCGACCCCCACACTTCCAGTGGGGTCCCATGTACTTGTCAAAGCGTCCTGCGCACTCCCTTTTGAGTCCCGCAAACTTTCTATAGCGTCCGACGCACTCCCACTTGGATCCCACACACAGGGTACGGCACGAGATGTGTACAAGGCCAATCGTACTCAGACCCCCCCCTCCGAGAGCAAAAGTTTGACGATTTTCTCAAACCACCTCAGAAGCGTTGATAGAACAATTTTTTGGCGAAATTCTCAGTCCCGCTAACAGGATTTTGATCTATGTTTGTTGTAAAATTCATATACAGCCTTAGGAGATCCGTGTTATGATTTTGACATTTCTCTAACTAAGTTACAACACGATTTCATGTAGGTTAGGGCATAATCGAATTCTTGGCAAAAAAAAATTACTTTTAACAGTGTGCACTCGCATTCAGATTGGCTCACCTGGTCTGCCGGCGGAGTTCAGACCCCCCCACTCTACCCTTGCGCAGCTCAGACCCCTCGGTGTGAATATCCACACCGCGCGCCGTGCCCTGCACACACACTTTCTGTGGCGTCCTGCGCACTCCCACTTGGATGCCGCACACTTTCTGCGGCGTCCGGCGCACTCCCATGTGGGTCCCGCACAATTTCTACGGCGTCCCGCGCATTCCCATATGGGTCCCACACACTTTCTACGGCGTCCGGCGCACTCCTATATGGGTCCCGCACACTGTCTACGGCGTCCTGCCACTCTCACCGTGTTCCCGTACTCCTTCTACGGCATCCTGCGCGCTCTTGGAATCCTACTCACACCATACGGCGGTCCGAAAAATACTTCCAAGGTCTCGTCAAATTCGTACAGCTTGAAACCAAAACCGTCTCGAACAGGGCACAATCCTGTTAAGAAGCCTATCAGTAACTGTGTTGATTTACATTAGTTCATTTTCAAGGATAAGTGAGCGTCAGCTGGTTTGTATAAACATGTTTACTAGATTTCGCTTATCTTCGACCTCAATTTTGAGGTTCCGCGAAAATTTAACTTTAAACTCCAAATTTCAATAGGAGCGACCTGCATCCATTTCCAGCCTCCTGTCCAAAAATGAGCTTTCTAGCTCGATTTTAAGTGTACCAACAAGATCGTGAACGCCAACTGAAAAAAGAAAAGGAGATTAACATCATAACTTGGCGGGTTATTAAATTTTTCTCGAAAACTAGTTAACCATTCCAGACCATTCTTGGGCGTTTACCCTAACTTTTTATGCTCTTTTCAATGGAGGAAGAACCACCCCTTCAAGTTATTTCAGAACGTCGATTTCGGTATCGCGTGTTTGCGCACGTGCAGTATAAAAACAAATCAGGTGAGCGCTTCGCGCTCACCACAATTTTTCTATGTTTTCGAGTAGACAAGCTCTTGAGGTAAGCGATAATAGCAAACAAACCCCCAAAAACTCCTGATTTGGATAAATGAACGCGTTTAAAAACCTTTTGAAAAGATGATTTTTTTGCCCCCTCCATCGAATTCGGTGTGTCAATTCAATAACTTCTTCTGAACGTCTGAAGTTAAACTTTCTAGGTGAGAAAATTTTTTTTTTGCCTTTCTTCTACCAAAATCACTTAAAAATAAAAAGCTTCCACTGTGCAAATTTGGATGATAAGATTTTCCGAGATAAGAGTTTGCAATACAGTATCTCTTGCGCCTGACATGGCGCTTTTGTTCCTTGTGCTAGATGGCTGGTGAGAACTGGTGGCGAATCCTCATCTTTAACCCCTTACAACCTCATAACCCTACGTTTTTGACGCGCCAAAGTTTACCGGTGTGGTCTATCGGGCTCATTCATAAAATTGAGCCAAAAAATGGAAAATGGGTCCCAGCGCGAACGATGCTTTTAAGCCCGTACATTACCGCACAATTTGTTGCAGAAAGATCATTTGCGGCGTTTTTCGCGCTCAAAAAGCGCTGCATAGCTATAACTTGCTTCAAAGTGATCCGATTTCAATTATGAAGTAATTTCTGAATTTCTTTTATTGAGTTCTATATGATGAGGTTAAAAAATAATATGATGAACTCAAGAAATGCATTGAGTAATGCAATATTTGCACCACATAATCCCTCACTATGAACTGGTCAGACGATCATGATAGTAGAACTCTTTCATGTTCTGATCTGTGATCGACGTGAATTTTAGAAGGAAATACACATTTTTAAACAGGATGCCGGAGTTGCAATGACTCTCCACAATTGCCTCACTGAGAGGAACACGATAACTACCTTTAAGGTTAATTTCGTCAATTTCGAAGCGAGTTTTGGCGATGTGGCGCTTTCTCTGAGAAATATTGTCGCGACTCTTCCGCGACTCCACCGCGATCCCGGACTGTCCCGCATCTCCCCAGCGACCCTTAACTCTTCCGAGGCTTTGCCGCGACTTCTTTGTGGGTCAAGCTTTCGAAAATCTATCGCGACTACATCGGAACTCTTCCGCGACCCTACCGCGATTTAGTCAATGAAGAATAGTCCGCGGTTCTGCCTCGCATCTGCCCGCGACTCCTTCAGCAGGCGCCAAGCCGAAGGAGTTACGGCGGAGTCGCGGCAATATTTCTCAGAGTTGTATGAGCGAAATGCGTCACAAAAAGCTTCTTTTGCAGATAAAGATTTGCGCGCTACTGTATGTTTTCACGGAAATCAGTTACACTGTGCTCAATCAAGCTCGAGCAGGGAGCTTTCGCAATGCAATGCATAACCCTTTACAGTCTGACACAGATTCGAAAGAAGAGAATCTCACGTAAGAAGTTATGACACACTCCTCCATGAATTGGTGAACATTTCGGTTTAGATTAATGTCCTGCTCAGTTCTTCAGCTCATCACAGAAAGCTGTCGCTCTAGAAGGTGATTATGAATGAACAGTTGAAGCAATAGGCACGCATGAATCCTAATACAGTTGACCGCAATGTTAAAAGGAGATGGTGCGGTTGCGGACTCGCACTAAATTACGGTAAAATCTGGCACTTTGCCGGATTTAGTCATCGATCGGCGCCAACCGTCGTCTCTCTGCTCACGAGACTATCAGCCGTGGCGCCGATCAATGACGAAATCTGGCAAAGTGCCAGATTCTACCGTAGTTTTAGTGCGAGTCCGCAACCGCACCATGTCCTTTTAACATTGCGGTCAACTGTATATGAAGTAGAATGCTTGCCCATCGACACGGGAGGTCAATCACCAAGGCTGCATGCGGGGACAGTGTGTGTGTGACAACCGGGTGTCAATTGTTAACGACGGGTGGCGATAACTAATTACCGTTCATTGTCACACACACACGCACACACAGACGGTCACACACACCAAGCCAAATATAGTTAAAATAGGATTATATAGAAGGAAAAGAGGTGTTTCATTATATGGTTTTTTTCATGTCCGTGAGTATAGGCTTCACGGGTACTCAGTCTCTCTCCCACCCTCTATTCATTGATGCAGTGAGCTGCCATCATTTGATCTGCTAGGGCTCAAAAACTGATTTATGACCATACGGAAAGTATTCACTTTGTCGGATGTAGTGCAGTAGTTCAACTTCAAAGTGGTGCTTTAGTTTCTGTTCCAGGGGTGCGACAAATTCTGGTGTAGCTAACAGAGGCAGGAAGCACTCGTGCTCTAAGAGGAAATCTGAGGAAGCTTGTCGCGGCAGTGCGAGGAAAGTATCGCGACCATCGACTGTGCCGCGATACTTCCACGGCAGTACCGTAGCGGCTCCGTGCTGACTACTGTGCTGTGAATATTCTGCTGCAATGTCTTGAGAGTCCACAACGCTGCGGCATTCCCTCGACAGTACCGCGGCAGTTCCGTGTTAGAACCGCTCGGACTCCGCGAGGATGCATCAGCGAACCAGCGTCGACTACGATGCACTGTTCTCTGCGGTAGAACGAGATTGTGGCCGGTTCAATAGCCCAAATTTTGAAGTGCATCCCGTATCTTCTAGGTCGCAATAACGGGGATACTTTCTCTTCCTATCAGACGGAGGACGCACATAGGCGCCGCAGGAGTTAATTTCTGTTAATGGGCTCACCAAGTTGTATTATGACTCATTTCATATGAATTACTCGCAGTCGGTCCTAATTTTGTTAGAGAGTAGCCTCCGATCGCGGAGCCGCAGCGGCAAAGTGAATCTAACGCGTCGAGGAAGAAGTGGGCGTAGCAAGCCACTCTCTGGTATGCAACACGCGATCGTTTGGCAGAGATACTCCACCGCTCGTCCCGCGCTAGCCAACTGAAGATCCTCAATGCGTGCGCGCTTTGGTAGGATTCGCCGATGCGACTCCTCCATACAGCCGCTTCGGCTCCTGCAGGCACCTAAGCGGCACTATTTCGGATTCACAGCGGCGTTGCCGTAGCCGCTCCGCGATCGGTAGACAAATGACGCACCTGCGGTTGTCCCCTGTACGATGGGGGGCCAGGTTGTCCCCGCTATCGCAACCAAGGAGATACGGGATGTGCGTCAAACTTGGGCTAGCGATCTCATTTTACCACACAGGACGCTGATAATCGCGGACCCAGTGCGGTTTTAACACGGAACCGCAGCGCTGCTATCGCGGCAACTTAGCAGTGTTGTCGAGGCTCAAGGCCGCTGCGGTACTACCGCGGAACTATCGCGGTACAGTCAGCTCTTTCCACGCGCATATCTTCGGCGAAGGTAGTCGAGAATCCCATAAACGGATCTCGCCTAACTCGTCTACTGTAGCAAAATGTTGAGATTTGCCGCCAGTTGGTTGCAGAACGCAAATAGATGTTAGCATAACGTTTTCTCACCCGTTTCCACATCGGGGCCTGATAGCCTTCCATTACTGGTGATAGCGTAAACTCGTAGAAAACTTGTCGCAACAGTGCCGGGGTAGTACCGCGACCTTCGACTGTGCCGTGCAGGCTCCGCGGTAGTACCGCAGCGGATCCGCGATAATTACCATACCGGGGCTGTTCTGTTGCAGTATATCAAACCTCGACATGGCCGCTATAGCGCCGCAGCGGTACCGTGTTATAACCGCGCCGACGCCGCGAGAATTCACCAGTGAATCCGCGGCAACTACGACGCAATATTCTCTGCGGTGAAACGAGATTTTCAGCTGTTCAGAACCCTGGTTTTAGGTGCATTTCGCAACTTCTTGGTTGTAGTAGCGGGGATACTCTCTGTCTCTATCCGGCACCTCTGTATTTTGCTCGTAGGCTCCTCCTAATTGTCTTATAACGCAATTAATTTTATTCGAGTTACCTGCAGTAGGTGCTATTTTTGTAAAGGCGCACCAACCAATCGCTGAGCCGCTGCGGCATTGCCGCTGCAGATCCACTCTAGTGCCGCTACGGTGTCTGTAGGAGCCGGGGCGGCATTATCCCGGCACCATCACGGCAATTTCTATCAGGGAAGGCAATGTCTCTAACAACATTTCTGTCCTTCTCAGCAGTGAGGCAAGAAGGGGCAAACATGAAGAGCTCATCTAACCTCGAGATGCTGGATACAACTTTGAATACTCGTTCTTCTTGAATACTTTATACATCTGGGAGAGCTGATTACTCAAAAAAATATTTGGCTTATTTGAAGAGTCGAAATATGTGAATTTTTCTAATATTCGGTTAATTTCAATTGACGAATTCTGAATGTTAAGCCGTCGATAATATTGTTAAATGGCTATTCGAGCGCTCGAAAATGTTGATAAGCCGGATATTTCTCCGAATATTCGGATAAGTTTCACGATTAATCATTCGAATCGAATAGAGGACAGGTTTTTTAATTTATACAATCACCCAATAAAAAAAAATTAAAGCTCTTTCGAGTTCTATAATTTGATTGAAATTTTTGAAAAGACCATATACGAAAAATCAGTCGTTCGGAAATTTTGAAATGGTCTTGTTTGAACTGATTTGTTCATTCGGAACGTTTGAAAGAAAATTGATTCTAAAAATTCGCTCATTCGGTGATTCTTTGAATGGGTTACCCGAACTGTTCAGTTATTCGGAGTCATAAAACAATGCGATATGCGAAACATTCCTGAAATTGAAATTTCCATGTAATTATTGACAGTCGGGTACTGTAGGCGCCGCAATGTTGTGCATTATGGCGTCTGTTATTATTGTTAGTTTACGCGCGGGTTTCGCGGATTCAAAATTTGACTCTTCCGCTTGCTATTTTTTTAAAGTTTAACTTTCACTTTTTGTATTGCTTCCCTCATTCATAACTGCTGGTTTTTATAACAATTTGGATTTCACTCGTTCATTTCTGAATATTTAGTTTCCTGGCAGTAGTAACGATTTGGCAATGCCATTATGAAGGCAAGAAAGTTTCAAAAATGTCTTGAAAATTTTTGAAAAATTATTCGACGTAAAATAGCCGAGAGTATTAAAAAAGCTGGGAAATGGAGTGAATTCAACAAAAATACGATCTGGTGGTCGATAATTTCACAATGTTTTCCGTTGAACTTATCAAAACGAAATCAAGCGCGTAACCGAAACATTAAGCCATTTTTTAAAGCTGTGATAAGGGAATCAACATACTGAGCTTATTCGAGTCAAATACCGGTCCGCAATTGCGTCTCAACACGCTTTGCGACCGCACGCTCACGAGTCAGAAGAGCTTCCACCGCCGCACCCGCCGATCTACTGACTCTAGGTGGGCTTTGAAAACTGGAAACTTGGAAAAATTGGAGAAAATTGCATAAAAAAGACGCATCGAGTGGGCTTTGGCGCTCTAAACCCGACTGACTCGAGCGCGTGCGGCTGCAAAGCGTGTCAAGACGCAATTGCGGACCGGAATTTGCCCAGATAAGCACAGTAGGTAGGTGAACGCGACCGTGCATTCCATATTGTGCTTGATTTCGCTTTGATAAGTTTAACGAAGAATCTTGGGAAATGACCGACCACCAAATCGTATTTTTGGTTTGTTCACTTCATTTCCTAGCTTTTCTTTTACCCCAGGCTACTTTACACCGAATCGTTTTAAAAGATATTTTTGAAACTTTTTTTTTCACTTCTTAATGGCATTGCCAAATTGTTACTTTTGCAAGGAAGCTAAAAGTTCTGAATTTTCTAATAAAACACTGACCAGTTTGAATGTCCGTGTATCCCTTCTGAATTGCGAATTCTCTTCTCCAAGGGCTCTGCCTATTTCACATATGCACAATCCTTCCTCAATTCTTTCTCCCAATACATCTCCTACCAGCTGCGGCACGTTTATTCTCTTCGTAATGATATTTTTCGAATATCAAGTTTTCCAATTTATTCGAAAATCACTTTTTTCATTTCTCGAAATTTTGGAGGGCTGGTTAACATCGGCATGGATCCCAATGAAAGTTTGCGTTCCCCATTGGATGTTGGCGCAAACTCGGTGCGCTTCTGGTGTAGCCTATGGCGCCGAGTTTGCGCCAACCTTCGAAAGTGAACGCTAAGTCTCATTAGGATCCATGCCGACGATGCTTCAGCTGGATCAAGCGGTTGCCAGGAGAATCGGGAAGGGGGGGGGGTGGCGTGAGCGCCCGAGGTACGTCAGTAGGGCAAGAAGGTTTTACAAAAATTTCAGATTCTGTTCTAAAAAATATTCGTCTCAGAAGTTTCAAAAGAATTTTCATCTAAAAGGCGTAAGATTTTGCGACATTTCCTTTCTGTTGTTCACCAAGAGGGGGACGTAGATAGCTCCGCTGCAGCCGGGGACAACGACCTGGCTGGTGACTGGCCCTGTAGCTCAGCTTTCTGCCGTCAGCTGTACAGTCATCATCACTAAGTAAGGTTTAAGGCCTCCTCATAATTGTGTGGAACGAATCGCACCGCAAAGATAGTGAAAGAAAGACAACTATGGAAGCCCCTTGCTGCTCCTTATCCTAGACCTATCCTTATACTTAAAGCAGTTATTTCCCGGTGTGTGTATTAGTGTGTGTGTGTATAAGTGTCCCGCGGATCTTTGGAATCGCCGATCAGAACTGTAATAAAATGGTACCAATATTAAGGTAGGCAGGACATTTTTCGATTACCGTAAAATCAGCCTGAATCTCTTATTCTGCGCCTAGGGGCCACCGAGTTTGTCCGTGGGGCGCACTTTTAGCCGTGAGATATGAAAACCTCTCTCAGGCATCTAACGGTAGAAGGGTTTCGCTCTAATCAAATCGACAGGCTTCGAATAGTAGTTTACGGGACGCCGTACAATACTTATAGAGTTCGTGGAGTGTGCATAACGTCATGGAAAGTGCGCAAGACCCCATCGAAAGTGCGCAAGACTTTGTGGGAAGTGTGCAGGACGTCATGGAAAAATTGCAGGACTTCGAGGGGAGTGAGCCGGACATCATACAGGTTTACAGCAGGGGTGTGCGTTAATGCTGTTTTCGTTATATCGTTGGCCGTTAATTGGGGTAGAAAACGCCACTGACTCGTTGAATCTGCTCATTAGCCGTTGATTACTTCATAGCTCAGGTAAGTACTTCATCACATACTGAAAAACGGGAAGTATGAATCCATTATCAGGAATTTAACGATTAGCGATTTAACGAAAAAGCGCATTAACGCACACCCCTGGTGTACAGGACCACCATGGAAGTATGCAGGACGTCATAAAAAGGTGTAGGACCCTATCGAAAGTGCGCAGGACCCCAATGAGAGTACGCAGGACTTTGTGGAAAGCGTGCAGAGTCTCTGCCGGAGTGTGCAGGACGTCATAGAGTGGGCAGGACGTCATGTAAAGTGTGCAGGGTTTCATAACAAGTGTACGAAACCACCATGGAAGTATGCAGGACGTCATTGAAAAAGTGCAGTGCTTCTGTGTGAGTGTGCAGGAGGTCATAGAAAGTGTACAGGACCCTAGTCGGAGTGTGCAGGACGTCATAAAAGGGGTGCAGGACCCCATCGAAAATGCGCAGGACCTCAGTGAGGGTAGGCAGGACTTCATGGAAAGCGTGCAGAGCTTCTGCGGGAACGTGCAGGACGTCATAGAGTGGGCAGGACGTCATGTAAAGTGTGCAGGGTTTCATAACAAGTGTACGAAACCACTATGAAAGTATGCAGAACGTCATTGAAAAAGTGCAGTGCTTCTGCGTGAGTGTGCAGGACGTCATAGAAAGTGTACAGGACCTTAGTCGGAGTGTGCAGGACGTCATATAAAGGGTGCAGGACCCCATCGAAAGTGCGCAGGACCCCAGTGAGGGTACGCAGTACTTTATGGAAAGCGTGCAGAGCTTCTGCGGGAACGTGCAGGACGTCATAGAGTGGGCAGGACGTCATGTAAAGTGTGCAGGGTTTCATAACAAATGTACGAAACCACCATGGAAGTATGCAGGACGTCATTGAAAAAGTGCAGTGCTTCTGTGTGAGTGTGCAGGACGTCATAGAAAGTGTACAGGACCCTAGTCGGAGTGTGCAGGACGTCATAAAAGGGGTGCAGGACCCCATCGAAAATGCGCAGGACCTCAGTGAGGGTAGGCAGGACTTCATGGAAAGCGTGCAGAGCTTCTGCGGGAACGTGCAGGACGTCATAGAGTGGGCAGGACGTCATGTAAAGTGTGCAGGGTTTCATAACAAATGTACGAAACCACCATGGAAGTATGCAGGACGTCATTGAAAAAGTGCAGTGCTTCTGTGTGAGTGAGCAGGACGTCATAGAAAGTGTACAGGACCCTAGTCGGGTGTGCAGGACGTCATAAAAGGTGCAGGACCCCATCGAAAATGCGCAGGACCTCAGTGAGGGTAGGCAGGACTTCATGGAAAGCGTGCAGAGCTTCTGCGGGAACGTGCAGGACGTCATAGAGTGGGCAGGACGTCATGTAAAGTGTGCAGGGTTTCATAACAAATGTACGAAACCACCATGGAAGTATGCAGGACGTCATTGAAAAAGTGCAGTGCTTCTGTGTGAGTGTGCAGGACGTCATAAAAAGTGTACAGCACCTCAGTCGGAGTGTGCAGGACGTCATAAAAAGGGTGCAGGACCCCATCGAAAATGCGCAGGACCTCAGTGAGGGTAGGCAGGACTTCATGGAAAGCGTGCAGAGCTTCTGCGGGAACGTGCAGGACGTCATAGAGTGGGCAGGACGTCATGTAAAGTGTGCAGGGTTTCATAACAAATGTACGAAACCACCATGGAAGTATGCAGGACGTCATTGAAAAAGTGCAGTGCTTCTGTGTGAGTGTGCAGGACGTCATAGAAAGTGTACAGGACCCTAGTCGGAGTGTGCAGGACGTCATAAAAGGGGTGCAGGACCCCATCGAAAATGCGCAGGACCTCAGTGAGGGTAGGCAGGACTTCATGGAAAGCGTGCAGAGCTTCTGCGGGAACGTGCAGGACGTCATAGAGTGGGCAGGACGTCATGTAAAGTGTGCAGGGTTTCATAACAAGTGTACGAAACCACTATGAAAGTATGCAGAACGTCATTGAAAAAGTGCAGTGCTTCTGTGTGAGTGTGCAGGACGTCATAGAAAGTGTACAGGACCCTAGTCGGAGTGTGCAGGACGTCATAAAAGGGGTGCAGGACCCCATCGAAAATGCGCAGGACCTCAGTGAGGGTAGGCAGGACTTCATGGAAAGCGTGCAGAGCTTCTGCGGGAACGTGCAGGACGTCATAGAGTGGGCAGGACGTCATGTAAAGTGTGCAGGGTTTCATAACAAGTGTACGAAACCACTATGAAAGTATGCAGAACGTCATTGAAAAAGTGCAGTGCTTCTGTGTGAGTGTGCAGTACGTCATAAAAAGTGTACAGGACCCCAGTCGGAGTGTGCAGGACGTCATAAAAAGGTGCAGGACCCTATCGAAAGTGCGCAGGACCCCAATGAGAGTACGCAGGACTTTATGGAAAGCGTGCAGAGTCTCTGCCGGAGTGTGCAGTACGTCATGGAAAGTGCGCAGGACTTTGAGGGGAGTGAGCCGGATGTCATACAGGTGTACACGACCACCATGGAAGTATGCAGGACGTCATTGAAAAAGTGCAGTGCTTCTGTGTGAGTGTGCAGGACGTCATAGAAAGTGTACAGGACCCCAGTCGGAGTGTGCAGGACGTCATAAAAGGGGTGCAGGACCCCATCGAAAGTTCCCAGGACCCCAGTGAAGGTAAGCAGTACTTTATGGAAAGCGTGCAGAGCTTCTGTGGGGATGTGCAAAACGTCATGGAAAGTGCGCAGGACTTTGAGGGGAGTGAGCCGGACTTCATACAAATGTACAAGACCACCATGGAAGTATGCAGGACGTCGTAGAAAAAGTGCAGTGCTTCTGTGTGAGTGTGCAGGACGTCATAAAAAGTGTACAGCACCCCAGTCGGAGTGTGCAGGACGTCATAAAAAGGTGTAGGACCCTATCGAAAGTGCGCAGGACCCCAATGAGAGTACGCAGGACTTTATGGAAAGCGTGCAGAGTCTCTGCCGGAGTGTGCAGGACGTCATAGAAGGTGTACAGGACCCCAGTCGGAGTGTGCGGGACGTCATATGAAGGGTGCAGGACCCCATCGAAAGTACGCAGGACCTCAGTGAGGGTACGCAGGACTTCATGGAAAGCGTGCAGAGCTTGCGGGAACGTGCAGGACGTCATAGAGTGGGCAGGACGTCATGTAAGTGTGCAGGGTTTCATAACAAGTGTACGAAACCACTATGAAAGTATGCAGAACGTCATTGAAAAAGTGCAGTGCTTCTGTGTGAGTGTGCAGGACGTCATAAAGTGTACAGCACCTCAGTCGGAGTGTGCAGGACGTCATAAAAGGGGTGCAGGACCCCATCGAAAGTTCCCAGGACCCCAGTGAAGGTAAGCAGTACTTTATGGAAAGCGTGCAGAGCTTCTGCGGGAACGTGCAGGACGTCATAGAGTGGGCAGGACGTCATGTAAAGTGTGCAGGGTTTCATAACAAGTGTACGAAACCACTATGAAAGTATGCAGAACGTCATTGAAAAAGTGCAGTGCTTCTGTGTGAGTGTGCAGGACGTCATAAAGTGTACAGCACCTCAGTCGGAGTGTGCAGGACGTCATAAAGGGGTGCAGGACCCCATCGAAAGTTCCCAGGACCCCAGTGAAGGTAAGCAGTACTTTATGGAAAGCGGGCAGAGCTTCTGCGGGAACGTGCAGGGCGTCATAGAGTGGGCACGACGTCATGGAAAGTGTGCAGGGGTTGATAACAAGTGTACGAAACCACTATGAAAGTATGCAGAACGTCATTGAAAAGTGCAGTGCTTCTGCGTGAGTGTGCAGGACGTCATAGAAAGTGTACAGGACCTTAGTCGGAGTGTGCAGGACGTCATATAAAGGGTGCAGGACCCCATCGAAAGTGCGCAGGACCCCAGTGAGGGTACGCAGTACTTTATGGAAAGCGTGCAGAGCTTCTGCGGGAACGTGCAGGACGTCATAGAGTGGGCAGGACGTCATGTAAAGTGTGCAGGGTTTCATAACAAGTGTACGAAACCACTATGAAAGTATGCAGAACGTCATTGAAAAAGTGCAGTGCTTCTGCGTGAGTGTGCAGGACGTCATAGAAAGTGTACAGGACCTTAGTCGGAGTGTGCAGGACGTCATATAAAGGGTGCAGGACCCCATCGAAAGTGCGCAGGACCCCAGTGAGGGTACACAGTACTTTATGGAAAGCGTGCAGAGCTTCTGCGGGAACGTGCAGGACGTCATAGAGTGGGCAGGACGTCATGTAAAGTGTGCAGGGGTTCATAACAAGAGTACGAAACCACTATGAAAGTATGCAGAACGTCATTGAAAAGTGCAGTGCTTCTGTGTGAGTGTGCAGGACGTCATAAAGTGTACAGCACCTCAGTCGGAGTGTGCAGGACGTCATAAAGGGGTGCAGGACCCCATCGAAAGTTCCCAGGACCCCAGTGAAGGTAAGCAGTACTTTATGGAAAGCGTGCAGAGCTTCTGCGGGAACGTGCAGGACGTCATAGAGTGGGCAGGACGTCATGTAAAGTGTGCAGGGTTTCATAACAAGTGTACGAAACCACTATGAAAGTATGCAGCACGTCATTGAAAAAGTGCAGTGCTTCTGCGTGAGTGTCCAGGACCTCATAGAAAGTGTACAGGACCTTAGTCGGAGTGTGTGCAGGACGTCATATAAAGGGTGCAGGACCCCATCGAAAGTGCGCAGGACCCCAGTGAGGGTACACAGTACTTTATGGAAAGCGTGCAGAGCTTCTGCGGGAACGTGCAGGACGTCATAGAGTGGGCAGGACGTCATGTAAAGTGTGCAGGGTTTCATAACAAGTGTACGAAACCACTATGAAAGTATGCAGAACGTCATTGAAAAAGTGCAGTGCTTCTGTGTGAGTGTGCAGGACGTCATAAAAAGTGTACAGCACCTCAGTCGGAGTGTGCAGGACGTCATAAAAAGGTGTAGGACCCTATCGAAAGTGCGCAGGACCCCAATGAGAGTACGCAGGACTTTATGGAAAGCGTGCAGAGTCTCTGCCGGAGTGTGCAGGACGTCATAGAAGGTGTACAGGACCCCAGTCGGAGTGTGCGGGACGTCATATGAAGGGTGCAGGACCCCATCGAAAGTACGCAGGACCTCAGTGAGGGTACGCAGGACTTCATGGAAAGCGTGCAGAGCTTCTGCGGGAACGTGCAGGACGTCATAGAGTGGGCAGGACGTCATGTAAAGTGTGCAGGGTTTCATAACAAGTGTACGAAACCACTATGAAAGTATGCAGAACGTCATTGAAAAAGTGCAGTGCTTCTGCGTGAGTGTGCAGGACGTCATAGAAAGTGTACAGGACCTTAGTCGGAGTGTGCGGGACGTCATATGAAGGGTGCAGGACCCCATCGAAAGTACGCAGGACCTCAGTGAGGGTACGCAGGACTTCATGGAAAGCGTGCAGAGCTTCTGCGGGAACGTGCAGGACGTCATAGAGTGGGCAGGACGTCATGTAAAGTGTGCAGGGTTTCATAACAAGTGTACGAAACCACTATGAAAGTATGCAGAACGTCATTGAAAAAGTGCAGTGCTTCTGCGTGAGTGTGCAGGACGTCATAGAAAGTGTACAGGACCTTAGTCGGAGTGTGCAGGACGTCATATAAAGGGTGCAGGACCCCATCGAAAGTGCGCAGGACCCCAGTGAGGGTACGCAGGACTCTATGGAAAGCGTGCAGAGCTTCTGTGGGGATGTGCAAAACGTCATGGAAAGTGCGCAGGACTTTGAGGGGAGTGAGCCGGACTTCATACAAATGTACAAGACCACCATGGAAGTATGCAGGACGTCGTAGAAAAAGTGCAGTGCTTCTGTGTGAGTGTGCAGGACGTCATAAAAAGTGTACAGCACCCCAGTCGGAGTGTGCAGGACGTCATAAAAAGGTGTAGGACCCTGTCGAAAGTGCGCAGGACCCCAGTGAGGGTACGCAGGACTCTATGGAAAGCGTGCAGAGCTTCTGTGGGGATGTGCAAAACGTCATGGAAAGTGCGCAGGACTTTGAGGGGAGTGAGCCGGACTTCATACAAATGTACAAGACCACCATGGAAGTATGCAGGACGTCGTAGAAAAAGTGCAGTGCTTCTGTGTGAGTGTGCAGGACGTCATAAAAAGTGTACAGCACCCCAGTCGGAGTGTGCAGGACGTCATAAAAAGGTGTAGGACCCTGTCGAAAGTACGCAGGACCTCAGTGAGGGTACGCAGGACTTCATGGAAAGCGTGCAGAGCTTCTGCGGGAACGTGCAGGACGTCATAGAGTGGGCAGGACGTCATGTAAAGTGTGCAGGGTTTCATAACAAGTGTACGAAACCACCATGGAAGTATGCAGGACGTCATTGAAAAAGTGCAGTGCTTCTGTGTGAGTGTGCAGGACGTCATAGAAAGTGTACAGGACCCTAGTCGGAGTGTGCAGGACGTCATAAAAGGGGTGCAGGACCCCATCGAAAATGCGCAGGACCTCAGTGAGGGTAGGCAGGACTTCATGGAAAGCGTGCAGAGCTTCTGCGGGAACGTGCAGGACGTCATAGAGTGGGCAGGACGTCATGTAAAGTGTGCAGGGTTTCATAACAAATGTACGAAACCACCATGGAAGTATGCAGGACGTCATTGAAAAAGTGCAGTGCTTCTGTGTGAGTGTGCAGGACGTCATAGAAAGTGTACAGGACCCTAGTCGGAGTGTGCAGGACGTCATAAAAGGGGTGCAGGACCCCATCGAAAATGCGCAGGACCTCAGTGAGGGTAGGCAGGACTTCATGGAAAGCGTGCAGAGCTTCTGCGGGAACGTGCAGGACGTCATAGAGTGGGCAGGACGTCATGTAAAGTGTGCAGGGTTTCATAACAAGTGTACGAAACCACTATGAAAGTATGCAGAACGTCATTGAAAAAGTGCAGCGCTTCTGTGTGAGTGTGCAGTACGTCATAAAAAGTGTACAGCACCCCAGTCGGAGAGTGCAGGACGTCATAAAAAGGGTGCAGGACCCCATCGAAAGTGCGCAGGACCCCAGTGAGGGTACGCAGTACTTTATGGAAAGCGTGCAGAGCTTCTGCGGGAACGTGCAGGACGTCATAGAGTGGGCAGGACGTCATGTAAAGTGTGCAGGGTTTCATAACAAGTGTACGAAACCACTATGAAAGTATGCAGAACGTCATTGAAAAAGTGCAGTGCTTCTGTGTGAGTGTGCAGGACGTCATAAAAAGTGTACAGCACCTCAGTCGGAGTGTGCAGGACGTCATAAAAGGGGTGCAGGACCCCATCGAAAGTTCCCAGGACCCCAGTGAAGGTAAGCAGTACTTTATGGAAAGCGTGCAGAGCTTCTGCGGGAACGTGCAGGACGTCATAGAGTGGGCAGGA
This sequence comes from Aplectana chamaeleonis, assembly GCA_029168955.1. NCBI lineage: Eukaryota > Metazoa > Nematoda > Chromadorea > Rhabditida > Cosmocercidae > Aplectana > Aplectana chamaeleonis. Next base: position 1,648,286 of record JAPDOI010000077.1, read on the forward strand.
CGTCATGTAAAGTGTGCAGGGTTTCATAACAAGTGTACGAAACCACTATGAAAGTATGCAGAACGTCATTGAAAAAGTGCAGTGCTTCTGCGTGAGTGTGCAGGACGTCATAGAAAGTGTACAGGACCTTAGTCGGAGTGTGCAGGACGTCATATAAAGGGTGCAGGACCCCATCGAAAGTGCGCAGGACCCCAGTGAGGGTACGCAGTACTTTATGGAAAGCGTGCAGAGCTTCTGCGGGAACGTGCAGGACGTCATAGAGTGGGCAGGACGTCATGTAAAAAGTGTGCAGGGTTTCATAACAAGTGTACGAAACCACTATGAAAGTATGCAGAACGTCATTGAAAAAGTGCAGTGCTTCTGTGTGAGTGTGCAGGACGTCATAAAAGTGTACAGCACCTCAGTCGGAGTGTGCAGGACGTCATAAAGGGTGCAGGACCCCATCGAAAGTTCCCAGGACCCCAGTGAAGGTAAGCAGTACTTTATGGAAAGCGTGCAGAGCTTCTGCGGGAACGTGCAGGACGTCATAGAGTGGGCAGGACGTCATGTAAAGTGTGCAGGGTTTCATAACAAGTGTACGAAACCACTATGAAAGTATGCAGAACGTCATTGAAAAAGTGCAGTGCTTCTGTGTGAGTGTGCAGGACGTCATAAAAGTGTACAGCACCTCAGTCGGAGTGTGCAGGACGTCATAAAAGGGTGCAGGACCCCATCGAAAGTTCCCAGGACCCCAGTGAAGGTAAGCAGTACTTTATGGAAAGCGTGCAGAGCTTCTGCGGGACCGTGCAGGACGTCATAGAGTGGGCAGGACGTCATGTAAAGTGTGCAGGGGTTTCATAACAAGTGTACGAAACCACTATGAAAGTATGCAGAACGTCATTGAAAAAGTGCAGTGCTTCTGCGTGAGTGTGCAGGACGTCATAGAAAGTGTACAGGACCTTAGTCGGAGTGTGCAGGACGTCATATAAAGGGTGCAGGACCCCATCGAAAGTGCGCAGGACCCCAGTGAGGGTACGCAGTACTTTATGGAAAGCGTGCAGAGCTTCTGCGGGAACGTGCAGGACGTCATAGAGTGGGCAGGACGTCATGTAAAGTGTGCAGGGTTTCATAACAAGTGTACGAAACCACTATGAAAGTATGCAGAACGTCATTGAAAAAGTGCAGTGCTTCTGTGTGAGTGTGCAGGACGTCATAAAAGTGTACAGCACCTCAGTCGGAGTGTGCAGGACGTCATAAAAGGGGTGCAGGACCCCATCGAAAGTTCCCAGGACCCCAGTGAAGGTAAGCAGTACTTTATGGAAAGCGTGCAGAGCTTCTGCGGGAACGTGCAGGACGTCATAGAGTGGGCAGGACGTCATGTAAAGTGTGCAGGGTTTCATAACAAGTGTACGAAACCACTATGAAAGTATGCAGAACGTCATTGAAAAAGTGCAGTGCTTCTGTGTGAGTGTGCAGGACGTCATAAAAAGTGTACAGCACCTCAGTCGGAGTGTGCAGGACGTCATAAAAGGGGTGCAGGACCCCATCGAAAGTTCCCAGGACCCCAGTGAAGGTAAGCAGTACTTTATGGAAAGCGTGCAGAGCTTCTGCGGGACCGTGCAGGACGTCATAGAGTGGGCAGGACGTCATGTAAAGTGTGCAGGGTTTCATAACAAGTGTACGAAACCACTATGAAAGTATGCAGAACGTCATTGAAAAAGTGCAGTGCTTCTGCGTGAGTGTGCAGGACGTCATAGAAAGTGTACAGGACCTTAGTCGGAGTGTGCAGGACGTCATATAAAGGGTGCAGGACCCCATCGAAAGTGCGCAGGACCCCAGTGAGGGTACGCAGTACTTTATGGAAAGCGTGCAGAGCTTCTGCGGGAACGTGCAGGACGTCATAGAGTGGGCAGGACGTCATGTAAAGTGTGCAGGGTTTCATAACAAGTGTACGAAACCACTATGAAAGTATGCAGAACGTCATTGAAAAAGTGCAGTGCTTCTGCGTGAGTGTGCAGGACGTCATAGAAAGTGTACAGGACCTTAGTCGGAGTGTGCAGGACGTCATATAAAGGGTGCAGGACCCCATCGAAAGTGCGCAGGACCCCAGTGAGGTACGCAGGACTTCATGGAAAGCGTGCAGAGCTTCTGCGGGAACGTGCAGGACGTCATAGAGTGGGCAGGACGTCATGTAAAGTGTGCAGGGTTTCATAACAAGTGTACGAAACCACTATGAAAGTATGCAGAACGTCATTGAAAAAGTGCAGTGCTTCTGTGTGTGAGTGTGCAGGACGTCATAAAAGTGTACAGCCCCTCAGTCGGAGTGTGCAGGACGTCATAAAAGGGGTGCAGGACCCCATCGAAAGTTCCCAGGACCCCAGTGAAGGTAAGCAGTACTTTATGGAAAGCGTGCAGAGCTTCTGCGGGACCGTGCAGGACGTCATAGAGTGGGCAGGACGTCATGTAAAGTGTGCAGGGTTTCATAACAAGTGTACGAAACCACTATGAAAGTATGCAGAACGTCATTGAAAAAGTGCAGTGCTTCTGCGTGAGTGTGCAGGACGTCATAGAAAGTGTACAGGACCTTAGTCGGAGTGTGCAGGACGTCATATAAAGGGTGCAGGACCCCATCCAAAGTGCGCAGGACCCCAGTGAGGGTACACAGAACCTTATGGAAAGCGATGCAGAGCTTCTGCGGGAACGTGCAGGACGTCATAGAGTGGGCAGGACGTCATGTAAAGTGTGCAGGGTTTCATAACAAGTGTACGAAACCACTATGAAAGTATGCAGAACGTCATTGAAAAAGTGCAGTGCTTCTGCGTGAGTGTGCAGGACGTCATAGAAAGTGTACAGGACCTTAGTCGGAGTGTGCAGGACGTCATATAAAGGGTGCAGGACCCCATCGAAAGTTCCCAGGACCCCAGTGAAGGTAAGCAGTACTTTATGGAAAGCGTGCAGAGCTTCTGCGGGAACGTGCAGGACGTCATAGAGTGGGCAGGACGTCATGTAAAGTGTGCAGGGTTTCATAACAAGTGTACGAAACCACTATGAAAGTATGCAGAACGTCATTGAAAAAGTGCAGTGCTTCTGTGTGAGTGTGCAGGACGTCATAAAAAGTGTACAGCACCTCAGTCGGAGTGTGCAGGACGTCATAAAAGGGGTGCAGGACCCCATCGAAAGTTCCCAGGACCCCAGTGAAGGTAAGCAGTACTTTATGGAAAGCGTGCAGAGCTTCTGCGGGAACGTGCAGGACGTCATAGAGTGGCCAGAACGTCATGTAAAGTGTGCAGGGTTTCATAACAAGTGTACGAAACCACTATGAAAGTATGCAGAACGTCATTGAAAAAGTGCAGTGCTTCTGCGTGAGTGTGCAGGACGTCATAGAAAGTGTACAGGACCTTAGTCGGAGTGTGCAGGACGTCATATAAAGGGTGCAGGACCCCATCGAAAGTGCGCAGGACCCCAGTGAGGGTAAGCAGTACTTTATGGAAAGCGTGCAGAGCTTCTGTGGGGATGTGCAAAACGTCATGGAAAGTGCGCAGGACTTTGAGGGGAGTGAGCCGGACTTCATACAAATGTACAAGACCACCATGGAAGTATGCAGGACGTCGTAGAAAAAGTGCAGTGCTTCTGTGTGAGTGTGCAGGACGTCATAAAAAGTGTACAGCACCCCAGTCGGAGTGTGCAGGACGTCATAAAAAGGTGTAGGACCCTATCGAAAGTGCGCAGGACCCCAATGAGAGTACGCAGGACTTTATGGAAAGCGTGCAGAGTCTCTGCCGGAGTGTGCAGGACGTCATAGAAGGTGTACAGGACCCCAGTCGGAGTGTGCGGGACGTCATATGAAGGGTGCAGGACCCCATCGAAAGTACGCAGGACCTCAGTGAGGGTACGCAGGACTTCATGGAAAGCGTGCAGAGCTTCTGCGGGAACGTGCAGGACGTCATAGAGTGGGCAGGACGTCATGTAAAGTGTGCAGGGTTTCATAACAAGTGTACGAAACCACTATGAAAGTATGCAGAACGTCATTGAAAAAGTGCAGTGCTTCTGTGTGAGTGTGCAGGACGTCATAAAAAGTGTACAGCACCTCAGTCGGAGTGTGCAGGACGTCATAAAAGGGTGCAGGACCCCATCGAAAGTTCCCAGGACCCCAGTGAAGGTAAAGCAGTACTTTATGGAAAGCGTGCAGAGCTTCTGCGGGACCGTGCAGGACGTCATAGAGTGGGCAGGACGTCATGTAAAGTGTGCAGGGTTTCATAACAAGTGTACGAAACCACTATGAAAGTATGCAGAACGTCATTGAAAAAGTGCAGTGCTTCTGCGTGAGTGTGCAGGACGTCATAGAAAGTGTACAGGACCTTAGTCGGAGTGTGCAGGACGTCATATAAAGGGTGCAGGACCCCATCGAAAGTGCGCAGGACCCCAGTGAGGGTACGCAGTACTTTATGGAAAGCGTGCAGAGCTTCTGCGGGAACGTGCAGGACGTCATAGAGTGGGCAGGACGTCATGTAAAGTGTGCAGGGTTTCATAACAAGTGTACGAAACCACTATGAAAGTATGCAGAACGTCATTGAAAAAGTGCAGTGCTTCTGCGTGAGTGTGCAGGACGTCATAGAAAGTGTACAGGACCTTAGTCGGAGTGTGCAGGACGTCATATAAAGGGTGCAGGACCCCATCGAAAGTGCGCAGGACCCCAGTGAGGGTACGCAGGACTTCATGGAAAGCGTGCAGAGCTTCTGCGGGAACGTGCAGGACGTCATAGAAGTGGGCAGGACGTCATGTAAAAGTGTGCAGGGTTTCATAACAAGTGTACGAAACCACTATGAAAGTATGCAGAACGTCATTGAAAAGTGCAGTGCTTCTGTGTGAGTGTGCAGGACGTCATAAAGTGTACAGCACCTCAGTCGGAGTGTGCAGGACGTCATAAAAGGGTGCAGGACCCCATCGAAAGTTCCCAGGACCCCAGTGAAGGTAAGCAGTACTTTATGGAAAGCGTGCAGAGCTTCTGCGGGACCGTGCAGGACGTCATAGAGTGGGCAGGACGTCATGTAAAGTGTGCAGGGTTTCATAACAAGTGTACGAAACCACTATGAAAGTATGCAGAACGTCATTGAAAAGTGCAGTGCTTCTGCGTGAGTGTGCAGGACGTCATAGAAAGTGTACAGGACCTTAGTCGGAGTGTGCAGGACGTCATATAAAGGGTGCAGGACCCCATCGAAAGTGCGCAGGACCCCAGTGAGGGTACGCAGTACTTTATGGAAAGCGTGCAGAGCTTCTGCGGGAACGTGCAGGACGTCATAGAGTGGGCAGGACGTCATGTAAAGTGTGCAGGGTTTCATAACAAGTGTACGAAACCACTATGAAAGTATGCAGAACGTCATTGAAAAAGTGCAGTGCTTCTGTGTGAGTGTGCAGGACGTCATAAAAAGTGTACAGCACCTCAGTCGGAGTGTGCAGGACGTCATAAAAGGGGTGCAGGACCCCATCGAAAGTTCCCAGGACCCCAGTGAAGGTAAGCAGTACTTTATGGAAAGCGTGCAGAGCTTCTGCGGGAACGTGCAGGACGTCATAGAGTGGGCAGGACGTCATGTAAAGTGTGCAGGGTTTCATAACAAGTGTACGAAACCACTATGAAAGTATGCAGAACGTCATTGAAAAAGTGCAGTGCTTCTGCGTGAGTGTGCAGGACGTCATAGAAAGTGTACAGGACCTTAGTCGGAGTGTGCAGGACGTCATATAAAGGGTGCAGGACCCCATCGAAAGTGCGCAGGACCCCAGTGAGGGTACGCAGGACTTCATGGAAAGCGTGCAGAGCTTCTGCGGGAACGTGCAGGACGTCATAGAGTGGGCAGGACGTCATGTAAAGTGTGCAGGGTTTCATAACAAGTGTACGAAACCACTATGAAAGTATGCAGAACGTCATTGAAAAAGTGCAGTGCTTCTGCGTGAGTGTGCAGGACGTCATAGAAAGTGTACAGGACCTTAGTCGGAGTGTGCAGGACGTCATATAAAGGGTGCAGGACCCCATCGAAAGTTCCCAGGACCCCAGTGAAGGTAAGCAGTACTTTATGGAAAGCGTGCAGAGCTTCTGCGGGAACGTGCAGGACGTCATAGAGTGGGCAGGACGTCATGTAAAGTGTGCAGGGTTTCATAACAAGTGTACGAAACCACTATGAAAGTATGCAGAACGTCATTGAAAAAGTGCAGTGCTTCTGCGTGAGTGTGCAGGACGTCATAGAAAGTGTACAGGACCTTAGTCGGAGTGTGCAGGACGTCATATAAAGGGTGCAGGACCCCATCGAAAGTGCGCAGGACCCCAGTGAGGGTACACAGTACTTTATGGAAAGCGTGCAGAGCTTCTGCGGGAACGTGCAGGACGTCATAGAGTGGGCAGGACGTCATGTAAAGTGTGCAGGGTTTCATAACAAGTGTACGAAACCACTATGAAAGTATGCAGAACGTCATTGAAAAAGTGCAGTGCTTCTGCGTGAGTGTGCAGGACGTCATAGAAAGTGTACAGGACCTTAGTCCGGAGTGTGCAGGACGTCATATAAAGGGTGCAGGACTCCCATCGAAAGTTCCCAGGACCCCAGTGAAGGTAAGCGGTACTTTATGGAAAGCGTGCAGAGCTTCTGCGGGAACGTGCAGGACGTCATAGAGTGGGCAGGACGTCATGTAAAGTGTGCAGGGTTTCATAACAAGTGTACGAAACCACTATGAAAGTATGCAGAACGTCATTGAAAAAGTGCAGTGCTTCTGCGTGAGTGTGCAGGACGTCATAGAAAGTGTACAGGACCTTAGTCGGAGTGTGCAGGACGTCATAAAAGGGGTGCAGGACCCCATCGAAAGTTCCCAGGACCCCAGTGAAGGTAAGCAGTACTTTATGGAAAGCGTGCAGAGCTTCTGCGGGAACGTGCAGGACGTCATAGAGTGGGCAGGACGTCATGTAAAGTGTGCAGGGTTTCATAACAAGTGTACGAAACCACTATGAAAGTATGCAGAACGTCATTGAAAAAGTGCAGTGCTTCTGCGTGAGTGTGCAGGACGTCATAGAAAGTGTACAGGACCTTAGTCGGAGTGTGCAGGACGTCATATAAAGGGTGCAGGACCCCATCGAAAGTGCGCAGGACCCCAGTGAGGGTACGCAGGACTTCATGGAAAGCGTGCAGAGCTTCTGCGGGAACGATGCAGGACGTCATAGAGTGGGCAGGACGTCATGTAAAGTGTGCAGGGTTTCATAACAAGTGTACGAAACCACTATGAAAGTATGCAGAACGTCATTGAAAAAGTGCAGTGCTTCTGTGTGAGTGTGCAGGACGTCATAAAAGTGTACAGCACCTCAGTCGGAGTGTGCAGGACGTCATAAAGGGTGCAGGACCCCATCGAAAGTTCCCAGGACCCCAGTGAAGGTAAGCAGTGCTTTATGGAAAGCGTGCAGAGCTTCTGCGGGAACGTGGAGGACGTCATAGAGTGGGCAGGACGTCATGTAAAGTGTGCAGGGTTTCATAACAAGTGTACGAAACCACTATGAAAGTATGCAGAACGTCATTGAAAAAGTGCAGTGCTTCTGCGTGAGTGTGCAGGACGTCATAGAAAGTGTACAGGACCTTAGTCGGAGTGTGCAGGACGTCATATGAAGGGTGCAGGAGCCCAGCGAAAGTGCGCAGGACCCCAGTGAGGGGAAGCAGAACTTTATGGAAAGCGTGCAGAGCTTCTGTGGGGATGTGCAAACGTCATGGAAAGTGCGCAGGACTTTGAGGGGAGTGAGCCGGACTTCATACAAATGTACAAGACCACCATGGAAGTATGCAGGACGTCGTAGAAAAAGTGCAGTGCTTCTGTGTGAGTGTGCAGGACGTCATAAAAAGTGTACAGCACCCCAGTCGGAGTGTGCAGGACGTCATAAAAGGGGTGCAGGACCCCATCGAAAGTTCCCAGGACCCCAGTGAAGGTAAGCAGTACTTTATGGAAAGCGTGCAGAGCTTCTGCGGGAACGTGCAGGACGTCATAGAGTGGGCAGGACGTCATGTAAAGTGTGCAGGGTTTCATAACAAGTGTACGAAACCACTATGAAAGTATGCAGAACGTCATTGAAAAAGTGCAGTGCTTCTGTGTGAGTGTGCAGGACGTCATAAAAGTGTACAGCACCTCAGTCGGAGTGTGCAGGACGTCATAAAAGGGGTGCAGGACCCCATCGAAAGTTCCCAGGACCCCAGTGAAGGTAAGCAGTACTTTATGGAAAGCGTGCAGAGCTTCTGCGGGAACGTGCAGGACGTCATAGAGTGGGCAGGACGTCATGTAAAGTGTGCAGGGTTTCATAACAAGTGTACGAAACCACTATGAAAGTATGCAGAACGTCATTGAAAAAGTGCAGTGCTTCTGCGTGAGTGTGCAGGACGTCATAGAAAGTGTACAGGACCTTAGTCGGAGTGTGCAGGACGTCATATAAAGGGTGCAGGACCCCATCGAAAGTGCGCAGGACCCCAGTGAGGGTACGCAGTACTTTATGGAAAGCGTGCAGAGCTTCTGCGGGAACGTGCAGGACGTCATAGAGTGGGCAGGACGTCATGTAAAGTGTGCAGGGTTTCATAACAAGTGTACGAAACCACTATGAAAGTATGCAGAACGTCATTGAAAAAGTGCAGTGCTTCTGCGTGAGTGTGCAGGACGTCATAGAAAGTGTACAGGACCTTAGTCGGAGTGTGCAGGACGTCATATAAAGGGTGCAGGACCCCATCGAAAGTGCGCAGGACCCCAGTGAGGGTACGCAGGACTTCATGGAAAGCGTGCAGAGCTTCTGCGGGAACGTGCAGGACGTCATAGAGTGGGCAGGACGTCATGTAAAGTGTGCAGGGTTTCATAACAAGTGTACGAAACCACTATGAAAGTATGCAGAACGTCATTGAAAAAGTGCAGTGCTTCTGTGTGAGTGTGCAGGACGTCATAAAAAGTGTACAGCACCTCAGTCGGAGTGTGCAGGACGTCATAAAAGGGGTGCAGGACCCCATCGAAAGTTCCCAGGACCCCAGTGAAGGTAAGCAGTACTTTATGGAAAGCGTGCAGAGCTTCTGCGGGAACGTGCAGGACGTCATAGAGTGGGCAGGACGTCATGTAAAGTGTGCAGGGTTTCATAACAAGTGTACGAAACCACTATGAAAGTATGCAGAACGTCATTGAAAAAGTGCAGTGCTTCTGTGTGAGTGTGCAGGACGTCATAAAAAGTGTACAGCACCTCAGTCGGAGTGTGCAGGACGTCATAAAAAGGTGTAGGACCCTATCGAAAGTGCGCAGGACCCCAATGAGAGTACGCAGGACTTTATGGAAAGCGTGCAGAGTCTCTGCCGGAGTGTGCAGGACGTCATAGAAGGTGTACAGGACCCCAGTCGGAGTGTGCGGGACGTCATATGAAGGGTGCAGGACCCCATCGAAAGTACGCAGGACCTCAGTGAGGGTACGCAGGACTTCATGGAAAGCGTGCAGAGCTTCTGCGGGAACGTGCAGGACGTCATAGAGTGGGCAGGACGTCATGTAAAGTGTGCAGGGTTTCATAACAAGTGTACGAAACCACTATGAAAGTATGCAGAACGTCATTGAAAAAGTGCAGTGCTTCTGTGTGAGTGTGCAGGACGTCATAAAAAGTGTACAGCACCTCAGTCGGAGTGTGCAGGACGTCATAAAAGGGGTGCAGGACCCCATCGAAAGTTCCCAGGACCCCAGTGAAGGTAAGCAGTACTTTATGGAAAGCGTGCAGAGCTTCTGCGGGAACGTGCAGGACGTCATAGAGTGGGCAGGACGTCATGTAAAGTGTGCAGGGTTTCATAACAAGTGTACGAAACCACTATGAAAGTATGCAGAACGTCATTGAAAAAGTGCAGTGCTTCTGCGTGAGTGTGCAGGACGTCATAGAAAGTGTACAGGACCTTAGTCGGAGTGTGCAGGACGTCATATAAAGGGTGCAGGACCCCATCGAAAGTGCGCAGGACCCCAGTGAGGGTACGCAGTACTTTATGGAAAGCGTGCAGAGCTTCTGCGGGAACGTGCAGGACGTCATAGAGTGGGCAGGACGTCATGTAAAGTGTGCAGGGTTTCATAACAAGTGTACGAAACCACTATGAAAGTATGCAGAACGTCATTGAAAAAGTGCAGTGCTTCTGCGTGAGTGTGCAGGACGTCATAGAAAGTGTACAGGACCTTAGTCGGAGTGTGCAGGACGTCATATAAAGGGTGCAGGACCCCATCGAAAGTGCGCAGGACCCCAGTGAAGGTAAGCAGTACTTTATGGAAAGCGTGCAGAGCTTCTGCGGGAACGTGCAGGACGTCATAGAGTGGGCAGGACGTCATGTAAAGTGTGCAGGGTTTCATAACAAGTGTACGAAACCACTATGAAAGTATGCAGAACGTCATTGAAAAAGTGCAGTGCTTCTGCGTGAGTGTGCAGGACGTCATAGAAAGTGTACAGGACCTTAGTCGGAGTGTGCAGGACGTCATATAAAGGGTGCAGGACCCCATCGAAAGTGCGCAGGACCCCAGTGAGGGTACGCAGTACTTTATGGAAAGCGTGCAGAGCTTCTGCGGGAACGTGCAGGACGTCATAGAGTGGGCAGGACGTCATGTAAAGTGTGCAGGGTTTCATAACAAGTGTACGAAACCACTATGAAAGTATGCAGAACGTCATTGAAAAAGTGCAGTGCTTCTGTGTGAGTGTGCAGGACGTCATAAAAAGTGTACAGCACCTCAGTCGGAGTGTGCAGGACGTCATAAAAGGGGTGCAGGACCCCATCGAAAGTTCCCAGGACCCCAGTGAAGGTAAGCAGTACTTTATGGAAAGCGTGCAGAGCTTCTGCGGGAACGTGCAGGACGTCATAGAGTGGGCAGGACGTCATGTAAAGTGTGCAGGGTTTCATAACAAGTGTACGAAACCACTATGAAAGTATGCAGAACGTCATTGAAAAAGTGCAGTGCTTCTGTGTGAGTGTGCAGGACGTCATAAAAGTGTACAGCACCTCAGTCGGAGTGTGCAGGACGTCATAAAAGGGGTGCAGGACCCCATCGAAAGTTCCCAGGACCCCAGTGAAGGTAAGCAGTACTTTATGGAAAGCGTGCAGAGCTTCTGCGGGAACGTGCAGGACGTCATAGAGTGGGCAGGACGTCATGTAAAGTGTGCAGGGTTTCATAACAAGTGTACGAAACCACTATGAAAGTATGCAGAACGTCATTGAAAAAGTGCAGTGCTTCTGTGTGAGTGTGCAGGACGTCATAAAGTGTACAGCACCTCAGTCGGAGTGTGCAGGACGTCATAAAAAGGTGTAGGACCCTATCGAAAGTGCGCAGGACCCCAATGAGAGTACGCAGGACTTTATGGAAAGCGTGCAGAGTCTCTGCCGGAGTGTGCAGGACGTCATAGAAGGTGTACAGGACCCCAGTCGGAGTGTGCGGGACGTCATATGAAGGGTGCAGGACCCCATCGAAAGTACGCAGGACCTCAGTGAGGGTACGCAGGACTTCATGGAAAGCGTGCAGAGCTTCTGCGGGAACGTGCAGGACGTCATAGAGTGGGCAGGACGTCATGTAAAGTGTGCAGGGTTTCATAACAAGTGTACGAAACCACTATGAAAGTATGCAGAACGTCATTGAAAAAGTGCAGTGCTTCTGCGTGAGTGTGCAGGACGTCATAGAAAGTGTACAGGACCTTAGTCGGAGTGTGCAGGACGTCATATAAAGGGTGCAGGACCCCATCGAAAGTGCGCAGGACCCCAGTGAGGGTACGCAGGACTCTATGGAAAGCGTGCAGAGCTTCTGTGGGGATGTGCAAAACGTCATGGAAAGTGCGCAGGACTTTGAGGGGAGTGAGCCGGACTTCATACAAATGTACAAGACCACCATGGAAGTATGCAGGACGTCGTAGAAAAAGTGCAGTGCTTCTGTGTGAGTGTGCAGGACGTCATAAAAAGTGTACAGCACCCCAGTCGGAGTGTGCAGGACGTCATAAAAAGGTGTAGGACCCTGTCGAAAGTGCGCAGGACCCCAGTGAGGGTACGCAGGACTCCATGGAAAGCGTGCAGAGCTTCTGTGGGGATGTGCAAAACGTCATGGAAAGTGCGCAGGACTTTGAGGGGAGTGAGCCCCCCTCAGAAAATTTCTAAACTTGGTCACGACATTAAAAGATTTGGCCACCGATAACAATGTTCCAGAATATTCATAAAATGACCGGAATAACTTTGAATATTCAATTCGTTTTCCTGTGTGAAATTGTAAGAAAAATGAAGAATGTGTGGAATTTCTGAAGGCTTAGCTTCCTGGAAAAATTGACGATGTGGCGATGCCATATCTCCGAGAAATTGAAAGTCAAAAAAAGCTCTTAAAATATCTTGAAAAATCTTGAATAATGATTTGGCATGAAATAAACTGAACTAATAAAAAAGCTAGGAATTTAAGTGAAATGACAAAAATACGATTTGGCGGTCAATCATAGACCAACTATTGACAAGTAGTGTCAGATGAGAGATCGGATTTTGCAAGCTTCTCCTAAACTTGCTAAAGCAAAATCAAGCACGGAAAAAGTAAGCCGTTCTTGAAAGCTGTAATAAAGGAATCAGCCTAGGTCGATCTGAGTGAACGCGACGCTCCAATCCATATCATGCTTGACTTTGCTTTGATAAGTTTAACGGAGAAGCTTGTAAAACCCGATTTCTCGTCTGTCACTACTTGTCAATAGTTGGTCTATGGCCGGGGTTATACTTCCAGTGACGAGCGACGCGACGCAATGTTTACCATCAATATCAACCGAAAATCGATATGCCTGCCATGCACTATCCCCGTCGCTGGTCGCGGGAAGTATGATCCCGGCCTATGATTGACCCCCAAATCGTATTTTTGTCATTTCACTTCATTTCCTAACCAGGTTATTTCATGCCAGATTATTTTTAAATATATTCCAAGATAGGTATAATGATATTGTGCCAGACGAGGTTGGTAGGTGGATTCTTTTATTAAAGGCCTGTTGGAGCATGTTGGTAGGTAAGATCCACCTACCCTCTACAAGGGGTATGGTATACTTTTGCGACACATGGTCGCGTCGCTCTGCACGGCGACGGCAACATCCTCCCGCCCTTTAAATCTGTCGCTGTCGCAGTGCGCTGCACAGCGACAGCGACAGTGGTAGCGGCAGGCAATGACAAATTGCAGTGTGTCAGCCCTTCGCGACACGTCGCTGCGACCCACACGCGACATATGTTCCTATGACAGCCGTTGCCGTTGCTCCGATGCGAGTCTCGCCGCAATTGGTGTTAGATTGCATGCCTGTCGCTCATTACAGCGACAAAGTATACCATATCCCTAAAACGTGAAAATTCACATCACTCGAGGCGCGAGGGGCGCGCGCGTCGCCTCGGCCACCGTCTGCCCTACTCAGAATTTCGTGGGGGAAGTTCCCGAGAACGACAGCAAGGCTTCCCTCGAAACAACTGGGGAACTTCCCACGAATCGGGGGAGGCGAAGGGGACGTCTCGACAGCAGAGTAATGGGGAGGTTCCCACAGCAGGAGTTCTCTTGTTCTCCCGACTGCAGGTCGTCCCGCGACCTTCCGACTGCAGATCTTCCCATTGTTCAATGATTGATCAAAAATCGGCACGCTACAACTCGCTGTCTTCGACAGTCTCTTGTTCCTGAAGAACTGCGATCGGTTCAAAAATATCCACCTCTGACTAAAGGTTATAGAAAAGCTTACTAGCTCCTCTGAAAACCAGACAGAGATGCCTTACGTAGTCCTTAAGTGGCAGATCTACCCCCTCAACTTGCGGAGTGCGAGACCACCTCGCGACTAGCCCGTCTGCATCACCGTATACGCTGCGGCTTTGTTTTCGCGTTCGTCATGTTCGGGGGGGGGGGGAGGCCACGGGAACAACCGTGAGTAGAACTTCCCTTGTTTTCCCCTCGAGTTGACTGTTTCGAACGCCTTATCGTTGTGTATAGTTCGAGGGATAGGGGTAAAACGTTCCCCTCCGGGGGGACGTCTTGCTCTTCTCCCCTCGACCGAGTGATAACGACCAAATCAGGTCTATTGTCCTCGGGAACTTCCCCACAAATATCTGAGTACGCTCTCTCGCTGTCTCTACCCTCCGCTCCTCACCAGCACGCTTAGGAACCAAGTGAATTTCGCCGTTTTATAGCCTGTGCCAATCTCGTCTGGTACAGTATCATTATACCTATTCTACGATGCCTAGATTTGAAGAAAGGAGAACTTGGAGATTATTCCAAGATAATTTTAAAACTTTTTTCTTATTTCTAGTTCCTTGGAGATATGGCATCGCCAAATCGACACTTTTGCCAGGAAGCTAAATTTTCAGGAATCCCTTCATAAAATTGAAGGATCGATTGGCTTGAGTAGCTCGTTAGTTGGTCGAAGATGTCGTAGTGAGAGCGACGCCATAATTGCGTTACTCTTGTGACAGCCTACTCCGCCCCTGCCCCGCCCATTTCGGGCATAACGCTCACCCCAAACAGGAGCTCCTGGTCGTTGGCAGCATATTCTGCTGTTACCAGCAGCTAAAGCACGGGTGCTGCCAATCGCTTTGTGTCGGCGTACTAAGCCCCGACTGTCTGAGAATGAGACAGATCAAAAAAGATACTGAAGAGCACACGAAACAGTTTCGCAAAACAATTGAGACAGTATATGAATTGGAGATGTAATAGTGAGGCAATAACTCACAGAAGAGATGAAATTTCACTGGTGGAGAAAACATGCTATACAGTAGACGACAGTTGCGTGGCCATCTTTAATGACTCGAGGAGACAAACCTCTGAATCTCATCAGTCAACGCTGTCAGTGTGATGGTATCTCCCTTTATCGAAGAAAATCAGCGGTCAAACTTGTCCGTTATGAGTGGTTGAGGGTCCTCTATCATTTGAAATCACTGTCGTAGAATTTTATCGATTTTTGGAATTATCGAATTTATTGATTTTTTTTCGCAAAAATCAATGAAAAACTGTGGAGGTGGATTCAATCGATAGAGGACCTTCGACAACCCCTTAAATTTCCGTTTCGCCTTGCTTTCTCACCGTAGATGGAAGTAACCATCGCACTGCTAGCGTTGACCGATGAGATTCAGAGTTTTGTCTCGAGGAGGAGTCGTGGCCAGGTAAAGTGTGTCGCCAAAGCGCTCCTGTATATGTATGTCAGCAGCGGCGGTGTTGAGTACTCGCTGTTATCGAGGTGATTCAGGATTCACAGGCCCAGTACCGCTAAACTCAGGCAGTAACGCCGGCTAAGGGGACAGACAATACCGGCTGACTAAAAATTGTACCCGGGCGAGCCCCGGTTTTCACTGCCCCCTCAGCCGGTAAATGGTGGAGCGCTCAGCCGGCGAGCCTACTTCTCCGCCCGCTCAGCCGGTGTTATTATCTGAGAAGATAAGAATTTTTTGAAAGTCTCGGATACGATAGATAGTTGAGTGTTTTGAAAGAGCATTGTTCATCGTGATATTTCTTACAATTTCCTCCATGAAAGTGACTTGTTAGGCAATTTTGAAGGTGCAATATTGACTGAAGCATAGGTTTATTTATGCCCTGAGGGCACATAGGCGCAATTTTGGGCACACAAACCATACTAAGAGTATGACTTCCGCATGTGAAAAGGTACCCAAAAGTTCACAGAAGCAGCTTGAGGCTGAAGAGCGTTACACTAGTAGGGGTCCATGAAAAAAGTCCAAGTCCGAGATTGTGATTAAATATTTACAAGTATTTATCGGAATTCTAATTAGGGATTTTCGCGTTGCTTCAACAAGCGGAAGACCCAGTACTGGACCCGAATAACTAGTTTGGTTTTTTTAAGCCTGCTAAAACGGTCTCTGAAAATATTGTATCACACTTACAAGGGAAGCACAATAAGTCATGGTAACCATTCCAAATGAAATGTAATTTTCAGAACCATTTTCGGACGAAAAGTCCGAATATGCCCATCGCAGCTGCCTAAACCCACTCTGAAAAAAGTTATGAGCGTTTTTTGAAGCTTCGCTGCAATCCCCCATGAGATTTCTAGGGCGTTTTTAAAATTTTCTTCGGATTTTGCTAAAAAACATACATGTAGTGGTAATCTGGGGGTGCTGAACACGAATCTGGTGTTTGCTTGCCCAAATTTTAGGGTTTACTGTAGGTTACGGTAGGTAACATGTCATTTAGGAGACAAAACCTACCTCTATATTCCGATAATCGACAAATGGACATCAAATTCGTATTCAGCTCCCCAAATAACCCCCACATAGAAACTTTGAGACAAATCTGAGACTTTGACCAAACTGACGTATACCCACCGTAATCTACCGCAAGCTGTCAAAAATCGATAGACTGACATCAGATTCGTGTTCAGCACTCCAAATAATCCCCAGAGAAATAATCTGAGCATAATCTATAGTAGCACTCCGGAAATCGTCAAAAGTCGCCACTTGCCATCAAACTCTCCCCAGATGGGAATCTGTAAACGAATACAGTTGAAAATCTCGGAAAGTCGATAAATGTACTTCAGATTCGTGATCAGCACCCCGAATAACCCCCAGAGCGAATTTTAAGTCAAATCTGGAATATTTTTCTAAAACGCTCCGAGAGCCCTCTAATTGGTATAAATAAACGCCCAATCGAAAATCCGTAAAAGTCCAAAGCGCTATTAGGCTGCGCAAAGTTTGGAAAATGTCCCTTCCCCCAAACTTCGCCTAGGGGGTAGTTTTGGGTGCTGAACACGATTATGAGGTCCGTTTCCGGCATATTCGAACTTTTTGTCCGAAAATGATTCTAGAAAAGCACATTTCATTTGGAATGGTCACTATGACTTATTGTGATTCCCTTGTTAGAAATGGGTCTTCAAATACAGTTTTGAACGGGCTAAAAAAATAAATTAGTTCCTAAGCTCCAAAACTAGGTTCACCGCACGTTGTAGTAACTTGAAAATGCCTAATTAGAATTTCGATAAGTACTTGTAAATATTTTATCACAATCCTGGACATAGACATTTTTTCATGTACCCGTACTAGTGTAGCGCTCTTCGACTTCTAGCTGCGTCTGTAGACTTTTAGGTGCGTTTTCAAATGCGGGTAGTCATAATCAAAATCTAGGTTTCGTGCCCGAAACCGCACCTATGTGCCCTCTGGGCAAAAAAAAAGGCTCCGCGCATCTTATGTAGCTCCCTTGGGCTTCAAGCTGTATTCATGAAATTTGGGGTACGTTTTCAAATGTGGACAGCCATACATGCGGATTTCTTTACAGGGTGGGGAGGGCTGAGCAAATCACCCTATTCAGGATGGGGGGTCGGACCAAAGTTGGGTTGTATCACACCTCGCGCCGTAGCCTGCTGCGAACTGGGATGGGTTCAATGTAGGGGCAGCGAAAGGTGGGGGCATTGGAGGACGCGCGCTCTCAATCCCACCGTGCACCATGATTATACTCCTCGTTGCGAAAAGGAGTGTGTATAAGGTATACTACAATTAGATTTTTTGTTTTCAGCTCTCGAGATCCTACAACAATTTTCGCGTTGGAGAACAAGTTTTTTCCCCACCAGGTAGTTCTGATCTTCATTTGATTATATTGTGACGTAGCCTAAGGCTCATTTAAGCTCCGAAGAATGCTAGGAATAGTCGCAGAATGCATGCGAGTTAAGATCATAAACACCTTCTTCCGGACCTGTCCACTACCCCAAGCATGGAAGACGGCCAAAGTTGTTCCGCTGTCAAAGCCAGGCAAGCCTCAAAGCACGGCAAAGGGTTATCGCCCTATTAGACTACTATCGCCCATCGCTAAGTTAGCCGAAAACTTGATCGTGAGGGACCTGGCTGAGCAAAACGAGCGACAGCAGCATCTACATCAGGGATGTGCGTAATTACGACTAACGACTAACGAATTTAACGACTAACGGGCTTTTTGGGTGTTACGACTAACGACTAACGACTAACGAAATTGAAAATATTTTCGTAAGCAATCCCAAAATTCGTTAGAAAGCCAATAGTCACTCAAATCGCGCTCCAACCCAAGGCTTAGGGGTCGTTTATACTTCCGCCGCCGAGTGGGGCGGCGAAGTGCAATCCTATAATGTTGATCGTACCGCGCCGCGTAATCAATATTGCAGAAATGCACTGTGCCGTGCCGCTCGGCCGCGGAAGTATAAACGACGCCTTACACCAGGATTGATACATATTGCCGTGTTGGCTGTTTCAGGTGAATGGCACAAAATAACCATAGCCTTCGGTATTTATTATTTCCACCGATACTGCTTCGCAGTTCTGGAACCCCCACATCAAATCCCCAACCGAACGTTGCACAAGGGTAGGCGCAGCGTTTATGCCACTTCGCGTCGGTCGCGCTACTTCATGGTAGGCTCACTGAGCCGGTTCCGGCACTGACCGGCTCCAGCGGAGATTTTTGCAGAGGACTCTATCAGAGGTGATAATATGGAGCGGTGCCTGCAGGCCACAACTGCGCAACGACGGGAACAGTGTCCGATGATTGGATTGTAAAGGGTGCCGTCCTTCGACTTTCAGCCATAAATTCGAGATATGGGGTTTCTATAAAGTAGTGCTGGGACCTCTCAGGGGTAAAATTTCAACTTGGGTGCTAACTTCTTCCGACTTTTCCCCATTATGGGAACAAGCTCTAAACCACGCAAGCGCTCGGCTCGCGACGCTGAGCAAAGAACAATTAGTGCAAAGTCGGTGTAATTCTCAGTGTTGTCACCATCGGGTAGATCTCAAATAACCTCATATAGCGCAGAATGTCAAATTGTGCACTGCAAAAAAAGCTAAGAGTTCTAGACTTTATCGGTGTCTGTTCATAAGGGTTTTTTTCTGCCTCAACTGTTCTTGTTTTCAAAGCCTAGATTTTTAACGACTAACGATTAACGACTAACGACTAACGAGGGTTTTGGTCGGTTGAACGACTAACGACTAACGAATTACAAAATTCCTATTACGCACATCCCTGATCCACATGGGTTCAGGAAACTTCATTCTACCGCCACTGCTCTTTTGGAGATCGTGAGCTTTGCAGTCGATGGGTTCAATGCTGAACCGCCACTGAGAACGGTGGCCGTCGCCCTCTATCTGACCAAAGCATTTATTTACTCATTTATTTATTTACTGCACGCAAGGTGCTCTATGCCCATATGGCCCAATCAGGAAGATTTGACTCTGTTAACTTGGAACTGCCGTCCGACAAACTGTTGAAGTGCTCGCTGCCATCCTGGCAGAAGCGATGGATTGCAGCGTTTATTAAGGGCGGCCGGGCTAAGGTTCCGTACCAGAATCACGTATCCGATAGCATTCCAATAGCAGCCGGTGTTCCGCAGGGCGTAGTGTTGTCTCCTGCCCTATTCAGCCTCTGCCTTGACGATCTACCCGAGTCTCCACAGGATATAAAGATTGTTGTGTACGCCGACGACATCACCATCATATGCCATGTGCTTGGAGGAGGGATTTCTGTTGTAGCATGGTTTTTTGGAGGAAACTTGAAACTGCCATTTCAGGAAGCCCTGCCGCCAGTCCACGTCGTCCATCGAGAGAGGTTGAACCTGCTATGCTGCTGGCACGTGCGCCGCGTCGTGCACAAGTTCATCGTGAGCCGTCCGCGATGGAGGTTTGTTTCTATAAGGTTCCTGGGTTAATCCCTTAAAAATGTCTAAGCAGTCTCCGCATTCATAAAACTATGGGCGCATCCCGGGAACGTTTTTAGAACCAGCGGACTTTGGACCCTCCCGGGAGGTTCCCGTAATTTCTGAAGACGGCCTCAGGGTTTGGTTCGGGATGGCGGACCTCAACCAGCTGTGCGAAAGGGACCTTACTCGGGACTGCTTCGAACTTTCCGCGGAGATTCGGAGAACCATGTTGTCGTTGCTGTAGGTCTGTGACAGTACAGAAATAATCCGTGCCTGAAATTCCCTGAAAGTCTGTGGGGATTCCAAAAAATGGCAAAAGAAGGACATGAATCTGGAGTCTATTCCTCGCCTGACTTAGGGTTAGGGTAGGTTACGGTAGGCAAAATGCCTTTTTACTGGCGCTACTTACCTTAGGATTTCGAAAATCGAAAAATGGACCTCAAATTCGTGTTCAGCGTTCCAAATAACACCCACAGTGGAATTTTGAGTAAATCTAAGACTTTGACCGAGCTACCGTATACCCACCGTAATCGACCGAAAATCGATAAACGGGTTGCAAATTCGTGTTAGGCAGGCCGAATACCCTCTATGTACAACTTTTGAGGCGATTTGATCGTAGCATTCTCAAAATTGTCAAAAGTGGCGTTTTTCCAGCAAAATGTCCCCCATTTTGAAGACGATGAGGAAGATGAAGATGGCGAAGAAAGAAAGAAGCTTGCAGAGACACCCTGATGACGTCATCAGATGCCCTATGTACTTTACGTGACATCCTGATGACGTCATCAGATGCCCTATGTACTTTACATGACATCCTGATGACGTCTTCAGATGCCCTATGTACTTTACATGACATCCTGATGACGTCATCAGAGGTTAACACCTCGAATTGAAAAAAATCTACCAAAATAGGCGTATTCTATTAGTTGCCAACGGTTCCCGCTGTCCTTGTAAAGAAAACTTCTTCAGCGTGACTAATATTACAAACACTGCATTCAATGATCAAAAACTGTTGCAAAAAAGACGTGGGAAATAACATGAACGTAGAAAATGAAGTAAAGAGCTACATGATCAGCTAATGAGGGGCGTTCGCGGAAGCTCGTACGAAATCGGTGCGTCGCGTGTCCGCAGTTCGAATCCACAATGGCACACACTAAATTTAATACCGAACCAAAGAATACCTCCTGGGTAATCATGAGAACCCCTCCTACATAGCTGCGCTAGTGAAAGTGAAAAAAAGTTATGAAGTGAAGATTAGTAATACTATTAAAGGCAGTGTTCACGATGAAAAAGTTGTCCGGTTTTTTTGGCAGAAACGTAAGCTTTGGGTCCCTTTAAGAAGAATAAGAGAGGAAGTGCGACGGAAAATTGTCAGGAAAGGGGTGGAAATCTCGTGGGCCAGTCGACATATTGGGCCACCCCGCCCAAGTCCCATAACAGTTGTCCTGGGTTCGCTTTCCCGTAAGAACAGGCACGGAATTTCCGAATATTCCTCATCGCGAAAGATTCTAACATCCCAGCATGAACATTGGCCCCTCTTATTTTTGAAGAACTTTTGCTACAGGAAACAGAAAGCGAAGACACTTACCTAAGAATTTCGGAGTGCGAAACCATTTACTCGACGTCAGGTTCGACTCGTTGTCCGCAGTCTCCTGCCACTCACGAACAGGCACAATAACTTTTTTTAGAGATTTTTTTTACCGTTTTTCTCCGGTATTAGAGTTCTCTGTGGAAACACTTCCCTATTAACCTCTTTTCAGATGGCTCACCTACCCAAAACCATGAAAAACTAGGATACGGTTTTTTATTGGGAACACTGCCTTAAAGCTACCGTAGCCTGTCATAGTCATGAGAAAGACCTCAGAAAACCGCCGCATTTAATGCGCGTCGAATATGCATTCAACTCGAGTGACCACACCCATCGAAAGTCTCTATCTCAGGGGCACGTGCTCTAAACAGCAGCACGTGCTGCCAAATTTCATAGCAGAGCATGTACCATGAAATTCAATCGCAGGAGTACGTGCTGCAAGGTAGTCCAGCGTTATCGTAGTAGCACACACCAACGTGCGACGCGGCCAGCTCACCGAGCACCATCTGGGGCCGTCAGCGGTCGGGCGGGTAAAGTACCGCAAACGTGGGTAATTAAACCGGCGGAGCTGCCGACCTCTTAGCTCCGTCTCAGGAGTGGATCGTATGCTTTCCTTCTTTGAATAGTCGTTTTGTCATCGAGTTGAATGTGTATCATGCGCGCATTGGACGGCTTATTTATTGGGGCACGTGCTGTAGTTTGAAACACAATAAGAGCACGTGCTTCCCTAGCAACACGTTGCCTGACTGTGCTCAAAACCACCTTGTCTCATTGAATGCGGCGATCGTCTGAGACAACTAACGGATCTCCGATTCGCATTCTACGCCCCGAATCACAGCCGTGGATAAAGTTTGGGCTGAAAGTGTTCGCTCGACTCTGCACCCTCAAAAATAGGATTGGGCTCTACCGCCTATGGGGCTCCAGCGGTCAAAGATTTTTTGCCCAAACTTCGCCTAAGGGGGATTTGGGGCGTTGAACACGATCATGATGTTCGTTTATAGCCCATGGGCTTGCATCCGCAGAGTCCTGTTGTACAGCACACTTTGCTGCAAGAAAAAATTTTTTTGAGGCGAACAAATGTCAGCAGTATTCTTCCAAGAGTTCATCGACAACATTTGTCAAGGGAAAAAGAGCGAACACTTTGAAAGGAAATACACGTAAGAGAAATCAACAATGGTAATTCAACCTATACTTGAATGATCAATGTTTTTGTGTCCAAATACTAATTTGATGATAGAGAGTCACCTCGATTTTTCCGCTTCAGAGACTGTGGGACCAATAAAGCGTCATAAAGAGCGATTTTTCAAAGGCAGTGTTCACGATAAAAATCGTTTTTCTGTTATTTAGCCTATCTTGAAAACGGCCCCATGCTGATTCCAATGATATCTCTGAAATCGCACAAAACCTTCAGGGAACGGAGTTATGGTCCCTCAAATATTGAGCTAAGGAAACATGGTGGACGAGTTGTCCGAGGCTTGTAACTTCCGTCTTTTGCAGCCGATGTATGCGAGCTGACTTGAGTAGAGAGAGAAGCTGAGAATGAAAGGAAGAACGGGGCTATTGATCGGAAACCATCGCTCATCTCACAATCTCGAGCATTCATTTTTTCACGTCGGTGGGCGTGGAAAGTGCATCTGGGGGTGACGAGCTGATGGGTGTCCAACTTTGGGGCCGTAGGGGACCGTTCCGAGCCCATTTTTCTCAGTTTTTTCTACGTTAGGGTTCCGCTAGGTCCCGCAGCTGCCGATCTCCACCAAAAAATCAGACATGGTTTTTATCGTGGACACTGCCTTCAAATCAAAAAAAATTCGTTTTCGTGTTTTGCTATTCAGAATGGTTTTTCTTCTTCCCTATGACGGTAATTGTCGATAAACTGTCATAGAAATACCGAAATCGTGGAAAATGCTTCTCCCGCAGGGAGGATCAAGCACTGGAATCTCCGGCTGGTAATCCGCGCCTTAGACCACTCGGCCAACTTGATCCGACTGGGTAATGGAAGGGATCGATGAAAAATCGCTCGCCAATTTCGCCGGTTCAACCTATTCCAAAAAATGGCGCATACTATCGTTTTCCGAGATGAATTCCGATCCGCAATATCGGACTACGGCTGTTTCATCATGCCACACGTAATAAACGTGCTGGGAGAAGGATGAATCGTGCTGGGACCAAGTGGTGCCAGCACGATTCACACGTGTCGCATGATGCAGTGGCCGTAGTCCGAAGTGCGGACCGGAATTTGGCCCAAAGAACGACAGTAACTCCTCTCTACTACTACTCGGGCAGCTTTATAGTAGTAAGGTGTTCTTACGACCACTCAGAAGAAATTCTATAAGAAAACCATGGATGTATGGTAATCAGGGATGTGCGTAATAGAAATTTTGTAATTCGTTAGTCGTTAGTCGTTCAACCGGCAAAAACCCTCGTTAGTCGTTAGTCGTTAAAAATCTAGGCTTTGAAAACAAGCCCAGATGAGGAAGAAAAAAGCCCTTATGAATAGAAAAAAATGAAGGCATGAAGAGATGTATGTTTTTCAAAACATTCATGGTCGTTGAAGACATAAATCACTTCTTGTTGAAGAACCTAGTTCATACTGCAAACCTTAATATACATAATTCAAAATAGGCCCGAAAGCCTAGTACTCGAGAGTATGTGTTCATTAATTTTTGCCATTTTTTCGGTAAGGAAAGAACAATTCGGGGAACCGGGAAAATCTTGAACTCTGATTTTTTTCAGTACGAAATTTGCTATTCTGCGCTACATGATGATATTTGAAATCTACCCGATGGTGACAGCACGGAGATTTGCACCGATTTTGCACGAATTGTTCTTTGCTCAGGGTCGCGATTAGAGCGCTTGCGTAGTTTAGAGCTTGTTCCCTTAATGGGGAAAGGTCGGAAGAAATTAGCACCCAAGTGAAACTTTCACACACTGAGAGGTCCCAGCACCACCACATATCTCAAATTTATGACTGAAAATCGGGAGACGGCACCCTTTACAGTCCAATCATCGGATACAGGTACCGTCGTCGAGCAGTTGTGGCTTGCAGGCACCGTACCATATTATCACCTCTGATAGTGCCCTGTGTAAAAAAACTCCGCTGGAGCCGGTAATGTTTCGGGACTGGTTCAGCGAGCCTACCATAGTCGTGCGCGACCGACGCGAAGTCGCAGAAAAGCTGCTCCGGACCTTGCTCAACGTTGGTTTGAGGTAAAAATTTGGGGGGGAGGGTTCAGAACTGCGAAGCAGTGTCAGTAGAAATAATAAGTAATGGAGGCTATGGTTATTTTGTACCATTCACCTAGAACAACCAACAGTGCAATATGTATCAATCCTGGTGTAAGACTTGGGTTGGAGCACGATTTGAATGTCTATTGACTTTCTAACGAATTCTGGGTTTGCTTACGAAAATAGTTTGAATTCCGTTAGTCGTAAGTCGTTAGTCGTAACACCCAAAAAGCCCGTTAGTCGTTAAATTCGTTAGTCGTTAGTCGTAATTACGCACATCCCTGATGGTCATGTCTGACAGCCCGTTTTGGCCACTCCCTGGTCAGATGTATAGTTAAAGGCAGTGGTCGTGATCAAATATGCTTGTCGTCTTTTTCTCTCTAAACCCTTTTTTTGGGTCTCGAGTAGTAGGACCTATAAGAAAAAAATCGCGAAAAAACCACTGTTTTGGGCCAAATTTGAAGCCTGAACTTCCTTGTCTTTTGATGGTGGACGAGCCGACTCCACATCATCGGCATCGATGACCTATTATATCAAGAACATCAGCTGGCTTGAAATCGAATTTCAATCAATGAAGTTCGGATTTATGAACACATCTAGTCAAAAACATTGACTGGAGTACTTTCTTTCATTGCTCTACTGTTTTCATTAGGTTAATTTGCATTTACTTCTTCCTCTGAATGTCGATGATTTTTGACTGCTCGGCATGAGACCGCGATCTTTTTGGTCGACGCTGTGAACGTGTGCACCAACTGGCTTCTTTGGGCCCTAGAAACTCTAATTCTAGCCCTTTTTTGCCCGCTCTAACTTAATAGTTTTTCAGCTGTTTCTGATCTAAGCTGCTTTTTGTAGTTTTTCCGATAACGTGTTTCATTACGGCCAGGCTCCTGATTCATGCGTCAGACTAAATCGAAAACGAAAACCATATAATCGTGTCCGAGTTCAGCATTCGTGATCTCGTCATTTGATTTTCCCGGAATTCGAAAATGCCCACAATGAACAAAAATGACGCTTTCTTTTTGGAGCGAAGGTTATGACAAGTATTCTAATATCACTCCGCATGTGTTAACCTATGGCCCAGACAAAAAGCCGTGACGCTATGTCAACTTAGAAGGATTTACCCTCATCCAGAGTGCATACAGGTGAACTATTCCACATTCCATAAATGAAACATTCCACTGCCGAATACTTACAAGAATAGCAATCCACAAAAAGCCACTTTATTGCCAGAAATCGTCTTAAAGATGGAATAAACAAGGCTCTGAACACCAACGTCACAGTGTAGCTGCGCTAACTATGAGTATAAAACTACGATTGCAGAACTCAGAAAAGAGTCACTTTGTCTTCAAGGCCTATAGCTGATTTAGAAAAAACGCTAGAAAATAGCTTTTATATGTAGCTCATACCCTCTGAACAACATAAAGTGGAATAAATTCCACAGCTTTTGTTAAGTGGATTCACGGAAGTCAACGTATGACATAACTATGACAAAAGCGCCGTGATACGAAAAACACGAAAACGAAACAGCTGTGTGGAAAAAATAGCGAAATCGAAATATAAATACCAGCTGTTGGCGCGTATGGTCATAGAAATCATCAAAGGCATATCTAACCCTCACTAGGGCCCATTCTATGTACGCATGCCCATGTTCTGGATGTTGCACAATTAGGTCTGTGGCTTCTCTCCTCAAGAAAAAACATTTAAATCTCACCGGCAGCTGGCAGTATTGCAAGCTCATCAGCTGCGCTCTTTTCTCGGCCTGAGTCGATTAGTGAGCCGGCGCACGCGACCAACGAGCCAGCCGCGGGTGAGATTCAAAGGCAGCGTTCACAATAATCATCCTCAGTGACCTTCCACAGTGAAATGATATTCGAGAACGTTCCCAGGCTCCCGGTGTCGAAAAAAACGGTAGAAAACTAGCCAGGAGTGGCAAAGTAGCGGCAGCAAACAAGCGTTTTGGTGTTCCAGAACCGCCCCTTGCTCCAGGTCCCCACCTTGTGAACAACTGAACACTCAAGATCGTGAGATGAGCGATGGTTTCCGTTCAAAAGCCCCGTTCTTCCCTTCATCCCCAACTTCCCTCTTTACTCAGGTCAGCTCGCGCACATCGGCTGCAAAGGCGGAAGTTACAAGCGTCGGACAACTCGTCCACCATGCTTTCCAGGCTCAATTTTTGAGGGGCCATAACTCTGTTTTCAGGGGGTCTTGTGCGAATCCAGAGACGTCATTGGAATCAGCATGTGACCGTTTCTATGATACATAGATGGAAAAACAGAAAAACGATTTCTATCGGGAACACTGCTTTTAAATGTTTTTTTTTTTTGAGGAAGCAAGCCATCGAACTTCAGGTATTGTCCTGCGTATGGATCATCCGTGTTGAAAAATCCTTGAATGCCGAAGGCGTCTCCAACAAATGGCGCCTGATTTGGCTCAAGGCTTCCCACATGCAAATTTCGCTAGACAAAACCTAACTTTTGGCGTTTTCCAGATACTAAGATAAAATTACGTTAAATTTGCCCCAAAACATTTACATAGGGGTTATTTGGACTGGTCTGTTTATCGATTTCTTTGAAATGCGGTATGTTACGGTGTGTAAATATGCTGTTGGTCTGTTGAAGTCTCACAAGGGAAGGTCAGTTGTAGAAAGTGGTCATTCTCACCTAATATATGCTACTTTCATATGCTACTTTCCAGAGTCAAATTTTCAAAGAACAAAATTCGAATTTGGTCTCTCTACCTGAGCTCCACTTCTCCAAGCGGAGTTATAGGTGTCTGTTAGTAGGCTACCAAAGTTATTTATCATAAGGTCTACCGTACCTCAGTTAGTTTTTCAACTGAAAATTGACCTCACATTCATGTTCAGCGCTTTAAAGGCACAGGACACCCAGAAAACTAAATTTCAGATTTCATGCTTATCTTGGAGAGAGTCACATGCTGATCACAATGGTATCCATAAAATCGTCCAAGAACCCCTTTGAACAGAGTTATGGCTCTTCAAAGATGCCTAGATTCTGAGGTTGAAAAATTGGTGGACGAGTTGTCTCAGGCCTGTATTTCTCTTCATTCGCAATCGTTGCGCGAGAGCGAGCCAGGATAAGGAGATAGCCCAGCAATGGACTGAAGAACGATGTATTATTGGAATTCATCCATCCATCGGGCCGCTATCGAGTCCGAAAATCTGTTAGGGGGTCGGGCCTGTGGTGGTGAGCGAAGGGGGTCGGGCCTGTGGTGGTCGCTTATATCTCGCTTATCTGGGGGAATTGAGATCTCGCAGTTGGCACATGTTATACAGGAGGGGTCTTCTACACAATTACATGAAAATCTCAAAATTCATATCTGAGGGTGTACTGTGCCTTTAAATAACACACCCTCCTCCACCCAAATCAACTTCCGGCAAATTTTTTTTAAATTTCCGGCTCCCAAAAATCTTTACGGGCTCTCCTCTCTATATGGGACTCCAGAGGTCGAGCGAAAAATCCCGCTCAAACAACGTACTAGTTATGGCGTTTAACACGATTCCAAGATTCTTTTTCAGTTTTTGTGCTATGTTGTTGGATTGCGGTTCGGTAAGTTCATTTACCCACCACAACCCATCCCAACTTATCGAAAAGAAACCAAATTATTCGACTTATCTACATCTCTTGTGTTCTTCCAGTTGTGTGCTCCAGGATTCAGGAAGTTCCTAACATATTAATAGTTTGCGGCAAGTTGTCCTTAAAGACAGTGTCCACGAAAAATTTCGTCCTCGGTTTTTGGCCGGAGATCGAAAGTTGAGGGTCTCATTGGAGCACTGGGGTCGAAATACTGAACGAAAATGAGCCCGAAAAAGCTGCTCCGAAGTCCGCTCGCGCTAACCCTTCTGCTCGCAGTCGAGTCTTTAGTGAAGCAGTTTGGTCCGCTTTTTACATTAGCATAGAGAGCGGCTGAGTTTTAGCATTGGGGCCCATTTTCGCACGCTGTCCACTTCAGGCTCATGCCCGGGCAACTGACCCACCGCTGAAATGTGGCTTTCAAAAAGAAGAGCTGATTTGGATGTTTCGCAGCTCTTTTCATGATTCTTTCTTCACTGATGAAACAGTCAGACTCTAAACCTCCGTTTTCTGGTGGAAACTCGGAAACGATTCTTATCGTGGAGACTGCCTTTAAAGGCAGGCTTCGCGATGAAAACAACTTTTTAGCTCTTTTCATAAGAATGTAGATTTGGCCATCACAAAAGTAAAAAAAAAAGAAAAAACCCGGAAATTCGCGGGAAAAACGCTCAAAAACAAAGCATAACGGCTAATTAACGGTGTCGGCCGGCCCCCTATTTAACGAGTTTTTGAATAATGCTTGCTTATCCGACATTTATTTTGCTTTTTAAGTAATCAATAGTCTCCAGAAACGTTCAAAAATTACTTTAAAAGCAAAATAAAAGTTGACAAAACAGGCTTTTAGCCAAATCTCGATGACTGGGGACGGGAGGACACCAAGTCATAACTTGCTCCTGGGCGCTTCTTCTCCAATTCTTTACTTATTATCCCTTTTGTGATGGCTAGATCTACCATTCCATGGGGAAAGCACAACAACCGATTTCATCGAGAACCCTGAATTTAAAACTATCCTAGCCATTCCGAAGCTCCCATTCAGTACTGTTGCTTGCTTCATCAATCGGTAGGACTTTGCGCCTTCGATATTTCTCCAGGAACTTTTTTCATCCGTAATTCTCTTTCGAGTCACTTTTTCGAACTCTTACTCTTGTATTAATTGCCATGCAGATATAAATTCGATCCAGGACTAATTTTTTACATTAACTTAATAATTGTAACGACCCAGACACGCCATTTTTCCATAAAAAGCTCCCCCAAGGTGAGCTTGCGCTCATCAATACATTGCATGGTGCATACGAGTCTTTTGCATGAATTCGAGTAGCCAAGCCGCGGCAAGGAGTTGAACTCGTTATCTCACTTCTTCATTGACGGCGGGCACTCCCACTACGCCAAGTGGCCAGGTTCCTTAAAGGCAGTGGTCACGATGAAAAACGTTATAGAAAAAACTACAAAAATCAGCTTAGATAAAAAACAGCTGAAAAACTATGAAGGTAGAGCGGTGAAAAACGGTCTAGAATTAGGGTTTCTAAGGCCCAAAGCAGCCAGTTCGTGCACACGTGCACAGCGATGACGAATTAGATCGCAGTCTCATGCCGAGCAGTCAAAAATCATCGACATTCAGAGGACGAAATGAATGCAAATTTAACGAATAAAAACAGTTGAACAATGAAAGCGTCACTTCAGTCAATGTTTTTGACTAGATGTGTACATAAATCCGAAGCTGCATTGATTGAAATTCAATTTCAAGCCAGCTTATGTTCTTGATATAAGAGGTCATCGATGCCGATGATATGGAGTGAGCTCGTCCACCGTCAAAAGACAAGAAAGTTCAGGCTTCAAATTTTGCCCAAAACAATGGTTTTTTCGCGATTTTTTCCTATAGGTCCTACTACTCAAGACCCAGAAAAGGGTTTAGAGAGACAAAGACAACAAGCATATTTGATCGCGACCACTGCCTTTAAAGGCAGCAGACACGCTCAAAAGTGGTATCGATTTTGTGACATAAATCAAAGCTTTGGAGCTGGTTGTATTAGGAACTGACGAAAAAACGAACGAAAAATGTATGCAAATAGAGGAACGACGGTTATTTTGTTATCAGGTGAAAGTGGACGAGTCTCACGGTGCGCGGTTGAAACAGCGAATATTAGGAACAAAACGATTGAGATAGAGAAGCCGATATACTCTTACAGCCTGTACTGGAACGTCAACGTCTTTGGAAGCATCAAAACCCAGCCAAAGGGACCGTATTGGTACTATCAATCTGGACGAGTTTGTATTTTGGGGCGGGGTTGTCGAAGCTTAGGGGCGGGGTTGCAGAAATTTTTCGATCTGCTTTGCTGAAATCTAGTAGTTTTGACTCGTTTTTGGCGCTTCCAACGGCGTGAGCAGTCTACAAGGAGCCATGCGACTTCAGAAACGTAGTTATCTCAACAACTTTTTCGAGCGTGTCTGCTGCCTTTAACCCTGGCGTCGGGAAGCCTCATCTGAGCGCGCCATTTCGTCCGTCATTGCAACATATTCCCATTGTAAGAAAGGATGTAGAATCATACTGTAGGACGTTGTCTGGTCTAAGGTTGTGATCGGCGCATCACAGGATGTTCCAAGGATCCATAAACAACAAGCTGCGATGCGCCTGTGATTCTAACGCTAGAAACCCTCATACTGCGTTCAGAGAGACGGAGCGCAGCTAGGAAATGAACGTAAAAAGCTGTATGCGTTGTCCTAATTGGCTACTTTCTCCAAGTGACATTCCCTTGTCAAATCATTCTCCAAATTTCTCTGTTGAGGGTAGTTTGGCACTCAACACACGGATTTGAAAATCATTTTTCGATTTCCGAAATAGTGAGAAAGGTCACGCCGGTTGCAATTCTTGATGCTCTTCGTAACCTACAATGATCCTCAGATTAGCGAGAAACGGACTACAGAATCATGTTTAGCGGCCTAAATAACCCCCACCTAAAAGTTTCGGACAGAAGCCGGAAAAGTTTTATTTTTACTTATTTTGAACATCCCGGAAATGCTCTAATGGCACCCCCATCTTTTCGCGAAGCGAAGAAAATGCTTTTTTTGAGATTCTCGAGCAATTAGAATTTTGTGAGAACGGATTTTTCATGCACTGTCACACCCCTACAACACCGAATTCACTATTTTTCGGGTCATGAACTCTGAGAGTTTTGGCCGAGGATTATCCCAGAAATTAAGACAAATGACCTAAAATAATCGAACTCTGCCGGCAAACCAACACGCGAGGCAGCCTTAGCTGGCTCATTGAGCCGCCATCAGGGACCGCAAGAGGTTGGGCGGGGCTCCCTGAGGCTGAGCGAGGTCCAGATACCTCACACTTGGGTAATTGGACCGAAGGAGGTGTTGACATCCTTTGGGAGCAATATTTATCTGCTATTTCGCGGCGAGCATTATTTAGCGGCTATTCCTCGGCTATTTCTCGGTAATTTGGCGGCAGCCGGCTAATTCCCGGCTATTTTTCGGCCGATACTTTCAGAGAAGCCACGGCTGAAACAATCCCTAGTCAGAGACGAACTCAAAGATTTTCAACTATTCCACACAACACCATCCTGCAAGCTCCACTGCGATTCCCCGGGTAAGCGAAATACAGAGGAAAATCAAGGGCAACACCCCCGCAAGGAAATCAGCAGTCGCACTCACTCAACAAATTAAAAATAAAACTCAAACGCTTTTGGGAAATCTCTGATAATTCGATTACTTTTTTTTATCCTATCGCCTCAAAACTCTCAGGTTGTAGCTAATTTATTCTCATTTACTCGCAAGTATTGTCGCAACGCAGTCCAGTTGCGTTGGCACTGAGATTCGAGCGATCCTCTACAGTCACCGGAATGAAGCCCTATGGAAAATTGCCACTTCCCCTGACTGCGTTTTCACCTAATTAAACGGAAATGATTAAAAAATAAGTTTATGCTCTAAAGAAAGTAATTATTAAAATGTGGAAACTAGTCCTCTGTAGAAAATAGGAGAAACATACCCTAACAGAACCCAAGGAGCTTACTCAAGTCTTAACATACATAGACTCTTTCATTCCAAGTGAAGTCATGTTTTCGGTTATCACAGCGTGGAGCGGTGGCTTTTTCGTCGAAATCTCCTTATCACAAGTTATATTTGACCGAGGCCCACCGCTACGCTGCTGGTGATAATCGAAATTAGCAGGTCACTAGGGATGTACCAGATCTTAACTTGTTATTTCAGTCACGTCATTCGGTTGATCTTCTTCTCGCAGGCGGCAGAATGGCACAAGATCTGAGTGGTTTTCACTATTGTTTCACAACGCTCGGAGAATCTCGCGAAGATTCGGGTTTAGGAGGAGCACGCACATCATTGCGACCGTGGTGTGAGCACCACAGCTGCGTATTGAGTCCTCCACACTTTCTCTGTAAGAGATATGGTTTCCGTTTTCGGTCTAGTCTGACGCATGGACCAGGTAGCTGGCCGTGCGGGGTTGGCGGCCTCACTGGAGAATGGGGTTTCGATTCGTGCGGGGTGATCTACCGTCGCAGCCCCGTACATTCATCAGACTAAAATGATTGCGCGCACTCTACTGGTGCGACTACCTTAACTGCTGAATATTGAGCCTTTTAAACTTTCTGAACTTACTCTGCTTTGGATCGCGGTGGGACTACCGTAGCTGTTTCGTATTGAGTCCTTTGAACTTTCCTTGTAAGGGATCGTGATGGGACCACCCTAGCTGTTGCCAATATAGTTAGTTGAGCTTAATTTCTTCTGGATTGTGGTGGACCACCATAGCTGTTACGTATTGAGTCCTTAAACTTTCTATGTAAGGGATCACATTGGGACCCGTCTACCTGTTGCATATTGATTTCTTAAATTTTATTTACTTTTGGATCTTGGGGGGCCACCCTGTCATGTATAGATGGATATACATCAGTGATACTAGTAATATTCCTGCCTAGTTATGTGTTGTTGAAGAATGTTATGTATCTGTTATGATCTTGTAATGTTCTTATTTTGTTATTTCTCATGATATCATCCCACTTGTTGCATTTGTAGCTTAGTGGCTCCTCATTCTGATCATGTTCTTCGAGGTCAGCAGTGGCCATATTATTGTACTCCCGCATTGTAACCCTTGTTTCGTCATGCGCAGTGGCATGACGGGTTGGCACAGCGGCGCCCCGCCCCCAATCAATCGAGGAAGGCGAGGCCACAGCCAGTGACGAGGAGCACAGCCCGGTTGGGGCGTCACGTGTTAGCTGCGGAGAGGGGAGGAGCCAAGCCAGGCATATATAAGCCAGCCATTCGCGGTCGGCGTAGTCTTCTGAGCCTTTGTCTTCTCAAAGCTTGTCGTGTCTTCTCGGTTGGAGAAAAGGCGTGCAGCTAGGCGGACAGCCTGAGCAGCAGAGGAGAAACCCAATCTCAGCTCATAGCTGACGGGTCTTAGTGCTCTGGGCCGGAGGCCAGTTTTATCTTAGCGATCTCCGTGGTGCACGGATTGATTGCTAAGAGAGAGAGAGAGAGATCGAGAGCGATAGAGGATTTCACTCCTGCCCCTCGACACCGTCCGCAGGCGGCTGCTCGGTTAGA
The DNA here is from genome assembly GCA_029168955.1 of Aplectana chamaeleonis. Taxonomy (NCBI): domain Eukaryota; kingdom Metazoa; phylum Nematoda; class Chromadorea; order Rhabditida; family Cosmocercidae; genus Aplectana; species Aplectana chamaeleonis. The sequence continues at coordinate 1,681,860 of JAPDOI010000077.1, forward strand.
GCAATCAATAAACGGTCGGTGAGTTTGCAGGGCCTCGTCGTGACTGTCGTCTCGCTCCTCGGGAGGAAAATCGATCTTGCTGCTGTGCCAACCTATCGATCATCATCATCCTCACATACTCAATCATCACATTTATTTGGAAGTCAATAAGGATAAACTATTAATCCAGCTCGTCTACCCGTGTACTCTGACCTGGTTTAGGCCAGCTGTATCTCGTGATCTTGAACTGCAGTAGTTGTTGTCGCTCGTAATCGGGCATAAACTTTACTTCCAGGTGGTGGTGCCGACTTTCCAGTGCTGGCGGCCGAGGATACGACCTACCAATCAAGGACTATGGAATCCCAGGACGGTATGTCCTCTAGTTCGCCTATACTTGAGTCCACCCCACCTAAAACAACAACTGACAACCCTAGCTGTTTTGTATTGAGTCCTTTAAGCTTTCTTTGTAAGGGATCGTGGTGAGACCACCCTAGCTGCTGCCAATAATGTTCATTGAACTCACTCAGGTACTCAGGACGACGGCCGGCGAACCTTTCCCAGCTGGCCCGCAATCTCCGTCCTCCGGCCGCCCGCTTTTGGTTCGCCGGCCAGCCGTATGTCGACGGCCCGCCGACCTTTAATAGATGGCCCGCGATCACTATTTGTATTATTGCTTATCTCAAGCATGTCACCACGGCCCCACGGCGGAGGAACGCCCCGCCTCGGTCCGCCGCAGTCTGCGGTGAGGAACTACCCTCCCCGCGGATCGCGGCGAAAACCGCCCAGCCGTGGGGATACCCTATCCTCAGCAGTCAAAAATATGCTGGCCTCCGGAGAGTGACTCGAAGTCACCTTCCAGGGCCGGCAGTAGAATGCCGACTGACTCTAGTGAGATGAGGCGCCTTATATACCGGCTGTGCACGTGATAACCACGTTACGACGTGATCAGTTGTGATCATTATCAATTGTCTTTCCAACCGGCCGAATTGAAGATGGCGTGGCGTGTTTTGTGGTTCGCGGGCGAGCCAATATCCGCGCTGCGTGTGCGTCGCATGCAGCATGGTTCGCCGCTGGCCGGCACCCTCAAAATGTGGGGCGCCGGCCGTCGATTTCGGCATAGAGGTTCGCCGGCCGTCGTCCTGAGTACCTGAGCAATTGCTTCTCGATCGTGGTGGGACCACCTTAGCTGATGCCAATAAAAATCTTTGAACTTAATTGCTTCTGGATCGTAGTGAGACCACCCTAGCTGTTGCGTATTGAGTCCCTTAAACTTTCTTCGTAAGGGATCGTGGTGGGACCACACTAACCGTCGCATATTGAGCCCTTTGATCTCAATTACTTTTGATTTGCGGTTTTACCACCCAAACCGTTGTTGGTACGCAACTGAACCCTTTAAACATTCGTCGCTTTGGATCGTGGTGAGACCGCCGTTGCTGTTGCACATTGAGACAGACCTTCGACCAGCACTGCTTTTAGATCGCGGCGGTTTGAACTTTCTTCGTTTTGGGTCGTAGGGGGACCATCGTTGCTGCCGCTTCCAGCTGTCTTCATATCGGATCGCGGTGACACCACAAATGGTGCTGCATTTTGAAGCCGGGCCTATCGTAGACGGGGGGAGGCACTCAAGTGTGAAGCCACAAATGAACTGAACCACCGCTCTATAGGCTCACTCATAGCAGCTCGTTTCGACTAGTCGCGGCACTGCCAACAGTTACAAAACCAGTCGCGTCAACACATCTTGCACTGAGTCGCGATGGTTGGGAACCGTATGCAGTTTCAGTCGCGATCGCCGAGCGGCTGAGTTATTTCATAGTCAGTCGAAGCGACCTGCTTGATTTTGTTAGGTCACTTCGACTAATCGCGTCGCTTCCATGATGGAAGCGATTCGTATAGTCGAAGCGTTTAGTTCGCTATCTTTCGTCACAACCTTGCGTATGTGGCCCAAAATTGCAGACGTCACGGTTCACTCTCATGAAACACGGCATGTGAGAGGGAAAAACGAGTATTTATCATACATTTACGATGAGAGAGATGAGAAAAGGTGACGAGGATACCGAAAAATTACATTTCATGCCGGCTTCGAGCAACTAGTAACATTAGCATTAGTTTTATAGTCTACAGCAATGCTAGTAGGACCTGGTGAAGTTGCGGACTCGTCCTAACATACGGTAGCTTGTTAGTCTCAGGCACTCGGGGGGACGGCCCGCCACACTTTTGAGGCCGAAACGGCCATCCCGCAACCTTGAGAGAGTCATTCGGCCATCCGCGCCCGCGCTCGACCGCCACGCAGATTCTCGACCGCGACGCGTATATCCTTCATCTCCGAGCTACTCGCAGTCGTATTATCAGTATCGTAGATGCGAAGCGGTTGTTTTTCGAAAAAAGCAACAATGAAAATGAAGAAATCATTCTCAAAACCGCACCACTCCTATGATAGTGATGCCCCATCCTGCGAGTAGCAGGGAAATGGAGGGTACGCACATCGGCAGTCACAGCCATCCGCGCCCCTACGCAGTTGCTCGGAATCATCAACATGTTTAGACAAAGATATTCACAATGTTGCTAGTATAAAAGACTCCTCATCTCACCGTGTGCCTCAGTCGGCTCTTCGGAGCCAGACCTGGGGTGCGTTCCAAGAACGTTCCCACGACGATGTGGGAGGAAAAGCGACCTCACCATGGACAACTTTGCTTTCCATGGATGCGAATTATAACTGAAAATTGCTCCCACGTGGCCGTGGCTACGTTTCCATGGACGCGTTTTGCCATGGGAATGTTCTTGGAACGCACCCCAGGAAGGAGGCCATGAGTCACTTTCCAGAAGATCCACCGGACACCGGAGGATAATTTTGGTCGCCGAGGGGAGAGGGCTGCCCACGGCTCGGGGGGGGGTGGTACCCAACTGGGAGCCACCTCCCCACGGTCCACGGTGGGGTGCATCCAACTGCGGACCGTGGCGGTCGGGTCACCCCCTCCCCTCCGTAGGGATCCCAACATGGGTGATCCTTGTGGCTGTCCCCGTGTCTCCTAAACGAATCCGTAAACGCCGAAAATGGACATGGACAGTTTTTGAGCCGCTTGTGGACAAATTTTGGACCGCTCGGGGGCCGGGGACCGACAGATTTTACTGGAGGACGCTGATCCGCGCACCTTTCGACATCGATGCGCTGATCGGAGACGCGGCTCGGAGGCCAGTGGTGCGGCGGCCGTAGCCCCCGAGTGCCTGAGGTGGTATCACTCATTTTTACGGAACAGCTTCGATAGATCGGTGAGTCTGTGTGTTCACCGATTCGACTACATCTGTGGAAGCAATGAAAACAGGTGAGAATCTGAGAGCGAAAGCCGAAACTCACCAAACAATTTTAGTTATTTCGAAAAAAGTGAGTGATAACGCTATCAGGCTACAGCATGTTAAGAAGAATCCGCAACCTCACCAGGTCCTACTTCCACTGCTGTAGACTATATGTTGCTGTTCAAGCAAATTCCACCCCAACCTCTTTTGGAACCATTTTTTTGTTTGAAAACTGTGCAAAACTCTTATATATAGAATGTAAAGGCAACAATGTCAAAAAATAAGTAGGAAATTCGAGAGAAAAAGCTTTTTTTTTTCATTCACGTGGCTTGGTCCGCAATTGTCCTTCTATTTCACGCGAAATTACGGCCGTCCGAGCGCTTTGAAATCGCTGGACGAAACGATTTCAAGTCGCGGCACGGAGCGATTTCAGATTGCGACAGTATTGTTGGTCGCTTCGACTTCAAGTATAAAGCTATGAATGAGCCTTATAACGCTATAAATCGAAGTATTTCTATAGAATTTCATCAACAACAATGACCGATAGCAGCATCAAGCATCTTTTATCAGGTTTCTATTCGTTTCCATGAGAAAATCTTGGGTGTCCCCTCCCCGTTTAGGATGGTCCCTTTGAACCCTTCAAACCTTCTGCTTTACGTATCGTTGTGGGACCACCGCGGCATATTAGGTTCTTTGGACTATCTTTGCAGCAGGTCGTAGAGAGAGCTCTGTAAGAGCGTTGAGTCGAGTCTCCTAGACTGTGTAAATCCACCTCTGTGTTACATAGCGGTGCAATGTTCTATTCTTATTCTCACATAATAAATTGCTCTGTGATGTGTGTCTGTTTTCAGATTTTTTTGTGATAATATAGAGTACAGTGGCGTTTGAATAAAATAGAGTACGATCGTAATATGAAGAATATCGTGGAAGGTGAGTAGAGGTTCAGCAGTGGCACGCACAGCACCGTTGAACGTGAGTCAGTGGTTCATGGAGAGCAGGGGTGTGCGGAAATTTCTGTTTTCTGATCTCTGTTTTCTGGCCGTTTTGGCCTTTCTGTTTTCTGATTTCTGTTTCCTGAAAAATCTGCGAAAAACAGAAAAAAAATCAGAAAAATTGAACGAAATCCAGATCTGTGGAACAGCGCAGCTTATCTAGTCCTTTACGAGGTACTATTTGTGTTCAATGTGCGATTGCTCTCAGACATTGGGATTGGCGGACCGCCGGCGTTTGCTTGGCGAGCAAAAACCATTTCCGGTGTCGGACAGCCATTAGCCGGCGGTCCGCCAAAACCCTGCCAGCGGTCCGTCAAGAAGTTGGCCGACCGCTGGCAGTCTCTTGGCTAAAACCTGGCAGCCCGCTGTTGAGCAATCACTTGCCAGCGGTCCGCAAGTCTCTTGGCAGACCGATGAGTTAAGGTGGGTTCCTCACCGCAGGTAGTTGCGTAGGAGATCGCCTGCGCAAAGGTCTGAGGTGGGGGACCCACCTCACCTCCCCCCCCCCCCCTAGCCGTGGGGACTTGGCCCTCAGCTGCCAAAAATAAGCTAGCCTTTGTAGAAGGACTTTGGGTCACCTTCCAGAGCCGGCATCAAAGTGCCGAGTAAACACTCATTCGACTGAATCGCCTTATATACCGACTCGGCTTATCAGTGATATCAGAGATCAAACAATAACATGTTAAAACGTGAGTTGTCGTCAACTGTCTCAAGTGCCAGCCATGTGACGACTCAGTGCCAAGCGAAGGCCACTGGGCGGTTATGCGCCAGCCAAGTGCCGATTGGTGGATAAATACGTTTTTATGTGCTCGGTAATCTCGAGGTTTGATTGCCCTTGCCAGCTGAATGCAAGTTATCACGCAGCTTTCAGGCAGCTGGCACATTTTCGCCAGTGGTCCGCCGCTAGCTCTAATTGAGATGCTAAGGGTGAGCCAGCTGTCGGTCTCGTAATTGCCAATTGCCAACTGAATGCCAGTTATCACCCAGCTGTTAGGCAACTGGCACATATTCGCCAGCCGTTCAGCGCTGGCATTAAATGACATGCCGAGTGTATGCCAAGTGTTGACGAGGTGATTGTCTTTGGTCAGCTAAATCCCAGCTATTCCCCACTGTTGAGCAACTGGCGAGTTTTTGCCAGCGGTCCGCTGCTCCCAATGTCTGAGGATGTTAAGGGCAGGGTTCGCGATAAAAAAGTTTATTGTGGTTAATTTTTGAGAAGGTAGGCCTGGTCATCACAAAAGTGAAAATGAGTGGAAAGTCGGAGAAAAAACGCTAAAAAACAAGCTATTGCTAGGTCTCAGCCCGCCCCTAATTAACTAGATTTCTACAATTGCTTGTTTTTTCGTCTTTTATTCCGCATTTGAAGTAGTTGCTGAACACCGAGAGACTACTAACTTTTTTAGCGGCAAAATAGAAGGCGAAAATCAGGCATGTATAAAAAAACTGTTAGTTGTGGGGTGTGCGTACACCCACCAATCAACCTTTCTGACTTGTTTTTGTGCGTTTTCCATGCAACTTATCACTTGATTTTACTTTGGTGATGACCAGAGCTGCATTCTTATAAAGAAAATTTAACAATCGTTTTTATCGCGAACCCTGCTAACGCACTCATAGGGTAGTACTTTGGCACATCATCTCAGGGCAGAGCACGAATTCAACCTCCCCTTGTCAGCAGCTGCTGCAGTTAGTTGTTCGCAGCAGCTGCTGCACTCAGCTAGGGTCCGAACCCGATGTCTGTCCTAGAATGCAACCCTTATTCTGCTGACGTTCTACCATACGGGTGAGCGCTCTGAGAGTTTTGGCCGAGCAACAGCCGACAAATTACCACAAAATGCCTTATTTTCGCGTGATAGCCGAGAACAAGGTCGTGTTCGGAAAATGGCTGGTTGCAGCGAAATAGGCGTCAAATAACGGTCGTCGAGAAACAGCCGCGAAAGAATGCTCTCAAAGGGAAGTGTAAGACGCATTGCTGGGGCAGATTTGGAATTCAACACCGTTTCTCGGTTATTCACCGATTATCTCGCGAACAACATGGTCGTAGCCACCTAGCAGCCAAGAAACAATCAAGAAATACTCTGGAATCTGCTCGACAGGATCAGTTGTTGAGCCTGGTGGGCTATTTTTCGGCCAAGGCTCTCAGCGTGTCTTTAATGATGTTGTATCCGTCATTGACGCGTCATTGCTACTATCAATGCCTTATAGGTGATTTGCGCTGTTCGGTAGATATTATATTACAAGTATGACAAAGGTATTCAGAATTACATCCTCTCTTCACTTGAAAAAAAAGTCAAAATGCACTAAGTATTTTTTCTGAGAATTTTCTGATTTCTGATTTCTGTTTTCTGTTTTTTGGCCGTTTTGGCCTTTCTGTTTTCTGTTTTCTGACAAACACGTTTTTCTGTTTTCTGAAATTTTTTAAAAAATTTCCGCACACCCCTGATGGGGAGTGATAAGAGGTTGAAATGGAGCGCGCATAAAGTCGTAGAGAGTGAGCGCTAGCTTAGGAAGAGCGGACACAAAGCTACGGAAGATGAGCAGGGGATCAAAAGGTGTGTGCAGTGCCTTGCGAAAGGAGTAGGCCTACAAGAGAAGCACGTATAGTGTCATGGAAGTACGTAGGGGTTCGAGAGGCGAGGCTAATGTCACGTAAAGTGAGCAGTTTAGGAGAAGCGCTAAGATCTGATAGTGAATAGATGTTGAGGAGGAGCACAAAAGGGTTATCCGGGTTCAGGAGGAGCACCCAAAGCGTCGTGGGAAGTGACGAGGGTTCTAGGGAAATTGCTCGCAGTGTCGTGGGAAGTGATTAGAGGTGCAAGAGGAGCGGGCACAATGTTGTAAAAGGTGAGTAGTGAATAAGGAATAGCGTTACAAGTGTCTTGGATACGAAGTCGAGGTCCAAAAGGAGTGCGCACAGTGTCGTGGAAATTGGAAATATGTCCGGATTGGTCATCAAAAGTGGGAAGAGGTCAGGTAAGAGCATGCACTGCCTCAGGCATTTGCCGTTGTGTACAGGGCACGAATGAGATGTGACCTCACGCAATGCTCCCTGTAGACATCCAAAATGGCGGAGATCGCCCTCGAAGACTGCCCGCCGCTCCCCTACATGTTGCCGTAGACAGCCTATCCGCGGAAACGCAGTTCCCATAGGCATTCCATCGGAGGAAGGTATCTATGGCCGATTCCGCGATTACATTCTACCAACATGCCACAAACCTGACTTTGCCGACCCAGCTAAGCACTAGTCCGCCTTATGACGTCATTACTTGAGCGGTTTCGATATCCCCGTCAGAAGCTTAACACCTTCATAATACTTTTGCCATAGCGATTATCAGTAGGAAAATGAGACCTCAGATGTCCGATACCGTTCTAAAGAGAGAAGTCAAATGCCTGATAACGTTATCAGATATCTAATTTCTCATTTTTCTGCTGATAATCCGCGACATTCGCAGCTATCGCAAAGGCCCTAGTTATACACCAGCGGAATGAAAACGTCTCGCGATGACATTGCCGCCGCTTGCTGCGTGAATCAGAGACTCGTCTGCAATGTTGCGTCTTTGGCGTCCTTGACGCAATACTGCAGACGAAAAATTTCCATGCGTTTTCAACTGTATTTTATCGGTTTTTTCGCTGCTGACGTTTTTTAATTGCAGAATATCACTAATAATCAATTTCTCTCGTCATAGCAGTGCTCGTTATGTCGTTTTGGTAATGTTTTAACAATTTTAAATCTGAAAAATAATCAGCTGGTGGAATTTGACAAATTTCCAACAGGGCAGGTCCCGCAGGGATACAGTATACGGTGCCGCGGCGTGTATAACTGCTCTGTGCGGCCTTCCGGCGCGTTTTTCTGCGACCACTGTTCCTTTTGGCATGCCTGAGCACAGTTAGGGCGCATATAAGTGATAGTTGTCTTGCTATTTCCGCAGCGTCCCGCCGGTGTATAACTAGGGCCAAAAGTATGAATAGGGTGGAATCATGGAATTCGATTTTTCTGATTTCGATTTTCTGATTTTTTTCTGTTTTCGAGTATGAGGGTTGTGCGGCCACGGACACAAACACATCCTAATATACCGTACTTTGACCAATCGAATGATTTGAATACTCGTTCGACTGAGAAAGCCGAATCAGAGTAATTCGAAAAGTCGGATATTGGAAAAGTGCCGATTTTTGAATAATTCGAAAAACCGAATGTTTAAAAAGTACCGGTTTCCGCATTATTCAAAAAATCGAATATTTGGAAAATGCCAATCCACGAGCTATTCGAAAAAACGAATACTGGAAGAGTGTCGATTTCCAAATTATTGGAAAAGTTCAAAATTCCGAGTTGTTCGGAAAGTTGAATATTCGGAAATCCACGTAAACAGTCGATTGAATTCGATAATCGACTTTTTCAATTGAACAGACTTTAGAAAAAACCTAGGAAGAAAGAAGCACCTAAGATTAGTTCCCGTCCTTCTTCTTATCGACTAGGGTCGTTTCAGTCGATAGAGGAGTTGAGCCCTTTTAAAACTATAATGTATGTAGTCGTGAAAAGGTTCACAGAGATGTTTTTAAAGGCAGCGTCCGCGCAGAAAACCGCACTTGGTTTTTTCATTTCAATCCAATGCTTGAACCAAGTGGAGATACATAGTTGGCAAAGCAAAAGACCTCAATGATGCGCATTCATAATGCTATAGCCTCTTGAAAACCGCTCCGTGGTCTGAAAAGGCGTTTTCCCGGTCGATCATCGAACCCGAGGAACAGAAGCGCCACGACGGGCTCCGGCAGGCTCCGGAAATCAAAAATTCCATATTCCTTATTTCGAGAAATCTTCGTATTGAGTGTGTTATGGAAGCTTTTTATTTGCGAAGAATTCTTCAAAATGAAGAGGCCAAAAGAAATTATCAACCCAAGAGGTGACAGGGGCCAAACCCTTTCAGACGTCCAGCATTTCCGACATTTGTGTATTACACAAGACACCGGACAGACGTGGAAAAATGTAAGCTGAATGCTCTGGGATTTCCAAATGAGTTTTCTCTGGAATTTGAGTGTTTTGGGTGGCCTTTTTGCGATATATCACCACTTGGTAGGCCTACCTGCTCAAAAAAGTGAAAAACTTCAACACGGTTTTTTGCGCGTACGCTGCCTCTAATGTCTCATAGTAAAAGGGTAGATGGAAGCAGATTTGTCCCTTCCTCGACCAATCGGAAGAAGTATCTCCACCTCGTAGCAAGGGAAGTGCACAAAGCGTAGGTCGGATCTTCGCAAATAGTATTTCTTGGGCAGCTAAAGTAAAACTGCGTGGTACCCCGTCTCGACCCGCTGGTTCCGAGAAGCTATAAGCCCAGAACCGTCGTTTTTTGTGGTTTTTGTGCCTTCCAAAACGCTCAGTAAACTTTCGAAAGTCTGAAAACGGATCTCATAAACAAGTTCAGCGTCCAAAACAAGCACTCTGAGCAAAGTTCGGGCGGAAGCACGTTTACCAAAGTTTGCGCAGACTGACAGCATTTTGGACTTGTACGGATTTTCAGTTGAGCGGTTGCTGTTATCAATTAGGCAGATTTGACTTAAAACTCTCCCAGAAAGGTTTTTGGGGCGCTGATCACGAATCATAGGGTTGTTTATCGATTTTCCGAAGTTTTCGGCCCGATTCGCTCGAAGCATCCCAGCGGGTGAAAATTCCGAGGGCAACACGACACTTCCGAGATTTCCGGATTTCTCTGGTAGATGTGTCTCAAAATCATTCTAGAGTTGCCGGTCGACCTCGAGAGTCGTAGACTTCCCGATTTTAACTTTCGGTAGACATCCACCTACATATATCTGCATTGACTTTCAGCACTAAGAGGTCTTACTGGTCAATGGAATGTTTAGTAGACCGTCGGCCCCTGTTCAACAGCACACCGGAAGGCCCAGCGTAGCTCTGCTTGTTCGCCGGCGATGACTCATTTTGGGCGGAACGACGGCCTGTAGACAACGGCGAATGTCTGAGGCGTTATTAAAAACGAGTAGGGGTCCAAGAAGAGCGCTCTCAGGGTGTTGGGAAGGGAGTAGAGGAGGAAGAAGCCGCACGACGTAGGGGACAGTGATTGGAGTTTGAAGGGACGCGCGCGAATCATTGGAGAAAGTGTATGGGGGTTCAGGAGGTTCAGGAGCACAATGTCGGGAAAATTGATCAGGTTTTGATGGTGTGTGCGCACGCTATTGTTCAAGAAGTATAGGGGTTTGAAAGGAGTGCTTTTACTATAGTGGGTAGAGATCAAAGGATGAAGAAGAGTTCACAACGTAGGAGACAGTGATTAGGATTTGAAGAGGTGTGTGACCTCTAAAATTCGATAGACAACCAGATGCGGAGCAGGGCTGGGCACACGTCCCGGCATGGCGATTCTGAATATGCACCCCCCTTAGCTCGGTAATTTTTAGGCACCCCTTATGGGAAATCGAAATCGGCTGTTTTCCGAATAGTTGGACAGCCATGATCTTGACTTCCTGATTTTGATAAACAAGAATATAAAAAAAAACACTGAATAGAGAAAATTCCGAAAATGGCCACAAAAAGGGTAGTGTAATTTCTGAACTTCAAAACAACCCCATGAGGAAAATTTGTTAGTAAGACGGTAAGTTATTACAAAAGATGAAACATTTTTCAATACAAAACAATTGAACAATTACCAACAACAGAACTACTACTATTGCGATAATTAATGTTTCCTGTCGAATGTTTTCATAAACCTACGAAGGATTAGTTAATCCGTGTTTGATTGTTCTGATGTGGAAATCAGAACTATTTTGTGTTGTGGAACAATATTAGGATTCATGTGATCCGTAGGGAGTAGAAAACCCGAGTTTTAGCCTCCTAGAATGCCGCTATCCCTTAAAAAAATCGGCTTGCCGTGTGATACGGTGTCAGTACGCAGCTACACAGCGCACACGGGAATGGACGCGCACTCAATATTAATAAAAAATGTATTTTATTACAGACCAGGGAGGAGAAAAGGATTGAAACCAAAGGAAATGGAAGATGATGAAAGTTGTCTATTCTGGATGTACCCATTTTAGAAATTTAATGTAAATAAACAAAGTTAGAGCGGGTGTAAATATTTAGCCGTGACAAGGTTCATTCAAACGAACCTAGTTGATCAAAACTAGCATTAAACTGAGAGCAAAGGGTATTGTTAGAAAGAGGAGAATCTGGCAAACGTTTTAGCATCAATGGGGACTGAGCTTAATGTGATTTAAGGACCTTAAATCTCGTCCCGGTTTTGCCCCGGAACCCGGGACAAAACCGGGACGAGTTTTAAGGTCCTTAAATCACATTGAATATGAAACTTATTGCTATTAAAATGTTTGCCAGATTCTCCTCTTTCTCGCAATGCTCTTAGTTCTCATGTTTGTGGGTGTTTTTAATCAACTAGGTTCATTTGAATGAACCTTATCAAGTCCGAAAATCCACCTGCTCCAACTTAGTTTGTTTACATTAAATTTCTATACTGTATACATTGAAAGAATCCTAGTTCTGCCTGCTTCCATTTACTCCAGTTTCAATCATTTTCTCCGCCCCGTTCTGTAATAAAATACATTTTAATTAATATTGCGTGCGTCCACTCCAGTGCGCGTTGTGTAGCTGCGGACAAACACCAGATCGCACGGCTAGCCTAGTCTATGAGAGATTGCGGCATTCAAGGTGGATTAAACTCGGGTTTTTATGTACGGGGTACTTCTCAATGAGGAGGAAACGGTCATTCGCTTCTTTCATAGTAACTTGCAGTCTTCATTTTTATAGTTGGCTCTCTTCATAAGTCACATTCTCATGAATAAAAAATCTATTGACTAGTTGTGATGCTGACTGTGCTATCTGTACTTTTAATTTGTCAGAAATAAATCCTAGCCTGCTCGGATGAGTCCGGGCAGAGGCCAGCGGAGCGGTCGGTCATGGCAAAGTATAACAGTGATAAGAAGATTTTGACATGATAAACCCGATAAGCCTTGCTTCGACCGGCACAAAATGAGCGACTTAGGCTATACATCAGTTCGCTAATATTTTTTTGAACTTGAATGATAGTTTTCCTGGGCGCTGTCTTAGTATCTTTGCCTCGAATTGGTAACCACCCGCGTAACCAATGAACGTTGCATCAAAGAAACATGACACCACATCAATCCTTACTTGCTACAAGACAACGGAGTAGTGTTCACTCTTTCATCGAAACAAACTTTGACAGCAACTATGAATTATTGCAAACACAACCTGCATCTCCATCAATGTTTTTATTCTTTAAGTGTTTGACTCAAAAAGCGGAGAGGAAGATATGACAATTCAGAAGAATAGTGCGTACTACTTTTTTCCTGAAATCCGACAGAACATGCACTTCGTTCTTTTTTTTCGTGTTCGGCTTAGGCACCCCCCTTTGCCCTCTCTGCAACGCCTAATATGCACCCCCCTAAAGTGACCCCGCACGCCTGCCCCGCCCTGTTGAGGACCCTAGTGAGGTGATTCGCCTTTATACCGGCTGTGCACGTGCTAAGCCACGTTACGACGTGGTCGAGGTCGAGTCATCATTATCAATTGTCTTTCCAACCGGCCGAACTGAAGATGGCGTGGCGTGTTTTGTGGCTCATGGCCAGCCGCAATCATCCGCGCTGCGTGTGCGCGTCGCATGCAGCATGGTTCGCCGCTGGCCGGCACCTTTCGGAATGTGGGGCGCCGGCCGTCGCCCTGAGTACCTGGAGCCCCTGAATTCAGGGGTGAGCAACCAAGATTCATCTATCAAATTCATCTACCAAGATTCAGCAACATACAGTTGACCGCAATGATAGCGTATGAGCGGTTGCGGACTCACGAACGTAGTCCACGGTAGAATCTGGCGTTTTACCAGATTTCGTCATCGATCGGCGCCACAGCTGATAGTCTCGTGAGCAGAGACGACGGTTGGCGCCGGTCGATGACGAAATCTGGCAAGTGCCAGATTCTACCAGTTTCAAGTAAGCGCGAGTCCGCAACCGCACCATGTCCTCCATACATTGCGGTCAACTGTAGATCTAGTGGCTACCTGGGCCTAAGTGAGTGACAGCTGACCCTGGATCCTAAGAGGTCTTGCTTGGTGTGAATGCATCTCAATTCAGCTGTCAAAGATCACTCCTATAGGTGCGACGATGTACACCTGGAGTGACACTCAATACGAGCGCTACGCGATTATTTTATTTTTGTACTCCGCGTTGGAAGTATAAACCCGCCTGGCAAGGCTGAATATTGATTTTCAAATTTGCCGTAATATTCTATTCTTTTCACGAATAAAGACATTAGGAAAATCTACAATAGTTCGTGTAAAAGGGCGTGGTCAGTGGCTGTGACTGAAGAGAACTGGGCCCGGGTCGCTTATATTTTGCTCATTTGGAAGAATTCAGATCTTATATCTACTTTTCATGTACTGCACAGGAGGGTCCCACCACACAATTACTTCAAAATCTCAACAAAATCGTACATGAAGTACTGTGCCTTTAAAGGCACAGGACACTCAAAAAATTAATTTTCGGATTTTATGCTTATCTTGAAGAGAGTCACACGCTGATCACAGTGGTATCGCTGGAATCGTCCAAGACCCTTGAACAGAGTTATGGCTCTTCAAAGATGCCAAGATTTTAAGGGTGGAAAAATTGGTGGACGAGTTGTCTCAGGCCTGTATTTCTCTTCATTCGCAAAGAGCGAGCCAGAATAAGGAGACAGTCCGGGAATCGACTGGAAGAACTTCGATTTGTTTAGAATTCATCCATCCATCCAGCCGATATCGAGGTCGAAAATCCGGAAGTGGGTCGGGCCTGCGGTGGTGAGCGAAGGGGTCGGGCCTGTGGTGGTCGCTTATATCTCGCTTATTCGGAGATATTGAGGTCTCGCATTTGGCACGTGTTATACAGGAGGGTCTACTACACAATTACATGAAAATCTCGGAAATTCATATGAGGGTGTATCGTGCCTTTAAGTCGGTCACAACGCACCACATGGACACATCCGAGTTCCGGGCGTAATCCTCGATCCTTTGCTTTGCAACTTACTGTCTCGGGTCTCGAAAAATAAAAAGACGCGTCTCAGCATTCTTTTTGAGACCCGGAGATAGCTGGCCTTGTTGTCGAATCTCATTTTACTTCATCCAAAAGCATCCGATTTGATGTTAAAGACCTACCTCCGCAGCCTGTCACACCTGGGCCATTTTTCTGACAGATTACGGAGAGAGTCCGGAAAACAACGGAGAAATTTTGTGGTAACTTTCGTGATCTGGCAGAATTCGTCAACAACAGAAATTAGGTAAATTCTTCTGGTAAAATGTCCGTAATCGGGTAGTAATTGCACATTTACCACTGATCAGTGGGAAATTTCTGGTACTTTCTGGTACTACACCGGCGTGAAAGAGCAGCTACAAATTCAGATTTCGAAGCCTCAGAAATAAACCCCCTTTCTCGGAGCGAAATTTGTTTTAGGTTCATCGTGTTTCGTCTTCTCCTCCCACACTTTCTCGTTGTTCCATTCGTCCCGCGCAAGCGCGTGAAGGAGCAGAGTAAATTTGGCTTAAAAATAGAGGATAACTGATTGGAACATGCTTCGTTACGTATTCGCCAGGTCAAAGTGTTCCACTAGGTTCACAGTGGTCCTTGAAGATCCTTATCCAGGTCTTTCAATGGAGACAACGGTTTACTCCACACCCAAATTGTCGGTTTGAGTACCATGGGCAAAAGGATCAGAAAGCACAACTGTCCATGTTCTCTTCCTGTAGGATGAAAAGAAAAGACAGCGCAAGGGATGTAAATCAGGTATTATACAAGAGGTGAGCTGTGGGTATGAAAGCTGGTGAAAGTGGGGATTTATCAGAGTTACAAGAAGATTGTGTGCGCCAATGTGTCTCTGTGAACTCGTCCTTCGCACACCACCCCTATTGGTTTTTCTACACAATCGAAAAGGACGGCAATTTACTCGCGGAGAAAATCAAAATGTTAATGTTGCTGGGTTGTGCCAAAGGCTCAAGGTTTCACTGTTCGAGCGAAGTAGTGGGCGCACAAGAAATGATCTGAGTTCTCCGAGACTCTGAGAAATCAAAAGTTTCATTTTGCTATTTTCTTCTTCTTTTGCTTTTGCAAGTACATTGCAAAGTTTAGAAGATGCGAGAAATAACTCAGCACGTTGCCTCGAGGTACCTTCCTTCGAGATGACGGGAAGGAAGTGACGATGGAGGAATATATGATCTAGTTCCTCAATCGCGTACAGTCCGCAAAGTTTCATTATCACAATCGTAGAAGCGAAGCGGTTGTCCTGAGAATAATTCTAGTCGGTTTTTTTTTCAAAAACAACCGCTTCGCTTCTACGATTGTGATAATGAGGACTGAACGCGATTGCCGAACTGAACTATATGTGCGTCGGAACCGTATGGTTTGCCATTTTCAGTCTGATGATGACCAAAGGCTGGCCGTGCGGGGTTGGCGGCAACCATGGAGAAAGGGGGTTTAGTCTTGCGCGGGTGACGGTCGTCGCAGCCCCGTCCATTCGTCAGACTAGGACGAATACGCGGCTCTAGAGTCTTCGCAACCATTTTAGTCGGTAGATCACCCCGCGCGAATCGAAAACCCCATCCTCCGGTGAGGCCGCCAACCCCGCACGGGCTTGCCGCCTGGTCCATGCGTCAGACTAAAATGAAAACGGAAACCATATTCACAAGTGAAGAACCTTCCACGTTCGACTTTCAATGTCTCTCGACATGATATGATATTGTAGTAAGTATTTCATTGAGCAATTGTCCTGAGATGTTACAGCTTTACTGCTGACGTTTCGCCCTTTTCCGGCGTCTGAAGGGCATAGAAGCGTATTCAAGGCTTTGCGGATAGGTAAAGGTACCTAGGATTGGTGTCAACGATTTAATGTAGAGGTTTGTCGATTTTCTGGGTTTACTGAAGAATGTGGCAGGGGTTATTGCTTTTTGCTGGCGTAAACTACTTTAATAGCTCAAGAATCGACAAGGACGTCAAATTCGTGTTCATACCCCAAATCCTCAGACAGGCACGTATTGAGTCAAACTTGAAACTCGACCAAACTACTGAACACCCATTGTAACATATCTTTATATTTAGAAAATCCATAATCGATTGTCAGATTCGTATTCTGCACCCCAAGTAGCCCACTATAGAGAAGTTGTGTAGCTGCTAAGTAGATCTCCGAACCGAGTTATAAGGGCATTTTGTTAATTCAAGCAAAAGGTGAGGAAAGAGTATCAGAAAAAAATTCTAGCATGTTTAGATATATTGTTTCGAAATTGGCCTAGAGGTTACTTCTGTACTGGCTCGGTGTCCTGAATGATCCGTTTCTAAAATCCGTCTTTCGATACTCTGGAGCTTATGTTTTTCGAAACTTGATGAACCCTTCCCTCAGAGTCGGATGAGCGAAGGTTCAAGACAGATCAGTCGTCAGCGTTCCAAGAATTTTCCAAAGCCTAGTATTTCGTAGGAGGTTTTTCGAAAACTCAACAGATAGACTCAGATTTGTACTTAAAGGCACAGTACACCTCAGATATGAATTTTGAGATTTTCATGTAATTGTGTAGAAGACCCTCCTGTATAACACGTGACAGATGCGAGACCTCAATTCCTCCAAATAAAGTGAGATATAAACGACGACCACAGGCCCGACCCCTTCGCTCACCACCACAGGCCCACGACCCCTAACGGATTTTCGAACTCGATAGCGGCTCGATGGATGGATGAATTCCAACAAGTCGTCGTTCTTCAGTCCATTACCGGACCGTCTCCATATCCTGGCTTTTTTCTCACGCAACGATTGCGAATGAAGAAGAAATACAATACCGCTCGTAGGATTTGGTCAGGAGGCGCGCGAGGTCGGGTTTTAGCGTCTTTTTCGTCTTTTCCTTATAACTCACTTCATAATCAACTCTGAGCGAAACTATGGTGATATTCGTGATCCTGGTGTCAAGGGCTACGAAATGGTATAGCCCTTGTTGGGGTTTCGTTTTGAACCAACGAAGTTTGACAGGCAGGGTATACTGTATATTACCATTTAATGGAAGAGGGTGGCTCGGCGTCCTGTGTCAACGTCCTCGTGTCTCCCACCACACCGTCTGCAACGCGCTGGCTGTCTGTGGCCTCGCCGACGCGCGTGCTGCCTTTCCCCAGCACACGTTCGGCCTTGCTAACTCCCGTATTCATTCCTTCCCTCCCACCAAGGTCAGCAGCGCTGATTTTCGCCGGTCCCTCAACCAGCAACTCAATCGGAGTGGGTGCGTTCACTCTCCAATGCGCCCGGCACTAATCGATGTTACGTAAATATACTTCGCCTCCGTCGGTGGCGCGCGCTCGCGTCGCGGCTTCGCATTGGAGCGCTGTTTCTCACAACATAGTGCAGTGCCACACCAATACACTATTCAAGCTAGATGACTTGCGATATGTGAGGAGTACAAAGGCCTCTGTACAGCGTTGATAACTATTGATAACTACAGTATGGGGGATAGATCGCTCAAAAACGCGATTCTCGCGAAAAATACTAACCTGGGTCCACAATTACTGAGAAACCCTGCAGAGAGTTAGTCGTGCAGTAACTGTGACGTGCGGGCTAGAAACTTCGCGCAGGAGCTGTGAAATTCGTGCAGGACCCACTTCTTTTCGGCTTCCATGTCTTTAAATCAACATATTGTCCTTATAGGGTTGAATACATATTGGGCTAGATAAATGTAAACAACACACACATTCTACGATACATTAAAGGCACAGCCCAACCTCAAAATCGTTTTGCGTTTTTCTTGCATAGCTTTGTGAGGATTTCGGACTGATCACAATGGTGTCTCCTGAATCGCTCAGAACCCACCACAGACACAGCCATTATCCATCGTGACCACTGCCTTCAGCTGTGTAGAAAGCGGGATAAATTCACATACTTGCTGTTTCAGCAGGGAATCATAGACCTGCTTTTGAGACTCAATGATCATGCACAATGCTGAAACCTGCGGCTCTACGCTGACTCACGCCATGGATCCCCTATCATTTCCTAGCAGATGGTGAAATTTCTCCGAAAAAAGCATCACCTAATAGTCATCGATGCTGTACCCTTGAAGCATGCGAAAAGGATTGGTCATCTTTATCTTCTCTTTTATATTTTACCTGCCAAATATCTCGATGTTGCCATGTATTGTGGTATTTAGCATTTGAATTGCAATGCCACCGCTATCCAAGGGAAAAAATGGGCGAAATGGGCAAAATAGGCAACTAAAGCAACTTAATCTTTCAAGGCGGAATACATTTCCATTTTGACCATGCTAGAGATCGCGTACGGTTTTCTTTGCCCGAATGTGCTCGTTATCTTGTGATAACAATATCAATTTCATGACTAACTCCATCCTAAAAAGATCGTTTTCATTAGTGAATTCCAATTTTGTGTCACATAGTTAGATGGATTGTGGCACGGTGAACATTTTGGTTCTTTCGAAATTAAAAACGGAGCACTCTGAGGCGTGTTGTGGTCGAAAGACTCTTTAGTTACCCACTTTGCCCTTTTTTCCCTTGGATAGCGGCGGTATTGCAGTTTATATGGGTTTATAACAATTCGATGTCGCATAGGCATTTTTCCTTCTACTGCCTTTATAATGCAGGAAAAAGAGGAATACAGCAAGTAAAACAACTGCAGCCAGCTGCTTTTCGCCTTGTGAGAATATTTAACCTGAAGAGCGCATTCATGGTCTCATAGAAGACCAGTTCGAGAGAATGAATCCGAAGAGAATTTAAATGAGGTTTTCCTCAAACAAGTTCTATAATTAAGCACAGAATCTCTGAATAAAAGCAAAAATGCTCGAGCGGCATTAAAGTGTTGTAAACTTAAGAGAAATAATTCTAATTATCGAAGCCTAAATAGATTGAACATCAGATGACTGAACAGTCAGAATATAACATCAGTTTCAACGGAGAACGAGTCTTCTCCTCGCATTTTTCGAGAATAGGGGTGGGGTATGCTGAAGGATTTCCGTGGGAACTTGACCAATGCGGCACAATGCTATGTATCGTATTGTTACCACAGTCACAGCTGATAATTTTGTGAGAGGAGAATGTCGAACTGTTCCTTCGCCGCGCGCGGCACCATCCCTGCCGCTTACCCGCGAGATTTCCCAACGGTTCAGGGCTGGGCACGCGTCCCGGTTGACCTTGGGGTGGTGCATATTGGACGTTGCAGAGAGGGCAAAGGGGGGTGCCTAAACCGAACACCAAAAAAAAACGAAGTGCATGTTCTGTCGAATATCAGGAAAAAATACACACTATTCTTCTGAGTTACCGTATCTACTTCTCCGCTTTTTGAGGCGAACACTTGAAGAATTCAAATTATAGATAGAGATGCAGGTTGTGTTCGCAATAATTCATGATTGCTGTCGAAGTTTGTTTTGATGAAGGAATAAACACCCTTCTGTTATCTTGTAGCAAGTAAGGGCTGATGTAGCGTCATGTTGCTTTGGTTCAACGTTCATTGATTACGCGGGTGGCTACCGAATCGAGGCAAAGATACAAAGACAGCGCCCAGAAAAGCTATTGTTGAAGTTCAAAAAAAGATTAGCGAACTGATGTATAGCCTAGGTCGCTCATTTTGAGCCGGTCGAAGCAAGGCTTATCGGGCTTATCATGTCAATATCTCCTTATCACTGTTATATGTATTTTGCAATAACCAACCGCTCCGCTGCTTACTCCGCCCGGACTCATCCGAGCAGGCTAGGCTTTATTTCGACAGTTTAAAAGTACAGATAGCTCAGTCAGTATCACAACCAGTCAATAAATTTTAATTCATGAGAATGTGACTTATGAAGAGAGCCAACTGTAAAGACTGCAAGCTCATATGAAAGAAGCGAATGACCGTGTCGTCCTCATTGAGAAGTGTACATAAAAACCAGAGTTTTATTTACCTTGACTGCCGTAATCTCTCTTGCCGTGCGATAAGGTGTTTGTCCGCAGCTGCACAGCGCGCACTGGAGTAGACGCGCACACAATATTAATTAAAAAATGTATTTTATTACAGAACGGGGCGGAGAAAATGATTGAAACTACAGTAAATGGAAGAAGGCAGAAATAGGATACTTTCAATGTATCCACTATAGAAATTTAATGTAAATAAACTAAGTTGGAGCGGAGCGAATTTTTTGGACTGGATAAGGTTCATTCAAATGAACTTAGTTGATTAAAAACGCCAATAAACATAGAACTAAGAGCATTGAGAGAAAGAGGAGAATCGGGCAAACATTTCAATAGCAATAGGTTTAATATTCAATGTGACTTAAGGTCCTTAAAACTCGTCCCGGTTTTGTCCCGGTTTTCGGGGTAAAACCGGGACGAGATTTAAGGTCCTTAAATCACATTAAAAATCGATCCTAAGGAAACTAGAATGTTTGCCAGACTCTCTTCTTTCTCACAATATCCTTTGCTCTCTTTATAATTCTAAATTCGATCAACTAGGTTCGTTTGAATGAACCCTGTCACGGCTAAATATTTACACCCGCTCTAACTCTGTTTATTTACATTAAATTTCTGAAATGGGTACATCCAGAATAGACTACCTTTACCGTCTTCCATTTCCTTCAGTTTCAATCCTTTTCTCCTCCCCGTTCTGTTATAAAATACATTTTTTATTAATATTGCGTGCGCGTCCACTCCCGTGTGCGCTGTGTAGCTGCGTACAAACACCGTATCGCACGGCAAGCCGAATCTTGAAGGGATTGCGGCTTTCTAGGAGGGTAAAACTCAGGTTTCCTACTCCCTACGCATCAGATGAATTCTAACAGTGTTCCACAACACAAAATAGTTCTGATTTCCACATCAGAACAACCAAACACAGATTAACTAATCCTTCATAGGTTTATGAAAACATTCGACAGGAAACATTAATTATCGCAATAGTAGTAGTTCTGTTGTTTGTAATTGTTGAATTGTTTTGTAATGAAATTTTTTTATCTTTTGTCATAACTTACCGTCTTGCTAACAAATTTTCCTCATGGGATTGTTTTGAAGTTTAGAAATTACACTACCTTTTTTGTTGACATTTTCGGAATTTTCTCTAGTCAGTGCTTTTTTTAAATTCTTGTTTATCGAAATCAGGAAGTCAAAATCATGGCTGTTGTGCTCAACTTTTTTGGAAAATAGCCTATTTAGATTTTCCATAGGAGGGTGCCTAAAAATTACCGAGCTAAGGGGGGTGCATATTCAGAATCGCCATGCCGGGACATGTGCCCAGCCCTGCAACGGTTCACACCAAATCTCAGACTCTGCGGGGGGGCAAGCGCCGGACAATAGAGCCCGTTTTCGACTTGGGGGAGCGACAGCGCAGGCCTCCCCCAAGGGGGGCTTCAGGAGGCCCCTGCTCTCCTCCGGCGCTTGTCCCCGAGAGGAAGAGAGAGGGAAAAGATGGGAAGAAGTCGTAGAAGGTAGTTTACGACAATAGAGACCAGAGAAGGCATCTATCACGTGCTCGACCGGTATAAAAGGCGCCTCACCTAATGGAGAGCCGCATTCGGCCCAACAGGGCTGGCCCTGGACGGCGACTTCGAGTCACTGTCAGAAAGGGATAATTTTGGAGGAAAGCGGAGACGCTTTCCGGGGAGGGTGACGTCACTGCTCCGGTGTCGTGACGTCATTGCTCCGGAGCAGTGACGTCATGGCTCCGGGGCAGTGATGGGGGCATCAAGGCAGTGACAGGGGCTTCAGGGCAGTCACAGGGGGCTTCAGGGCAGTAACAGGGGGCTTCAGGGCAGTGACGGGCGGCTCCGATCCAGCTAAATTGTCACTCCGGCGGTAGCCCCCCCGATTGGGGGGGGGCAAGCGCCGGTGCCCGGAGGGTTGCCCCCCTGAAGAGCTGCGCTAGCCCCCTCCTGTGTATGAGATGGAATGATGGTGGCGAACCGCCGAAAATCTCGACGCGGAGAGGCAGCACGCGAGTCGGCGAGGCCACAGACGACTAGTGCGTTGCAGACGGTGTGGTGGGAGCCACGAGGACGCAGACACAGGACGCCGAGCCCCCCTCCTCCATCAAACGGTAGTATACAGTATCCCCTGCCCGTCAAACTTCGTTAGTTCAAAACGAAACCCCAACAAGGGCTATACCATTTGGTAGCCCTTGACACCAGGATCACGAGCATCACCATAGTTTTGCTCAGTGTTGATATTGAAGTGAGTTATAAGAAAAAGACGAAAAAGACGCTAAAACCCGACCTCGTGCGCCTTCTGACCAAATCCTACGAGCGGTATTGTAGATGCTGAACACCACTACAGTTAAGGGCCTCACACTTTTCTCAGGTGTGGTCCCGCCGGAAGTGGTCAATTTTGAAAATTAGGTGTGACGAGACTAGGATATTTGAGTCCAGCGTGGTCGATTTACCCTGTGGGCAATCTTTTACCGCCTCAGCGTAACGCCGAAGAGGAAGCGGAACCAGGTAAAAAAACGTAAAAAAAACGTCAAGTCCACAAACCTGGAATAGGATTTTAAAACACCTGTAACTTAAGTTGCAAATGAGCTATCCAGGGTTTGAGCAAAACCAAGAAACTAGGCTTGTAACCCTACCAAATGAAACCTTAACCAATCCCAGAGGACGCTTTACAAAAAATTTTACTAGGTGTGGACATTTGATGTTTTCAAAATAAATGTAGCGCTCTTCGGCGTTACGCTGAGGCTGTAAAAGATTGAACATTGGGTAAATCGACCACGCTGGACTCAGATATCCTACTCTCGTCACACCTAAGTTTCGAAATTGATGACTTCCGGCGGGACCACACCTGAGAAAAGTGTGAGGCCCTTAACTGTAGTGGTGTTCAGCATCTATGTTGGACGGTGAAAGTGAGTATACAGGGTAAATCGACTACGCTGGACTCAAATATCTTACTCTCATGACACCTAAATTTCAAAAATGCCCCTTTTCAGTGGGACCACACCTGAGAGAAGTGTGAGGCATTACACTGTAGCGGTGTTCAGCATCTATGTTGGACGGTGAAAGTGAGTATATGAGATAAATCGACCACGCTGGACTCGATCATCGTATTCTACTGACTCATACCTTGCAAAAATGTAGACTTCCAGCGCGATCTCACCTGCGACAGGTGTGGGCCACACAGGGAAGTGGCTTTCAGCGTCCATCTTAGAGACTGAAAATTTGTATATAGGGTAAATCTACCACTCTTGACTCGAATATCTTATTTTCGTGACCCTTACTTTAAAAAAAGGAAAAAATGTGAGGTCAAACGTCTCGCAAAAATTAAGCACTTTGCGGGATCGAACCCGTGTAGTGTGTTTGGTGTATGAGTGGGTTTCGGGGAATGAAATTCAAAACGTAACCAGATTAGATGACGCTCTTTTCAACTAGCGAGTGTTTTTGCCATGTCTGGTCTGGATAATGTTGAAGAACCTATTTTCGTATCCAACCACTTATTAAAGCGTGTTTTCCATACTTTTAAAGTGACCTGTTCTTCTCTGAAAACATATTTATTTCCTAAGTACATCTCGTCGTCTTCGCCTTTGCCAATAACTTCATTCATCGCGTCCTCTCTTTTCTTCCGCCCCATTCCGTGGCTTCCAATCTGTTCTTATTTGCAATTCAGTACACAACTATCCAGGATACACGCCCAGAACCTATGTGTCCTATATTCAATCGTAGGAGAACCTTTACTATACTTTCAACATTTACGTTAGTTTAATTACTACAAGGTTTCATGTTTATTGGACGGTGTTACCGAATCATTCGCAAAAAAAATTCTAGACAGTGTACCTACTACCCACGGTCAGAATGGTTCACGTGGTCTCCAGGTGAAGCTCAGACCCCTCTCCCTCCACCATTGCGCAGCTCAGACCCCCCGGTGTGAATATCCACACCCTGCGCCGAACCCTGGTGGGGGTAATGGGTGTTGATTTGGGGGGAGGGGGCAGGGGGGGGGGTGTGGTCGTTCCCTGACTTGTTCTGGAAAGCTGAGATACCGCGTTTGGCAAGGTTGTTATACACAACGGTTGGACCATAATATCAAGTTTTACCCACTAACTTGAACTGTGTCTTTAAAGGCACAGTCCAAGCTCAGAGGTAATTTTTGATTTTATATTCCGGCCGCCGCGTATAGCAATCCTGCCAAGCGCGAAATCTAATTTCGCTCAATGAAGCGAGAAAAAGCGAGGAAAAAAGTCGTCCACGCCCCCTTGGAAGAAAAAATGGGTGACGCTCCCCGACAAGCTTCCGATCTCAATAGGGAAGAGGAACGCGATTGATTTCATTCAAAATCTATGTTTTTCCGTTTGTTTTCGATCTGGCTTTATACTATGACCTGTGTCAGAACTATGGCTGCGAATAACGAGAAAGAACAGGCTCGGGAAAACTCGTCCGCGAACTTTTCGCCGTTCAAATTCAGAATCTTTGAAGGGCCATAACTCCGTTAGTAGTGAGTTCTGAGCGATTTCGGAGACACCATCGTGATCAGCATGAAATTTTCTCTAATATAAGCGAGAGAACGAAAATCGATTCCGAAGTTGGACTGTGTCTTTAAGCAACAGCGTCGGTAGCTGTGGCTTGAGGGAGTTCCTTGGAAATATTTAATATTAGGTTGATGCAAAAATAATGGCCGTTTTCAAACAGTTTCTTTAAACTCACGTAACTCAGGTAAGAGTAAACTTCATCAATCGATATTAGAACCATTAGGATCAATAAATTTTTGCAAACGAGAAACAAGTTTATTAATGGCGGTAGTGTAAAAATCCGGAGTTCTGGAGGCGATGAAGTCGTCGGAGATCGATTCGGCATAATTTCGGCTTTGAAGCATTTCTCGCGCAGGAAGCTGTCGAGGTGCTTGAAAAAGTGGTAATCAATGAGCAAGAGATCCGGTGAGTATGGAGGATGAAGCACTCTCGTAGCTCAATGTGTTCAGCTTCTGCAGGGTCGGTTGTGCAACGTGTATTGCAACGCTCAATCACACGTTGCACTGCAGAAGCTGAACACATTGGGCTACGAGACTCTGCCTCATCGGTCGTACTGACCGGATCTTTTGCCTACTGATTACCATTTCTTTCCAGCACCCCGACAACTTCCTGCGCGAGAAATGCTTAAGAGCCGAAATGATGCCGAATCGATCTTTGACGATTTCATAGCCTCCAAAACTCAGGGTTTTTACAGTTCCGGCATAAATAAACGTGTTTCTCGTTGCGAAAAACGAACTGATTCTAATGGTTCTTATTTCGATTATTTAAAATTATTCTTTACTGAGTCACGTTAGTTTAAAGTAGCTGTTTGAAACCGGCCATTATTTTTTGCATCAACCTATATTTTGAGGGTTTATAAGACCATGAGATCAGAAACTTTTAATAAGGTCCTCAGTAGACTTTGAACATAATAATAATAATAATAATAATAATAATAATAATAATAATAATAATAATAATAATAATAATAATAATAATAATAATAATAATTCATTACGCTGTTTAAGACAGACGTTAGATAAATAATAAAAACAATTACATACATCATTCTAGTATAGTATCACAATGATAACAATTCAGTGATAAAAACTAGTAAGTTAGAAAAATTTTTGAGGCCATTCGTTTGAAGGACAGCAAGTAGTGGGGTTGCAGAGGAACGGTGCTTCTCAAAGACACATAAGCAGCATCCGCACGGACTGTAAATGTATGAGATCGTATGGGGGTTCTAGCCGCAGGATAAGATATTTTTATGTTTTCTTCTCTAGTTCTCGAAGTAGTCAGTCTATAAAACGATGAGCAGTTGATTCCACAAGTGTGAGACACTATTTTGAAGACCATACATACATCTCTGAGTTTTCTCCGGGACTCTAAGGTATGCAATCCGAAGACTTTGTTCCTGTGTTGCGATCTAGGTATGCGATTGTAGTCAAAGCCTCTAAATCTGATGACCAATTTGCGCGTGTAGTTGCTCTGAATTTTCCCAATGAATTGTATATCTTTCTTTTTATACGGTGAAAAAACTGTGGGACCACATTCCAAAATAGGTCTCACGTATGTTTTGTACACCTTCACCAATACATCAACTTTTTTTGTTGCTAACGCTTTGAATATTTGGTAAGTCCGACCACACGCCTTCCTGCAAATATTTTTGAAATGTTCATGAAAGTCCAGCTTGTTATCATATGTGAATCCCAGATCAACCACCTTATCCACCTGCGGAATAACATTACCTTGCAAGTAAAAGTGTAGGGCTTCATCAGCTGATCCAATTCTTAGGATAAACATCAACCTAAACAAACTTTTGCAGCACTACTATCCTAAAAAGGTTGCTCACCACGGAAGGATGAGTTGTTGCCGAGGTCTGAGGCTTCTTGAAAACTCTTTGCAGTCATTAATTCTCACAGAATATACTTTCGCAGATAATCAGTAAAAATATGCAGCTATTTCTGGGAAGCACCATTTTATTAGAGGACATCTTTAGAGTCTCTGAAATGGGGAGCTCGCGTCGACCTCGAAATTTGAGAGAATCTCTTCTATCACTGAAAAAAGCTCTATGGAACATTATCACTATGACAAACTTTGATAGCGTTTCCGCTTATTCGAACAAAACATGATTTGAAAAAGTATGTTTGAGGAAAAAGCAACAATTTGCTGAAAATCTCGAGTAGAAACTACTTGAAGGCAGCAGATACGCTCGATAAAGTTGTTGAAATAACTACATTAGCAGGGTCGTGCAGGAGCTAGAAGAGCCCTTACGAAGCTGCAAAGCGTTAAAAACGAGTCCAAATGACCGTATTTGAGCCGTAATCAGTCACGAAATCATCCTTGCTCCGCCCATCGATACGGGCTCCGCCCCTCCATACAGGTATTCCAATGCTCGATTGCGGCCACTTTAGATTACTTTTTAGGCTTCTAACGGCGTAAGCGTTTCAGAAAGGGCCGTACGAGTACATTAGCGTCGTTATCCCAACAAATTTGTTGCTAGCTCCGCTATTTCAGCCAGTGCCGTACAACTCGTCCACTTCTGGGCCAATATAGAACGTACCGTTATATCTTAATTTCCGTCGATTTTTTTTCGTCTTTTTCGGTATTTCTGGATACTAACAGCTTCAGACCTTCAATTTAATCCATAAAATTGATATCGTTTTTGAGCGTGTCTGCTGCCTTCAATACACCTACAGGACATGACCTAACAAGCTCTCTTGAGCTTTAACAGAGTAGAACTTGCTAGCCGAAGAAGAAACTGAAGAAAGCTTATCATCTCGCCCAAATCATTCCGCTCATTTGCAGCCCCAGAGGACGGTCGCGCCCACGCCTACACGATGGCCGAGGAAATGGGTTTGGCTCTTTCCATGTTTAGTGGAAAACTCCACAATAATTATCGAAATATGACGGTAAGTACGTTTTAAAAAACTAAACGCTAAGGTTCGGTTCTCGCGTAGTATCAGATGAAGCAGTTCGCAATTTTGATAGAGTGAGCTGACATACACCATGAATATGAGTGATGTGGACGCATAGGCGGCGTCTAGAGTTCATTCGCGGCGCGACGGGACGTTATGATTAGCTTACGTATCGATCAAGCGACGTCGCGTCGCGTCGTCGCTAGGTGTTCACAGTGAAGAGGCGCGATACATCGAATTTGACGCGCAAATCATAATCGCTCCGCGACCATCGCGTCGCGTTGCAATGCAACGCGACGCGATGGTCGCGGAGCGATTATCATCATTTTTTCTTTCATCATCGGGACTTAAGGGGCGTTTTAATTTTTCTCAAGTCTTTTTAAAGACTAGGTTGATTGAAATTGTCATGGGTTATTGTATTGCTCTCAGATGATACTGTAAACAAATTTGTCTGCATATTAAATGGAAAGTGTGATGAGGGTGATGATTTCAAAGAGTTGACGAGCTATAAAGTTTTTTTACAGTTTACAAACGACACAAGCATAATTCGGTCTCATTTCACCGAAACCTCCCTATTCTATACTACAACCTCCAAATAAATTCCAAGCATTATTTGCTCCCGATGTCTTTTTGATTGTTTCGTCATTAAAGGCACTGTTCGCGATAAAAATCGCTTTTCTGTTTTTTTTGCCTATCTTGAAACCGGTCTCATTCTGATTCCAATGATGCTTCTGGAATCGTACAAGTCCTTCTGGGAATGGAGTTATGGTCCCTCAAAAAATGAGCTAGGGAAAATGGTGGACGAGTTGTTCGAGGCTTGTAACTTCCGTCTTTTGTGGCCAATGTATGCGAGCTGACCTGAGTAATGAAAGAAAATGAGAATGAAGGGAAGAACGGGGCTTTTGATCGGAAACGATCGCTGAACTCACGATTTCGAGTGTTCCTTTGTTCACTTCGAGGGGGAGAAAGGGGCGGGACTTTCCCACAGCGGCGGGGTCTGCCCACACTTCTAAGCCGTTCTGCGACTCCTGGGTAGCTTTTCGTCCCGTTTTTTCGACGCTGTTCTGCTTCTGAGAGTCACGAGAAGCGTTTCTCATGAAAAATTCGGGGATGAAGTTTATCGCGAACAGTGCCTTTAAAGAAGCAAGTTGTCGCAACGAAAACAAAAATGTGCCATAATAATACAGATAGAAGATTAAAAAAAGGTACATTACACTTAAATAGACAGAATAAGATCAAATATTGATTAGTTTCGCTTGGGTACGGAAAATTGCGGAAATTACGCAATTGCGCGTAGTCGCCTATCGTTAGCGCGCCGTTCACACCTTGATTTCAGCGCGACGCGAAAATCGCGTCGCGCTGACAAGTGCCATCGCGTCACACCGCGAAAAATCTGAACGCCTCCCTGAAGGCAGTATTCGCGATCAATGTCGCTTCCGATATCTCCACGGCTTACGGAAGGTCTGGTGCTCTATGCAGCAAGGCATTCCTAAAAAGGACGCGAAAGCCGCGTTTCTTAGCCAAATAAAGTCCTCTCTTCTTTACATTGATTTTCGAGCGTGGAGGAATAGACCGCTCTGAAAGACGATGCCTATCAGTGCAATCAGGCGATCAACTCACTTATCAGCCCTTCCTTGACTTGATTATTCCTGTAATCTGAGTCTTCATTTGTTCACATCTAGTGCGAAAGTGGAACATGGGCGGTTCTGGAACACCAAACGGCTTGTTTGTAGCCGATATTTCACCATTCTTAGCTCGCACTCTACCGTCCTTTCGGCACAGTGAGCCTAGGATCCTTCTAGCCTATCATTTCACTATGGAAAGTTACCGAGGATGATCATCGTGAACACTGCCTCTGAAGCCCCATTCACAGCTGGTCGCTTCGACTTGAAGTCGAAGCGCCCAACGATACTGCTGCGATCTGAAATCGCTGGACGAAGCGATTTGTAATCGCTCCGTCCGGCAATTTTAAACCGTAGAGAGACTTGGAATCGCTCGTGGGGACCAGGGATCAGCACCTTTTGAACTCGCAAGTCTGTCAATCAGGAATGAAAGTTGCAGTGCGCTGAACTCACCACAGTAGCACCGACAAACGTTGGATACCCTTGAGCGCTCGTTTTTGATCAGCAAAGGACAAAACCAGCGTTTTCCGACCATTTCATCGCGTTTTTTCGTTCTTATCGTTGCGAACAGCCAGCAGACACTTTGTTCGAGAGAATCCGAGAAGAAAATTTATTGTCAACAATGCCTTTGAACAAAAACGAAAAGGCCTATGTCTCACCTTGAATGAAATTGATTTTTACTAGTACCCTACCTGTTGAAAAACTACTTTTTTAAATTTTAGGATCATTGTGAAGTGATATGTTACGCTATTAATCTGGCATATTTTAAGAGAGCCCTTCAATACGATCACACCAGTTTCCTCAAGTCTCGTCATGAGCTGGACCGTCCAATACGTGAGTTTTCCTTCAGATTTTCTCTTTCTAAAAGGTAGGATCTTCCAGCAGACACGGCTTTTAGAAAACATTCAACTTCCATGAGGACAATTTCGACTCGCTTTATCGAACACTGGACTCCCGAATATTTTCGAAATTTTACTCAGTGCAGCGCTCGATTCTAGAGAGACCAGAAAATTTTCAAATTTTCATTATGCCATCTCATCACACGACGCGCGAATCTGTATGAGATTGCTCTGTCTTGCACTTAATCAGCTAATGAAGTTAGAATAGATTCGGGCCCGGGGACGGATGTAAGTATAATAGAACTAGAGGCTGAATTAGATCGGCCTTAGTCCAAGGAGGGAGCGTGCTCTGACAGGGCCTTTCTGCGTGTGAGTACCTTTGAGGGATATGGAAACTGCGTTGTTTAAACTGGTGCGGAATTCGGTCGCTGGAAACAGGTTGATGTGCGTAAGGCGCTTTTTACACTCCTCAACGCCAGCGCGGGACGCGCATGCTGGGTGGGTGTTAGTGTATGGAAACTTTCTACGCGCATGACGTGCTTGCGGACACAATGGAAACTTCAGCGGCGACGCTATGGCGGAGCAGAAAAAAGGGGCCTCAACTTCTCCAAACAAGCAAATTTCGTGACTCCTTCACCATCACGATAGCAGAGAATATTAGTGAAATTAATTCTCATGAGACGGAATGAAATTGATGGTTGATTAACTATGAAAATGATGAAAAGGCCGTCACGGGCTATGGCGGAGCGGAGGTCAGGCGCGGGCGTGGTGTCAGGCCATTCATACTCCAACGCCACGACCGCGTTTCACGCGCGTGGCGTTGAGGAGCATGAATAGCGTGAGCCTTGTGTGTTGGCGCCATAGCTTCGTTGGGTGGAGCAATGTACTCCACCAATCTTCACCTCTGAGCAGGTAAAGGGGGATCCTTCACCAATGGGAAAACCGCTGAAAACCGGTAAAACGCCCCGAAAAAGAGTGAAAGTGGCCCGAGATTCATGCAAGTCATTTTTAAGATTGGGTGGGTGTCACTCCCTGTTTTTCGTCCATAACTTTTCTACTCTAGAAGATAGTTCTTCGGTTAGGGTTATTTTCGAATTCCTCATAAAATTCTGCATCGAGTTGCGTTACCAGTATCAAAAAATACGTTTCCCTTCTTCCAGCCGATATCAGCTCAAAGTGCATTTTTTTTCGCCTAAAATTATTGGTTTTTCGTCCATAACTTTTTCGTGCCTGGAGATAGACCTTTGAGAGAGATTGTTTTTGGGATCTTCATTTAATGCTGCGTCGACTAGTGTTTCCAGTTTGGAAACAAATTTTCTCGATCCCTCAGCCTAGTTCAATTTACAAAACACCGGTTTTTCGCCTATAACTCTTTAACCGTTGAAGATAGTCTTGTGTTCAAGATTGTCTGCGAAATCTACGTAAAATTCTGCGTCGAACGATATATCGGGTTCCTAACTTTGCTTGCTACGTGAGCCAGCCAGGTCTGTGCAGCCGAGCCCCGTTGTTGGCTCCAGCTGAACTCTGCGTCTCTCTTTTAAACCATAGAGGCGAGACATCCTATGGAGATAACTATGGAACTCGGCTCCACCGACCTGGCTGGCTTATGGAGCAAGCAAAGTTAGAAACGCGATATATCATTCGACGCAGAATTTCACGCGAATTTCAAAAGCGACCTTCACCAAAACACTATCTTCAACGGTTAAAGAATTATATGCGAAAAACCGGTGTTTCGTAAAATAAATTAGTCTGAAGGATCGAGAAAATATTTTTCCAAACTGTAAACACTAGTCGACGCGAAATTCCATGGAGCATCCGGAAACCAACCTTTACCAAAGGTCCATCTCTTAGCCTAGAAAAGTTATAAACTAAAAACCGATAACTTCAGACACAAAAATGCACTTTATAGATTGAAATCGGTTGGAAGAGCAGGAACGTATTTTTCGAAACTAAAAACGCTGTTCGATGCAGAATTTTATGAGGATTTTGAAAACAGACTCTACTAAAGGGTTATCCCCTAGGTTAAAAAAGTTATGGACGAAAAACTGATTGCTTTAGGTGAAAGAAACGTTATCTCATAAATTGAAATCGGCTTAGAGATTGGAAACGTATTTCTTCTCAAATTGAAAACACTATTTGACGCAAAATTTTATGAAGATTTTAGAAACAGCTCAGTTCAAAGATGCATCTTGAAGGGCAAAAATGTTGAGAGCGAAGAACAGATAGTTTTTTAAGAATCGCTTGGAAAATTTTTCCGAAAAAATTTGACTTTAAGACAGCTCAAAGGAAATTCCTAATGATCTAGGGAGATCACTTAATTGAGTATAGTATATTTCTAAGGAAGGTCATCTAACGAAAAAAATGTTTCAAAATAATAATTAAAAATAAAAATATATTGAATGCAAAAAAAGAGCATTAAGAAAACGTCAAATTTTTAAGTTGCAAGTCCATAGGGAACCTTCACCATTCCCCGCTCAGGTATCCCAAACAACCTTCACCTCTCGGACCGCTGTCTCCATCCCAACGGACCTATGGTTGGCACCCTTCATGATCTCTGTGCGAGGGTTGGAAAAAAACTGATAAAGGATGGGGCAGCCGGAGCTCCGTTGAAACACCATTTATTACTGATCTACACTACCCGCACAGGAATCATAAAAGGCGTCCACGCCCTGACACTAACCCCTTCATACCACTCAATCGCTGCTCCCGGTACGGTCGCATCATAGCCCCATCGGTAAATTTTCTCAGAGTTCCGGCTGCCTTCCCTCAAGTCCAAATAACCACTCTAAACGTCTTATCGCTCCCAACGCTGTTTGATAGATGCTCCAGTGATTTGCAAATAGCATTCCTGTGCTTTAGTTCGGAAATCGCGCACCTGGGAGAGCTTCCTCTACTCGCACACAACTTGCGGTAATCCATTTATCTGTTAAAGGCAGCATACACGCTAGCAAACATGGTCAAGATATCAGCATAAATAGGCCCGCACGGCCCCTATCATTTCGTCAACGACGTTTGAAGTGCTGAAAACCATCCAGGATGACAGTATTTGACCATCCCTGTCACGCACGCCCGTATTTTCACACCCCTTCGAGTAACAGAATGAAAAGTTAAACTTGAGAAAACATGTGATAATTGGGAGTGATACCACTATCAAATGGGAGTGCACGAGAGAAACAGCTCGATTTACCTGGATATTACCTGTCTAAACACCCTCAAACTCTCATTCACTTTCGAGAATGCCGCTCTACTCTGGATGGCTTTTGAAAATGGAGGATTTCATCAGTGCACAAACATGTAATATCCAGGTAAATCGAGCTGTTTCTCTCGTGCACTCCCATTTGATAGTGCTATCACTCCCAATTATCACATGTTTTCTCAAGTTTCACTTTTCATTCTGTTACTCGAAGGGGTGTGAAAATACGGGCGTGCGTGACAGGGATGGTCAAATACTGTCATCCTGTATGGTTTTCAGCGCTTCAAACGTCGTTGACGACATGTTAGGGACCGTGCGGGCCTATTTATGCTGATATCTTGACCATGTGTGCGAGCGTGTATGCTGCCTTTAATCAGAGAATTTCGGAACGAGGAAGAACTTTTAGTGAATGCGAATAATTTTATTTCTGATCTTCCGGATATTTTTTTTATTTGCGCAGTCGATATTTTTGTGCTTCGAACACTCCATACTCTTTTCCAAAATCAGATTGATATTGAAATAATTAAGGGTCGCGGAAATGTGGAAACACATTAGGAGTATTCACTCTTAATAGCAACTAAGTGGAAGCATAATTGATAAATGGCGACTGGTCTTTGTCTACGAAAAAGCTTCGCATTTCAGCGCCACGTTATAAGGTCCAGCACCCACCTGGAGGGCCAATCCAGGTAGCAGTTCGGCCGGTTACTACTCCGGTGCATGCGGACACTTCGCCAGAACAATCGTATGACTTTTGCTTCCATAACCATTTGTAGGCCCACTTCTGAGATGGTCAGAAAAACCACTACCGTTCAGGACTCCGATACCGCCCCAACTCGTCCAGGAAACTCCAGCGAACTCGCGTGGCATGGTGACTCCCAAGAGAGAGAAAGAAAGAAAGGTTGTAAGACATTTTCATTAAATATTCAACAGTGTCCATATAGATAACTGACAGGTACCAGGCCGTCCAATAATTCCTGTCCGAAATTTTTCAAAATTCTATAATTCTCTTTAGAAGTGTTATAATATCAGGCAAGTGTAAGAACCTTCTAGAAGGCTCTCCAAAGTTCTACGCTAGGGGTATATAAGGCGCAGTAGCCGCGTCTAGCTACCAGTACAAGCTAAAATGGACCAAGGTCGAATTCGTACGTTCGTGTACTACGAGTGGCTGCTGGGCAACGACACGGGCACCGCGGTCGCCAACATCTGCAGAGCGTGCAAGGAGGATGCAGTGTCCCAACGCACAGTCAGACGCTGGTTCAATCGTTTCGAGAGCGGCGACACGAGCCTTGAGGACAGGAAGCACAGCGGGAGGCCTTCTACGGTGGATGATGACGAAGTCCGTCGCTGTATCAAGGAGAAGCCGGAAGCCACCACCCGTGAACTGGCGACGACGCTCGGCTGCAGCAAGTCCACCATCCACAATCGACTCAACTTACTCGGCTGCCACAAAGTTTTGACCCGTTGGATCCCCCACCGTCTTACGGGCGCCAACAAGCAGAGCCGCGTAGCCGTCTGCCAGTCCCTCCTCCTTCGTCCGCATCGCAAGGAGTTTCTCGAGAACCTGGTCACTGGGGATGAGAGCTGGTTCCTCTACGACAACGTCGACCGCCATGCCGTCTGGATCCCGCGCGGAGATGAGCCGCCGACGACGCCGAAAGCCGACCTGCACCCGCTGAAGATCATGCTCTGCTGCTGGTGGGACACCAAGGGCATGCTGTACTTCGAGCTGCTCCCGCAAGGCAGGACGGTCACCGCCTCCATCTACACCGATCAGCTCGAGAAACTAGCCGCCGCCATCCGAGAAAAGCGTCCCCGACGGGCCTCGGTCCACCTGCTGCACGACAACGTGCGCCCCCACGTGGCGAAGGAGAGCCAGCAGAAGTTGGCGACGCTCGGCTGAGAGACGGTTGCCCATCCGCCGTATTCCCCGGATCTCGCCCCCTCCGACTACCACTGGTTCCGCCTGCTGAAGCACCTTTTGGCCAGAAGAAAATTCACCAACTACGACAACCTCAAATCCGACATCACGGACTTCTTCGAGTCGCAGCCCCCGGAGTTCTGGGCGAAGGGCATCGGCGACCTGCCCGCCCCATCGATGGGCCACTGTTGTGGATAACTGTGGTGATTATATTGTTGATTAGACTTGTTTTTCAATAAAGTTGAAAAAAATTAAAAATGGTGAAATTTTCGGACAAGATTTATTGGACAACCCGATAGTAACGAAAACCTCCTCTATGACCTTGAAGAACGTATTGTATTGTGTTGGGGAATGAAATCGCAGCGTTCGTTTTCAATTCTGCATTTTACACGTTTTCATGTTTCTTGTCGCTTTTCGTCCAAACTTGACCCTCCTTGAACTTCAATATTATTATTCCTGTGGGGTACGACGGCCGCATGGTCAGTCAGTCTCATTCGGACACACCTTAGTTGTGCAAGATATCCAGTGATCTCTGCTTAGGTCGTCCTCTTGGTAGCTGGTCCGTCACTTGGAGCTGCATAGCGGCTTTCGCTATCGAGTGTTCTCAGCTCGCAGAACGTGCCCATACTATACTAGGCGACGTTCGCGAAGTTTGTTCGAAATGGGCGCGACGCCGAAACTTTTACGCATGTGTTCATTCCGAACTCGGTCCAATCGTGTCAGCCCACCAGTCCACTTTAGCGTCTTCGTTTGTCGATGGATTCTGCTTCCTAACTCATTGGACAACACTCTGTGCCAAACAGTGCGATGGGCCACACAACCGAACAATAAATCTTTGACTTGAGCTTGTCGCATACCTTTTTACCACAGAGTACTCCACTAGCTGTCCGCCATTTGGACCAATCAGCATTGATGCGTGCGTCAGCTCCAGCCGTCAACGTCAATCAATGAAATATGACACGGCATTTGGAGGGGATTGTAACACAGAAATCCGGCAAGGAAGGACGATTAGTACCCTTCAAGACACTATCGCCACGTCCCGCTGAATCCTGATGAACGGAGCCTGATAAGCCGAGCTGGTTTCGAACCGACACCGGCGTGATTTAGCAATATCACTCATGGAACCAGCAACCCAGCGAAGCCTTCATTCAGATATCACCTAGGAATCGCATTTAGGGTAATGGTTCAGCGTGTTCAAACTTCTGTGCTCAAATGCTACGGGCAGAGGGAGAACGGGTGCGAAACGACGGCCAGTGTAATCGATCTCGTGTACTTGATTATCCACTGCCGTGATTGACACAAAACTTGCTACACTGGCATTTCGTACGGCGTCGTTGTAGGTTATATCCGGTGGACCATTTGCAAAGTTCCACCACCTGATAAATTTCTCACGTTCAAAATCAATAAAACAATAAAAAATGATACGAGCAGCATTGCAGTGAGAGGTATAATGGAATCTTTCAAGATTTCTGAGATTAATCAGCAAAATGTTGATGGAATGCAGTTGAAAAGTTCATGAATTTTGGTCTGCATTATAGCGTCGTGTACGCAATACTGCGTAGGTAGCCAAAATTGCAGGAAGCTGCGCCAGTTTTATCCGGAGACGTTTTTAATCCGCTGGTGTCTAATTAGCACGCTACCGCGCCGCGCACTGTGTCGTTGCGGGACCTACCCACCTGTAGACTTCCCAACCTTCACGAACCGATTATTTTTTCATTAAATTAGATAAAACACAAATTAGCATGCTTTCATAGGAGGAGGAATTTATCAATCAATTTTCTGTTCTGCAATATCGCGTATACGCAAGATCACAGAATGCGCACGGTTCTCATTCTGCTTGTGTATAACTAGAGCCTAAGCGTCGCTGCGTCGCTGTGTAATACGCTTGATAACGCCCATTATATTGGTCGAATCGGCGCCTTGCCATTATTGAAAAACCTTTGTTACTTGGCTTGCAAACTCACGATATTGCCGTGTCCGCGATAGGAACAGCCTCCGAATTTCCGCCTGAAATCAGAAATTCCGAGACCAAACGCAACAATAACCTCGGAAAACCGCTGGATTAGTTTTATAAGATCTCAATTTAGGACGCACACCCCGCCCACTCTCCCCAATAGCCACCGATCAAAACAAACCACTGAAAAAATCGACTCAATAATAACAGTTGATGACCGAACGTGACAATCCATCCCAATATCTCGGGCTTGAACAAACTCACCTGATTTGAGTATTTTTTTGTTTCCTTGAAGTCGATTTTCAGTATTTCTGTTAATTAGTGGCAGTTGAGCGAAAGGTGGCAGGTGTGCGTCCCATATAGAAGTTTGGGACCGTATTGGGCTGATTCGTTTTTTGACAGTAATGTTACGTTGGGCTCCTCCCCGTTCGATATCCGGTGATAGCTCGGACTCGGTTTTTTTTTGGTTGAACTACCTTTACAGTACATACAGTAGCGGCCATATTTATATCGACATGGCCTTTTTGTGGGAACTGTTTCCATGCATATCTAGGCCTGGACTGAGCGAAACATGGTGAAACCTTAGTATGTTATTGAGCATCAAAAAACTTGCTTCATACGTGAACAAGCTTAAGCTTTGAGCGTGCAGTTTTCAGAAACGAAAGCTCATAATTTCGTGGTAATATTTAAAATTAGGACTATTCCATCGAAATATAGCTATTACACTTCCTATCCCGTAGCACAAACCTGCCATCAGAAGTTCTTGTAGATCGTTGCATAACCTTGTGAAACAATAATATCTATCAGATTTTTTTCTGAGCACTTGGCACTGAAATTGGTTAGCTCGGGGTATTTTTTTGGAAATTCACCCCTATAAAATTATTCGTCCTAGAACCTCTCCAAAACATGTTCACTAGGCTCTGATAGAGTACAACTGGTACACGGATTGCGCTCTTTTTTCCGGCACGGTACTGGATTTGGCAGTGTCGCTATCGCTGGCACCCTTCGCGGTGCACCCCACTGCAACGGGCAGCCGCGACAGCGACCAATTACCGCACGGTTTCCACAGTTTAGGCATAACATCCCCTTTTGAGCCAGCGACCGCGACAGGCTTTGCAAAGTGTTCCCTACGGCAGCATTTCTCTACTGTGTGAACCTGCTCCCGGCACGATTCGTAACTGTTGACCGCACTTGTGGCGGCCCTATACTTTTGGCATAGCAATGGCCTAATAGGTTTGTGACTGATTGATTCTATTTCGAATTATTTACAAAAAAATCTGATAGAAATTGTTTTTCTTACGAAGTTATGCAATGATTAACAGGACCTTCTAATGGCAAATAAGTGCTACGGGTTTGGATTATTAATAGCCGTGTCTTCAGGAAATAGCCCCCATCTTGAATTTTGAGATACGTCCAAGAAATTATGAATAAATTTCATACTTAAAGGCAGTGTCCACGATAAATTTCGTCCTCGGTTTTTGGCCGGAAAGTTCAGGGTCTCATTGGAGCACTGGGGTCGAAAGAACGAACGAAAACGAGCCCGTAAGAGCTCCATACGGCTCCGAAGTCCGCTCGCGCTAGCCCTTCCGCTCGCAGTCGAGTTTTCCGAGGAACAGTTTGGTCCGCTTCTACATTGGAATTGGAGCGCGAGCGCGGCTGAGTTTTAGCATTGGGGCGCATCTGCACACGCTGTCTACTTCAGGCCCATGCCCGCGCAACTGATCCACCGTTGAAGTGTGGCTTTCAAAAAGAAGATCTCATTTTAGATGTTTTGCAGCGTTTTTCATGATTCTTTCTTCACTGATGAAACAGTTAGGCTCTAATCCTTCGTTTTCTGGTGGAAACTCGAAAACGATTTTTATCGTGGACACTGCCTTCAAAATCTGCACTCTCAAAACTTGAGCTTGTGAATGTGTAAATCAAGATTTTTGATGCTCTATAACAAACTGAAGTTCCATCAAGTGTCGCTCGCTCTTGGCCGAGATATGTATGAAAAAATTTTCGCAAAAAGGGCATGCTATTAGATTTATGGTCGCTACTGTATCGCTCCACGCCTCGTTTCTGACTTGCGCTTTTGTTATTGCAACAAACTAAGAAATCATTGGTGTAGCCATAAAACCATCTACTCCTGATTGAAAACTATAATGGGAAAGAAGTTTCCGTGTCAGCATTTTAAACGATCACAGTATCAATTCAGAACCGTGACGGGAGCCCATGCTCAGACGCTGCCACCGACTTCACTCGGGACAGCGACGGGAATGTGAGAACTATTAATATACTCTGCTTCAAAAAAAAAACTCAAAAAGGGCATGCTATTAGATTTATGGTCGCTACTGTATCGCTCCACGCTTCGTTTCTGACTTCCGCTTTTGTTATTGCAACAAACTAAGAAACCATTGGTGTAGCCATAAAACCATCTACTTCTGATTGAAAACTATAATGGAAAAGAAGTTTCCGTGTCAGCATTTCAAACGATCACAGTATCAATTCAGAACCGTGACGGGAGCCCATGCTCAGACGCTGCCACCGACTTCACTCGGGACAGCGACGGGAATGTGAGAACTATTAATATACTCTGCTTCAAAAAAAAAACTCAAAAAGGGCATGCTATTAGATTTATGGTCGCTACTGTATCGCTCCACGCTTCGTTTCTGACTTCCGCTTTTGTTATTGCAACAAACTAAGAAACCATTGGTGTAGCCATAAAACCATCTACTTCTGATTGAAAACTATAATGGAAAAGAAGTTTCCGTGTCAGCATTTCAAACGATCACAGTATCAATTCAGAACCGTGACGGGAGCCCATGCTCAGACGCTGCCACCGACTTCACTCGGGACAGCGACGGGAATGTGAGAACTATTAATATACTCTGCTTCAAAAAACTCAAAAGGGCATGCTATTAGATTTATGGTCGCTACTGTATCGCTCCACGCTTCGTTTCTGACTTCCGCTTTGTTATTGCAACAAACTAAGAAACCATTGGTGTAGCCATAAAACCATCTACTTCTGATTGAAAACTATAATGGAAAAGAAGTTTCCGTGTCAGCATTTCAAACGATCACAGTATCGATTCAGAACCGTGACGGGAGCCCATGCTCAGACGCTGCCACCGACTTCACTCGGGACAGCGACGGAATGTGAGAACTATTAATATACTCTGCTTCAAAAAAAAAACTCAAAAAGAGGCATGCTATTAGATTTATGGTCGCTACTGTATCGCTCCACGCTTCGTTTCTGACTTCCGCTTTTGTTATTGCAACAAACTAAGAAACCATTGGTGTAGCCATAAAACCATCTACTTCTGATTGAAAACTATAATGGAAAAGAAGTTTCCGTGTCAGCATTTCAAACGATCACAGTATCAATTCAGAACCGTGACGGGAGCCCATACCAGACGCTGCCACCGACTTCACTCGGGACAGCGACGGGAATGTGAGAACTATTAATATACTCTGCTTCAAAAAAACTCAAAAGGGCATGCTATTAGATTTATGGTCGCTACTGTATCGCTCCACGCTTCGTTTCTGACTTCCGCTTTTGTTATTGCAACAAACTAAGAAACCATTGGTGTAGCCATAAAACCATCTACTTCTGATTGAAAACTATAATGGAAAAGAAGTTTCCGTGTCAGCATTTCAAACGCGCACAGTACCAATTCAAGACCGTGACGGGGCCCATGCTCAGACGCTGCCACCGACTTCACTCGGGACAGCGACGGGAATGTGAGAACTATTAATATACTCTGCTTCAAAAAAAAACTCAAAAAGGGCATGCTATTAGATTTATGGTCGCTACTGTATCGCTCCACGACCTCGTTTCTGACTTCCGCTTTTGTTATTGCAACAAACTAAGAAACCATTGGTGTAGCCATAAAACCATCTACTTCTGATTGAAAACTATAATGGAAAAGAAGTTTCCGTGTCAGCATTTCTAACGATCACAGTATCAATTCAGAACCGTGACGGGAGCCCATGCTCAGACGCTGCCACCGACTTCACTCGGGACAGCGACGGGAATGTGAGAACTATTAATATACTCTGCTTCAAAAAAAAACTCAAAAGGGCATGCTTTTAGATTTATGGTCGCTACTGTATCGCTCCACGACCTCGTTTCTGACTTCCGCTTTTGTTATTGCAACAAACTAAGAAACCATTGGTGTAGCCATAAAACCATCTACTTCTGATTGAAAACTATAATGGAAAAGAAGTTTCCGTGTCAGCATTTCAAACGATCACAGTATCAATTCAGAACCGTGACGGGAGCCCATGCTCAGACGCTGCCACCGACTTCACTCGGGACAGCGACGGGAATGTGAGAACTATTAATATACTCTGCTTCAAAAAAAACTCAAAAAAGGGCATGCTATTAGATTTATGGTCGCTACTGTATCGCTCCACGACTTCGTTTCTGACTTCCGCTTTTGTTATTGCAACAAACTAAGAAACCATTGGTGTAGCCATAAAACCATCTACTTCTGATTGAAAACTATAATGGAAAAAGAAGTTTCCGTGTCAGCATTTCAAACGATCACAGTATCGATTCAGAACCGTGACGGGAGCCCATGCTCAGACGCTGCCACCGACTTCACTCGGGACAGCGACGGAAATGTGAGAACTATTAATATACTCTGCTTCAAAAAAAAACTCAAAAAGGGCATGCTATTAGATTTATGGTCGCTACTGTATCGCTCCACGACCTCGTTTCTGACTTCCGCTTTTGTTATTGCAACAAACTAAGAAACCATTGGTGTAGCCATAAAACCATCTACTTCTGATTGAAAACTATAATGGAAAAGAAGTTTCCGTGTCAGCATTTCAAACGATCACAGTATCAATTCAGAACCGTGACGGGAGCCCATGCTCAGACGCTGCCACCGACTTCACTCGGGACAGCGACGGGAATGTGAGAACTATTAATATACTCTGCTTCAAAAAAAAAACTCAAAAAGGGCATGCTATTAGATTTAAGGTCGCTACTGTATCGCTCCACGACCTCGTTTCTGACTTCCGCTTTTGTTATTGCAACAAACTAAGAAACCATTGGTGTAGCCATAAAACCATCTACTTCTGATTGAAAACTATAATGGAAAAGAAGTTTCCGTGTCAGCATTTCTAACGATCACAGTATCAATTCAGAACCGTGACGGGAGCCCATGCTCAGACGCTGCCACCGACTTCACTCGGGACAGCGACGGGAATGTGAGAACTATTAATATACTCTGCTTCAAAAAAAAAACTCAAAAAGGGCATGCTATTAGATTTATGGTCGCTACTGTATCGCTCCACGACCTCGTTTCTGACTTCCGCTTTTGTTATTGCAACAAACTAAGAAACCATTGGTGTAGCCATAAAACCATCTACTTCTGATTGAAAACTATAGTGGAAAAGAAGTTTTCGTGTCAGCATTTCAAACGATCACAGTATCAATTCAGAACCGTGACGGGAGCCCATGCTCAGACGCTGCCACCGACTTCACTCGGGACAGCGACGGAAATGTGAGAACTATTAATATACTCTGCTTCAAAAAAAAACTCTGTAATCCTAGATACGCACCGGCGTTAAAGGCAATGTTCGCGAGGAATATCATATTCGAGTTCTGCTAAAGAATCTTTTTGTTTGGTCGTGAGTCAATGCCTAGAGAAGTTAAAAAACGGTTTTTAACGTACGTGAAGATTCAGGGAGCGGACGAGCTTACCCGCCCATCTAGTTTCCGCAAGCGCCCGCCAATGACGAAATGTACGCGAATCGATCAGGCTGGTCGTGGCGGAGTTGCTTAGCGATTTGCCATCGGAAACGTCCGCGGCGTCACATGCTCATCAGAACGGGGGGCGGGGCGGGTTAAGCAGGCGTTCTGGGCCAACGAAATCTTACTTCGCCATCGTTTTCATCGATTTCTGGCCCGTTTTAGCTGCTTTCTTCAACCCTGACCCCTTCAGCAAGCGAAGTGTTTCACACTGAAAATGGAGAACGAGATTTATCGCAAATACTGCCTTTAAACAAAGTCGTTGAGAATTCTTTAGCTTCTTCCGTTGATTTGCTTGGCTTGTTCATTGAGTACCACATGTGGTACTCATGTGATACCACAACCTGCAGATTCACGAAAGACTTGGCTTCCGTCTTTGGTTAACCATTGAGCTCAATCTGTCCGCAACAGGCATTTTTCGTGAATTGGGAATTTCCTCGACAGATTCACAGACCGATCCTATACCCTGCTTCGTTCAATTCCGTGAGCATCGCGTTGATTCCATTGGAACTATTGGACAAAGTTGCGATGAAATTGAAAGTTCGACGAGAGTGTTCCTTGATTCACAAGCCTCCCCTATTGTCATACTCGAGCAGCCTCGTTATCCACTGCAAAGCGATTGTGAACAGCTGCTATAAAGTCTGTCCGAAAGAGACTGTCTACCGACTCGTTCGGCGAGCGTGTCCAACAGCAGCCGCGAAAGCTGTGAATCGATTAGCAGGATTAATAGGTGAACGGTGGATGATATCCCAGTCAGCTAATTGTAGCCCTGTGAAGGCTCATCCAAATTAAGGCTTTCGGGAAGGCTTTTCATCACGCACGCCGACTGCATGGGCGGACAGTCTCGTTCGGACAGACTTTAGCTGCAGCTCGCCTTCTCTTATCTGTTCCTAATGGGAATGATGTGGGGAAGGGGGGGGGGAGTTGAAAAACGGCATAGTCGCAATGTTCTCACGTAGGTATGATTCCACTAATTGGTCGACCAGGAGCAGAAGAACTGTAATCGTTTATACACTGTCGGAAGATCAGTGGTCTATGGTGGTCAGAAGCCTTCTAAAAATAAGCTTCGTAGAGTTATGGGCGCTAAAAATCGCTAAGAGGTCTGAAAAGTTGGAGTCCTAGCCTCAGTCATTCATCATTCTTTCTAAATAATCCCGTTTGAACGAAAAAAAAACTTCAAAAACGATAGAATTACCAATCAAGGAAGCATGGAAACCTTGAGAACTTTTTGTCTTGTTCAAGTTTCGCCTTACTGTATACTGAAAACATGGGGAAATACATATGGTTTTAGGGTACGTGGTAACCTCGAGGTTTGAAGAGACCCAGAAATTAGGGATGATCCAGCAATAAACATTAGCTATAAGCTCCTTCTGAGAGCCAGTATTGTCTCCATAACCACCAGCTTATACATATTCATCATATGCCGAAGACATAGGCATGTATGAATTTTACCGGAATGACAAGTTCGCAAGGAAGTATTCATAAGCCCACCTTCATTCAGTAAATTCAGACGTAGCCTTAGCATTTTGATCACAACGCGCTCATGAAAGAGTATTATCAGTGTACTCAGATATTCGTGGGGAAGTTCCCGAGGACAATAGACCTGATTCGGTCGTTATCACTCGGTCGAGGGGAGAAGAGCGAGACGGCTCTTCTCCCCTCGACCGAGTGATAACGACCAATTCAGGTCTATTGTCCTGGGGGAGAACAAGGAAGTTCGCTCCACGGTTGTTCCCATGGCCTCCCCCCGAACATGATGAACGTGAAAACAAAGCCGCAGCGTATACGGTGATGCAGACGGTCTAGTCGCGAGGTGGTCTCGCACTCCGCAAGTTGAGGGGGGGGGGGTAGGTCTGCCACTTAAGGACTACGTAAGGCATCTCTGTCTGGTTTTCAGAGGAGCTAATAAGCTTCTCAATATTACTCAGAGGTGAATATTTTTGGACCGATCGCAGTTTTTCGGGAACAGGAGACTTTCGAAAACAGCGAGTTCTAGCAAACTGATTCTTGATCAATCATTGAACAATGGGAAGATCTGCAGTCGGAAGGTTGCGGCAAGACCTGCAGTCGGGAGAACAAGAGAGCTCCTGCTGTGGGAAATTCTCCCATTACTCTGCTGTCGA
This sequence comes from Aplectana chamaeleonis, assembly GCA_029168955.1. Taxonomy (NCBI): domain Eukaryota; kingdom Metazoa; phylum Nematoda; class Chromadorea; order Rhabditida; family Cosmocercidae; genus Aplectana; species Aplectana chamaeleonis. Next base: position 1,726,851 of record JAPDOI010000077.1, read on the forward strand.
GACGTCCCCTTCGCCTCCCCCCAATTCGGGGGAAGTTCCCCAGTTGGTTCGAGGAAAGTTCTGCTGTCGTTCTCGGGAACTTCCCCACGAATATCTGAGTATGAATACTGTTCGCTCGACAAGAATCCGTTCCAAGTTATTCTATGCAACCTTTTTGTTCACTGCGAGCATGCCAGGAATTGTAAAAATTTAAGGATTTCGATGATACCGGAAGATTGACCACAGTCGAGCCTGAGGAGGAGGATGTGGTTTTTCCGGACTAGCAAAGTGAGTCGCTTGCACACCAAGGTATGGAGAACAGTTCTATACATCGAGATTTTTTCCAACGATTATTCAATAAACAAAGCATCAGCTGAGCGCACCTGCTGTTCCAAATCCACCGAGCCGGACATCTCCCTCGTTTCATCAAATCTTTCTAATGCTTGCACATGGTCCACTTCCACAACTTTTTCCAGCGACCACATTCCCGTCTTTCTCTATATTGATCTCTCAAACTCTCTTTCCCCGTTTACTGGTATTCGTCAACGTTCTTATCTCAATTTAGGCCTTGCTGACTGGGTCCTGTTCAGTGATGTTGCGCTCCGCCAGGCAGCTGAAAATCCATGGAATGGCGATGTGAACCAGAAAGAGCCTCACATATCTGTCGCCATCCGGAAGGCTACGAAAGCGGCCATACCTGAAGGACGTGTAAAAACTTTCTACCCTAATGTCACCAGGGAGATTCTACAGGAGATCAGAACAAGAGATGAAAAGATAGCTGTGAATCATTTGGACCCTGAGGTGGCCAAGCTGGAAGAAGAGATAAAAAAGGATCTGGACAAGCACAAGAAAGACAGTTGGGAGAAGTTCACTGAAAGGTTGAGTTTTAAAGCCGACGGAAGAACGGCGTGGAAAGTTTTGAGGAAGATATCTGGCAAGTCCGCCCCCTCCTCGCTCCCTACCATAGAGTTCGATAACAGTGTCTTTAAAGGCATCGTACACGATGAAAACCGAATTCCAGCTTTTGCGTTCAGTCGGACTAGTGGGTCATAATAATGTCGCTCAGAAAGTTTGGAGTTTCAAAATCGCCTCTGAATGGAGATTCGCTTACCTCAAAAAGGCTTCCTGGGTTTTGGGGGCCGGCCTTGGGGTCGATACGTTGTTACAAGGAACGAAATTCCGTAGTCGCTGCCGGCGATCGTGCGTTGACGCGTCGTAGGGCGCAATTCACACGCCACTCGATTTCACGTTCGGCATCGATCGAAAGTAGCTGACAGCAATGGACGCATCATGTTATTAACCCTTTTTAGTTTCGTTCAAAAAAAAGATCGCTCGTCTGAATGGCGTCCTCGGTGAATTGCTTCGAACGCTGCGCCAAGGAACGAATCGTAAAAGTGTTCCTTGTGTTCTTCGCGCAACTATCCCAAATTGATTTCGGCGGGAACTTCAAATTTGTAACGAGCTTTCCTGAAATGGGTTCTTCCTGAAAAGGTGACGTTTTTGAGGGGGCATTTTGCAACCTTCAGTCACTATAGGCATATAACAACACTAAAAACTCAAAAACCCAAGTATGGTTTTCATCGTGTACGATGCCTTTAAATCAAAAAGGCTGCCGCATATGCTCTTGGCAAAAATTTTTTCATCGTTTGTACCAAGCGAGGCGTACAAAACAGAGTCACGGTAAGAGAACAGCCGTCTGCGGCTGATGAACGCCACTGAGGCCTTTACTCCTGCTCAAGTGGAGAAGGCTATCAAGGAAATGCGGAACTCGAAGGCTCTCGGACCTGATGGTATCTCCGCAGCCATCCTGAAGAAGCTTACGACGGAACTTCTACCGATGATCGGCAAAGGGCTATCGCCCTATTAGCCCGCTATCACCGATCGCGAAAGTAGCCGAAAAGCTAATCGTAAGAGACCTGGCAGAGCAGAATGAGGCACAGCAACATCAACATGGGTTTAGAAAGCTTCACTCCACCACCACTGCCCTTCTGGAGATTGTCAGTCATGCAGTCGACGGGTTCAACGCCATGAAGCCTCTCAGAACCGTGGCCGTTGCCCTCTATCTAACCAAAGCATCTGATTCTGTTAACCTAGGACTTTTGCCCGAGAAACTATTGCAGTCCTCGCTACAACCGTGGCAGAAGCGTTGGATCGCAGCGTTTACGAAAGGTCGTCGGGCCAAAGCGCTATTCCAGAATCACGTCTCCGATAGTATACCTAAAGCAGCCTGTGTCCCGCAGGATGTAGTTTGTCACCTGCCCTCTTCAGCCTGTATATTGAAGACCTATCTGATACTCCTGAAGATATAAAAATTGTTGCGTATGCCGACGATATCACCATCATGTGCCATAATCGTGACATACCGGTAGCCGCAAACACGATAAGCGTTTATCTCGTCGAACTCAAAATCTTTCTCGAAGGTATGATGCTCACAGTTGTCGCGGCGAAGTCTTCTGTTTCGGTATTCACATCTGACCCAGAGGAACACAGCGCCCAACCTGTTGCCAGAAGGGATGGTGACCTCTTTCCTACAGCGAAATTTCCCAAACTGCTGGGCCTCGTTTTGGACCCATCGCTGAAGTTTCAAAAGAATGCTGAACAGAAGCAGGCAATTATCAAGACAAAGCTCAACGTGTTGAGAGCTCTGGGAGGAGCGTCCTGGGGTTGCAGCAGAGACAATCTTGATGACATATCGAGCTATTCTGCAGCCTGCGTTGGAGTATGCTGCAACTGTTTGGCAGCACATCGTGTCGGACAGTTCCTGGACTAATACGCAGCAAGTTCAGAATGCTGCACTTCGAATCGCTACCGGATGTGCCAAAAGCTCTCCGGTTAAGCACCTTCACGCCGAGACCCGCATCTTGCCAGTGGAAGAGCATTGTCAGCTCCAGGCTCAGCAGATTCAAATCCCGTAAGAAAGAGAGATCGATCGTTTTGCCGTTTGTCGATGCTCCGAATAAAGCGAATATACATAGCTGGACCGACTCGAATCAGAGACGGCTTCGCCTCTTACGCGCGGAGCACACCCTGTTCGTAAAGGATCATTTCGCCAAAGCGGCTGTCAGCTCTATTTTCAGTGTTGTGCCGTCCAGCGTATGTGATACCGGGTCAGAGCTCGGTACTCGCGCCAGGTGTATCCTCGCTTCGTTAAGCTATGAACATTCTCCATTGCTTATGTCTTACCTGCACAGGCTCGACAATAGCCTGACGTGTGCCCGGACTGTGGAAATTAAGGCAACGACACTCAGCACCTTTTTGATTGTCCGAAGAAGCCAACAACGCTCAAAACAATAGACTTGTGGACGAATCCAGTGCTGGTCGCCCAGTTCCTCAACTTGTGACGAAGCACCTCTCAGTGGCTGCAAAGAAGAAGACAAATCCACCGAGAGCCGGGTGGCTATCTGGGACTAGCTTTACATGGGATACTCCGAAATTAGCTTCCGAAGGGTGAGGACGGATGACTTTCTACGGCATCAAAGTCGAACCAGATGTGAGTCCGGGTTCGAGAGTCGACATCCTGCGGGCAAATGGCGGCATACTATTTTGTTTCATGATTTTGAGCACAAAGAAGAGTATATCTGGTAGAAGGCAAATATGAAAGGAACCTACAAATTAAGCGATTCATAAGGGAGAAATTAATCTCGAAATTTCACAAAACATTCTTAAGTTAGGTGCCATAACGGTCTTGACCGTTCTGAACTTTTTTCAACTTGTGATCCACGATCTCTTCCAAAGTATCAGATGGTACAATGGGCCGCGTTATTCCTATTTCCGATCCCCTTGAGAGCCTAACCTTAGAGTCATCAAAAACTGCTTCAACTAGAATTTCCTAAAAAATCGAACTTTCTTGCGATTAAAACAGGACAGGAAGAAATCTAAGCAAAAATATCGAAAAAGAACGGGTAAAAGAGTTCTCGAAAATCCTACATTAAATGCACCTTATGGATTATCGCCGCCTTCAAGAGGTGAAAACTAAAGCTGGAAAGGACACCTGAGAAAAGGCTTTCATATACCACTTTTCCCAGCAGAGAAAAATCTTTTCATTTCTCCTTCTACGCGGGCGACTTCCGCTTTTCTATCCGCATAAGGTGTTCACATATTTCGCCGACTCGCCGAGTCAGGGCTCCATAGAGCAGTCAGTGGCAAGGGATGACGTGTAGAAATCTTCATTTTACCACTTAAAAAGTTGCAACTTTGACGAGATTCTAGGTTATTGGCTTCAGCAAACAATTCAGAACAACACACGGATGGGTCCAAAGGCATTTTAAGATGGTTTTGACCCGAAAAGGACAAAATGAGCAGAAACTAAAAAATTCAGCAATTCGTCTACCCCCCCCCCCTGTTATGAAGTTATGGTACGATTTCCCACTCCAAAAAATTTCTTTCACTCTTACTGCAATGCTTGCCAGCATGGTCTTCCACATCGTAAAAAAAAGCTATTGTGAAACTCATCGGGAGGAGTAAATCGAAGTGAGGGAAAAAAATAAAAAGTATATTTTATGGAGAAGTGACGCCTCATTCTAACTTCAACGCTACAAATTATTTCAGCGACCCGCATCGTGACCACATTTCCGTCGTCTTGGAGAAGAATCAAGCTTGAACAAAGAACATCATTTGAAGCTTTCCTTGTTATTATTTGCTTTTTTTTGTTTCCCCGTTTCTTTTGATCCTTGTTTTTTTGTGATTTTCATGAGAGGTAACATAGGCACGGATCCTGAAGTCACTTTGCGTTCCCCATTGGAAGTTGGCGCAATCTCGGTGCACCTATGTTATAGCACATGGCACGGAGTTCGCGCCAACCTTCAACAGTGAACGCGAAGTCTCTTCCGGATCCATGCCGACGTTAAGTCTTTTCTGCCATGAGCCCATCCTTGCTGTAGTCTTCCGGGAGCCGTTATTCATCTAGCACTACGATGAAATTGAAGCAGAACTGCCTTCCTGAAGATTCCGATGAGCATTTTTGACTTTTTTTTAAATTTGAAGATTAGGCGAAAGACCCATTCTATCATTGTTCCTGGAATTGTGTTTCTGTTCATTTGTTTTTTTTTTAATAAAAGTATTCGATGAGCTCTTCTGAAATTTTCGTTCACTAAAGAGGCTGTACAAAAACATGAAAGAATAGTACATGGTTTTCTGCACAGACGAAGCCTTTAATGGACCTGAAAGGGTATGGTGCAGGCTAACCCATATTCACAGTTCGAGTTTAACAGTAACCATCTGAGCTATGAAAATTGTGGCAAGGACAAGTTGTCCTAGTTTCTTAAAGAAGATGCTGAGGGTATGCATAGCCTCTGTCAAAAAAGTATTCTCTCGCTCAGAGTGGTAAAGCGAAAACGATCAGTATCGTTAGTATCTCTTCTGGCTCAATAGTAAAAATGCGCAGTATCCCGCCCCGAGCTGCAGGTTCGAACAAGTTATGAGCATTTTTTAAGCCTCGAGAAAAGCCAAGGGTAGTACGTACCCATCAGGCATTTTTTTTTTGCGAGTTTCAAAAAATTTTCTCGGATCTAGCCCAAAACTTGTATGTAGGGGTGATCTAGGGTGGTGAACACTAGAGTGAGGACCGAATACTCGAGTTCGAGTAAATATTCGAATTTTTCGAACGAATTTTATTGGAACATTCGGATATTCGAAAGTGTGAATATTCGAACATTATTCGATTTCGACTGTTCGTAAAAGGTGAAAATTCGAACAATATTAGAATTCGACGATTCGCGAAAGGTGAATATTCGAATATTGTTCGAATTCGACTATTCGGAGAAGGTGAATATTCGAATATTATTCGAATTCGACTATTCGGAAAGGGTGGATATTCGAATATTATTCGAATTCGACTATTCGCAAAGGTGAATATTCGAACGTTATTCGAATTTGAATACTCGAGCTGATTTAACAAAAAATATGAAAATCAGCTCTAATTTATGAAGGAATCGACATACCTCTCAAGACTGAATTCATTTTCTTCACTACTCCACTGTTCCAACTTTCCGAACGCAAGAGCTAAATTTTTTCCCCACACCGTCTGATGAGGCTACTAGAACGGTTCTAACGGGGGAAGCCACATGGCAATCGCACTTGGCCACACACATTTTTTCATGCCGCTGCGCAATGATAACACCAACCATAGCTTCGTTAGGTGGAGCCTTGTACTCCACCAACCTTCACCTCTGGGGGGGAACATCATTGGGAAAACCGGTGACAACCGGTGAAACGCCCCGAAAAAGAATGAAAGTGACCCAACACTCATGCAAGTCATTTTCAAGATCGGGTGGGTGTCACTGCCGGTTTTTCGGCCATAACTTTTTTGTGCTTGGAGATAGAATTCTGCGTAAACTTGCGCTTCCAGTTTGGAAAAAATATTTTCTCGATTCTTCAGCCTAACTCATTTTACGGAACACCGGTTTTTTGCCTATAACTCTTTAACCTGGTAAAAATTGTTTTTGAAATCTACGTAAATTTCTGCGTCGAATGATATATCGGGTTCTTAACCTTGCTCGCTCCATGAGCCAGCCAGGTCGGTGGAGCCGAGCCCTATTCTCAGACGATAGCAGGCCCTGAGCCCACCCCGAGTCCACCCGGAGCCGCGTCCATGTTGCGCTCAAGGTGACAAGTTTGGCAATTTCCGGGCCACATATGTTGCGATCCAGGCCGCATACGTTGCGCTCCGGGTGCTACCGACGAGATTGAATCAGGCAGCGCCATGAGCGCAACTATCGGCTGATGACGTCTTAGTACATCATACAGCGTACATGGTTGCACCCCGGGCGCTTTCTATAAACCGATTTACACAGTTGCAAGAATCGATACATCGACGTGGTTCAGACGCTTCCTCACCTCAACGAACCTAAGTCAGCATTCGACCATGACGCAGATGCACCTCGGCTGTTGCAGCCATCCACGCCTCGCGTACAGAGAATCGTTATGGGACCCATGTGCTGTCACGTTCGTTCCTCGGACTGAAAAGGATACGCGGACCTGTTTCCTCTCGCAAATGCATCAATTGAATTGATCAGTTGATCACGTCTAATCACGTGGAGAACGCGTATAAACGGCGCCTCATCTCACTCGAGTCCGCGTTCGGCATTTCTACGCCGGCTCTGGGGTGGCATGCATGAACGCGTCTACGAGGGTCAGGGAGCGCGACGCAGCACGCACGCGGCACAACTTCAATTCAAATTCTGGCCCAAATATGCCACATTGCGCCTCCATACCCCAGCCTCCGCCCCCTATAGATTTAGGGCCGCTTGTGGTCAGATTCTAAAGTGCGTTCCAAGGTGCACACCACTGGAAAAAAATTTGTCCGCTAAGAACCGACCAATGACGGTTTCAGATACTGTCTTGAAGGCAAGGTCCGGTCAAATTTTGACACCACGGAAATTCGGATTAGGTAGATTGGCGTGGCCTAGATGGACACCGTCTGGAATTTTCACAAACTCCGAGTCCGTACTTCTGAAGAAAACAGCCTCAAAGTCAGGGATTACGGTTATCACAGCATGATAATCATAGCTGGAATGACCGATAATTACACTGCAGTTTTGAAGAATACGTTCACGACCGCTAAAATATGGACGATGGCCACACTTTTCTGACTTTTCTGACACAGCGGTTGACGGAAGCGGCTGGAATAACTTGAATAAGACCGGTTTTTACGCAGTTTTCGCATGTCCATTGGGTTTACCTGTGGCATGCGCACCGATTCAGCGGGAAATTTCAAAATCGAAATTCTACCCGGACCCTGCCTTTGAATGAACTTATGATTCAGCTTATCTATAGTTATTTCTTATCAGACCCATTTTTCCTTCCATGAAAATCTTCTTGGAACGCACCTCTGGACCGCCTATGGGCAGATTTCGGACGTGTAATGGACAGATTTTGGGCCGCTTAGGGGTTTGCCGACAACGCATGAGCAGATTACGGTAGAGATTGTCGATCCGCGCACCTTTCGAAAACGATCCGCTGATCAGAGGCGCCGCCCGACCGCCAATTGTGCCGCGGTCGTCCACCCTCCAGTGCCTGAGTTTCAGAACCGCTGGTTTTTTGCAGTGGCAAAGTTCTATCCTCTGAATCCTATCATCGAAAAGCGCCGCGCGACTCTGTGTTTTCAATTTTGTGGGGCTTATAGTGCGATGATATTTTCGAAAACATACTTTGCTTTGCCGACTATCAAGGCACTCGCGTAAGATTGCCGGTTCGTGGGAAAATGGTCCGTCTTTGTCCTCATCAGTTCGGCGTCCTTCACGTCTACGACGTAACCTTGAAGTTATAGCGATTTCAGGTTTTTGTATGCACAACGTTAAAGGAACAGTCCAACCTCAGGGGTATTTTTTGATATTATGGCTCGGTCGCCGCCTATAGCAACCCTGCCAAGCGCGAAATCTCAATTCGCTCAAATAAGCGAGAAAAAGCTAGGAAAAAGTCATCCACGCCCCTTTGAGAGAAAAAATAGGTAACGCCCACTGGCAGGTTTCCGACCTCAATATGGAAGAGACGCGCGAATGATTTTATTCAAAACCTATGTTCAGGTGCTCTTATCCAGCCCACCCCCCCCCCCCCTCAATCGGCTCCCTCCAATCGGCTCTGAATTTTTCTAAGTTTTCACCACAATTTTTTTCATATCTTAAAGGCAGTGCTCACGAAGAAAAAGTTGCAAGTTTTTTTTTGGCCAAAACGTAAGCTTTGGGTCCCTCATAGAAGATTAAGAACGGAAGTGCGACGAAAAACGGCCGTTAAGTGGGTGAAAATCTCATGGGCCAGTGCACCCATTGGGCTACTCCGTTCACGTCCTATAACAGTTTCCCTGAATTTGTGGTTAGATGAGCGATGGTTTCCAATCAAAAGCCCCGTTCTTCCCTTCACTCTCAACGTCTCTCTTTACTCAGGTCAGCTCGCACACATCGGCTGCGAAAAACGGGAGTTACAAGCCTCGGGCAATTCGTCCACAATGCTTCCTAGCTGAACTTTGAGGGGCCATAACTCCGTTTCCAGGGGGTCTTGTACGATTCCAGGGACATCATTTAAATCAGCATGGGACCGTTTCCAAGGTAGGCGAAAAAACAGAGAAACGACTTTTATCGTGCACACTGCTTTTAACCCATTCACGACCACGCCTAATTTTGGGTGGCTGCACGTTTGGACCGCGTGCAATATTGCGTCACCGTATACAGTGTCCCACCGGTGGGCCACTTTTGCTCGGATGGCACGCCACCGAAAAATCGATTTTCGTTTTTTTTGTTCAATGTACGGCTGTTGAAGTCAAAATCATGATGCCAAAGTTTGAGCTTCCAAAACTCTTTCCTCTGAGAGAAACGGCCTCTTTAAATTTTAACTGTGTGGATAAGACCATCCTCAAAACCACGTGAGTTCGTTGAATTTAAGCGCTTTGAAACAGTAATTTCCGTGGATTACCATAATAGACATTCTTCTCTTCTTCGGTTGACAGGAAATGCTTAGAGAAATGAATTTTTCAGATTTGCACTATTTTTGCGTTAGCTTCCCCCCTCGCTCCTGCGGTCTATCGCATTCCGACAGGAGTTTTTTTGTAGTAAACGTTGTTAGCATTCTTTTTGGCATTTAGACGTAGAAAATGCTCCTCAATTTTCATATTGACTGGGAATGCTGATGGAAATGACTTTTTTTAGAACTTCGCCCATTTTTTTTCTCTTCCACCCACTTACCTCTCCGGTTCGGTGCCTTCTAGGGTTAGATTTTTCGTTAAAAACCTTCTTGAGCGTTTGCTTCTTTAACATTTGGACGTAGAAAATAGTTCTATTATTACATATTGGCTAGGAATGATTAGTTGAATAACTTTTTTTTCAGATTTTCACTCGTTTTCTGCTCTAGCACGTCCCCATTTTCTCTTCCACTCCTCTCCAAGGTAGTTTTCACCGAAGATGGAGCCCCGGCCATGGTACACCAACCAGAACCTAGCAGGACTTCCAAAATAGACCAAGCGTCTCTATATCGGTGATTTTTGTATGAAAAAATTGCTGTGAATAAAATACGGGCGAAACAAAAGCCGATTTTCAACGCGAGAATGGTGCGTAGTATCAGTAATCATATTTCTGTGATATATTAAATAGTGCTCTACGATCTGACCACTTTTAGAAGTAAGGATTGTTTTTCGAGTAATGAGAAAAAGTAAAAATTCGCCATTGATCGCTTGTAAAAATGCGATCTGTACTCATAATTGCGGCTTTCGACCTCGCTGCATTCAAAGGGTCAGAAGTATTGTAGTGGTGAAGCTGCCAGCGGACCACGAAGTTTATAGTCGACACTCGAATAGGTTAATACATTGATCATAAGTAGGTTTAGAAATTCGTTCAAGCGGCGAAGAAATCGATTTTTGAAAACAGTGTCCCACCGGTGGGACACGCGGTCGTGAATGGGTTAAGCACCGGTGGTGCTGTTTTCCTGACTTCTTGCCCGTGTGGAGCCTCAACTGCTGAACCCTGGAGGAGAACGGTGCGAGAATGAAGACACACTGCTCACCACTTCTTTTATACCCTACCCTTTATCAATTGGATATCACTAACTTTGTTTCCGAGAGCCAAATGGGAAGGGGGGTGGGCTGTGTAACATTATTCCCTATGTTCTTCGATTTGTTTTCGGTATGGCTTTATATTGTGGCCTGCTGCAGAACGATGGCTGCGAATAACGAGCAAATACAGGCTCGAGACAACTCGTCCGCGAACTTCTAGCCGTTCAAAATCGAAACATATGGGGAGCCGTAACTCCGTTCGTAGTGAGTTCTGAGCGATTCTAGAGACACCGTTGTGATCAGCGTAAAATTTTCTTCAACATAGGCAAAAAAAAACGAAAAATCGATCCTAAGGTTGAACTGCGGCTTTAAGGCACATCTCATCAAGAAACGTCTTGAGATCATACCTTCCGTTTCAGTGTTGTAGATAATGAGCAGTCCGCTGAGAGTGACTATGAGTAGACGTAACTCGAGTTGGGACCTTCTGTTGAAAAATAGTCCCTGAAGTCGACAGTTGGCTGTCATTAGTGTAACCTCCAGAAATGTCGCACTCACTTTTGACGTTGTCCCGCAGAGCACGTAGCCCTGTACCGCGATTTCTGACTTTTTTGCTTTCCATACTCTATACCGCGGCAGGCTCACAGTCTAAAAGTTGAGGAGTCACTGTTGGCAGTAAATGTGGCAGAATGAGATTCTTCACGTCACCTTTTCAAAGCTCTCGCTGATGAAAACCACCGCACTGTGAGGACTTCGACCTTCGGACTGCACGGATTCTTCCTCTTCTTCTTTCATGACTCGTTGCATCGAGTTGGTCGACCAAACCACGTGAGGTATGGCGGAGTAAATGTAGCATACCGCACTGCTGAAGTGGTGCGTATTGGAGTTGATCAGGTTATCAAGATCATCGAAGTGATAAGGAGTGATCTGGTCGAGTCAGGTTAGACATTAGTGATTTTCGGGTGGGAAATTTGTGTGCCTGTCAAATCGCGTGGGCACCCAGGGGTCTTTACAGGAACTTTGTTCATTTCCAACAAAATGGGTCAAAATTTTCCACGAATGTTTGGCATGTCATATTTGAGCAACTGCTTTCAATTTCAACCGAATATAAGGAACTATTGCGTAGTTATTAGGTAGTAATAACCAAATTCTGTTCACCCAAGGTGATGCCACATGTAATCAACTGGAATATAAATTTTTTTCTTTCTGCAGACGTGATAGACTCCGACAACGACTTGGATTTCTTTGCGAAACGGAATGCTTTTCTATTCGTCAGCCAGCAAGAGGGGTGTCAATCCGTTATTAGATCTTCTTAAATTGCTCAACTAGCAAGGGAAGTGTTTAGAGTGGTGAATGCATCTGCCAAAACGACTAAAATTGTTGGTATCTCTAGTGGCTCAATAGTAAAACTGTGCAGTATCCCGCCCCGAGCTGCAGGTTTCAAGAAGTTGAACGCCTGAAAAGGTCGTTTTTTGTATTATTGTACCCTTCAAAAAGGGCTTTAATCTTCCGAAAATCCGGAAACAGACCCCATAAATGTGTTCAGCGCTCAAAACTATCCCCCTGAGCATAATTTGGGTGAAGGCGCATTTTCCATACTTTGTCCAGACTGAAAGCGTTTCGGACTTTACGGATTTTCGGTTATTTATACCGATTAGAGGGCTTTGAGAGCAGTCTAGAGAAATGTTCCCGATTTGACTTAAAAATCTCCCAGGTGGGTTTTTGGGGACGCTGATTACGAATCTGTAGTTTATTATTCGATTTTCCAAAGTTTTCGGCAAAATTCGTTCAAAGCTTCCCAAACGGGTGAAAATATCGAGGGAAAGACGTCACTTTCGAGATTTCCGGAGTGCTACGGTAGATACTGCTCAAATTGTTCTTCTGGGGTTATTTGGAGTGCTGAACACGAATCTGGAGTCCGTTTACCGGTTTTTTTGCAAAAGTAAAGATTTGGCATGGCCATATTTTCAAAAAGTTAGAAATATACTCAGTCAAAAGGGGAAGGTAAAGAAAGATGAAAAAAAATTGAAATGTTCCTGAGAATGATTTGGCGTGGAATTTTTTGATTTTTGGGAAATGTAATGAAATAGTTGAAAGTATGATTTGGCAGTCGAGTTTCAACCAACTATTGAAAAGAGTTGTGCAAATCGAGAGATCGCATTGTATGAGCTTATCCGTAGAACATATTAAAGCAAAATCACGCGTGATATGGATCAAACTGTTCACTTTACTTCACTTATAACATGAAGACTGCGGCAGCCCAGCTCCCAAACGAGCTTTTACTGCTTGCCTTATCACACGTGATTTTGCTTTAGTATGTTCTACGGATAAGCCCATACAATGCGATCTCTAGTTTCGCACAACTCTTATCAATAGTTGGTTCAAACTCGACTGCCAAATCATACTTTCAACTATTTCATTTCATTTCCCAAAAATCAAATTATTCTACGCCAAATCGTTCTCAGGAATATTTCAGAACTTTTTTTTCACTTTTCTTTACCTTCCTCTTTCGACTGAGTATATTTAAAATTTTTCGAAAATATGACCATGCCAAATCTTTGCTTTTGCCAGGAACCTAAACTTTCAGGAATTACAGTTGTTGAATCCTGCTAACAATCAATTGTGAATAACCATCAGTAAATTATGTGAGTAGAACCGATACTAATCCGAAACCCAATCGAATTCAGAGAAGAATATTTAGATTGACCCGAAAATCGATCTGCTCAGAACATTTTCGTTTACTTGATTTCGACTTTGAGAACAACTTTCTGCTTGTCGCCGTAACGAACAACGATATAGTTGTTCTTACGTGAATAACAACTTGAGACTCACCAACTTGTCATCAACAATTGCTCTTACTGTAAGAACAACTCTATAACAAGTTAGCAGCCTAATGCTGTTATCTAGTTGTTGATACCGTATAGCAGAATGTAGCTGACAAGTATAGTCTATAAACTTGTAAACAACACTTTGCCATCCACCCAAACACTACTCTGTCGCTGCATTGATTTATAGCAGTGAGAAATACAAGGAATGAATGAAGGGATAAAGTATTTTTTTCCCAGTTGGCTCAAACCTTATCCCATGTGTAGAACTCTAACTAGGGCTTACCTTACATTTCCGGTAGGCTTTTATAAAACCATGTGTTGATAGTTGTAGGTATGGGGACACAGCATTGATAATCCATTTTCTGAATCCCCTAAATGCCTCAGAGATTTAATTTACAGGAGATTTCCAAAAGTGGGCATTTTTTTAGCTTGGCGTAGATAAAAGGGGTACACGAATGGCAATTTTCAGGATGTTCAAAAAAAATTGCCTGAGATTGGGCTGAAAACTTGTTGCTAGAGGGTGAGCAACGGCAGTTAAAAGGATTTATGCCTACCGTAACCCACAGTAACCCTGAGTCTGGCGAGGACTAGACCATTTTCAGCGCTCTAAATCACCCCCATATGAAAGTTTTGAGCCAAATCCGAAACTTTTTTCTTAACACCCCAAATACTCCCTAATGGCTGTACCTTACCTTACTCTTACCTTTTTGTGAAGGAAGAAATAAAAAGGCCATTTTCCGGAAACCCCGCAGCCATTTAGGGAATTTCAAGCACGGAATGTCTATGTACTGTCACAGACCTACAGCAACGACAACATGGTTTTCCAAATCTCCACGGGAAGTTTGAAGCAGTCCCTAGTAAGATACGGATCGCAACTCTTAGAAAACACCGTTCTGTTGACTCGCAGGTAACCCTCACGGCGGCGGCGGGGTGTAACTCGTCCAAACGGACGCACGTGTTATCCGTGGATAATGAACAGGAATTGAAACCTCTGGGTGTGCGAAACTCTTGCATTAATGCGCACACCTTCACAGCCTTCACAGCTACAGAAGTCTGCACTTTAATAATCCCCATTATTGCGGCGCGACTTTTCCCGCCGGACTATGCGTAGCCCTATAGTCCGACGCATGGTGCAGGCGGCTGGCCGCGAGGGGCCGGCAGCCCCACTGGAGAATGGGGTTCCGATTCGCGCGGGGTGATCTACCGTCACAGCTCCTTCCATTCATCAGACTAAAATGATTGCGCGGTCGCTCCTATTCCAATTTGAAATTGATACCTTAACCTTGAAGCGTACCTCAGAATCGTGGGTTTACACACTAAATTAGCCGCGGAGCACGAAACCTGCTTGGGCAAGATCTTCGCAGCTGCCTAGAACCACCTGAGAAAAGTCGTACCCGTTTTCCAAAGCCTGGCGGCAAGGTAGCGGTACTCCCATGAAATTTTTGGTTTGCGGAGAATTCGCCCGATGCGTAGCGCATGGAGAATACGCCCGCGAGGCCACTCATTGCAATATGACCACTCATTGCTAGCATGATGTTTTCTAGCTCAAGCGAAATCTCGCCCTCCTTGCGGGTATTTTCTCCCCTCCAAGCGGGCGTTTTCTCCTCTCTCGCGGGCACAATCTCCTGCTGAAATGTACGCGTGCGGCTCGGGCAAAATCCCACGTGATCCCGTTAGAGGATTCACCTCTCAAAAGCGGAAATCGCGGAGCAAACTTCACGCCAGAAAGGGAACCTTCGGGAAATGTGAAATTCCTGAAAATTTAGCTTCCTGGCAAGACTTGCGATTTGGCGATATCATATAGAAAAAAAAAGTTTGAAAAATATCTTGAATCATCTTTAAAAATGTTTTGGCGTCAAATAGCTTTGAGTATTAAAAAAGGCTAGGAAATGAAGTGAAATAACTAAAAATACGATTAGGCGGTCAATTATAGACCAACTATCGAGAAGTAGGGACAGACGAGGGATCGGATTTTACAAGCTTCTCCTTTAAACTTATCGAAGCAAAATCAAGCGGGCAACAAAAACATTAAGCCGTTTTTTAAAGCTGTAATAAGGGAATCAGCGTAGGTCAAGGTAGGTAAACGGAACGCTCCAATCCATATCGCGCTAGGGTTTGCTTGGAGAAGCTTGTAAAATCCGATCCCTCCTCTGTGGCAACATCTAAATCGTTTGTCTATGGTTGACCGCCAAACTACTACTTTTAAATAGTTTGTCTATGATTTTTGGCTGAGACTTCGAAAAAAAAGGTCGAATAGAAAAGGATTAGCACTGCCAAACTGTAATAGAAGAATCAGTAGAAGAAACCAAATAGGGCAATATGAAAAAAAGAGGAAACAGATGATCAGGAGCAATGTGAGAGTGTAAAAAAATTGGAATCGAGAATCTTCCATGTTTCGAAACCGGCGCTCGCCGGCATTCGAATTGTACTTTGAGTGAATTACAGCTTGTTTCTACCGTTATATCATCTCTAATCGGCCGGCAAAGTGAATTTCAAGTTGCTTTCCCCTATGGATGAGCGCTATGTGGGGATACAGTTGTTTTGAAGCCAATTCATAGTTGATAGCCTCTGGCAGAAGTCGATCCTTAGTTGAAATGAAGTGGTGTCAAGCTAAATTATCGAATTAAAGTTGATTTTGCTGGTGATGGCTGGAAATCTAGTAACCCAAAAAGTTCTGAGTGTGTGCCCAACCGCAAAGTTGCCATCCTCCAAGAACTTCGGGCACTATCCTAGACGGGGGGGGGACTTAGGATTCAAGTCAGAAATGAAGCGATCCACCGATCGGTAACGCTACCAAACACAGGATTATAATTCCTGAAAGTTTAGGTTCCTGGCAAAAGTAAAGATTTGGCATGGCCATATAAATATACTCAGTTAAAAAGGGAAAATAAAGAAAAATGAAAAAAGGTTTTGAAATATTCCTGAGAACGATTTAGCGTAGAATAATTTGTTTTTCGGGAAATGAAGTGAAATTGTTGAAAGTATGATTTGGCAGTCGAGTTTGAACCAACTATTGATAAGAGTTGTGCAAAACGAGAGATCGCTTTGTCTGTGCTTATCCGTAGATCATATCAAAGCAAAATCACGCGTGTTGATTTTACCTCACCTAATACGTGAAGACCGCCGCATTACAGCTCCTGAAAAAGTGTTTGTGCTTCCCATTTCACGCGTGATTTCGCTTTGATATGTTCTACGGATAAGCTCAGACAAGGCGATCTCTCGTTTTGCACAACTCTTATCAATAGTTGGTTCAAACTCGACTGCCAAATCATACTTTCAACTATTTCACTTCATTTCCCGAGAAACAAATTATTCTACGCCAAATCATTCTCAGGAATATTTCAAAAACTTCTTTCATTTTTCTTTATATTTCCCTTTTAACTAAGTATATTTCTATTTTTTCGATAAAATGGCTATGCCAAATCTTTACATTTGCCAGGAACCTAAACTTTCAGGACTTTCATTTATTTTTGCTAGGTTTCCTTTCCAACATGATTTATGCCTGGTGGTGTTAGATGAAAGTAAACCCTCTGATGTCCTGCCCCCCCCTTCTATGACGTCCTGCGCACTCCAACTGATGTCCTGCACACTTTCTACGGCGTCCGGCGCACTCTCATTTGGGTACCGCACACTTTATACGGCGTCCGGCGCACTCTCGTTTGGGTCCCTCACATTTTCTACGGCGTTCTGCGCACACCCATTTGGGTCCCACACACTTTCTACGGCGTTCTGCGCACACCCACTTGGGTCCCGCGCGCTTTATACGGCGTGTGGTACACTCTCATTTGGGTCCCGCACACTTTCTACGGCGTCCGGCGCACTCCCACTTGGGTCCCGCACACTTTCTACGGCGTCCGGCGCACTCTCATTTGGGTCCCACACACTTACTAGGGCATTCTGCGCACACCCATTTGGGTCCCGCACACTTTATACAGCGTCCGGCGCACTCCCTCTTGGGTCCCGCACACTTTCTACGGCGTACGGCGCTCTCCCTCTTGGATCCCGCACACTTTCTACGGCGTCCGACGCTCTCTCATTTGGGTCCCGCACACTTTCTACGGCGTCCGGCGCACTCCCACTTGGGTCCCGCACACTTTCTACGGCGTCAGACGCTCTCTCATTTAGGTCCCGCACACTTTCTACGGCGTCCGGCGCACTCTCATTTGGGTCCCACACACTTACTAGGGCATTCTGCGCACACCCATTTGGGTCCCGCACACTTTATACAGCGTCCGGCGCACTCCCTCTTGGGTCCCGCACACTTTCTACGGCGTACGGCGCTCTCCCTCTTGGGTCCCGCACACTTTCTACGGCGTCCGGCGCACTCCCTCTTAGGTCCTACACACTTTCTACGGCGTTCTGCGCACACCCATTTGGGTCCCACACACTTTCTAGGGCGTTTTGCGCACACCCATTGGGTCCAGCACACTTTCTACGGCGTCCGGCGCACTCCCTCTTGGGTCCCGCACACTTTCTACGGCGTCCGGCGCACTCCCTTTTGGGTCCCACACACTTTCTACGGCGTCCGGCGCCCTCTCGTTTGGGTTCCGCACACTTTCTAGGGCGTTCTGCGCACACCCATTTGGGTCCCGCGCGCTTTATACGGCGTGTGGTACACTCTCATTTGGGTCCCGCACACTTTCTACGGCGTCCGGCGCACTCCCACTTGGGTCCCGCACACTTTCTACGGCGTCCGGCGCACTCTCATTTGGGTCCCGCACACTTTATACGGCGTCCGGCGCACTCTCGTTTGGGTCCCGCACACTTTCTACGGCGTTCTGCGCACACCCACTTGGGTCCCGCGCGCTTTATACGGCGTGTGGTACACTCTCATTTGGGTCCCGCACACTTTCTACGGCGTCCGGCGCACTCCCACTTGGGTCCCACGCAGTTTCTACGGCGTTCTGCGCACACCCGTATGGGTCCCACACACTTTCTACGGCGTTCTGCGCACACCCATTTGGGTCCCACACACTTTCTAGGGCGTTCTGCGCGCACCCATTTGGGTCCCGCACACTTTATACGGCGTCCGGCGCACTCCCTCTTGGGTCCCGCACACTTTCTACGGCGTACGGCGCTCTCCCTCTTGGATCCCGCACACTTTCTACGGCGTCCGGCGCACTCCCTCTTGGGTCCTAAACACTTTCTACGGCGTTCTGCGCACACCCATTTGGGTCCCACACACTTTCTAGGGCGTTTTGCGCACACCCATTGGGTCCAGCACACTTTCTACGGCGTCCGGCGCACTCCCTCTTGGGTCCCACACACTTTCTACGGCGTTCTGCGCACACCCATTTGGGTCCCACACATTTTCTACGGCGTCCGGCGCACTCCCTCTTGGGTCCCGCACACTTTCTACGGCGTCCGGCGCACTCCCTTTTGGGTCCCACACACTTTCTACGGCGTCCGGCGCCCTCTCATTTGGGTTCCGCACACTTTCTAGGGCGTTCTGCGCACACCCATTTGGGTCCCGCACACTTTCTACGGCGTCCGGCGCACTCTCATTTGGGTCCCGCACACTTTCTACGGCGTCCGGCGCACTCCCATTTTGGTTCCGCACACTTTCTACGGCGTTCTGCGCACACCCATTTGGGTCCCACACACTTTCTACGGCGTTCTGCGCACACCCACTTGGGTCCCGCACTCTTTCTACGGCGTGTGGTGCACTCTCATTTGGGTCCCGCACACTTTCTAGGGCGTTCTGCGCACACCCATTTGGGTCCCGCACACTTTCTACGGCGTCCGGCGCACTCCCTCTTAGGTCCCACACTTTCTAAGGCGTTCTGCGCACACCCATTTGGGTCCCACACACTTTCTAGGGCGTTCTGCGCGCACCCATTTGAGTCCCGCACACTTTCTACGGCATCCGGCGCACTCCCTCTTGGGTCCCGCACACTTTCTACGGCGTCCGGCGCACTCCCTCTTGGGTCCCACACGCTTTCTACGGCGTTCTGCGCACACCAATTTGGGTCCCACACACTTTCTAGGGCGTTCTGCGCACACCCATTTGGGTCCCGCACACTTTATACGGCGTCCGGCGCACTCCCTCTTGGGTCCCACACTTTCTACGGCGTTCTGCGCATACCCATTTGGGTCCCACACACTTTCTAGGGCGTTCTGCGCACACCCATTTGGGTCCCGCGCGCTTTATACGGCGTGTGGTACACTCTCATTTGGGTCCCGCACACTTTCTACGGCGTCCGGCGCACTCCCACTTGGGTCCCGCACACTTTCTACGGCGTCCGGCGCACTCTCATTTGGGTCCCGCACACTTTATACGGCGTCCGGCGCACTCTCGTTTGGGTCCCGCACACTTTCTACGGCGTTCTGCGCACACCCACTTGGGTCCCGCGCGCTTTATACGGCGTGTGGTACACTCTCATTTGGGTCCCGCACACTTTCTACGGCGTCCGGCGCACTCCCACTTGGGTCCCACGCAGTTTCTACGGCGTTCTGCGCACACCCGTATGGGTCCCACACACTTTCTACGGCGTTCTGCGCACACCCATTTGGGTCCCACACACTTTCTAGGGCGTTCTGCGCGCACCCATTTGGGTCCCGCACACTTTATACGGCGTCCGGCGCACTCCCTCTTGGGTCCCGCACACTTTCTACGGCGTACGGCGCTCTCCCTCTTGGATCCCGCACACTTTCTACGGCGTCCGGCGCACTCCCTCTTGGGTCCTAAACACTTTCTACGGCGTTCTGCGCACACCCATTTGGGTCCCACACACTTTCTAGGGCGTTTTGCGCACACCCATTGGGTCCAGCACACTTCCTACGGCGTCCGGCGCACTCCCTCTTGGATCCCGCACTTTCTCTACGGCGTTCTGCGCACACCCATTTGGGTCCCGCACACTTTCTACGGCGGCCGGCGCACTCCCACTTGGGTCCCGCACACTTTCTACGGCGTCCGGCGCACACCCATTTGGGTCCCACACACTTTCTACGACGTTCTGCGCACACCCATTTGGGTTCCACACACTTTCTAGGGCGTTCTGCGCACACCCATTTGGGTCCCACACACTTTCTACGGCGTCCGGCGCCCTCTCATTTGGGTCCCACACACTTTCTACGGCGTTCTGCGCACACCCATTTGGGTCCCACACACTTTCTACGGCGTTCTGCGCACACCCATTTGGGTCCCGCACACATTCTACGGCGTTCTGCGCACACCCTCTTGGGTCCCGCACTCTTTCTACGGCGTGTGGTGCACTCTCATTTGGGTCCCGCACACTTTCTAGGGCGTTCTGCGCACACCCATTTGGGTCCCGCACACTTTCTACGGCGTCCGGCGCACTCCCTCTTAGGTCCCACACTTTCTAAGGCGTTCTGCGCACACCCATTTGGGTCCCACACACTTTCTAGGGCGTTCTGCGCGCACCCATTTGAGTCCCGCACACTTTCTACGGCATCCGGCGCACTCCCTCTTGGGTCCCGCACACTTTCTACGGCGTCCGGCGCACTCCCTCTTGGGTCCCACACGCTTTCTACGGCGTTCTGCGCACACCAATTTGGGTCCCACACACTTTCTAGGGCGTTCTGCGCACACCCATTTGGGTCCCGCACACTTTATACGGCGTCCGGCGCACTCCCTCTTGGGTCCCACACACTTTCTACGGCGTTCTGCGCACACCCATTTGGGTCCCACACACTTTCTAGGGCGTTCTGCGCACACCCATTTGGGTCCCGCACACTTTATACGGCGTCCGGCGCACTCCCTCTTGGGTCCCACACTTTCTACGGCGTTCTGCGCATACCCATTTGGGTCCCACACACTTTCTAGGGCGTTCTGCGCACACCCATTTGGGTCCCGCACACTTTCTACGGCATCCGGCGCACTCCCTCTTGGGTCCCACACACTTTCTACGGCGTTCTGCGCACACCCATTTGGGTCCCACACACTTTCTAGGGCGTTCTGCGCACACCCATTTGGGTCCCGCACACTTTCTACGGCGGCCGGCGCACTCCCTCTTGGGTCCCGCACACTTTTACGGCGTCCGGCGCACTCCCTCTTGGGTCCCACACACTTTCTACGGCGTTCTGCGCACACCCATATGGGTCCCACACACTTTCTACGGCGTTCTGCGCACACCCATTTGGGTCCCGCACACTTTCTACGGCGGCCGGCGCACTCCCTCTTGGGTCCCGCACACTTTTTACGGCGTCCGGCGCACTCCCTCTTGGGTCCCACACACTTTCTACGGCGTTCTGCGCACACCCATATGGGTCCCACACACTTTCTACGGCGTTCTGCGCACACCCATTTGGGTCCCGCACACTTTCTACGGCGGCCGGCGCACTCCCTCTTGGGTCCCGCACACTTTTTACGGCGTCCGGCGCACTCCCTCTTGGGTCCCACACACTTTCTACGGCGTTCTGCGCACACCCATTTGAGTCCAACACACTTTCTAGGGCGTTCTGCGCACACCCATTTGGGTCCCGCACACTTTCTACGGCGGCCGGCGCACTCCCTCTTGGGTCCCGCACACTTTTACGGCGTCCGGCGCACTCCCTCTTGGGTCCCACACACTTTCTACGGCGTTCTGCGCACACCCATATGGGTCCCACACACTTTCTACGGCGTTCTGCGCACACCCATTTGGGTCCCGCACACTTTCTACGGCGGCCGGCGCACTCCCTCTTGGGTCCCGCACACTTTTTACGGCGTCCGGCCCCCTCCCTCTTGGGTCCCACACACTTTCTACGGCGTTCTGCGCACACCCATATGGATCCCACACTTTCTACGGCGTTCTGCGCACACCCATTTGGGTCCCGCACACTTTCTACGGCGGCCGGCGCACTCCTCTTGGGTCCCGCACCCTTCTTACGGCGTCCGGCGCCCTCCCTCTTGGGTCCCACACACTTTCTACGGCGTTCTGCGCACACCCATATGGGTCCAGCACACTTTCTACGGCGTCCGGCGCACTCCCTCTTGGGTCCCACACACTTTCTACGGCGTTCTGCGCACTCCCTCTTGGGTCCCACACACTTTCTACGGCGTTCTGCGCACACCCATTTGGGTCCCACACATTTTCTACGGCGTCCGGCGCACTCCCTCTTGGGTCCCGCACACTTTCTACGGCGTCCGGCGCACTCCCTTTTGGGTCCCACACACCTTCTACGGCGTTCTGCGCACACCCATATGGGTCCCACACACTTTCTACGGCGTTCTGCGCACACCCATTTGGGTCCCACACACTTTCTAGGGCGTTCTGCGCACACCCATTTGGGTCCAGCACACCTTCTACGGCGTCCGGCGCACTCCTCTTGGGTCCCGCACACCTTCTACGGCGTCCGGCGCACTCCCTCTAGGGTCCCACACACTTTCTACGGCGTTCTGCGCACACCCATTTGGGTCCAGCACTTTTTCTACGGCGTCCGGCGCACTCCCCCTTGGGTCCCGCACACTTTCTACGGCGTCCGGCGCACTCCCTCCTGGGTCCCACGCACTTTCTACGGCGTTCTGCGCACACCCGTATGGGTCCCACACACTTTCTACGGCGTTCTGCGCACACCCATTTGGGTCCCACACACTTTCTAGGGCGTTCTGCGCACACCCATTGGGTCCAGCACACTTTCTACGGCGTTCTGCGCACACCCATTTGGGTCCCACACTTTCTAGGGCGTTTTGCGCACACCCATTGGGTCCAGCACACTTTCTACGGCGTCCGGCGCACTCCTCTTGGGTCCCACACACTTTCTACGGCGTTCTGCGCACACCCATTTGGGTCCCACACATTTTCTACGGCGTCCGGCACACTCCTCTTGGGTCCCGCACACTTTCTACGGCGTCCGGCGCACTCCCTTTTGGGTCCCACACACTTTCTACGGCGTTCTGCGCACACCCATATGGGTCCCACACACTTTCTACGGCGTTCTGCGCACACCCATTTGGGTCCCGCACACTTTCTACGGCGTCCGGCGCACTCCCTCTTGGGTCCTACACACTTTCTACGGCGTTTTGCGCACACCCATTTGAGTCCCACACATTTTCTACGGCGTCCGGCGCACTCCTCTTGGGTCACGCACACCTTCTACGGCGTCCAGTGCACTTCCTCTTGGGTCCCACACACTTTCTAGGGCGTTCTGCGCTCACCCATTGGGTCCAGCACACTTTCTACGGCGTCCGGCGCACTCCCTCTTGGGTCCCGCACACTTTCTACGGCGTCCGGCGCACTCCCTCTTGGGTCCTACACACTTTCTACGGCGTTCTGCGCACACCCATTTGGGTCCAGCACTTTTTCTACGGCGTCCGGCGCACTCCCCCTTGGGTCCCGCACACTTTCTACGGCGTCCGGCGCACTCCCTCTTGGGTCCCACGCACTTTCTACGGCGTTCTGCGCACACCCGTATGGGTCCCACACACTTTCTACGGCGTTCTGCGCACACCCATTTGGGTCCCACACACTTTCTAGGGCGTTCTGCGCACACCCATTGGGTCCAGCACACTTTCTACGGCGTTCTGCGCACACCCATTTGGGTCCCACACACTTTCTAGGGCGTTTTGCGCACACCCATTGGGTCCAGCACACTTTCTACGGCGTCCGGCGCACTCCCTCTTGGGTCCCACACACTTTCTACGGCGTTCTGCGCACACCCATTTGGGTCCCACACATTTTCTACGGCGTCCGGCACACTCCCTCTTGGGTCCCGCACACTTTCTACGGCGTCCGGCGCACTCCCTTTTGGGTCCCACACACTTTCTACGGCGTTCTGCGCACACCCATATGGGTCCCACACACTTTCTACGGCGTTCTGCGCACACCCATTTGGGTCCCGCACACTTTCTACGGCGTCCGGCGCACTCCCTCTTGGGTCCTACACACTTTCTACGGCGTTTTGCGCACACCCATTTGAGTCCCACACATTTTCTACGGCGTCCGGCGCAATCCCCTTGGGTCCCGCACACCTTCTACGGCGTCCAGTGCACTTCCTCTTGGGTCCCACACACTTTCTAGGGCGTTCTGCGCACACCCATTGGGTCCAGCACACTTTCTACGGCGTGCGGCGCCCTCCCTCTTGGGTCCCCCACACTTTCTACGGCGTCCGGCGCACTCCCTCTTGGGTCCTACACACTTTCTACGGCGTTTTGCGCACACCCATTGAGTCCAGCACACTTTCTACGGCGTCCGGCGCACTCCCTCTTGGGTCCCGCACACTTTCTACGGCGTCTTTCGCACTCCTGCTGGGGTCCCGCACACTATCTACGGCGTTCTGTGGCGCACTTCTGAGTCACACCGTGTGGCGTTCCAAAAAGTACTTCCGAGATCCTGCCGTATTGATTGAAGCGTTGCCCCGTCAAATCCTGAGCAAAAGCCTATCAGTAACGGTGTTTATTTCACTAGTTCATTTTTACGAATAAGTAAACGTCGGATGGTTTATAATAACATGTTTGCGTGTTTTTGTCTTTCTTGACCCTCAATTTTGAGGTTCCAAAAATCGAGCAAACAACTTCAAATTTTGACAGGAGCTAGGTGCAAACAAAACCAGCTCCCCGGCCAAAAATGAGCTCTCTAGCTCAACGATAAGTGTTCCAACAAGATCGTGAACGCCAACTGGAAAAAAAGGAGATGAACATTTTTTCGACCAAAATGACGTGGTTTTGACACTTTTTCTCGAATCTCAGGTAACCATTCCGGACCATTTTTTGAACAGTTATTCACCTTTCTAAAGTATATTAAATGCAAAAGGAAGGGTCTTCCTACGTTTACTCTGGACCCTGATACTGAGATCAGGGGGTTGCGCGATGGCGAATCAAAGCCAAATCTGGTGAGCGCTTCGCGCTCACCACAATTTGCCACCGGCACAAAATTCTCACGGAAGTGTAGCAGTTTTTCTTACCAGAGTTTTCCATGAGTTGGCCCCAATATCGTGTTATCTTTATCACCGGTGAGGCTGTCTCCCTAATCCCTAGCGTGTTCAGCTTCAGCCGCTCACCTCGGGAGAAATATAGTGTGTGAATGAAAACACACCGCTCTCAATTTCTTTCATACCCTACCCTTTATCAACTATAAGAACGTAAAGGCCAACCGAACATACTCAGAACGTCGGAGGGCCGCGCCCCCGTACCCACCACTCAGCGAGGCGGGGCCCCCCTCCGCGCCTGGCGCCCTACAGGTCCCCGCCCCAGCCCCATGACTCATCATGGGCGCGACGCCCGGACATCCAAGCAAAAGGGCGCGGGGCCCGGGCAGAACATCTCCGCGGTGTCATCGCTTGAATGATTGATTCCTTGTATAACAATTTCCGGGAACCACCCCTCTCACACCCTGGACGGGTGCTACTCCCTTCTCCAAAATTTTCCAAACCCCATTGTGGGTGTCCCATGCAAGTCTAATCGATAGACTGGGGATCTTACCTTACTGCCACCCCGCGAAGTGCGCGATGATGTAAGTACTTACTCAGTGGTGCCTTCAGTGAAGTCATCATAAAATTGTGCTCCGTATGTGGTACGGGTTTGACTCTTTCGTTCAACGTGTCATGCGATATGCCCGAGCGAACATGTTTTCCCTTGTTTCGATTTTTCCCTGCAGGACCAAGCTAACGAAATTTGGTGGCGCCCCCGCCTCGCGCCTGATGATTCTCCGCCCGCAAAACATGGCCTCCGCCGCTCGCCCATGGTCGAAAATTCCCGGGCACCCGGCCCTCCGACGTTCTGAGAGCTCGACACGACGCGGTCGCGTCACGGCTTTCGTAAGCAAAATTGATGATAACCAATTGATAAAGGGTAGGGTATAAAAGACGTGAAGAGCGGTGTGTCTTCATTCACACACCGTCCTCCTTCAGTGGTCAGCAGTTGAGGATCTACCTGGACTAGGAAATAGGAAAACAACACCACCGCTGGTCAAGATATAACGAAATCGAAGTAAAAACTTAGGAAGTTATAGAGCCGTGACGCGACCGCGTCGTGTCGAGCTATGTTCGGTTGGCCTTCACGTTCTTATTATCAATTGGGTATCATCGATTTTGTTTGTCGTGAGAATTTTGTGCCGGTGGCACTTTATAATCGTCTCAAATCTTGGGTGCCCCTCCTTCTAAGATAGAGCCAACTGTGAAGCGCATCCATCAACTTTGTGCGCACATCAAAACCTTCACAGTTGAGGATTCTTTATTGATTGGAAGCCGAAGCGAGAAGCTTTGCTAGCAGCGACAGATACCGAGCGGCCATGAAATGCAGGTAGATGTAGCATCTATCGCTGCAGTCGTTTGCCGCCATGTAAAAACCGAAGCAATCAAACTCATACAAATCATATGGTGCATGCTAAAGCATTGGGTGACATATTCCAAGTATCTTTACGGGATTTCGGAAGGAGTTTGGAATGGGTGCTATAGGATTTGGCAAAGGATTAACTCTCCTTTGACAATTGCTGGTTTAGACGATTGGTGAGTAGCTCACCTGGCAGAAGCCATGTTGAGTCAGAAGCTAATCGCGATTGAATCTGAGCGACGTGGAGTCCAACACCCAAGAAGGCGAACAACCGGCTCGAGAAAGATACCCACTGCAAGTAACCTCTCACCAACTATACTTTTCCGATAACAACAACAAACAACGATAACATCAAAACAGCAGCGGTCAGTTTGCTTCATTTCTCACTTGCCCTTCACACTGCGATGTCGGAAGGGAACTCGAACACTTCGACTGCAGCAATAGCCCGTGCAAGACGAGATGTTGGTTCGCTATTGCTCAAGGACAAGCTCCTACTTCTGGCAAAGTTGCGAAATGTCGAGCCTTTCTAGGCGGATCGAGTCTCCGACAGCGTAGTTCACCACTTGGACATCCTAATTAGCGAGAACCGGGCACAGCAAAGGTGAGTGAATTTTGTGGAATCAGTGGAGAATGTTGTTAGACTCGATTCCGAAGACTCATTTCAGAGAAATGCTCAAATCAGTCAGTAGAACCCGGCCTCTTTCACGTAATGGACTCTCACGGACCACTTTGACTCTGGCACATCATCAAAAGGTGATCATTCCAGCGCTTGCGCAGGTGGCTCGCATAACTTCAGCGGTTGAGGCCACTACTCAGGTACTCAGGACGACGGCCAGCGAGCCTTTCCCAGCTGGCCAGCGGTCTCCGTCCTCCGGCCGCCCGCTTTTGGTTCGCCGGCCAGCCGTATGTCGATGGCCCGCCGACCTTTATCAGATGGCCCGCGATCGCTATTTGTATTATTGCTTACCTCAAGCATGTCACCCCGGCCCCACGGCGAAGAAACGCCCCGCCTCGGGCCGCCGCAGTCTGCGAGGAGGAACCACCCTCCCGCGGATCGCGGCGAAAACCGCCGCCCCCCAGCCGTGGGGATACCCCTATCCCCTCAGCAGTCAAAAATATGCTGGCCTCCTTGATTTCACCGCACCTCGACATCGGTCGGCCGACACCGCAGTGCGGGGTGCACTGACGCCACAGTCCTATCTTATGACGTGCCGGACGGCATCGTCCGGCAGACTGTGAAACGCACTTTAGATTGTTCAAACCGGTTGGCCTATAAGTTCTTCTAGATATGCTACACTACTACTACTTATTGACCAACCGGGTCGGACATTCAAAGGGTTCGAAGGATTTGAGTGTCCGAACCGGTTGGCCAATAAGTTCTTCTCAGGTAGCCGCGTTGGAATTCTTATCACACTATCTCGGAAGCGGAGCGGTGGCTTCTCCATTACTAATATTGTGTTTTATCAGAAACGACCGCTCGACTTCCATGATAAAGCTATCATAGGAGCATCGCGGCTACCTCTCAATTTTTTCGCAGGGCTACCGTAACCATTCTTGAAAACATGATAACGAAGATAACACACGCTCATAACATGTGGGTTATAAAAGGGCAGAGGAGCGGTATGCATTCATTCACACACCGCTCTCTTCGAGAAGCCACTGGGAAGTGGCTGAGGAGGTCGAAATTGTGCAAACATGATTGTGGGTTGACTCGAATGCTAACGTCGGACAGGGAAAGAAATTCTCATGCCGTAAAATAGCGTGTGTTAGTGTCGATTGCGTCCAACACCACTCATTAAACGACATCATGGAAAAAAATTCACAACAATGTTCTTTCAATTTGCCTGTACACACCGAAACCCAGCCTAAATTGGAAATGCTTCGTCGTTTCAATCTCCTTATACGTAGATTATCATGTAGCTTTAGTTCTCTTCTAAAATAAAACAAGGAAGTCCAGGAATGAATTCTACAAGGTAGCAAAAATTTCCATGGTGTCGTACAATGAGTAGTGTTGGACGCAATCGACACAGCGAAACACGCCATTTTACGGCATGAGAATCTCGTTCCCTGTCCGACGTTAGCGTTTGAGTATCGGCGGCGGTAGAAACTCTTCCGACTCGAAAGCGCGCGGCCGCAAAGCGTGTCGAGACGCAATTGCGGACCGGAGTTCGGCTTAGAGAAGCACAGTAGGTATGGAGCTTCGGGAAGGATGGCTCATCTTCATTGGTCGGTCTATAATTTTCTAGGTTTTTACTCCGATTTTGTATATCTTCAAAACCGGTGGTACTGCTTCCCTATTTCCTAGTCCACGCAGATCTTCAACTGCTGATCTCTAGAGAAGGACAGCATGTGCATAAAGACGCACCGCTCTCCACTTCTTTAAAGGCAGCATACACGCTCACAAACATGGTTGAGATAACAGCATAAATAGGACCGCCTGGGCCCTACCATGTCGTCAACGGCGTTTGAAGCGCTGAAAACCATTCAGGTTGACAGAATTTGAGCATTCTCGTCTCGAATGCCTGTGGAACCCCACCCCTGCGAATAACAGAATGAAGAGTGAGGCATGTGGAAGCATTTGATTATTTAGAGCGATAGCGCTATCAAATGAGAGTCTACGAGAGAAACAGCTTGAAAAATTGACTTCTCCGAATATTCGAATAAACGAGTCATTCGAAAAATTGACACCTCCGAATAATCGAATTATTCGAATATTCGATTATTCGGCCAAATATTCGTTGACATAGTCTAGTGTCCAGCTGCCGACAGCCCTTTACCAGTACAAGCCATGCAGCATGAAGGCCGAGATACTCGCAAAATGGTGTTCGAAATAAGCACAAGCTACATGAAGGTGACGTGAAGAATCTCACTGTACCAATTTTACTGTCAACAGCGACTCCTCAACTTTCAGAGAGTCTTTCTGCCTTCTTTTCGACTCTGGCGCGTAAAAAATGCTGAAGTTGCGGCCAAGGGCTTTATCTTCTGCAGTACAACGTCAAAAGTGAGTGCGACATTTCTGCAGGTGACACCAGTGACAGCCAACTGTCGACTTCAGGGACTGTTGTTGAACAAAATAACAAACCTTGAGCCGCGTCTACTGACACTGACGCGCAGCGGACTTCTCATTATCTACATTACAGAAGACGAAGGTGAGATCTCAAGATTTTCTAACCTCGAGATGACGTTTGATGGCGAAATGTGCCCTAACGTTGTGCATACCAAAACCTGAACACGCTATAATTTCAAGGTTACGTCGTAGATGTGAAGGAAGCCAAATGTATCCGAACGACGACAGACCTTACACCTACGAAGCGGCACGCTTACGTGAGTACCTTGATAGTCGGCTAAGCAAATCATGTTTTCAATAATATCATCGCACTAAAGACCCCACAAAATTGAAAGCACAGAGTCGCGCGGCGATTTTCGATGATAGAGCTTAGAGGATAGAACTTTGCCACTGCAGAAAAACCAGTGGTTTTGAAACTCGGGCACTGGAGGGTAGACGACCGCGGCACAATTGGCGGTCGGGCGGCGCCTCTGATCTGCGGATCGATTTCGAAAGGTGCGCGGATCGACAATCTCTACCGTAATCTGCTCATGCGTTGTCGGCAAACCCCTAAGCGGCCCAAAATCTGTCCATTACACGTCCGAAATCTGCCCATAGGCGGTCCAGAGGTGCGTTCCAAGAAGATTTTCATGGAAGGAAAAATGGGTCTGATAAGAAATAACTATAGATAAGCTGAATCATAAGTTCATTTAAAGGCAGGGTCCGGGTAGAATTTCGATTTTGAAATTTCCCGCTGAATCGGTGCGCATGCCACAGGTAAACCCAATGGACATGCGAAAACTGCGTAAAAACCGGTCTTCTTCAAGTTATTCCAGCCGCTTCCGTCAACCGCTGTGTCAGAAAAGTCAGAAAAGTGTGGCCATCGTCCATATTTTAGCGGTCGTGAACGTATTCTTCAAAACTGCAGTGTAATTATCTGTCATTCCAGCTATGATTATCATGCTGTGATAACCGTAATCCCTGACTTT
Organism: Aplectana chamaeleonis; assembly: GCA_029168955.1. Taxonomy (NCBI): domain Eukaryota; kingdom Metazoa; phylum Nematoda; class Chromadorea; order Rhabditida; family Cosmocercidae; genus Aplectana; species Aplectana chamaeleonis. The sequence continues at coordinate 1,757,377 of JAPDOI010000077.1, forward strand.
GAGGCTGTTTTCTCCAGAAGTACGGACTCGGAGTTTGTGAAAATTCCAGACGGTGTCCATCTAGGCCACGCCAATCTATCTAATCCGAATTTCCGTGGTGTCAAAATTTGACCGGACCTTGCCTTCAAGGCAGTATCTGGAACCATCATTGATCGGTTCTTAGCGGACAAATTTTTTCCAGTGGAGTGCACCTTGGAACGCACTTCAGAATCTGACCACAAGCGGCCCTAAATCTATCGAAATGCGGTCGGAAGCTTTCCTGAGAGTGGCTGAACCACATCCATGAAAGGAATCCCCCTCCACGGCCTGAAACGAAGGGCATTTTTTTGCCACGGCCCACGGCGAGGGTGTGGGGGCCTTCTCGGCGGAAGACCTCCAGCGGTCAACAATATGCTGACCTCCGGAGAGTTACCGCCCAGGAGTGACATGCATGAATGCGGAGGCTGGGGTATGGAGGCGCAATGTGGCATGTTTGGGCCACAATTTGAATTGAAGTTGTGACGCGTGCGTGCTGCGTCGCGCTCCCTGACCCTCGAAGACGCGCTCATGCATGCCACCCCAGAGCCGGCGTAGAAATGCCGAACGCGGACTCGAGTGAGATGAGGCGCCGTTTATACGCGTTCTCAACGTGATTAGACGTAATCAACTGATCAATTCAATTGATGCATTTGCGAGAGGAAACAGGTCCGCGTATCCTTTTCAGTCCGAGGAACGAACGTGACTGCACATGGGTCCCATAACGATTCTCGGTACGCGGGACGTGGATGGCTGCAACAGCCGAGGGCGAGTGCCGAGCCAAGCGCTGAGTGCACTAAGCCTTATAGTTAGGGATTACTAATTAATCAATTAGTAAATCTTCGTGGCAGAGATTTAATTGAATATAGTATTTTCATGGAGTTTCCATGAAAACAATGACTGATAAGGCTGTTAGGCATATGATATCAGCAGGAATTTCCACTTTTGTGAAGGAGTGAAGAAATATTTCTGTTTTATCTAGTGCTCCCCCTCAACTAGTTTTGCACCCAAAAGAACAGTGGCCACATTTTGCAAAAAAGGGGTAGCCCGGCTTGGTGAGAAAAAAAAACAGTCCGATTTTCGTGAGATCCTTGAATTGAAAATTTTCCCAAAATTCTTTAGTGTAGTGCATAATGTTAGGCAAATTGGAGGCCAACATTGCTTGAACAATTTTCGTTTCTGAAGGAAAGATTTATCTTTCTGCGATCGATTTCCTAAGACGGCGACCGCAGCCCACCAAGTCCAAGCTTTGAGTTGTAATGGCTAGTGCATCGCACAAGCCGTATTGTGCTTCTCTGGGCCAAATTCTGGTTCGCAATAGCGTCTCGTCACGCTGTGCGACCGCGCGCTTTCGAGTCGAGAGAGTTTCCAGCGCCGCAGCGCCGATTCGTTGCCTTTAGGTGGGTTTAAGAAACTGGAAACTGAACAGAATTGCAGAAAACAGTATAAAAAGTCGTATCGAGTCAGCTTTCGCGCTGGAAACTCGACTGAATCGAGCGCGTGCGGCCATAAAGCGTGTCCAGACGCAATTGCGGACCGGAATTCGGCCCAGAGAAATACAGTACGTGTGTTATCTCGATTAATCAAAAACAAATAGTACATTGTGAAGGTACCTTTTGGCACTAAGAATCAGAGGTCTTGTCGCAAGTTGTCGCAACGAAAACAAAAATGTGCCATAATAATACAGATAAAAAATTAAAAAAGGTACATTACACTCACTCAGAGGATCGCGGGGTCGTAATGGAGCACAATAGGCTTTCACCTCGACGAGGATAGCGAGGGCAGCACGAGGGGAAGATGTGCTGCTTGAGCAGGACGCGCTGCCTTTGTGCTGCTCTTAGCAGCACGTGCTGTCCTCGTCCTCCTTTCGTCGCCTCAGCTGCTGCTCCCCGTTTTGGCCAGCGCAGTGTGGTAACCTTGCTCAAAGTGGTTCATTTGGGCAGCTACAAGGGCATTCATAATCAGTTTGGAGAGTTATTTCTTCTGAGCATGTACATTTAGACTTCTGGATATCTGTATACAAGGTGCACACCCACGCCGCTTCGCGGCGTACTTGTGGGCGTGCTTTAAGATCTATGGATTATTTGAATTACAGAGCAGTACCTCGCTGCGCTAAACCGCCTTGAAGGCACAGTGCAACATCAGGAGTAAAATTTGATATTATAGCCCGCCCACCGTGAATAGCAACCCTGCCAAGCGCGAGATCTCAATTCGCTGTAATAAGTGAGAAACTTCAAGGAAAAAGTCGGCCCCGCCCCAAAAGCCTAACTGCATCGCCCCGGAAAGGGAACCAAGAGCTCTGCTATTGTACATTTTGCTTTTGAGCATCGCCACACAAACTAATTTTTCCGTTTGCAAAAATTTGGGTTACCTTTTCGGGGTCCAAACGCTTGATTATGCTTTTAGGGTGTTGTGAGCGGAGTCGACTTTTTCCGTGTAGTTTCTCACTTATTTGATCGAATTGAGATCTCGAGCTTGACAGGGTTGCTATACACGGTGGGCGGACTATAATATCAAATTTTACCCCTGAGGTACAGTTCCGCACAATTTTTCGCAAAAAAAGCATTTTGCGGCGTTTTTTTGCGCTCACCAAGCGATGCATTGCTATAACTTGCTTCAAAGTGGTCCGATTTCAATTTTGAAGTAATTTCTAAATTGCTTTCATTGAGTCCTATACGATAGTATTAGAAAACAATAGATTGAACACAAGTGGGCATCGAAAAATGCATATTTGCACGAAAAAATCCCTCACTATGAATTGGTCAGATGATCATGTTAGCAGAAATCTTTCATTTTCTGATCTGTGGTCGACATGAATTTTTGAAGGAAATGCACCTTTTCAATAGGATACCGGAGTCGCAATGACTCTACATTGGCCTCACTGAGTGGAACACAAAAACTACCTCAAAATTTCATTTCGTCAATTTTGAAGCGAGATGTGGCGATAAGGCGCTTTCTCTAAGAAATATTGCCGTGACTCTTCCGCTGCTGCCCAACGACTCCTTCGCGACTCCCAAGCGACCCTGGACTCTTCCGCGGCTTTGCCGCGACTTCCCCGTGGATCACGCTTTCGCTACTCTATTGGGACTCCCCCGGAACTCTTCTGCGATTCCGCGATCCTAACGCGATTCGTTCAATAAAGAATCGTCCGCGGTTCTGCCTCTCATCTCTTCTGCAACTCCTCCGGCAGGCGTCAAACCGGAGGAGTTGCGGCGAAGTCGCGGCAATATATATCAGAGTTGTATGAGCAAAAAACTTCACAAAAAGCTTTTTTTGCGATAAAAAAAACTTGCGCACTCCTGTATGTTTTCAAGGAAATCAGTTACACTGTTCTCAATCAAGCTTACACAGGGTACTTATGCATTGCAATGCATAACCCCTCACAGTTTGACACAGATTTTAAAGAAGAGAATCTGCGGAGAAAGTTATGTCACACTTCTCCATGGTTTGGTGAACTTTTCGGGGTACATTGATGTGCTGCTCAGTTCTTGAGCTCATCCCAGAAAGCTGTCTCTCCAGAAAGTGATTATGAATGAACATTTGAAGCAATAGGCACAAATGAGCATTAGACTAAAAATAGAGAGCATATAAAACATTAAATCTGTAATCAACTAGGAAATCTGTATATTACCAAACATGTTTTGGTGATTTTTAATCATTTCCATCATCGAAATCCAGGAAGAATGCATTCAAGTGAGCTTTCGGATCGGATAAGCAGGGTGGGGCGCCGCAACATGTGCTCGGCGGGAGGCGGACACGCGGAGTTTTTGGCACGGTCTGAGTCTGGGGTCTTGCCCGTACACATTTTAGTTCTGCGCGTGAGCGATTTATCTGTTCACCTGCGCGTCCACCTCAAAGGTAATTTTATGCAAAATTCACATTTTCGTTGCATCAAGTCTTCCAAAAAAATCTGGTACTTTATTGATCATCAAATCGAACGCCGTCTAGAAAAAAAGGATTTTCGTTAGGTTTGAGATGGTACACTCGAGTAAAATAGTTCCTTGCGAGCAATGTGAATGGTACAGCTCGGTTAAAGACTGATGAATTAACCTGAAAAAAATGATGAGTCGTCATTCTCATAGGATGATGGTCGTGTGGAACCGACCGAAAATTTGAGAGATGTTCAACTCTTTTGAAATAATTGTGTTCTACAAGATTCGACTCGACAACAATTTGAGTTTTTTTCATATCTTGAAGGTATGTGTCGAAAACTTTGGAAAATCACGTTCTTAGTGTAAAATTCGTTTTCATGACTTTAAACTTTGCTCGCATTTTCCAGTGAGACATATTTTTTTCAATTTTGGACAAGGACCACGAAGACTTGTATTTTTCAAATGCTGAGCGGCAATGGTTTGCCGAAAATGGAACGAAATGTCCAATACGTTTTCTTTACGAAAAACACAATGCTCACAATATTCAAAGCAGACAGTTCTCAAAATTTACTTTGCATTTAATTCAACAATTGTAAACCATCCTGAGAAAGTTCACGACAATAATTTCGAAAGAAGAAAACATTTTCATTGAACCATTGTTTTTTCGGAAGGAAAAAATCACCATTTATAGAGAGATCGCATGGATACTCTGATATTTGCAAATCCGTTCGCCCTGGACATTCCTCTAACCAGTGCGAATTTCAGTGAATTAAGAATATTTTGAGGAAATTTTCATCTTTGGAATATGTGGGTATAACTTTTTTCCCGAAGAAAACCATGATTCGTCTTTAAAATCGAGAAAAACAGAATATTGTGCCTAATTCCTATCTTTACGGTCACAAAACCCAGTGAAAATAGATTCTTGTTTAGGAATAGAGAATTTCTCTGTTTAGAAATGTTTTTGGGACACTCACATTCACTACCGACCGAGGCCTGTGTTGAACGGCCCTCGCAAACTCGTGCCAGATACGAGGCAGTCTTACATGGGCATGAGACAGTCGGCAATGCGGGCATCATTTCCTCGATCGGTGGCGAAGATCAAAGGATATAATCAAGAATGAAACACCCGTTAGGGATATCAATAGTCCTCACTGGGGTCTTTATCTTTGATGGGTCGCTGCAGCGCTGCTGCTGAAAGCGACATATCACCTGCGAAAGAAAAATTATAAGAAAAAAGAAAAGATCATAAATGAGGAGCAGCAGTTGGGGCGAGAATAAAGGGCAGCAGTTGGGGAGAGAAGAGCAGCAGTTGGGGCCACAATGAGGAGCAGCAGTTGGGGCCACAATGAAGAGCAGCAGTTGGGGCGACGACTGGAACAGTTGGGGCGACTGTAGCAGCAGGTGGGGCAACTATACGAGCAGCAGTTGGGGCAGTGAGCGGAGCAAGATGACACAAAGTGCTGCCCTGGGCAGCAGTTGGGGGAACGAAAGGGGCTTACACCTCGACGAGTAAATGCGTTAGTAATCCCCTCGTGCTGCCTTACTAAGCCGCGAGTATCTGAGCAAATAGACAGAATAAGATCAAATATTGATTATTTTCCCTTGGGTACGGAAAATTGCGGAAATTACGCAATTGCGCGTAGTCGCCTAGCGTTCGCGCGCCGTTCACACCTTGATTTCCGCGCGACGCGGTTTTAGCGTCGCGCTGACATGTGCCATCGCGTCGCGCCGCGAAAACTCTCAACGTCGCCTTAGTCCTCCGCGACACGTCGTTGAGGCTCACGCGCGATAATTGTTCCTACGACAGCCGATGCCGCTTCTCCGATGCGAGTCCAACCGCGATGTGTGCTAGTTTTCATTCCAGTCGCTCATGACAGCGACAAAGTATGCCATCCCTCCTAAACCTGGTTAGGTGTCAAATTCTGAACGCAACCTAATATGTGTGTATGAACTAAGTACGTGAAACGGCGGACAGTAGGTAGTTTCTCTTGTTTCACCATAGTAATAATAATTTTAGTAGATATTGTTAGTAGTTGCTGTTTACGATTTACGATTTACGAAATTTGAAATTCCATTTACGCACACCCCTGTTACAGCCCCGGTCCTTTACAGTTGTCATTCAGATGTGGGGTGCTGTGCTTCGTCAAGCTGCTGTTTCGCGGGGCTACATAGCCCAACATTCTTTTCGTCGGTGTCCTCATTAAAGTCTCCCCAAATAACCGAGAGAGAAAAAAACCGTATTCTTCGACGAATTCATGCTTTTCAGCGCCGCTGCAAATTAAAGATAAGATTTAATCACACATCGGTGACAATGATTTTGTTCGGTGAAGAAACACCAATCTGGAGAAAAGCGCTAGCAATGGCGATGGAACAAACGATGAAGCAAAAGGAAGAATTCAACGTCTTTCCTGAGGATAGTGAGTTTTTGTGGAACTTAGCGAACGACGGCGTAAAAAAAGGTCTCAAAATCGCTTGAAGCTATTTTGAGGGTACAGAGGGTGAAATCAAAGGAAGACAACGAACAACATTGTAAACCAAATTAGCCGCTTTATTATGCTTACGGGCACCTTCGCCATTGTGCTAGACAAGGTAATTCTGAGTCAGGTTAACCATTTCAGGCTTCTCCACGTGGCGCATACCACACGAAGATTACTCATGTGCCAGCATCAACACATGTTACAATGCCGAGGGGGTAATGGTTCCGATGACAAATACTGAAGATAGTGTTCATACGCAAGAAGAAAGCGAGATTTTCTGAAGATCGGGAATCAAATAAACGTTTTCGTAAACATCTTTCAAATCTCGGAACAATCTAAATATTCATTTTTGAATTAGATTGATTTCGGACTAGTATCATTTCTACTCACATAATTAACCGGTTTTTCGGCCATAACTTTTTTACCCTAAAACATAGCCCTTTGGTGGAGGTTGTTTTCGAAGTTCCCATGAAATTCTGCATCGAATAGCTTTTTCAGTTTTGAAAATTACACTACCGCTCGTAGGATTTGCTCAGAAAAGGAGCAAGGTCGGATTTTTCCGTCTTTTTTGTCTAACTCGCTTCAAAGTCAACTTTGAAAAAAAGCTAGGGAGATATTAATGGTTCTGGGGTTGAGGGCTACTCAACGGTATACCATTTGTCTGGGTTTCATAAAAAACAATAGAAATTTCGCAATCACCCTTCTCTCTATATACCGTAGACAAAGGGAAACTCAGACAGAGACGGTAGCGCCCCATCCGCCACGGCACCGTAATTACAGACCTGGCTGATAGCGAAACTAGTATAGTTCTCAATGTAATCACCACAAAGGTTAAACTGCTAGGTAGCATTCAACACAAGGATCAGGAATATCACCCTAGTTTCGCTCAAATTTGAGTTTGAAGGATGGGATTCTGCGTCGACTGGTGTTTCCAGTTTGGAAAAATTTTTTCTCGATCCTTCGGCCTAATTCATGTAAACCCATGATAGAGATGCGTCAGAGACGTAGGGAATCAGTTGTCACTAGCTTAAGTGCTCTCCAATCCCAGTCCTTCGCTTCTCCCGGTTTCCTCCGCCCTTTTTGAGGCTGGTCGCCTAACGACCATTTCCTTAAGGGGTCTGCAGAGTTGCAGAGACCAGCGAGTGGTCGCCGAGCGTCAGCCTTGACACGGCGACAAAAATGTTTCAAAACATTATCGTCGCGGCGTCGGTTGCCGCTCGCTGGCAGTGATGCAGGGCCGTCGCGGCGTCAATACACTCTGCGGTGCACCCTCGTCGCCCTTTACGCCGCGTCGGCCGCCCCGTCGCTGAAAGTGATCGATATTGCATCACCCAGTGTTGCTCGTCGCTGCGAGCAACGCAGCAACTTGGACTCTGCAGACCCCTTTAACCATCGCAGACGTGCGTCGCGGGAGCGTATCTATGCTCATACTGCCCGCTACAATCGATATCTTTTAGATTCAAACTGAAAGAATTTGACGCTGCCAGTGGTTCAAACCTGAAAGCGAATCTCTTCCTTGAACTAATCTTCCCCTTATTTCAATAAATGTCAGTAATCATTATTGAAACTTCATCGTAAGGTTGAATGCGTAGATACGATAGAACGATACATATATACTCTAATCCGAAGCAATATTCCTCAGCACATTCGCGTACGTGTGCCGAGAAAGGTGAAGAGACGGCAAGTGGGAGGAAAGGAGGCAGGTACGCGCACACACGTACGCGACGGAACCAAGCTAAATTCGCTGCGAAATAGAGTGTACGTAACTTTTATTAATAGTGTAATAAGTTGCAACTAATCAGTGTACCACGATTTTCAAAAAAAACTGCAATAAACCACGGAAAAAAATCGATACCAAACCCAAGATCAACAAACTGACAACTGTATTGATCGAAATCAATCTAAGGAACAAAAATCTCAAAACGGACACCTAATCTCACCTTCTGCTATCTAATTTCATGTCAAGTTAATAGCTCACAAAGGAAAAAAGTTTACATCGCAAGTAATAATACACTCCATTATGGAACACGTCATTTACCAATCGTTTGAAACCCAGGGGGCGTGGCTCCAAGGCTGCCGCGACGCGAACGCGCCCTGCAGACCCTAATTCACAGAGTCGATAGCCGGATCATTTCCCATTCTTAGACTTCTTCCAAATTTGGGCAAAACAAGACAATACAGAAAATCGCTGATCAACAGCTGATCGCGGGCGTATGGCGAGCTGAACAACGCCTACCCCGCGATCCGATCGCCATCTTCCTAAGATGAATCGGCATGGAGACAATGTTGCCCGCGATTCGACCGGCTTCTCAACATCCCGCGATCAACCCGGAGGTGCCTTTTAGCGGCGTCGGTCCGACCGGTGTTACTGTCTGTGTGGCACCAACACTTCTAAAAGTGTACACTAAAAATCATTGCACGAGAATTAGTAGTACCTACACAAGAAAAAGGAGTAGTGTTGTAGTTGGTACTCTGAGGTCGGAATGCCACACATTACAGAGATTACTTTCCAAATGGGTTTCTTCACTAGAGCTAGGTCATGGAGAATTACCCGACGTCCGTTGCTACAACACATCTCTTCAACCTGTGGTCTTCACTCCAAAGCAGGCGTGCATCAGCTCATTCATCCTTTCGAATCGCTCCCTTGTGACCATACAAATCGCAATTTAACATGAAAGGTCGGGAAATGTCGCTAACCTATGAAGCAATCTTAGCTGTTGTCAGCATCAAAAAAGAAAAAACGAACCACATATTCGAGCATAGCGGCCCTAATTTCCACACTGTACGAGTTGTAGATTAAGTGCACAAAAATGGTGAAGTTGACACTGGCTACAGCATCACAATAAAAACCACGGGAGGATGACGAGATTCGTGTTTATGAATGCAGCCAGTTCAAAATTCTTATCAGCCACATGTCGACGAAGATGATTCGACATCACTCCTCTTCCATAGCACCTGTACTTGCAGATGGCACACTGGTAGCTGAAAGAACCATTCTATAGAAGAATCTATATACATAAAAGGTATAGCATCATTGCACAATGAAAGTCAAAAGGTGAGCGGAGGGTAAATGTACACTCAAAACTCACCTTTTCGTCTTTATATGCACTTTAGGGACGTGGCTTAAAGGCAGGGTTCTCGATAAAATCGGTTGTTGTGCTATCCCAATGGAATGGTAGATCTGACCATCACAAAAGTGAGAACAAGTAAGAAATTGGAGAAAAAACGCTAAGGAACAAGTTATGGTTTGGTGTCCTCCCGCCCCCAACTATCGAGATTTGTGTAAAAGCCTGTTTTGTCAACTTTTATTTTGCTTCTTAAGTAATTTTTGAGCATTTCTGGACACTACTGACTACTTTGACAGCAAAATAATGGGCGGATAAGCAAGCATCAATGAAAATCTCGTTAATTAGGAGGCCGGCCGACACCGGTAATTAGCCGTTCTACCTTGTTTATAAGCGTTTTTCCCGCAAATTTTCGGGTTTTTTCACTTATTTTTGTTTTGGTGATAACCAAATCTACATTCTCATGAAGAGAGCTCAATAGTGGTTTTTATCGCGAATCCTGCCTTTAAGAAGGCTTTAGCATTGGTGAGCACGCCCTTCTGGTACATTCGAACATTAGGTTTTCTTTAGGCCAGATGAATTATGCTTGAAATTAACATAAGCCTAAAGGGCTCAATTTCAAAAATCTAAAGCGTAAATGAGTTCGTGCGGCGAGAAAAATTTTGTGAATGACAACACGGACGTGCGGCCGGAGAATATGAAAAAACCCTACGGCCGTGCGGCCAGAGAATGAAAAAAATACTATGGCCGTGCGGCAAGAGAATGAGAATGAATACTACGGCCGTGCGGCCAGAGAATGAAAGCAACACTACGGCCATACGCTTACAGAGTATGAAAAATAAACACAAAAAAGGCCAGACGGAGGTGCAAAACTAGTTCGGGGGGGGCACTTAGAATCCAATTGAGAAATGATTGATTCTGCTTAAGGGAATCGATTCCATTTCATGGAATTTCTAGGAATTTACGGGTGATAACGTTGTCACACATCTGATAACAAAAGAAAGTTTCATATTCATGAATGAAATTTTTTATTTCTCTGGGTAAATCTTGAGCGCTCCCCCCCCCCGAACTAGTTTTGCACCCAGACGGAAACGGCCACAAGGGCCAGAAAATAACGAAAAGGCCAGACAGGCCAGCAAACAGCACAAAGAAAGGCCATACGGCCACAAGAGCCAGAGGGGAAGAAAATTCGGCACATCGGGTGCCTCCCGGGGACGACGAGCGAGAAGAATGTTGAGCGGCTGGGTCGGAATCGATATCGGTGGCGCGCGCCATTTCGTTCGCTGCGGGACCAAGGCTGGGTTGGGGGCGCGCTCACTTATTGACTGGATATCGCTGTGTTTTTTCTTTGTAATTGTTTGTGTTTTTCCATGTGTTTTTGTGTGTATTTCATTATTTCTGCTGTATTGCGATGTTTTTGTGTAGCTGTGTTCTTTTGCTACGTGTTGCGGAAGGTGTTGAATGGATATTGATGTCCTGGTGTTTGTCTGCGTCCTCCCAGAGGATCACTTGCTTTAGGCTGGTGTGTGTGTGTATTATAGTTGTACAATTTCGGAAACAACTCCTGAACAAACGAAAATCGAAAATTTTTCGTTCGAAATGGTTTCCAACAAAAGAAAATTGGAAAAATTTCGTTCGGAAAAAATTCGGACGAGCGAAATTTGAAAAAAAAATTCGTTCGACGAAATTTCGAACGACCGAAATTTGAGAACTTTTCGTTCGACGAAATTTCGAACGATTGAAACCTGAGAACATTTCGTTCGACGAATTTTAGAACGACCGAAAACGAACGAGAAAAATTCGAAAAATCTTTCGAAATTTTTTCGAAAGTTTTGTTTGTGTACATCAGCGTCGATCGTGAGGAGACTTCTCGTTCACTGTTGAAGGTTGGCGCAAACTCGGTGCACCTAGTTTATAGCATATGGAACCGAGTTTGCGCCAACCTTCAACAGTGAACGCGAAGTCTCTTCACGATCCATGCCGACGTTATAGTGTGTATGACTTGTGATCTTGTTGGCTGCGTCTCCCCAAAAGGGGAGTCTATCAACAACAAACAAGAATGGTGTGATATTCATTCAGTTAGCACTTAGGCCTCTTTCAGAGTTCGATCGCTCTGCGACGCGATCGTGGGCACGGCGACGCGACCGTCGCGTCGCCGTGGAAATCGCAGATTTTGGAAGTTTGAATGCCCAATCGCGGAAGTTGGCGACCACGCACTTTTACGTACACATTCTAATCGACGCCTGTTTCATATTCGCGGTGTCGCGCAATTGGCTAGTCATTTATGATAAAAAAGGTGCATTGTGCTTTGCCGTTTAACTTTAACTTTATTACACGCCCTTGCAGACGTGTAGAAACATAGAAAGGGCAGAAAAACAACGAAAACATCGAGGAACTTGAAAAATGACAAGTTTCGAAAGGAAAAAGCGTAAAACGATTGATAGATACTTTCTTGACAATGAAGGTAATTTTTGACAAGTGTTTTGAATTTAGTGAAGTTGATCGGTATCTGAACAGTATGACTCATCTTCAAGTATTCCATGCCGTCTCTGAATATGGAGAAGCTGCGCCCCAAAGAGGTGCGCGGCTGACGGAATTTAAGCTTGAACCTTCTCCCCTAGTATTTGATTCAACCAGTTTGGAAAATGAATGAGCTTTGAGACCCAGTCTTCCAGTTATAATATTGTATACAAAAATTAAATCATTTCTTTTGCGTCTGTAATGTAAAGTATCCAAATTAAGCATACGATTCCTCACTATGCCAACTCTGAAGATTCCAGAAATGTTGCGAACACTGATTTCAACAACTTACCGAAGTCTTCCGTAAGTTGTTGAAATCGTGATCGTAAGTTGCGAGCCTCATGCCCTAATGTGTTCGCAACATTTTCGAAACTGTTCTGTAACTCTCTAAAATGTTGATTCCAACTAATAGTGTCCCGCCGCGATGGACTGATCGCGACGCGAACCCTCCGCCGCGGCCATTAGGTCGCGGCGCCGCGGGGTTCGCGTTGCGACAACGGGCGATCAGGGCGCGGGGTTACACCCGCGTGTTAGTTACTTGCATGTGTATCTATGTATTGGTAGCGGTTAAAATCGATCACAGGAGCATAAAAGTGTTGAAACCTGACTGAATCACCACTCAAGGTGAGCACAGTGAGCACTTGATGCAGAAATAACTGCGGTTTTTGAAAAAAAAAGTTCTTTCTTCTCTATTCACGCTGTTTTGGCAAGGCGTAATATTATATTCGGTCTCTCCTAGTGACCCAGGCTCTTTATTGCTTCCCGTAAAACTTTTTATTTTTAGAAGTTTGCTTTTGAATAAATAGTGCGATAGCAGTAGTGAATAATTATATCTGTCGATACTCGTCTCCTTTAGAGTCCTTTAGAGTCGCCTAATCTACCTCGAATGGAAAAACATTCGGCTTCTATTCGCACTAGATGATGACAGCCACAAGGACTCACGGGATTCCTTCAATAGAGCAAATATAGCAATTTTTTCACAAACTTTGATTCTTGAAACTTTATCTTTGTGCGATAAACTTGAAACGCCTATTTGGCTAGTTGAAAACTCAAAACAAACCACTAATGAGCAATATCTATTTTGCAAAGTATTGATTTTGTTTTCAAAAAACTAAAAAAAAAACTTAGGATCGGTTGTTTGATAAAGTAATAAATAATCGTGAAGATGAATTGTGCATTTTTGTTTTTACCTGTTCATAATGCCGAAAAAGAATAGAAATCTTTCTATTTTCACAAAAAACGTGTTTTCTTCGTGCTGTTGTAGTGTAAGCAAAGTTTGTTCTCAATGAAGTAATTTTACATACTTTGGACAAAAGCAATTGAAATATAACACTTAGAAGCTAGGAACAAAAATCGTGTTACATAGTGTAATCATTCTCTACTGCTACCACACTCTTTATTCAAATGCAAATTTCTACAGAGAACAAGTTATACGGGCAGTGATAAGGAGCTTTGTTCAAAGGGCGAAATCGAGTTCTATATCACGCCTTGTCAAAATAAGTAAATAGATAGGGAAATTATTTTTCAAGAAACCTCAGTTAATCTAGCATTAGCTTTGTGAAAATTAACCCATCTCAGTCACCAAAAGCTGTTATAAACTGTGACTTGGAATATTATTGCTTCATTGTACATATATTCTTCATTCAGATGCTAACCATTTGTGCCAATTTGAATTAACACAGCCACAGGAGAGCAGAATTTTGCTTAGAAGTGTGCTTTCTACGGTATTACGCAGCATTTTGTAGAACATGCGATTCACATCTTCTCCATCCGCTGACGTGTACCGCGGCTACTTTGGCAATAAATCTTGGCTGTAGCTGTGAGCACGGCTCTCTGTTCCTCGTATATTCTACGACTGCTACATCATCTTCTTCCAAAAGGGGATTTTGTGGCAATGAAGAACAACTTCGATCTTTTACTAATGCCGTTGTTTTATCACTTGGAAACATCGTTAGTTCGCCACGAAGAGAAGGTCGTGGAAAACTACTCGAAACCTTTTTGCAAAGCATGAAAGCTTAAATTATCGCCCGAAAACTTCTTTGTAAAACCAAAATAGCCATAAGGTACAAGAAATGTATTGTAGCAACTCTAATCTTCATGCGAAATTTTTTTTTGATAAGGATATTCAGATTGTCTATCTAATATAAAACAATATCATCAGTTGATAACTATATCATAAGTATAGTATAATATCATCAGTTAGAAAACTACCAAATAATTTTCCAATAGAGATTTGCTGTTATTCTTTTCGAAATTATTAGACATCCTCACGGATTATCGACCCAGATGTGCTAGATTATCAATCCCAGAACCATTTTTGGGTGGCCATAACACTCTGGGAGCGCATTTTTAGAGTCTCATTGATGATCTCAGCTAGCCCCAATCTAGAGATTTAGCCTAAGAATTGAGTCATTTTGAGAGCGCACGATGTCTTAGGTACTAAGCACGGGTTCCAGAAGGGATTCTTATTTTGCTATCTTTTTTTGTCCTGGGTTTCTTTCATTTTTTCACGTTCACCTGAACGGAAAAAGCATAAACGGGATATAGCATAAGCCGTCAAAATCCGACTTCTGAACACGCTGCTTCATTTTTTTACTCGTGCTTGCTACCTAGCCTCGAAATCAGCGCAAACAATAACAGGTTTCTAGCAAGAAATTTGACAAGCAAAGACGAAAAAATTGAGAAAGGATGTGTAACGCACGAGCAAAGTGAAGAGTGGAAAACGATGAAACTGATCAATAAAGGAAGAGGTTGCAAAAGCCTTTCAGTTAGTTGTTTCTGCAAATATTTGTCACGCTTCCGACGTCTACTAGGTTGCCTGCCGAATAGCGCTATTTGTAACTAAAAATAACTAAACCGCAAGTTTCTGTAAGCTCATAAGGCTCATCGAAACATGATTTCAGCATTTTAACCTGCTCGTAACATTATCGAAAACATCAGAGAAGGGGATTACTCCTATACGTGAAGCCAAGAGACCTTATGAAGACCTTCCTTGTAAAGTTGTTTTGCACTCTTTCTAGTTTGGCAGCGCAGGTTTTTTAATGAGGGAAGTAAATACAGGTACCATATTTAAGAACAGATCGAACGTAAATTTCATAGGCTGTAACCAAAAGCAATGAACCTTAAGTTTTCAGCGATTTGAACAGAAGGAAAAGTTACTGTTCAGCTTTCGCAACAATACTATCCAAATCCTTATCAAAATTCTATTTCGATTCGACAAGAAACTCTAAATCTTTAACTAGGTTAACATGCTGGAGTATTGAACCATCGATATTGTACCCGCCTTCCGGATTAGTAGTTCTACCCAGGTGTAGTACTTGACTTTTTTGAGTGGAAAGAGGGAGAAGGTTTCGTTTAGACCATTGAACTACATTGTCAATTGTGGTTTGGATCCTAGTTTTATTGTCACCCTCAAGTGTATCGTAGATTTTTTTAATGATAATAATCATTTTATGATAATAATTGTTTTGTATTATGATTGTTTTGCCTACTTATACTGATTTTGCCTGAATCAACGTGAAAAAAAGAGGAATTTGAACGAGGACATATGAAGCGGTCGCCGCGATCGGTCGCGTCGCCGTGCACTGCATGGCGACGCGATCTGGCCATCTCAGTCGCCCAATCGCGCGATTGGGCGACTTTTCCCGCGATCTTGTCTGAAAGGCCGGCGACCAGATCGCGCGACGCGACCAGATCGATACACAGTGTTTTCATTCGGTCGCGTCGCAGAGCGATCGAACTCTGAAAGAGGCCTTAGAGAATTCCTTCTTTGATGTGTTGGCTTTGTTTACTTTCAAGACGTTTAGCCTAACAGTCTTTGAAAGCGGACGGCACTCTCCGATTGCGACCAGTGGCCGTATTCATGAAACCACGGGTGCAGGAAGGGGGCGTAACCTTCCCGTACCCGTCGTATTGCAACCATTTTTGCACCTCTCCTGTCGAAGTTTTAATAGTGGCGGCCCCTCTTCGCCACCTGTGAGAGCAGAGACAGGCATGAGTAGAGCCACCTGCAGAGACGGAGAGGAGACCGCCTGGTAGCTGGCTGCTGTCTCTCAGCTCTACTAATAATGCATTCCGTCGGGCATCTCAGAAAACCGCCGCATTCAATGCGTATCGAATATGCATTCAACTCCAGTGACCCCACCCATCGAAAGGCTTCATCACAGGGGGACGTGCGGTAAACAGCAGCACTTGCTGCAGAATTCCATAGCAGGGGCATGTGCCGCAAAATTCAATCGCAGTAGTACGTGCTTCAAGGTAGTCCAGCGCTATCGTAGCAGCACACTGACGCGACGCGGCTGGCACACCGACGTGCGACGCGGCCAGCTCGCCGAGCACCATCTGGGGCCGTCAGCGACTGGACCGGCCGGAAGTACCGCAAACTTGGGTAATTGAACCGGCGAAGCTGTCGACCTCTCAGTTCCGTCTCAGGAGTGCATCGTATACTTTCCTTTTTTGGATAATCGTTTTGCCATCGAGTTGAATGTGTATCATCCACGCATTGGACTGCTTATTTGTTGGGGCACGTGCTGCAATTTGGAACACAATAGGAGCACGTGCTCCTCTAGCAGCACGTTCCATGTCTGTGCTCGAAACCACCTTGTCTTCGAGTTGAATGCATATTCGAGACACATTGAATGCGGCGATTGCCTGAGATAGTATGCCCGTCCTTAAGTGTTTGGGTGTACAGGATGTGTCCGCACTGCCTGTCAGGGTGATATCAATCATATTCTGTCGCGTGAGATCGACGTAGCAGGCAGCCACACCCCTCTCCGTCCACCCGCTAGGTGACTACGAACCCTCCTGCCTACCCGCCAGGTAGCTGGGAGCCTTCCTGCCTACCTGCCGGGTAGCCAGGACGGTGGAGCATCAAAAACTCTTCCAACAGCGGGTGAACTTTGAACCTCCCCGGGAGGCTCCCAGTGTTTCATGAATACGGGCACAGATCTCCAGGAGCGGTATCCTGGAATGCCGGTGAACCGTGAGCCGGCACGTTCTTGTGTCGCTTCTCAAAACGACGGTATTTCTTGACGAAATGAAGATAATCACGACGGACAATAATTCTCCTCGTGATGTTGTTTTTCAACACAACACCAGTCAGAATGTTACCGCGAATAGAGCAGTTGTCGGTCCGTGGACCCTTCTTGTCAATATAGCTGCCTTCACTGGCCTCTCAGGGAGTCTTAAATCCAAGTCCAATATTGCGAACATATCGTGGAACCTTCCTGTTGCCCGACAGAATACGCGCCTTGTTGTTAAGATTGATGGTCGCTCAAAAAATGCCCTCTCAACTTGCTCAGCCATCTTGGCTTCCCAGGTTCTCAAACTTGGGTAATTGATGTATACTAAATTAGGCCGAACATTACCATTTATTAAAGGAAAAATATTGAGGCTAGGCCTACGTGAGTGAATCAGTTTGAAATATCAGTACTAAACAAAGTCCGATAAGCTCCACTTCGACCTGCTCAAATTGAGGGATCTAGGCTATGGAATATCACTGTCCGCTCAATTTCTGAGGAATCTAACTATTCAGATTGAGTCAAAATTGGATACATATGTAATTCGGGACAAGCTGTGCTTTCTGCCAGCCTTCACATGATGATCTCTCTGAAGCACTTTGTGAAGCCATTTTGGGCCACCGCTTCGCCCGATTTTTCGGTCTAATCTACGTCTTGGAATCAGGACATTTGTTCATTAAAAAAACGAAGTCTCTCGTTGAGAGTGACTGCGCCGCATCGTAGTCCATTGTTATACCAAAAGTTTGCGACCGCGACAGGTGCGGTCAATTGTTACAAATCGTGTGGGGACTAGGCCCACGCAGTACAAAAGTGCTGTCGCAGGAACACTTTGCAGCACTTGTTGCGGTCTTTGGTTCGAAGAGGGATGTTGTGCCTGAAACGTGAAAACCCAGCGGTAATCGCTCGCTGTTGCGGCAGTACGTCGCAAGCAGGGATGTGAGGCAAACGATTTTGAGATTTCGGCAAACGGCAATCGGCAAAAAACTTTATCCCCTGAATTGGCCCCAAAGTTATTCACATGTGCCGCTCTACTTTTCTTTCCTTTTTTTCAATACTTATGTCAACAATCAAGTGGTTCTAATTCAAGGGAGTAGTCTCATTCCGAAAAATCAGATGAACAAACACAAGACATAGAGGGACCTCATGGAATTGGAACCTTAAAGAATTCGCCGCTGCCGCTTCGGCTCCTACAACCACCTAAGCGGCACTATCGCGGAGTCGCTGCGGCAATGTCGCGGCGGCTCTGCGGTAGTGCCGCTACGACTCCACGGTAGTGCCTCGGCGGTCGCGCGGTTGTGCAGCTACGGCTCCGCGGTGGGGCCGCTGCTTCTCGGGGATCGGTAGCCGCGATCTGACAAAATTAGAACCGACTGCGAGTAACTCATATGAAATGAGGCACAATACAACTGTGTGGTGAGCTCGCGTTACGTTCGCGCAAGACTGCAACACTAGGTTCTATCCTTATCTTAAAGAGGGTGGCACTCAGATAACAATGGTATTTCTGGAATCGTCCAAGACCCCCTTTGAACGGAGATATGGCTTCATAGAGATGTCTGTATGTTGAAGGCAAAAATTTCGTGGACGAGTTGTCTCAGACCCAAATTTCTCTTGATTCGCAGTCGCGGCACAAGAGCAAAACAGGTTCAGGAAATAGGTCGTAAAGGAAGTGAAGATGGAAGACTCAGTTGAAAATCATCCATCCTTCTAGGTGCTATTGAGATCAAAAACCAGGAAGGGGGCTGGGCCTGTGGTGGTGGTGGCTGGAGGGGGGTCGGGTCTGTGGTGGGCGCTCATACATACCTCGATTATTTGAGGGATTTGAAATCTCGCATGTGTCACGTGTTGTATTGGAGGGGTCTTCCACACAATTAAACGAAAATCTCAAACATCATATTCTAGGGTGTACTGTGCTTTAAGTTGAAGTTTTGCGCGAACTTACTGCGAGCTAAAAAAGTACAAAATAAATCTTCGAAATTTGCTTCTATTTTTTCAATATTTTTCAAGAAAAGACGGAATGAACTCCTTTTTCTGGGGATGGGGAGGGGAATTTTTTTACACCATGCGTATCTAGTGTCTCAAGACGTGGTTTCAGCAATGTCCGGTCCCTTTCCTGGAAATCTCCAAATAAAATGCTCGCGTTTAGCTGCAGTTTACCGCGAACTTACCGCGAACTTACCGCAAGTTAACTCGCGTTTTCAAACAGATTTACTGCCACCTCAGATAACTCAAAACCCCGGATAACGGTTGAGCGAACAATGGACAGTCGGATTACCCCTAGTGCCCACATAGCCGCGAGCATAGGCGGCGTGGCTCTAATCTAGATCTCTTGCTGGGAGGGAGTTACTCGCCCTATTTTCGCGCCGTTGACCTATCACAGGAGCAGCGAATGCTGATGTGATTGGTCGGCGGCGAGAAAGTGGGTAGATAATGTACTTCCAGCAAGAAATCCAAATCAGTACAGGCGGCGTTTCCTTATAATGTGTTTTGCCGAGTTTTGGCCGGAAAAATAACAAAAATTTCGGCAAACGACAGACGGCAAGAAAAGTCCTAAAAATGGCCGGCAAACGACAAACGGCAAACGGCAATTGCCGCACATCCCTGGTCGCAAGGCGGTGCACGGACACGGGTGTCAGCGACAGCGACAAAGTCAAATCCAGTATCGTGCCCTCCTGCTTTCTCGGCACAGAGCGACGGCGACGGCTGGTCCTCAGGCCTAGTGCATACTTCCCGCGACGCGCAACGGCGACAGTGCATATCTGCAATATCGATTTTAAGTCGATTCATTTAGCAAACACTATGTTGCGCCGCCCGTCTCGGGAAGTATGCACTAGGCCTAGCAGTGCTCTGCGACCGCGGTAAGCCTGTGGGCTGTAACAATGGCCTTAGACGGCAGCTAGTGAGATGCGCCCAACGCGGATCTTGTATCCAGCGCCTCCAACTCCGACCGTGCGTCCGGCGTTAACATGACAAAATCACGTCAAAGGTTGATAAGCGATTCTTGCTGTAGTCACACGCAGGACTTGGTCCCATCTCCTGACCAAAACATTAATATATGTAATTTTATTTACGAAAATATACGATTTACGGTCCAAAATGTCGTATATCGTTAACCGTAATTACGAGGCCAAAAAACACTGTAAATCGTTAACCGTAATTACGCACACCCCTGGTGCGCACCGTTTCGCCAATCACTGAAGCAAATTTCAGGTTAGATTCACAATGTAAGACAATTCTTGGTCGAAGATCGATATCGGCGCATCGTAGAATGCTTTAGGGATCCGTAAGTTGCGCGACACGATGCCCCTGTGGGTTAAAAGGCCTTTGTATAGTCGAGGGATAAAAGTGGCACCGTCATGATGAAGGATAGAGGGCAACTACGCCGCTGCGTGCCTGCCCCGCATTCACCATTGTTGCGGCGCGACTGTGGCCATCAGAATATGCAGAGGCCTAAACGCTGAAAACGCTTATAGCTCCGTTCAGTGAAACGAAGCGCAGCTAGCTAGGTCAAAATCGAACTTTCGTAAAAATCTGATTCAATAAAGTTCCCCTGGTCCGGATTTATCACTTTCCTGAAGTCGCATTACCTTGTTAGCAAAGTTTCTATCAGATTGGAGACGTTGAGGAAACCACCGTATCCGTGCCGTTATCATTCGAAGAGATAAAAACAGGCCTCTTACTCGTGTTCAGCCTCCCCAATCAACTTTACCGGCCCTGTCTCTGATGTGCTCCTCCTCCTGTGTGATGTGCGTAGCCCAACTCGCGCATACACATCACGCCGTATACTTAAAGCAGTGTTCATATCGAGCACATGCTGTTATTCTCTGGGCCTAATTCCTGTCCGCATTTGCGGCCTATTGCTATTGCATCATGCGACACGTGAATATCGTGCTGGGACCACGTAGTCCCGGTATGACTCACCTTTCTCACAGCACGATCATCACGTGTCGCGTGATGCAACAGCCGTAATACGCAATCGCGGAGCGGAATTTGGCTCAGAGAACAATAGCACAAGAGAAAGTCCCGCAACAACGGGAAAGCGAGCTGAAATACGACGCCGCAAGACGACCACCCGCCTTTGGTGACCAAAAATATCGAGAATTGTCGGGATATCTTCACGAAATTTTCATTTTCGTACCGAACTTCGCACCCAAAATTCAACTATCATGGAAAAAATTTTCTCTCTCGTTATTTTCGTTTTCCAATGACTTGCAGAAATTTTCATTTTTGGTCTGAAACTTTTGCGATCCTCCCCCCTAATCATCATTTTCGCAACAATTTTCGGGAATTGAAATCATTTGTTCTTTCTTAATACTCAATCTCGCTTAGGGAGGTCATATTGTTTGAAGTTTCACACCTTTGATTTATCCAGGAGCTCAGAATACTCGAGTTTCTGATGTTTCAACTCAACAGGAAAACAAAGTTTAAAAAATAAAAAACGACATTCTAGTATTCACCGAAAAAGTCGTCAAATAAAAATTGTGAACTACACGGAAATTGATTGAGAATTCGAAATTTCTCTAGAATACTCAATCAAACTAAAGTTAAAATTATTATTTGAATGTCCGCCCGACTCATCCTAGACTTCAAATTAGTCTGGTTTCCAAATATTCGATTGATCCGAAATTTGAAATTATTCGCTTTTTTCAAATATCCAATCCGTCGGGGCCCAGTTTTCGAATATTCGATTGATCCTAAATTGCAAATTATTGGCTTTTTTCGAATATTCGGCCCATCATGGAAATAAAAATATTCGGGTATTTGAATATTACATTAATCCGCTCATTCTGAAATGCTAAAAAAAGGTTACTAGAACTATTCCTGATCTCATTAACATGTAAGAACTTGTCAGGAACGGCACTGAAACTCGTTCAAAGTGAACGAGTTCAGTGACGTTCCTAACAAGTTCTCACACGTCAACAAAATCGATGCTGACGCTTCGAAGAATTGCGGTGCGCACTTGGTGCGCACCAGGTTTGACATTAAACCGGCCCGGTGCTCAACGGCTTCTTGGAAGTCTAAGTTCAGAAGTTCTCAGCTACCTTGTGATAACTTGTGATCATATACAATGCCATAAAAAAACATCAAATATTCAAAAACATAATACTAAATAAACATCGAGCCGAAATCTTCTGAAGAGGAGAATATGAAATGGGAGCGATGATTCAAAATTCAATCAACTTGTTCCTAATTGAAGTACGTTACTGCAATTTTCGGTTTTCCGGAGGATTACTGTGTGTATACGGTAGATTGGCTAACGTCTCAGACTTAGTTCCATAAAACTTCATCTATGGGGATAATCGAACCCAAATGACCCTTTAGGTCAACTTCAAATTGAATCAGAGAGCCGAAATGCAATATCGTATACGTCTACCGTAAGCTTACCGTAATCACACTACAAACAGGAATGTACGGCAAACTCCAGAAAAAAAAATAGAAAACTGATGTCATCAGTGCAAAATAGTGAACCAGTGAGTAAAATAATATTGAGGGGTAATGAATAACTCAAGAAAAAGTTGGTTTGCGAAAAAGTGGAATGAAAACTGAAAAAAAAAACAAAATTGAAGAGAATTTAATGTCAAGCAAGAAGAAAAAGAGAGTCTCTTAATTAGTGGAGTAAAAGGCAATCGGTCCAAGGCTATTGAATGTTTTTCAAATTGAGCGAAGAAAGACTTCGGAATAAATGAGAGATTTTGAGAAATGGGGAGACGTCAAGGGTCAAATCGAATCAAATCAAATCGAATCTGCCACTCCCCCCCCCCCTTTTCATTGAACTTCTGACATTGATTTTGGGGTCAAAATCAGTCTTCGCTGTAAAGTGAACAGCAACTCGAGCCTGATTTGGAATACATTTCAATACTTACTCGAACAACATTTGAATTATTCGAATAGTGAGGTATTCGAATATTTCATTTACTTTGGGATTCGCCAATATTTTTTAAAATATTGCGTTCACCCGATTTCAAACGCTCCAAGTTCTTAGAACTCAATCCATTCACGACTATTTTTTTACTTCAGTGCTTATCATAATGGTAGAACCACCCTCATTTTTCAAATTTTCGTGGTCCACACTCCAATTCAACTTCAACCATAATCTTTTCTGGCATCAGCATGCCAGAAAACCTCAGGAGACAATTCAATATAATTTTTGCACAAGATTAGAGAATTATTGGATAAAAACACGACTTTAGCCCGTATCATAATCTTAGGGCCACTTTTTGAAAATAACATTACTTCGGTAGATCGGCACATAGTCTACTACAACTGAATCTCATCAACAAGTAAACTCTTTTTGCTTCTCTATAACATCACAGATTCTACTAGAAACACTTACTACCCACAAAGTTGTTTGCAACGTGATGCTCAATACAATACCCGCACAAATTTACTCAAAATAGCCGCAAAAGTCGCGAAATTGCGACTTTCGCGACTTTTCGTCATAACACGGCTCGGCTCAAAGTAACCCGTTCGGAGAGCTAGGGACATTTTTGGAATTAGCATCGAGAGCTGTTCATTTTGAGCACACACTTTTTTTTAATCTGGTCACGTTTGAAGCGAGAGTGGACTTGGCACATGTGAACGAGATAAAAAATTGACTTTTCCGGATTGAGCTGCCGCAGTGCTTATTTGAAAGAGGATCAGAAAGTAAAGTTGTGAGCGAAGTCCCAGATCGATTGGTCCCGTTTGAGCTGAGAAAGGGACGTCGGTGGCGTTTTCGTTCACTCGATTTTTCTGTTAACCCTATATGCCTTGTTTGCACGTCAAGAAACGTGTGTGCTCAAAATAAAGAGCTCACGATGCTCATTCCAAATATGCCTATTAGCTCCCCGAACGGGTCACATTGAGCCGTGTTGTGACAGTCGCAAAAATCGCGACTTTTGCGACTTTTCGACTTCTTTGCGCCTTTTTTGAGTGAATTAGTGCGGGTATTGGACTCTGCTAGGCACTCAAAATCGCCATTTCGGGCTCCACAACACGATTCAAAAGGTCCGTTTCCAATATTAAAGCCGTTCTACGATTGCCCTTAATGAGTTCTATACAACGAGATCAAAATAACAGCTTTGCCTCCAAAAATGATTGTAAAGTTGTTTACGTCCATTCGAGAAGCCCTCTTTATAGATTGACCAGGCGGTCCTAATAGATGAAATCGATCATGTTTTGGCCTGTGGTCGATGGGCATTTCAGAAGAGAATAGTTTTTTTTTGGCAAAACGCCGAATTCGCCTGATTTTGGAAATTCATTCCGTAAAGTCTGAAGTGAGTTCTGACGATGAGGCGCTCTTGTGCGAGCAAAAAAAACCTCCAAAACGCTGTTCGCGCGAAAAAAATGTCAATACTCTTGAGAGTTCTGGCCGAGAAATAGCCCGCCAGGCTCCGCAGCGGCTCCTGGTGGGCTATTTCCCGTCTATGTCTCTGCTTTCAACGAACCGGACAAGAAGTAGCCGAAAATTCACCGAGATATAACCGAGAAATGACGACATGAAACCAAAATTAACCAAGACGCTACCGCCGCCGGCTGGCCAAGCCACCACTGAACGAGGTCCAAGTACCTCAAGCTTGGGTAACTGTACCGACGGAGGTGTCAACATCTAAATCATTTCTCTGGAATGCGCCGTATACCTACCTGGAGGGCGGTGAGCATTATTCGGCGGCTATTTTACGGCGAGTTACCTCTAGCGCTTTGTGTGAAGACTAGATCTATTTGTTGTTATTATGATAATCAGTATTAATGAATACTCCTAATCAGTTAGAAGATGGAATTCGTTAGAGTTTAGAGGGCTGGTTTAGAGGGCTTGCCGTGACGTGCAGAAGCTTTGGTGTACGCTCTCGACCCTTTGCCAGGGGTGCATTCTCCGCCCACCTTCCCAGTGCTGACCTATCAGGGCTGCTTTGGTATGCGCCTGCTCTGAAGATTTCAGAAATGTTGCGAACACTAATTTCAACAACTTACCGAAGTCTTCCGTAAGTTGTTGAAATCGTGATCGTAAGTTGCGCAGCCTCATGGCCTAATGTGTTCGCAACATTTTTGGAACTGTTCTGTAACTCTCTAAAATGTTGATTCCAACTATTAGTGCCTCGCCGCGATGGACTGATCGCGACGCGAACCCTCCGCCGCCATTAGGTCGCGGCGCCGCGGGGTTCGCGTTGCGACAACGGGCGATCGGGCGCGGGGTTACACCCGCGTGTTAGTTACTTGCATGTGCTGGTGCATGATGTATTGGTAGCGGTTAACACCGATCATAGGGGCATGAAAGTGTTGAAACCTGACTGAATCACCACCCAAGGTGAGCACAGTGAGCACTTGATGCAGAAATAACTGCGGTTTTTGAAAAAATGTTGTTTTATCACTTGGAAACATCGTTAGTCCGCCGGGAAGAGAAAGTCGTGGAAAACTACTCGAAACCTTTTTGCAAATCATGAAAGCCTAAAATATCGCCCGAAAACTTCTTTGTAGAACCAAAATAGCCATAAGGTACAAGAAATGTATTGTAGTAACTCTAATCTTCATGCGAATTTTTTTTTGATAAGGATATTCAGATTGTCTATCTAATATAAAACAATATCATCATTTAATAATTATATCATAAGTATAATATAATATCATCAGCTAGAAAACCATCACATAATTTTCCAATAGAGCTTTTGCTGTTATTCTTTTCGAAGTTGTTGGACATTCGCACGAATTATCGACCCAGATGTGCTAGATTATCAATCCCAAAATCATTTTTGGGTGGCCATAACACTCTGGGAGCGCATTTTTAGAGTCTCATTGATGATCTCGGCCCCAATCTAGAGATTGAGTCTAAGAATTGAGTCATTTTGAGAGCGCACGATGTCTTAGGTACTTAGCACGGGTTCCAGAAGGGATTCATATTTTGCTATCTTTTTTTGTCCTGCGTTTCTTTCGTTTTTTTTCACGTTCACCTGAACGGAAAAAGAATAAACGGGATGTAGCATAAGCCGTCAAAATCCGACTTCTGAACACGCTGCTTTATTTTTTTACTCGTGCTTGCTACCTAGCCTCGAAATCAGCGCAAACAATAACAGGTTTCTAGCAAGAAATCTGATAAGCAGTGAAGAAAAAAAATTGAGAAAGGATGTGTAACGCACGAGCAAAGTGAAGAGTGGAAAACGATGAAACTGATCAATAAAGGAAGAGGTTGCAAAAGCCTTTCAGTTAGTTGTTCCTGCAAATATTTGTCATGCTTCCGACGTCTACTAGGTTGCCTGCCGAACAGCGCTATTTGTAACTAACAATAACTTAACTGCAAGTTTCTGTAAGCTCATAAGGCTCACCGAAACATGATTTTAGCATTTTAACCTGCTCGTAACATTATCGAAAACTTCAGAGTGTCGCGCTGGTGATAGGCCAATGGTGAGAAAAGGGGCGGAGAATCTCCGACAAAGGAAAAGATGGTGCTGTGCGGCTGACTGCGATATTGTTGTAGACAGACCCTCCAGGCCTCGTTCATACTTCCGCCGCCAGGCGGCGCGACACAGTGCAATCCGTTCATGTCAGGATTACACTTCGGAAGTGTAAACCAAGCCTAGTACCGCCCTGAACGCATTGATTCCTTCTGGTTGTGGTTTTTATTCAAAAAGTTGACGTTATCAAGTTTCCGCCTTGGCGTGATCTGAGTTTGTTTGTGTTGTCTGCGCGCGTGTGATCTGCGTGTCTTTAGATTCGAATGAGTGGAGCAGGGGAAGTATATATCTACGTCTGTTCCGTCTTGACAAGCCTTATATCGCCCCGGTGCCACTTTGCTGGATCAGAAGATACGTACTGTCGTTTCCGGGGCCCAATTCCGGTCCGCATTTGTGGACTACAGCAGTTGCGTCCTGCGCCACGTGATAATCGCGCTGCGTCCACCTGGTCCCGGGACGATCCACTTTCCTTCCAGCGCGAGAATCATGTGACGCATGATGCAACAGCCGTAGCCCGCAATCGCGGACCGGAATTTTACTCCCGAGAATGATATTAGCTCGACCGAGGGCGCTTAACAGAAACCAGATAGCCGCGCTCTTTGGAGTTAAAAACGGAAGGTACGTATGCTACAAATAGGCCTTCTAAATACTTCTTGGCGTCGAGATTTTCCACTGGTACCATCGACCGAAAGCGCCGAGCACATTTGAGAGGGGTAGTTCATGCTTGCGCCGAGAGCTCAATATACGAACACGTCGTGGTATTGTAAACGTTGAACACGCTCAAGCGTTATGCAACCCGTGTGATGGAAAGACCGAGTCCACACTGCTATCGGGGAGCGACGCGATGACCTGCCTCAAATACGGGTCGACGAGAAATCAATCGATACTCACAAATGCCATAGCAACGCGTCGCGATGGAAGTGTGCACCCGGCCAAGCGTGGCAGCTACTATGCGCCTTGCCGTCGCTCACGTCTCATACTTTTTGCCGGCGTTTAGCGTCGTTATGGCACAACGCTAGTCCTTATCACGCTACGCGACGGCTACTCCGTGTCGCCGCGCTTGTGTAATCAGCGCGGTTCGATGGCGGCGGTGGAAGTATGATGTCGGCTTAACCCATTCACGACCGCGTGTCCCACCGGTGGGACACGCGTTGACTACCACTTCGGACCGCGTGTCCCACCGGTGGGACACTCTTTTCGAAAATCTATTTCTCCACCGCATGAAGGAATTTCTAAACCTATTTATGGTCAATGTATTGACCTATTCTAAGCTCGACTATGAACATCGTGGTCCGCTGGAAGCTCCACCACTACAATATATCTGACCCTTCGAATGCGGCGAGGTCGAAAACTGCAAACTTGAGTACAGATGGCGAATTTTTTTCTTTTTTCAATACTCGAGAAATAATCCTTACTTTTAAAAGTGTTCGGATCGTGTAGCACTATTTAATATATCACGAAAATATGACTACTGATACTGAGCACCATTCCCGCGTTGAAAAGCGGCTTTTCTTTTGCCCGTACTTTGTTCACAGAATTTTTTTCATGGCAAGATCATCAATGTCTATTTGGTCTATTTTTGGAAGACATGCTAGGTTATGGTTGGTGTACCATCGTAGGCCGGGGCTCCAACTTCGGTGAAAACTACCTTGCAGAGGAGTGGACGAGAAAATTGGGACGTGCCAGAGCAGAAAACGAGTGAAAATCTAAGAAACGGTCATTAAACTAATCACTCCTCGTCAATATGCAATGATAGAACTATTTTCTACGTATAAATGTATAAGAAACAAACGCTCAAGAAGGTTTAACTCTAGAAGGCGCCGAACCGGAGAGGTGAGGGGGTGGCCGAGAAAAAATAATGGGCGAAGATCTAAAAAAAAGTCATTTCCATCAGCATTCCCAGTCAATATGAAAATTGAGGAGCATTTTCCATGTCTGAATGCCAAAAAGAATGCTAAAAAAGTTTACTATAAAAAGAACTCCTGTGGAATGCGATAGACGGCAAAAGAGAGGGGGTAGCTAACGCAAAAATTAGTGCAAATCTGAAAAATATCATTTCACAAAGCATTTCCTGTCAACTGAAGAACAGAAGAATGTCTATTATGTTAATCTACGATAATTTATGTTTCACAACGCTAGAATCCGACGAACTCACGTGATTTTGTGGATGGTCTTATCTACACAGTTAAAATTTAAGGAGGCCGTTTCTGAAAGGGAAGAGTTTTGGAAGCTCAAACGTTGGCATCACGATTTTGACGTCAACAGTCGTACATTGAACAAAAAAACGAAAATCGACTTTTGGTGGCGTGCCATTCGAGCAAAAGTGGCCCACCGGTGTGACACTGTATACGGTGACGCAATATTGCACGCGGTCCGAACGCGCAGCCACCCAAAATTAGGCGTGGTCGTGAATGGGTTAAAGGCAGTGGTCGCGCTCCAATATGCTCGTCTTCTTTTCCTCTCTTAACCCTTTTCTGGGTATAGAGTAGTAGAACCTATAAGAAAAAATCGCGAAAAAACGCTGTTCTAGGCCAAATTTGAAGCCTGAACTTCCTTGTCTTTTGATGGTGGACGAGTCCACTCCACATCATCGGCATCGATGATCTCTAATATCAAGAACATCAGCTGGCTTGAAATAGAATTTCAATCAATGAAACCTCGGATTTATGTACACATCTAGTCAAAAACATTGACTGAAGTGCTTGCTTTCATTGTTCAACTGTTTTATTAGGTAAATTTGCATTTATTTCTTCCTCTGAGTCTCGATGATTTTCGACTGCTTGGCATGAGACTGTGATCTTTCTGTGCACGTGTGCACGAACTGGAAGTTTAGGGTCTTAATAACTCTAATTCTAGCCCGTTTTTCACCGCGCTACCTTCATAGTTTTTGAGCTGTTTTTCATCTGAGCTGATTTTTGTAATTTTTTCTATAACGTTTTTCATCGTGGCCACTGCCTTTAAAGGCACAGTGCCACCTCATGGGGAATTTTTGATATTACACTCTGGTCGTCGTGAATAGTAACCCTGCCAAGCGCGAAATCTCAATTCGCTCATACAATCGAGAAGAAGCATGGAAAAAGTCAACTCCGCCCCATGGAAGAAAAAATGGGTAACGCCCACCGACAAGTTCCCGGCCTCGATAGGGAAGAGAAGCGCGATCGATTTTGTTTAAAGTCTATGCTCATCAATTTGTTTTCGGTCTAGCTTTAATTTGTGACCTGCTTCAGAGCGATGGCTGCGAATAACCAGAAAAAAACAGGCTCGAGACAACTCGTTCGCAAACTTCTCGCCGTTCAAGTTCAGAATCTTTGAGGGGCCATAACTCCGTTCGTGGTGATTTCTGAGCGATTCTGGAGACACTTTTGTGATCAGCGTTGCATTTTCTACAAGATAAGCAGAAAAACGAAAATTCGATTCTCAGGTCGGACTGTGCCTTTAAAGGCAGTGTTCACGATAATCTTTGATTGTGTGACAATGGCTAAATCGATTGTTTAGCTCCCGGGTTAGATCTGAAATGTTGAAGAGGAAAACGTCTCAGAAGGACACGAAATCTTCTTCTTCCATCCCGCATATTTACATTCACGGGAACTGCTCCTTGTGACAATGAAATCTTTTAGCGATCTTTCTTTTGGAGTTCTTCCACTCTCTGCTACTCCGTTCTTTCCTTCGGACCCTAACTAACACGATTAGTAACCCCGTTCTTTCCTTCATTCTCAACTTCTCTCTTTACTCAGGTCAGCTCGCATACATCGGCTAAAAACGACGGAATTTAGAAGCCTCGGACAACTCGTCCACCATGTTTCCTTAGCTCAATCTTTGAGGGACCATAACTCCATTCCCAGAAGGTCTTGTACGATTCCAAAAACATCATTGGAATCAGCATGGGACCGTCTTCAAAATAGGCAAAAAAAACAGAAAAACATATTCTTATCGTGAACACTTCCTTTAAACTCCACGCGAGATTCCTCCAGGCGCGTGATTTGACTTTGAATATTCATATTGCGCTTGCCAAATCTTTTCGCTACAATTTCACGACATTTAGATAACTTCGATAATCCCCAAATCCAATAAGAAACATTTCACAACATTTCATGACTTTGCTCACCGCCAAATCTATCTTCAACGATTTCACAACATTTCGAAGAATTCGTTGATCACTGTATTCACTTAGAAGATTTTCACAACATCTCAATGGTTTCTTTGACAGCAAAATCAAATTTAGAATACAATTTCGCCACACTTGAAAAAAAAATTGTCGATCGTCAAATCCATCAAAAGGAATCAAAAGGAAAAAATACCAAATCTTTGACCTTTTCCGCGGAGCCTAACCTTTTAGAAGTTTCACGACTTTTCCCAAGGGTTTCCCTTCTACAGCAAATTTGACCTGCACAATCCTACTGGGGTCCTGCACACATTCCAAGGGACTATCCTAGACTGGGGGGGGGGGGGGTCACTCAAGATTCAGGTCAGAAATGCAATGAACCACAGATCTATAACGCTATAAATCGAAGTTTTCCCTCAGGCTATGGGAGCAGCGAACCGCTGGCGAGAATTCGCCACTTGCTCAACAGCAGGGGGACAGCTGGCATTTAGCTGGCCAATGGCAATCACGACGCCAACACTTGGCATACACTCGGCATGCCATTTAATGCCAGCGACGGACGGCTGGCGAATATGTGCCAGTTTTCTAACAGCTGGGTGATAACTGGCATTCAGCTGGCAATTGGTAATTACGAGGCCGATAGCTGGCTTATCCTTTGCATCTCAATTAGAGCTAGCGGCGGACCGCTGGCGAAAATATGCCAGCTGCCTGAAAGCTGCGTGACAACTTGCATTCAGCTGGCAAGGGCAATCAAACCTGAAAATTACGGAGCGCATAAAAACGCAATTATCCGCCAATCGGCATTTGGCTGGCGCATAACCGCCCAGTGGCCTTCGCTTGGCACTGAATCGTCACATGGCTGGCACTCGAAAGAGTTGACGACTACTCACGTTTTAACATGTTACAGTTTGATCTCTGATTTCACTGATAAGCCGAGCCGGTATATAAGGCGATTCAATCAAATGAGTGTTCACTCGGTACTTCGATGCCGGCCCTGAAAGGTGACCTGAAGTCATTCTACAGAGGCTAGCATATTTTTGGCAGCTGAGGGCAAGTCCCCACGGCTAGGGGGAGAGGTGGGGTGGGTCCCCCACTTAGACCGTTGCGTAGGCGATCTCCTACGCAACGACCTGCAGTGATGGACCAACCTCGACTCATCGGTCTGCCAGGAGACTGGCGGACCGCCGGCTAATCGCTGTCCGACACCTGGAATGGTTTTTGCTTGCCAAGCAAATGCCGGCGGTCCGAAAGTCCCAATGTCTGAGTCTATAGAATTCTATTAACGACGATGATTAATAGCAGCATCAAACTTCTTTTATCAGGTTTTATATTCATTTCTACGAGAAAATCTTGGGTGCCCCCCCCCCGTCTAGGATAGTCCCCATTCCATGATGTCCTGCACATTACTATTGTAGTCCTTAACACATTTCACAACATCCAGCACACTCCTATCGGGGTCCTGCACACATTTCACGACGTACTGTACACTCCCAATGGAGTACTGCACACATTTCGCGACGCCCTGCACACCCCCACTGGGGTCCTGCACGATCCTATTGGGCTCCTGCACACATTTCACGACGTCCTGCACACTCCTAATGGAGTACTGCGCACACTTCACGACGTCCTGCACACTCCCAATGGAGTACTGCACACATTCGCGACGTCCTGCACACCCCTACTGGGGTCCTACACACTTCTACTGTGGTCCTGCACACATTCCATGGTTTTCTGCACACTCCTGCTGGGGTCCTGCTCAGATTCCATGATGTCTTGCACAATACTACTGCAGCCCTTAACACATTTCACAACATCCAGCACACTCCTATCGGGGTCCTGTACACATTTCACGATGGAGTACTGCACACATTTCGCGACGTCCTGCACACCCCCACTGGGGTCCTGCACGATCCTATTGGGCTCCTGCACACATTTCACGACGTCCTGCACACTCCCAACGGAGTACTGCACACATTTCATGACGTCCTGCACACTCCCAATGGAGTACTGGACACATTTCACGACGTCCTGCACACTCCCAGTGGAGTACTGCACACATTTCACGACGTCCTGCACACCCCCACTGGGGTCCTGCACGATCCTATTGGGCTCCTGCACACATTTCACGACATCCAGCACACTCCTATCGGGGTCCTGTACACATTTCACGATGGAGTACTGCACACATTTCGCGACGTCCTGCACACCCCCACTGGGGTCCTGCACGATCCTATTGGGCTCCTGCACACATTTCACGACGTCCTGCACACTCCCAACGGAGTACTGCACACATTTCATGACGTCCTGCACACTCCCAATGGAGTACTGGACACATTTCACGACGTCCTGCACACTCCCAGTGGAGTACTGCACACATTTCACGACGTCCTGCACACCCCCACTGGGGTCCTGCACGATCCTATTGGGCTCCTGCACACATTTCACAACATCCAGCACACTCCTATCGGGGTCCTGTACACATTTCACGATGGAGTACTGCACACATTTCGCGACGTCCTGCACACCCCCACTGGGGTCCTGCACGATCCTATTGGGCTCCTGCACACATTTCACGACGTCCTGCACACTCCCAACGGAGTACTGCACACATTTCATGACGTCCTGCACACTCCCAATGGAGTACTGGACACATTTCACGACGTCCTGCACACTCCCAGTGGAGTCCTCCCCACATTCGCGACGTCCTGCACACCCCTACTGGGGTCCTACACACTCCTACTGTGGTCCTGCACACATTCCATGGTTTTCTGCACACTCCTACTGGGGGTCCTGCTCAGATTCCATAATGTCTTGCACAATACTACTGCAGCCCTTAACGCATTTCACAACATCCAGCACACTCCTATCGGGGTCCTGCACACATTTCACGATGGAGTACTGCACACATTTCGCGACGTCCTGCACACCCCCACTGCGGTCCTGTACGATCCTATTGGGCTCCTGCACACATTTCACGACGTCCTGCCCACCCCTCCTGGGGTCCTACACACTCCTACTGTGGTCCTGCACACATTCCATGGTTTTCTGCACACTCCTACTGGGGGTCCTGCTCAGATTCCATGATGTCTTGCACAATACTACTGCAGCCCTTAACACATTTCACAACATCCAGCACACTCCTATCGGGGTCCTGCACACATTTCACGATGGAGTACTGCACACATTTCACGACGTCCTGCACACTCCCAATAGAGTACTGCACACATTTCGCGACGTCGTGCACACTCCTACTGGGGTCCTACTCAGATTCCATGGTGACTTGCACAATACTTTTGCAGCCCTTAACACATTTCACAACATCCAGCACACTCCTATTGGGGTCCTGCACACATTTCACGATGGAGTACTGCACACATTTCACGACGTCCTGCACACCCCCACTAGAGTACTGCACACATTTCGCGACGTCGTGCACACTCCTACTGGGGTCCTACTCAGATTCCATGATGACTTGCACAATACTACTGCAGCCCTTAACACATTTCACAACATCCAGCACACTCCTATTGGGGTCCTGCACACATTTCACGACGTCCTGCACACCCCCACTAGAGTACTGCACACATTTCGCGACGTCGTGCACACTCCTACTGGGGTCCTACTCAGATTCCATGATGACTTGCACAATACTACTGCAGCCCTTAACACATTTCACAACATCCAGCACACTCCTATCGGGGTCCTGCACACATTTCACGATGGAGTACTGCACACATTTCGCGACGTCCTGCACACCCCCACTGGGGTCCTGTACGATCCTATTGGGCTCCTGCACACATTTCACGACGTCCTGCACACCCCTACTGGGGTCCTACACACTCCTACTGTGGTCCTGCACACATTCCATGGTTTTCTGCACACTCCTACTGGGGGTCCTGCTCAGATTCCATGATGTCTTGCACAATACTACTGCAGCCCTTAACACATTTCACAACATCCAGCACACTCCTATCGGGGTCCTGCACACATTTCACGATGGAGTACTGCACACATTTCACGACGTCCTGCACACTCCCAATAGAGTACTGCACACATTTCGCGACGTCGTGCACACTCCTACTGGGGTCCTACTCAGATTCCATGGTGACTTGCACAATACTTTTGCAGCCCTTAACACATTTCACAACATCCAGCACACTCCTATTGGGGTCCTGCACACATTTCACGATGGAGTACTGCACACATTTCACGACGTCCTGCACACCCCCACTAGAGTACTGCACACATTTCGCGACGTCGTGCACACTCCTACTGGGGCCCTCCTCAGATTCCATGATGACTTGCACAATACTACTGCAGCCCTTAACACATTTCACAACATCCAGCACACTCCTATTGGGGTCCTGCACACATTTCACGACGTCCTGCACACTCCCAATAGAGTACTGCACACATTTCGCGACGTCGTGCACACTCCTACTGGGGTCCTACTCAGATTCCATGATGACTTGCACAATACTACTGCAGCCCTTAACACATTTCACAACATCCAGCACACTCCTATCGGGGTCCTGCACACATTTCACGATGGAGTACTGCACACATCTCACGACGTCCTGCACACTCCCAATAGAGTACTGCACACATTTCGCGACGTCGTGCACACTCCTACTGGGGTCCTACTCAGATTCCATGATGACTTGCACAATACTACTGCAGCCCTTAACACATTTCACAACATCCAGCACACTCCTATTGGGGTCCTGCACACATTTCACGATGGAGTACTGCACACATTTAACGACGTCCTGCACACTCCCAATAGAGTACTGCACACATTTCGCGACGTCGTGCACACTCCTACTGGGGTCCTACTCAGATTCCATGATGTCTTGCACAATACTACTGCAGCCCTTAACACATTTCACAACATCCAGCACACTCCTATCGGGGTCCTGCACACATTTCACGATGGAGTACTGCACACATTTCGCGACGTCGTGCACACTCCTACTGGGGTCCTACTCAGATTCCATGATGACTTGCACAATACTTTTGCAGCCCTTAACACATTTCACAACATCCAGCACACTCCTATTGGGGTCCTGCACACATTTCACGATGGAGTACTGCACACATTCGCGACGTCCTGCACACCCCTACTGGGGTCCTACACACTCCTACTGTGGTCCTGCACACATTTCACGACGTCCTGCACACTCCCAACGGAGTACTGCACACATTTCACGACGTCCTGCACACTCCCAATAGAGTGCTGCACACATTTCACGACGTCCTGCACACTCCCAATGGAGTGCTGCACACATTCGCGACGTCCTGCACACCCCTACTGGGGTCCTACACACTCCTACTGTGGTCCTGCACACATTCCATGGTTTTCTGCACACTCCTACTGGGGTCCTGCTCAGATTCCATGATGTCTTGCACACTCCTACTGGGGTCCTGCTCAGATTCCATGATGTCTTGCACAATTCCACTGCAGCCCTTAACACATTTCACAACATCCAGCACACTCCTATCGGGGTCCTGCACACATTTCACGATAGAGTACTGCACACATTTCACGACGTCCTGCACACTCCCAATAGAGTACTGCACACATTTCGCGACGACGTGCACACTCCTACTGGGGTCCTACTCAGATTCCATGATGACTTGCACAATACTTTTGCAGCCCTTAACACATTTCACAACATCCAGCACACTCCTATTGGGGTCCTGCACACATTTCACGATGGAGTACTGCACACATTTCGCGACGTCCTGCACACCCCCACTAGGGTCCTGCACGATCCTATTGGGCTCCTGCACACATTTCACGACGTCCTGCACACTCCCAACGGAGTACTGCACACATTTCACGACGTCCTGCACACTCCCAATAGAGTGCTGCACACATTTCACGACGTCCTGCACACTCCCAATGGAGTGCTGCACACATTCGCGACGTCCTGCACACCCCTACTGGGGTCCTACACACTCCTACTGTGGTCCTGCACACATTCCATGGTTTTCTGCACACTCCTACTGGGGTCCTGCTCAGATTCCATGATGTCTTGCACACTCCTACTGGGGTCCTGCTCAGATTCCATGATGTCTTGCACAATTCCACTGCAGCCCTTAACACATTTC
Source organism: Aplectana chamaeleonis (assembly GCA_029168955.1). Classification (NCBI taxonomy): domain Eukaryota; kingdom Metazoa; phylum Nematoda; class Chromadorea; order Rhabditida; family Cosmocercidae; genus Aplectana; species Aplectana chamaeleonis. The sequence continues at coordinate 1,793,982 of JAPDOI010000077.1, forward strand.
ACAACATCCAGCACACTCCTATTGGGGTCCTGTACACATTTCACGACGTCCTGCACACTCCCAACGGAGTACTGCACACATTTCACGACGTCCTGCACACTCCCAACGGAGGACTGCACACAATTCACGACGTACTGCACACTCCCAATAGAGTACTGCACACATTTCACGACGTCCTGCACACTCCCAATGGAGTGCTGCACACATTCGCGACGTCCTGCACACCCCTACTGGGGTCCTACACACTCCTACTGTGGTCCTGCACACATTCCATGGTTTTCTGCACACTCCTACTGGGGTCCTGCTCAGATTCCATGATGTCTTGCACACTCCTACTGGGGTCCTGCTCAGATTCCATGATGTCTTGCACAATTCCACTGCAGCCCTTAACACATTTCACAACATCCAGCACACTCCTATTGGGGTCCTGTACACATTTCACGACGTCCTGCACACTCCCAACGGAGTACTGCACACATTTCACGACGTCCTGCACACTCCCAACGGAGTACTGCACACATTTCACGACGTCCTGCACACTCCCAATAGAGTACTGCACACATTTCACGACGTCCTGCACACTCCCAATGGAGTGCTGCACACATTCGCGACGTCCTGCACACCCCTACTGGGGTCCTACACACTCCTACTGTGGTCCTGCACACATTCCATGGTTTTCTGCACACTCCTACTGGGGTCCAGCTCAGATTCCATGATGTCTTGCACACTCCTACTGGGGTCCTGCTCAGATTCCATGATGTCTTGCACAATTCCACTGCAGCCCTTAACACATTTTACAACATCCAGCACACTCCTATTGGGGTCCTGTACACATTTTCCGAAGTCCTGCACAACCCTATCGGGGTCCTGCACACATTTTATAACGTCCTAAATACTCCTGTTGCGGTCTCGCATAGTGTACCGACACTTCAGCATGCCCTGTGAAGCTTCCTTATCAGATCTTTCTTATCTTACAAGGTACGAACACTCGCCCCGCGCTAAACATCCCATCCGCACTGCCGTCCTCTTCCGATCCGGACGTTTAGAGTACATCACCCTAGAGAGCAAGGTATTTACATATATGGAGTATCCAAAACAACAATGGCTGATAACGGTATCAGAAGTCTGATATCGAAAACCTCTTCATTTTTATGAACTAATCTTGAAAGGCCGGTTTCTGGATTTGAACCGCCCGTTAGTGGCCCAGGCGTGAAAATGGTGAGTTCTGACAATTATTTTTGGCGTTCCCATGGCAGATTACCCCTATTTGCGAATTTTCAGGTCATTTGGCCCACGCTCACCAAAAAAAATGAAAGTAGGGGTAGCGCGGGGCGGTGGCGGAGAACATTTTGGCACTTCTGAAGTCGGTTAGGGGGTCATATTTTGAGTATGGGGAGGTCTATCGGGAGGAAAACTTGCTAACATACATAGCTTAGGGGACGGTTTCAACGGTAAACTGCTCATTTTTCTAACTTCAGTGTGAGTGGGTGATCTCTCCGTGCGGGTTGCGCGCGGTAAGGAATCAAAGCCAAATCTAGGTGCGCGCTTCGGGCGCACCACAATTAGAGCTTTCTATTCCATAAAGGGACGCTAAGTACGCCATAAAAAGCGCGCAGGATCCCATTGAGAGTGTGCAGAATGTGTGCAGGACCTCCCATCGAAATGCTGATCACATTCTCAGACTTCCTGCACACTCCCAATAGAATCCTGCACACATCCCACGACTTCCGGCACACTTTCAGTCAAGTCCCGTGAACAATCCCCGATTTCCTGTACACTCCCAGCAATGTCCTGCGCACGTTCCATGACGCCTGCACATTTCCAGTAGGATCCCGCACACCTCCTGCACACTCTTTCTGTGATCCGGCGCCAATTCGTCAACGTCGGGCACCTTTTTCACCTCGACTTGCGTACTCTTTAGCAAAAGCAAGCGTAAGGAGCACGCGTCATCGTATAAGATCTCGCGTCAAGTTCGCGCGAAACTACAACTGAACGCGAGTAGACGGCGAAAATGGAGATAGTGTCAGAATGAAGAAAAAGGTAGATGGCTGTCCTCCGGAGCACTTTTCCGAAAACTATCCTTCTTTTTCCTCATTCACACACTATTACCATTTTTCTCTGTCAGCTCGCGTTAGGTTGCAGCTTCGCGCGAACTTTAAGGTACAGGACACTATAGTTGTGCTTCTTCACTAAACGGACCGAATGAATGAATGAATGAATGAATGAATGAATGAATGAATGAATGAATGAATGAATGAATGAATGAATGAATGAATGAATGAATATATTCGACTTCAAAATTTTCGAATAAATGAATGAATGAATATATTCGACTTCAAATTTCTCGAATAAACGAATGAATGAATATATTCGACTTTGAATTTTGCGAGTAAACGAGTGAATGAATATATTCGACTTCAGAATTTTCGAATGAACGAATGAATGAATATATTCGATTTTCTATTTCGAATGAATGAATATCGAAAATCGAATAATTTCGAATAAATGAATTAATTTAACTACAGGCCAACCGAATTCAGAGTTTTGCGACGCTACTGCTTTGAAGAGGCATTTTTCTAAAGAATGGCATCGAAAGCTTCTGAACTGTTCAATATTTTCAATGTTCCGCTCAGACGAGGTTCATGAGTGGCGGCAAGCAAAATCGATACGCATCGTTTCTACTTTAGCAGCTACCTGTTGCCACCCACAGCGGTTCTATTCATACAACGCCAGCGCGTCACGAGCGGGCGTTTCGTTAGACCCCGTTCAGAGTTCATTCGCGTCGAGACGCGATGCTATAATCAGCCTACATCTCGATCACGCTACGTCGCGTCGCGTCTTCGCTGGGTGTCCACAGTGAAGAGGCGCGATACATTCGAAATGACGCACTTTCTCCTAGAACGATAGCGGTCGTCTAGCGAGATGGGAGTTGTTCGGCCCGCCACGCACCAGCGATTCCATCACTGTTACTGTCTGAGTTGGGGATAGTGTTCGCGGAATTTTCGGATTAGGCGAGATTCCTAGCTTTTTCGCTTTTCGTGAATTTGTTACTCCGACATTTTCTGCCCTAACGAGTATGAGCCACAAAACTTGCTGCGATTTGATATTTACTCCACCCCTTTGAGTATTACTCATTTTGCAAGCTATTCGTTTTTATTTCGTTCCCAAAAATCGATAAAAAAGAACAAAATCCAAATTAGCCATCGTCGACAGCCATAGAAGCACCTTATTAACGGTAGGGAAAAAATATACAAATCTCGCTCTATTGAGAATTCCCGTGCTTATTTTGATCTAGCGCATATGTTGTGGGTTCAATAGCCTTACCAGTTTTCGCGGCTTTAGCTTTGGCTACCCTGGATCTCCATCAAATTTCAGTTTGAACTTTGGAAACCGCCAAGTTTTGCTGAAAACCAAAAAAGCGTTGGATAGGAGACGATTTACACTTTCGACCAGTATTGCCCTTACCAGAAGAAAATTCCGGTCCGCAATTGTGGACAAATGCTGCTGCAGCACATAATGCGATGAAGTCGTGCTGGGACGAAAGTTGATCGTGCCGGGACTATGTGGTCCCACCAGTATTGTCATCGTGTCGCGTGCTCCCACAGCGGGTGTCTGCGATTGCGGACCAGAGATTCGCTCGGATGAAAGCACTTTTTCATGTACTCGTCGAAAACAGATTTGTTTTGAAACACATGTCATCACTGGGAAGTTGAGGCGTTTCCATGTTTAATGAAGTTTGAGGCTGTGTTTGAGCACATTACTCATCAGTTACGAATTACGATTAACGAGTTACGAGGATTTGAAAATTACGATTTACGCAATTCAAAATTTCAGTTACGCACAGCCCTGACTCACACTAGTGCTGGTGCACAGGCCCTTCGGAAAGTTTCTGTGTAGGATCCGGTAATGGCTGTGTTAGATTATTCGAATATATTCGAAAATTGAATATGTCCGAATAATTGTCAGTGTCGATAGTCGATTTCGAAAAATAATCGAATACCTGGTATTTTCGATAGTCGATTTCGAATAATAATCGAATATGAGGTTTTTTCGATAGTCGATTTCGAATAATGATCGAATATCTGTTTTTTCGATAGTCGATTTCGAATAATAATCGAAAATCGGGATTTTTCGATTACTCGATAATCGAATAAATAATCGAATAATTTATTCGAATGTTTATTCGATTGCGAATATTCGAGCACAACTATACAGGACACCCAGAAAACTATTTTTCAGTTCTTATGCTGATCTTAGAAGGAGTCATACACTGATCAAAGTGGTATCTTTGAAATCTTTCAAGACCCCTATGAACAGAGTTAGGGCTACTTGAAGATGCCTATATTTTTAGAGCAAAAATTTGGTGGACGAGTTGTCTCGGACCTGTATTTCTCTTCATTTGCAATCATTGCGAACCAGGATAAGGAGACAGTCCGGCCATGTACTGAAAAACGACGACTTGTTGAGAATTCATCCATCTACGTATCTAGCCGCTATCAAGTCGGGAAATCTGGTGGGAGGTGTGGCCCGTGGTAGTGAACGAAGGGGGTCGGGCCTGTGGTGGTCGCTTATATCTCGCTTATTGCAAAAAAATTGAGATCTCGCACTAGGCACGTGTTATACAGGAGAGGTCTACTACACAACGAGATAAAAATCACAGAACTCATCTCTGAGGGTGTACTATGCCTTCAATGCGAGCTGAAAATAACTCGAAACACCTGCAAATTTTTTTTATAAGTAACTATTTTTCCCAAAAAAAAAGAGACGGAATTAATTATTTTCTGGGAAATCTTTCTACGTTATGCTTATCTGGTGGCTCATAACGTGGCATGTGAGTTCAAAAATTTGACGATTTCCGACTTCCTGACCAAAAATCGTCGAATGAATGGCTCGCGCTAAGCTGTAGTTTAACGAGAATTTACCGCGTGTTTACTCGAGCTATCATAACTATTTACTGCCAACCATGGGCTGATTGTGTTTACATGAAAGTTATTCAACAGAGAAGGATAAGCCCAAGATTTTTGGTAGACACAGTCACCAGGGGAGGGTTAAGAATTTCGCTGAACGTATTTCCGATTTCCGATGGTTTTTGGCGTTCCGATTTCCGAAGCTCAGAAAAAATTCCGCTCATCCCTGGTTCAGAGTGGTTATTCGAGGCGCTCAACACAAATACGAGGGCGAAATCTAATTTCCCTGGAGATCACAGCGTCTTGCGGGATTTGGCGAAACTTGTGTTTCAAACTTTGTTACAAAAATTTCCCTTTTTTTACAATAAGGGAGGTTTCCACACCGTTTGTTAACCTTCCTTCAAACGTTTCCCCATCCTTTTCATCATGTCAAAGCTGCTGCTGCAAATTTAGTGCCTGTCGTCAATTACGGTGCGTCGTCTGCAAACGCCCACGCGATACACCGCAATTTACGTCAGCTCTCAGGCGAAGATTTTCCCACGTGTGCATTTCACCCCACTTTGATTCTTTTTAAATCCTGGTGTTCCTCAAATGTACTCTTTGCTCACAACAAACATAATTTGGATGCAATCGCAAACGGGGTTATCGCAATGCGTTTGGCCAAGCCCATGTTCTCACTCCGCAAATTTTTTGAATTTACAGAAAACACATTATTCAAATTGAACGCGTGAACTACTGAATTGCTGCGCTGCAGCAGTGCCCCCTACTCCCCCCCCTCCCATTGCGATACATTGCCATCTGAACGCTTATCACCCTCCTCGGCTGCAGCCGGATGGATCCAAGCCCGTCAGCTGCGTGCGGCTCGCGTCGCGTCTCGCTGGCGCATTGCCGGCCGTCCCCGGCTGCTGAGCAATGAATGCGACTAGTCTATTAGCGAGATTAGCTGTACTGTCGTTCTCGGAGCGTAATTCCGGTCCGCAACTGCGGACAACCATTGTTGCATCACGCAACACGATGATAACCGTGCGGGAACCACGTGCTCCTGGCACGATTAACCTTTGTTCCAGTACGATTATCATCGTGTTGCGTAAGGCGAAAGCGGTTGTTCGCAAATGCGGACCGGAACTTTCGCTGCTATAGCGACAGCAGGCTGATGTAATGGTAGCGACCATCATGCGTAATAATAAACGGCTAAGAGTTGACCGGTGACCGTTGACCGGAGTTTGTGCGGGACCCAGTTAAGAGTGCGCCAAGCGCCGGGGACGGTGTACGGTACCCAACTGGGAGTTTACGAAGCGCCGGGCAAAGTGTGTGGGACCTAACTGGGAGTGCGCCGAACGCAGAGGAAAGCGTCTGGGCCCGAGTGAGGGTGCGCCGAGCGCCGAAGAAAGTGTACGGGACCCAACTTGGAGTGTGCCGAACGCCGGGGAAAGTGTATTGGACCCAACTGGAAATTCGCCGAACGCCGAGGGAAGTGTTTGAGACCCAAGTGGGGGTGCGTCGAGCGCGGGGGAAGTGTACGGGACCCAGCTGGGAGTGCGCCGAACGTCGGGGAAAGTGTTTGGGACCCAAGTGGGCGTGCGCCTAGCGCAGGAGAAAGTGTCTGGGATTCAACTGAGAGTGCGCCAGGCGCCGCGATAAGTGTGTGGGAACCAACTGAGGTGCGCTAAGCGCGTGGAAAAGTGTATGGGACCCAACTGGAAGTGCGCTGAACGCCGAGGGAAGTGTTTGAGACCCAAGTGGGGGTGCGCCGAGCGCGGGGGAAAGTGTGTGGGATCTAACTAGGGTGCACCGAACGCCGGGGAAAGTGTGCAGGACCCAGCTGCGACTGCGCCGCACGTCGGGCAAAGTGTGTTGGACCCAAGTGGGCGTGCGCCGAGCGCAGGAGAAAGTCTCTGGGACCCAGCTGAGAGTGCGCCAGGCGCCGCGATAAGTGTGTGGGAACCAACTGGGGTGCGCTAAGCGCCTGGGAAAGTGTGTGGGACCCAAGTGGGGAGGGGGGTGCGCCGAGCGCCGGGGCAAGTGTTTGGGACGCATCTGGGAGTGCTCAGAACGCCGGGGAAAGTGTCTGTGACCCAACAGGGGTTGCGCCGGGCACGGTGTACGGGACCCAACTGAGGGTACGCCATGCGCCGACGAAAGTGTGTGGGACTCAACTGGGGGTGCGCTAAGCGCCGAAGAAAGTGTGTGAGGCCGGACTGGGTTCCGAGAAACGATAATAACTAAGTTCTCACTCAGCAACGGTTCAATTATTTTATGCGTCTTAATACACGCCTACAAGTACGCCGCGGAGCAGCGTGGGTGTGCACCTTGTAGTAATATGAGAGTGAATGGAAGCGACTGCATCGAGCTAAATGATTTTACAAGTGAATAGTAACGACAGGTTGACTCTTTCCTATGTTTGTGTGAAGAGTACAGGTTCTAAAAACAGTGTCTCACTGATAAAGAATTTGAGCCTGCATGAGAAACTAGGTAACGGAAAGAAAAGATGAGAGATAAGAAAATTGGAGAGCGAACGGTGAGGAAGAATTGGATTCCCAGAGCATTTCGAAAAGTCCAAGAGAACAGACCGCGGCAAAGATTTCAGCTCGTTACATCATTCCTGTATAAACAGCGCTCATTCCCACTGCGCCAAGGAGACATACTGGCTACGGCAGCTGAAAGACGACGCCGTACGCGACCACCCGCTCGGGAAGGGTGATTTCTAGACAGTATCATTTCAAAATCCTCAAACGAGTCGAGTCCACTGAGACATGCCCGTCGCGAAGCTCGGTGGCTCCCTCAGACACGTCTGAGGCCGGATTCATCATTGCGCAAGACCTGGGTTTGCCGATTTGGGTAGGGTTCAGCGCAAGCGCAGCCCAATTTTTCGTGATTCATGAATTCAATAACCCATCAAAAAATGGGTTTGGGTTTGCTGAACCCGAGGCGGAAGCGAGGGTCCACGCAACCCAACCCAAAATGAGCAGTTAGATAACGCGCTCTAGCGCCGTTTTCAGAAATAATGTGATGTGATTCGTAGGAATCACCTATTATGAGTGCGCTTACTACCCATATACGTGATTGAAGAGATCGTTAGTACCTATTTTCAACATCTTTTCGTGTTTAATGGACTACCTAAAAAATAATCGACTCAAACGCTGGCTGTAAAGTTTGTGCCCATTTTCGGGTCTTTTTGAATCTTTAGACCTCCAATAAAAAATCACGCCTTTCTTTCTTCTAACAATTCCGTCATCATCTCATTTTTTCCTCTTCTTTCGGTTCCCAAATTTTCTCCACCCCAGCATCTCATATCATTCTTTTTTGCCACCCTGATTCAGATAGTGTTCATTTTTCATCCTAGTTTTAATTTTCTTTGAATTTCAATCGTTCTCCTGTTTCTTTGAGTTCTATTTTCTTGTTCTTCTGTCCACCCAAATTCGTTTTCTCGCAGAAAGACGACAAAAAGGAAGTTGGGTTCTTGTAGAGCTGTGAGAAACCAGATGTGGTCGATATGAAGGGAAACTTCGCCAGCATATGCTCTGAGGCGCTATTCATACTACTCAAAGCCAGCGCGGCACGCGCATGACGCCAGGGCGGGGGGTTAGAGTATGAATACCTTCCACGCGCGTGATGCGCGTGCAGCGCTTGCAGAGACTATGAATACTCCAGCGGCGACGCCATGGCGGAACGGAAAAAAAGTGGGCGGACTTTTCCAAACAAGGAAATTTTGCGCACGCGTTCACCATCACGATAGCAGAGGATAGTAATGGAATCAATAATCCCGGAACGGAATGAAATTTATGATGTATTAATGCTGAACATGTTTAAAAAGCCGCTGCATCCGGCGCCGCCATGGCAGAGCGGGCTTCACGCGCGTGCCGCGCGGGCGTGGCGTCAGGCCATTCGTACTCCGACGCCACTCCCGCTGGTGCCTCGCTTGCGTTGAAGAGTATGAATAGCGTCTAATGAATTTCAATACAAACTGCATCCAGTGAAAGGTTTCCCCGAATTTGGACCGTTTTGTTTTGCAGAATTGATTCTGTTCTATATTTTCTTTATGAATATAACCAGTGCCGGGTGTTACACCAGGTGCGTTCATATAGTATCTTGCTTTACTATGTACGGTGCACCCATTTCAAAACGCCAGTACTTTCCAAAATCAAAAAAGGCACTTAATTCACCCCCATAGCGGACTCCATAGTTCCTTACTACCGAAAAGAAAGGAAAGACACTTCATGATATTCTATGCGAGGCTTGATAAAGATAACTTTATTAACACCCCCTTTGAAAAATCATTTTTAGAAGTATAGAAGTTATTGCTGGAACACCAGAATTTATGGTGTCCATTTTCGATCTAGTCTGACGCATGGACCAGGCGGCGGTCCGTGCGGGGTCGCCAGCCTCACTAGAGAATGGGGTTTCGATTCATGCGTGGTGATCTCCCGTCGCAGCCCCGTTCATTCATCAGACTAGAATTATTGCGCGAACTCTATGTACACGGTCCAATATTTTCGGATTCAGCTTGAATTTAGAACAACAGAACATATTTGAACGAAGTCTTCCAAAATATGGGCAACAACTGGCTTCAGACAGCACCAGAAGTTCTGACAAATGCAAAAAAAAACAAATTAACAGAAGAACACGAAAATTTAAACCACGAGAAAATATGAAGAAATTAGTAAAAACAGTGACTACTAGAATGAGAATTCAACACTAGCTGCCCGAGAAGAGTGAAAAATGCGATATAAGGAGTTAGCCAAAAATAAATTTCAGCATTGATTGAACAGCAAATTCGAGATAGACGTCGCGAAAATACGTTGTGCATTCGCAGACGTCTCTCGTGTCAACAAAAAATGGGTTTGGGGAACCAACCCAAGATTTGCGCTGATGAATCAAAGGTTCTGGGTTATCCAACCCAAACCCAGGTCTTGCAAACCCAGGGCAGGCGCTAACCCGTTTTTCAATGATGAATCCGGCCTCTGGCCTTGAGGACGTGCGATTGCCGTCCACGGAGCCTCCGCGGACGCGGACCACTCCCGAATTTTTGCCGCGAGCGCACCGTCACGCTATTAGAGGCCGTCGGATTTTTGTGATGCTTTATCATGAAGTGCAGGAGTAGTGAAAAACACACAAACCTTAAGGCATGTCGCCTACGAAAATCGCCTTGGGGATACATCAATGCCAAATCCTTCCCCTGCCTCTGACGACCGCGATTTGGCCGTCCACCCAACCCCCACGCGTCCCGTATACTGTGCAGATTTGCAGCAATAATTCAACATAAACCGTTCGAGTGGTCGTTCTACGGTACAAGACCTCATATAAATGCGCCATTGTGTTGCGTATTGGCGCACACTCTGTGTTTGGTCCGCGTCAGGGGATCGACTTGGCCACCCCGCTAGGGTAGCGACATGTCTGCGCCTTTCATCCACCTCACTCCAGGCTGCACTCGTCGCACACGACACCTAGAAGTCCGCGTCCCTGTACCTCCCTCCGCTTTTCTGAGTTGCTATTGGTTGTGATACGATGTGATACGTTGAAAATAGGACCTTTATAGGCGTCACCGTCCACCGACACAGACAATCGTGGCTGGACCACTTCGCCATTCGCTAGCAGCGAGCCAGGACGCAGGGTTGAGCAGATTATGGTTGTCTGATTACTCTTCCTATTTTCTGTTATCAGTTTATCAGTTTTCGACTTCCATAAATCGGACAGATTTTGCGTAAATAGCCGTAAGTCTGCGATCTGAATTGAAACAGCAGGCCAGCGTGCAGGACGCGCACGTTCTCAACGAAGTCTATCCTCTGTTTCCGGGTGTGATTTATTTCCGTTCGTCGCGTGCGTCGGCGTGCGTACGCTGCGTCTCCTTCTCCCCACAATCTCTCGCTGTCTCTACCCTCGCTCTGCACCAGCGCGCGAGGGAACAGAGTAAATCTTGCTCGCAACCAGAGACACTTATCTAACAAAAAGCGATAGACAGCTCGTGCTGAGCTTATAAAAAGCTAATCTGCGAGCGAAAACCCTGCGTTTGAATGCGGCGATTCCCGCGCCTTGTGATGTCTGCGAGGTGGTCCTGCCTCGATTGACTGCAATGGTGGAAGTGGACTCCCCAAAAATCTCAGCTTCAACGTCTTCTCTGTGTGTTGAATGTCTGTGAAATTGTTTAACCCATTCACGACAACGTGTCCCACCGGTGGGACACACTTTTTAGAAATCGATATATGTTCCATCAGGACGGAATTCCAAACTTTCTAATGCTTAATGTATTTACTAATCTGGGACTCGACTACGGAATCAAGTTTTTGTGAAAATAGCTGAGACTCAACAAGAAAAAATTGATGAGAAAACAATTTTTTCGAGCACAGTATGAGCTCTTTTTTCTTTACTACCGTTTCTTATCGTTCTCAGCAGGAAACGTAGGTTGGAATCACGTTCTGTTCACCTTAAAGGCAGTGTTCACGATAAGAATCTTTTTTCTGCTTTTTCGCTCGAAGACGGTCCCATGCTGATTCTAATGATGTTTCCGGAATCGTACAAGACCTTCTAGGAACGGAGTTATGGTCCCTCGAAAATTGAGCTAGGGAAGCATGGTGGACGAGTCGTCCGAGGCTTGTAACTTCCGTCTTTCGCAGCCGATGTATACGAGCTGACCTGAGTAAAGAGAGAAGTTGAGAATGCAGAGAAGAACGGGGCTACTGATCAGAAATCATTGCTCATCTCACAATCTCGAGCATTCATTTGTTAACGTCGGTGGGCGTGGAAAGTGCATCTGGGGTGTGACGAGCTGACGGGTGTCCAACTTTGGGGCCGTAGGGGACCGTTCCGAGCTCATTTTTCTTGGTTATTTCAACGTCAGGATTGCGCTAGTTCCAGCAGCTGCCGATCTCCACCAAAAATCAGATTTATTGTGCTTATCTGGGTCAAATTCCGGTCCGCAATTTGCGTCTCGACAAGCTTTGCGGCCGAACAAGCTCGAGTCAGTCGAGTTTCCAGCTCCAAAGCCGACTCGATATGGCTTTTTTATACAGTGTTCTTCAATTTTATTTGATTTTCAGTTTCTAAAACCCACCTAGAGCCAACAGATCGGCGGCTGCGGCACTGAAAACTCTTCCCACTCGGAAGCGCGCGGCCGCAAAGCGTGTCAAGACGCAATTGCGGACCGGAATTTGACCTAGATAAGCACAGTAGTTTTATCGTGGACACTGCCTTCAAAAAGTGCCACTACTACGACTACACCTGTTTTCACCCTGGAACATCGATTTTTTTCAATTTAAACTTTTCTACCCACCATACTCAAACCTAAAGCATACAAGATTTGAAAATAGATAGCAGGTTTCAAAATTGCGTTCGTAGAAACTCCTTCATGTGAATATCACCGGAGCAGTGTTGACAAAATTATATTCGCACTTGACCCTGCAGTGACTTCAGGCATTTGATTCTTACGACAGAAAGAGTGCTATAAGCGGAAATTCCGGCACAAGAACTACTTCATCGATAGCTTGACTATGAACATCAAAAACGAAAATCGATTTTTAGTGGCGCGCCATTCGAGCTCGAGTGTCCCACCGGTGTGACACGGTATACGGTAAAGCATTGTTGCACGCTGTCGTGAATGGGTTAAGACGTGTTATGTTATTTTGTCGAGTCTTCTAAAATTTGCACTTTTGTTGTTTGTTCGTTTGATCTTTCCTATCTGTTTTCAGTTGTGCAGTTTCTACTCTTCAGTGATGAGCTCACAAGGACGTACTTACTGGCGGGTGGGTTGTACTTCGAATTGAGCGAAATAAATGTTGTGCTTTGCAGGAATACCTGTGGTCAGGTCAAAGGCTTGTTTCCTCAAGAAAAGACATTTAAATCTAAGCGCGGGCGGTTTAAATCTCACCGGCGGCTGGCTGGTAATTATCAGCCAGCCGTCGGTGAGATTTAAACCGCCCGCGCCAGCCGCGGTTTCGATTTCACTGTTTCTTCTTTAGGAAACCAGCCACGGACCCAACTATATGCTACTATATAGAAGCAAAAACGGCGCGTATCCTTTGCAAGAATTAAAGCCCAAAGAGTTTCTAGCTCAAAACTGCTGGTAACATCTTGATACCTTTGTTCGGCGGGGTCAAGAAGGTAGTTGTGTAGGAACTCGACGCCTTCCGGGAATTTCAACGATTTCCTTTTCATATAATGGCTTTAAGGCAGCAGTCTTACGATTTTCACCCACAACTTCCACCTTTGAGCTGAAATTCTCACGACCCCTTCACCGCCAATTGAGACATTACAGAACTGCGTCTCAGAACAATCTAAACTACTATGAGCACGGGTATCCTCGCCAGAGACACTTTAAACTACTTGAAAATGGATGAAATGATTAACCTTGTGAGGACCCCGAATGAGTAATTTCTGAAAATTTAGCTTCCTGGCGAAAGTAGCGATTTGGTAATTGTCAAAAAAAGTTTCAAAAATGTTTTGACATATTTTTAAAAAATGATTTGGCGTAAAATAGCATGGAGTAATAAAAAAGCTAGGGAATGAAGTGAAATAACCAAAAAATACGATTTGGTGGTCGATCATTTCACAAGCTTCTCCGTTAAACTTATCAAAACGAAATCAAGCGAACAACGGAAACATTAAGCCATTTTTGAAAGCTGTAATAAGGGAATCAGCATAGGTCAAGCTAGGTGAATTCAATGCTTTATTCCATATCGTGCTTGATTTCGTTTTGATAGGTTCAAAGGAGAAGCTTGTGAAATGATCGACCACCAAATCGCATTTCTGGTTATTTCACTTCATTTCCTAACTTTTTTATTTTTCCAGGTTATTTCGCTCCAAATCATTTTTAAGATATTTCAATATATTTTGGAAACTTTTTTAGACCATTACCAAATCGCTACTTTTGCCAGGAAGGTAAATTTTCAGAAATTTCACATATTTTTCCCAACGGTTCCCTTTCTGACTTCAATTTTGCTCAACGATTTCCATTTTGGAATTATGAAACATCGAACAGATGATATTGTCGTATGAGTACAAATTTCGAAACTTATGACTTACAACCATAAGAAATAACACTCATTGCCTCATTTGGTGCAAAATGTGAAAAATCGATATTATTGTTCATTAATATTTGATCTTGCATGATGAGAAGAATTTCCCAAATAATAAACTTAGAGCCATCAACAATCAAAAATCATTACGGCATTTTGTGCAACAGGCGAAAAAATCAATATTATTGATCGGTATTTATCGATAATGACTGATGAGCAAAATTCCTCAACCAAGAAAACCAATCCCACCAGCAATCACCACTGTTCGCCGCATTTTGTGCAAAAAGCACGAAAATCGATTATATTGATTATCGATCGATGACGTGTCATGAGTACGAATTCTGACAAGTTCAATACTTACCTTCGACGAACTGTGTTGATTGGCTGCGAATTCACCCTTACACCCCGGTCTCCAGAGCCGTAGCAGAAAAAGGAGTTTTCGTGCTCCACGGCTAATTTAGTACTCTGCCAACGCGTAGCTAGATGCCTCCGAGGGCGCGGCCTGAAACGCCGCCCCATTCCATGTAGCGAGAATTTACGGCTTTTAGCTACGATAGCTAAAACCCGCATATTCTTGTGTCGAGGCTAAAAGGGTGCTAATTCTGCTCGTATTCTACGTAAAAACGAAGGCTAAAATCAAAACATTGATCTCTCTGACGCTAAACCCGTATATTCTCGCTATAATTTTGTAGCGAGAATTCACGGATTCAGCGACGGCCTGTGTTGAAATGCAATCTTAAACCCGCGCTGGCTACGCGGAACGCAGGGATGCCGTTTGAACAGTGTACGCCCAGACATGTCCCTGAGTGATTAATTAATACTCTGTGGGTGGTCGAGGAGGGTGACTCCGTGTCGCTCCCTGGAAGACCTTGCTTGGGATAGTTTTAGCTGCTGGTGTGCTGCAGGCCGTGGGGAAAAAACGGCGATGCGCTCGATCGCAGCGGGGATCGCCTTTTTAGTTGGGAGCAAGACTGGGTGGGTCGATCGACCGAGTGCTGTAGCGAGAATTTACGTAGAATACGCGGGCGCTGTAGCTAAAATTTCACCAACTGAGGCTAAACTTTCCGTAATTTACGTAAATTCTCGTGTCAAAATAAGACTAGATGCCTCCGAAACCCTGGGCATCTCTGGTTTCCGTGTGAGGCATCTAGCTACGCGTTGGCGGAGTATGTAAACCCACGATTTTGAGGTACCCTTCAGAGTAAAGGTATCGAATTCAAATTGGAATAGGAGCGACCTGCATCCATTTCCAGCCTCCTGTCTAAAAATGAGCTCCCTAGCTCAATTTTATCTGGTAGCACAAGATCGTGAACGCCGTCTTAAAAAAAGGAGATTAACAGAGAAAACTTGCGGTTCTTCAAAATTTGCTCAAATTCTAGGAAACCATTCCAAACCATCTCTGGGCATTGTATACAACTTTTTGCGCTCTTTTAAAAGCAATTTGGAGCTAATTTCTACCTTCAGCCTGAACTCAGATTTCTAAAAACGGGTTGCGCGCGTGGCCGATTCAAAACCAAATCTGGTGAGCGTGATTTGGTAAAATTCTTCGCGATTTTATCACACCCCCTCTGAGGAGCGTGACTAGAAAGACCTTTCTTATAATCAAAACCATTACGCAGTCGGGGACAGCCGTTCTCGCGGCACGCAATCAAGAACATGGTCGTGCTGGGACCACGGGGTCTCTGAACAATAAGCTTTTGTTTCAACGTCAGGATTATCTTCGATCTGTGTACTGCAACAGAGATGGTCTGCGCTGTTTAAAGGCATCGTACGCGCTGAAATCCACTTTCCATTTTTTATGCTCAATCCCTTCCTCGGGCCCCTGTGAGAACGTACAACGAGCTTGGCTGCTCAAAAACGTACCATTGTGAGCATAGAGGAAGTAGAAAGTAAGGAATTCCGTCAAAAGGGGCCGGCCCTTCCGTCAGCCATTTGGCACTTTCGCAATATTTGAGCAGAACGCGTGCCGCTAAGTACAGGGCATGCCACTGTACGCTGACGCACCGTCGGACAAAAAAGGCATTATCGACTAGAAATTTCTCGTCACACAACGAGCGAGGACGATGTGCAGGGCGCAGGTGAGTTTTTTTGTTAGTCAGTGCAAGTCAGTGCATTGTAGTCGTCGGCGAATTGTTTCCAACGCTGCGCCAATGGACAAATTGTAGAACTGCTCCTTGCGCCATCCGCGTAACTATCCCGAGTCGATGCCGGCGCGAACTTCAAATGATTTGCAGAAGGTTTTTAAAACGGTTCTTTCTTGAAAAGTTAACGTTTTCGAGGGAACTTTTCGCTAACTTTAGTTACTATATGGGTGTAACAACTCAAAAACGCTCAAAAACAAGACATGGTTTTCAGCGCGTACGATGCCTTTGATGGAGTTTCGTTCCGATAAGGCCAGTAAGCAAAGAGAGTCTTGCCCTCATGTCACTGGAGCTCTAGTCTGAAATCGTTGTGGTTACCTTTGGCGCAATTTCCGCACACGTTGGCGCATGTAAACCATCGCCAGGTTTGCGCCAACGTGCGCGGTGTCGTGCCAAGAGAACCACAACTCTAAACTGCACTCCGCGCTGTCTATACCTTGACGAAATGAAGAATTGCGGCAATTTCTTTCGTACCACTTTCCTTTGAAAAGGATCAACAGAGAGGAGGTGCCCGCTAGTGACAGCTGTCTTGTGCAGCGTCGCGTCGGAGTGTAACTAGGACCGACCGGCCAGCCGCTGCACGTAGAATGGGTGCGCGGGCCACTCGCGTGAGCGACTTAGTACAGCAAGTACAGGGTGCTGCAAGAGGTTCGCAGAAGGCCAATTTTACTTGGACCCACTGCAAATTTTTGGCGATTTCCTCAGACCCCCATGAGCGCAACTTGGCCAGTCTTTTTTTGTAGAATCCAAAAAATGGGAACAACTTGTTAAAAAACAAGATATTAACAGTCAATTAGATCGCGGATGAGTTTTCTTGATTGGGTATCTAGAGGTGTCTATGCGCTTGTGATTGGCTCACGTGGTCTCTCTGCGGAGCTCAGACCCCCCCCCCCCCTACACTCCTCCGCAGCTCAGACCCCCCTCCCCCCTGTACAGCTCCACACCGGGCGTTGAACCCAGAGCAAGTATGCGGTACTCTAATCAAAGTTTTGAAGCCTCCACACTGTCAGACGTGGCGAGTCGCGCCGCCACAGTGGACAGAGTCAAGCGGACAGGCGAAGAAGCTACGATCCCCCGCGGTGACCAGAATTTTCGAGAAATGTCGAAAAGTTTACGTGAGAGGAGAACTTTTTTCACGCATTGTGGGACTGAACCTTTTCAGACTTTTATTTCTATTATTTGTAATTAGCGCTGCACTCCTTACCCTGCTACCGAGCCTAGGAGTGTCAGTTCAACTTTAATTAGAAAACCTTAAATTTTCCTTCCTTCTGGCACATTATTTTTACGCTTCTCCGAAAAAATCCATTTTTTTCCAAAATTGTCACCTTTTCCTAGTTGTCCTGCGGAACAGTAGCCGCTTGGCCCTAACAATGTAGGATAAGGACCCATTTCACAGTTGCGCGGTGCCTTTTCTCAATCAATGGGGCGCGCGCGACACGCCCCACCCGACTATGTGGACGTCTTTAGTCGTTGTAAAGGGACAGGGGCTCTCTACACATCGAGGGAGGAGATGTCCCGCCTTTCGCGGCTTTAATTCCACTCGGGACCACTTCGCTCGCGTTGAATGGCGTGACGTTTCAAACTGCAGAAACGGGACAACTCCTCCCTCGGTGTGTAGACAGCCCCTGTCCCGTTGTAAAATTAAAACTTGGAATTTTTAGTAAGGGGAGGGGGCGTCAAAAATCTGTCGAAAATTTCTTTTCCGTAAAAGAAGAAAATCACTCCTAAAGACTTTTCACTAGGGTGGAGAAGGTAGTGAGTGATACTAACAAGACAAATTACAAAACCTTTCTTTTTTTCCCTTTTTTTAAATCTTAAATTTCAGTCTCGAAAGTGTCGAAAAAATTGCCTTGAGGGGGGACACGGAAATTTTTAAAATAATTTGAAAATTTTGGTCGCCGAAGGAGAGGGACGTAACTTCGTCGAGGTTCGGGACAACGGTTCACCTGACCCTACGTAAAATTTCACCGATGTGTCCGAACTGAGCCCGCGTGCTCCGTCCTGATCCAGCTGCGGCCTTCCCGGTCGTTACGCATTCAATGAGTCAGCATTGCGCTCTTGTACGCCTTGATAATCTATTTGTATGCAACCGACGCACTAGGGGCGGCGCAGGACGGCCCAGGACCGCTAGGGACGCGAGAAGGAGGCTCAGCCCGGCATTTCGCCAACTTTGGCGTGGGCCCCTTCGAGCTGCATCGCGGAACATCTGTTGTCTGTAACAGGGGATGTGAATCACACGCCGGTAAGGACATTATCTACCTAAGTTTAGCCTAACTTATTGAAAAACAAGGGATTAAATCAAGATTCGTGACTCTATTAATTGTTCTTATCAATGTGAATTTCGTATCCACAGTCGCGGAAAACCGCTGGTACATCACGCATTCTTCACATCATCGTCCTAAGACCACGGGTTCTTTACTCGATTATTTCTGGTCGTGGCGTGATTACAAATGTGGAGCTCCACAGGGGGTCTTAGCCGCGGAGGGATGGAGAGGGGGTCTGAGCTCCGCCGGGAAACCAAATTAACCATTCTGAATGGGGGTATGCACTACTTAGGACCAGTTTTTTTTAGCGAGGAATTCGAACATACTTTCCAAATAACATAAAATGCTCCTGTGCATCTTCAAGTTTCACGGAAAAAGCTGACCAAGGCACGCTTCTGGGGGGGGGGTCTGATTGAAATTGGTCATCCCTACACCTTAAGCAGTATCCTGCATGATTATCGTCCTCTCTGTTCACTGTTGCCTTTCAGCAAACCGCCCGCAGCACGCTCGCTCATGACATCATCCATTAGGCCTCTTTCAGAGTTCCATCGCTGTGCGACGCGATCGTGGGCACGGCGACGCGACCGTCGCGTCGCCGTGGAAATCGCAGATTTTGGAAGTGTGAAGGCCTGATCGCGGAAGTTGGCGACCACGCACTTTTACGTACACATTCTAATCGACGCCTATTTCATGTTCGCGCTCCGGCACTGGGAGAGGAGATCTACGGGAGAAATTGACGTTTTGGAGGAACTACAGAAGGTATATTGTACTACAGATGAACGAATGAAGATGATGAGGTGAACTAATGGAGTAATCGCCGCTCTGCAGCCGCGAAGCAAATATTTTGCCGTCATTTCAAATGTACTGAACGCAATAAACACCTACAAACCTCAAATACGACGCCAGATATTCGTCAGGATCGCTAACATGTTTAGACAAAGGTATTGACAAAGCTGCTGGTATTAAAGGCTTCTCATCTCACGGTGTGCCTTAGTCGGCTCTTCGGAGCCGAACTTGGGAGGTGGCCTCGAGTCACTCACCTGAAGATCCACCGAATACCGGTGGATAATTTTTTTTCGCCGAGAGGAGGGGCTCACCACGGCTCGGAGGGGGGTGGTACCCAACTGTGGGGCCATATCCCCACGGTCCACGGTGGGGTGCATCCCACTGCGGACCGTGGCGGTGGGGTCACCCCCCCCCTGTGGGGACACCAAAGGGAATTACCCCAGTGGCATGTCCCCGGGGTCCCCTGTGTGAACCCGGGAACAGTGTATCCCTGTAAAAACACGTTAGGTACACCGGAATTTGAAATTCCCTGCATAATCGGGTTCTGTTCATCTGCTGTGCTAGCATAACTGTAAAAACATGTTAGGTTTCGGTCATCTACAGCAGAATTCCGTTCATCTACAGCCGATAGCAGTAGATCTTCCGGGTAACTCCAGTAGATGACCTCTCCCAGTGTCGGTGCGGTGTCGCGCAATTGGTTTGTCATTTTATGATAATAATTGTTTTGTATTTATTGTTTTGCCTACTTATACTTATTTTCTCTGAACCAACGTGGAAAAAAGAGGAATTTGAACGAGGACACATGAAGCGATCGCCGCGATCGGTCGCGTCGCCGTGCACTGCACGTCGACGCGATCTGGCCAACTCAGTCGCCCAATCGCGCGATTGGGCGACTTTCCCCGCGATCTCGGCGAAGGCCGGCGACCTGATCGCGCGACGCGACCAGATCGATACACAGTGTTTTCATTCGGTCGCGTCGCAGAGCGATCGAACTCCGAAAGAGGCCTTAATCATGTCTGGTTTGATCGAGGGCGCTGCACGCCAGGTGGCTGCGGGCGGAGGCAGTCCCGCATGGGCTCCTCCTAATCCTTGCGCTGTGTCCCGTAACAGATGCTTTCTGCAACTGCGGACGGTAATTTCTTTCGATACCTCTCTTACTTGAGGGGTAGAAAAACAAATATTCTCACCTTTTTCCTCAACTATTGCGATTGTTTCGCTCCCTCTTATTGTTTTCGTAATTTAGAGTCCACCAACATTCGAACATAAGTTCGTGTGCAATTTCAAGGACTGTACCGATCAGAAGCCGATGAGCATCATGACGGCAATTGAGCACCAGGCGATTCATTTCAACGATGTGTACAAGTTCGTTCTTGTCTTCTATTTCTTATGGATACATAGTTGTAATCAAATCCTGGGGCATTTTCAAAGGACTCTCGATGTCGAGTATCACCAGCAGCGTGATCCGTGGAGAAATACTCAGGAATTTTTGAAAATGTTGTGTGCGAATTCAGGACTCCAAACATGTTACCTGCGGCTTATCTTCATACTTACTTGACTTTGACTTAATCGGTTGGCTTTCGCCTGACGCGGTCATTCCGCATCTTCACCGAGGTGTGCCGTCCTAGTAGTCAGCCGTGTCCATTTTTCACGGTCTTCAGCCACAATTTGAACACATTCCATCCAGCTGTCACTATTCCATTTCCTGCGAAACGAAACATCGCGCCTGAACTGTCTTTCGATGCCGAGTGACTTTAAATCCTCTTTAACCACATCCGTCCAGAACTTTCGCCTACGCCCAGGTGGCCGTTTCCAGACAGGATTTGGAAGCATTTTTAAAGCGTGTTGTACGAGACGATCCGGCGTTCTTCTTAGTATATGCCCGAGCAGTCGAAGTCGACTTTCCATTGCTGCTTGAGATGGCGTTAGGAGATGCTGGCACCTCCCTCGTGTCAAGCGTTGATGTACTGCGTCGATTTCCTTGTAAAGGTCTTCGTTATGGCATACACGCGGCCAGAAATATCCAAGCAAACGCTTAAATGCTTCCTCTCCGTGCAATCCAACCTTTCCATCTGCGTTTTCGGTGCTGCCCACGTCCCCGATCCGTACATCATGATAGGGCGAATAGCGGATAGGTAGACGCGCAACTTGACTTCCTTCGCGATGGTGGTAGACCACAAACACTTGGTTAGAGAATTGAATGCAGACGTAGCTTTCGCACATCGTTGTCGAATATCCGCTGCATAACTACCATCGTTCTTCAGCAAACAGCCCTAATAAAAGAAATCGTCCACCAGTTCGATACGTTGTCCGTCCACACAAACTCCAGTTGAAGGCCTCTGAGAGACCCACATCTGCTTGCATTTGTCGGGACGAAGACGAAGTCCATAGGCTGCGGCATACTTTCGAAACGAGGTTCACAATCCTTGCAGTTTTGCGTTGTTTTCAGCGAATAACACAATGTCGTCGGCGCAATCCCAGGTCGACAAGGAGCGTCCTGATGGTGTTAGGATCACATCCGCAGGAAACTGTTCTGCAACTCTACGCATGATGTCATCAACGGCGAAGTTGAAAAGAAAGGTCCTGCAACGGCTCCTTGCCTTACTCCTGTTTTCACCTCGAAAGCTGACGTAAATCCGACAGGTGTACGAACTGCTGCTGTTGTTCCTTTGTTCATGTCCTCGATTAACCGAACATACTTTTCCGGGACTCCATCTGCTCGCAGAGCATTGAGCAATCGATCACGATGAGGAGAGTCGAACGCGGCTTCAAAGTCCAAAAAGCAAGCTGTAATGGCTTCGAAAACCGCTGCCACGATTCAATTACTCTTCTCACGACGAACACTTGGTCGATGGACGATCTTCCAGGTCGAAACCGGCTTGCTCATCTCTGGTCGTTCCTTCACGATGTTTGATAAGTCGCTCGAGAATGATACGTTGTAAAACCTTGTACATGACACGAAGTAGAGAGATTCCTCTGTAGTTCTTAGGATCCGTGACGGATAGCTTCTGTGAAGAGGTACGATGATCGCATGTCTCCAATGAATCGGGTATCCTTTCGCTCATCCATATGGCACGGATGGTGTTGGTCATTTCACGAATCCCAGACGGAGGAAGAGCTTTCAGCATTTCAGCAGTGATGTTGTCATCTCCACCTGCCTTTCCATTCTTCATTTTCCGGACACAATCCAAAACTTCAGACTCAGTCGGCGGTTCCTCACTGACATCGTAATGTGCTCTCTGAACATGCGGGAGCTCAGGTACTGATGGCGCTGGACGATTCAGTAGTGAACTGAAGTAATCCTTCCATATTGGCAGCGTCGCATCACCAACTGCAACTCCATTGGTAGTGTTCAAGACAGGAGAACATCTCTTCATCTTCCCGCTATACTGTCGCAGCAACGTGTAGGCTTTCTCTCGGATTCTTCTCTCCTCCCAAGCCTTCTCGAACTCCTTAGCTCTACACGTCCACTCGTTCGCGGTCACTTTAAAGCTGCCGACGCAACTTCCTCCTCACACGCTTCTCCTCCACGAAGTTTCCTGCAGTTCGAGAGCACATACTCTGTTGTAGGTAGATGTTGTTTCTTCTGAGACGTAGGCGAACTTCTTCTTAGGCTGTACAACCGGGAGTGCTCTCTTTCGAAGCGTCCTGGATGCATTTGACAAAAGAATCCGCGTCGCAAAAGTTTCTTCTTAGTCCGTACTCCGATGTGAATAGAAACGCGTTGTCGGAAATTCCTTCTGCACTCTTCATCTCTGAGACTTGTCATGTCAATCCTCTGAGAGGCTGAGCCCTCGCTTCCTCTTATGAATCCTCGCAGTGAAGTTCAACAGAACAGGACGGTGATCCGAATCGAATGCGACATCCCACACAGCTCTAGATCTTCGAATGTCGATACTGGAATATTCCTCGTCAGGACATAGTCAAGCTGTAGTTTCAAAGTTGTCATCTTCCGCTTCCGCTGCTCTTCTGAAGATAGCCGGGTTGGTCCCTGCCACGTAAGCTGATGGCGGCGATGATTCCTCTTGAATGTCGATGCAATAATCAGACCACTGCGTTCACAAAGTCGACAAGGCGGTAGCCATTGTCCGATGTTTGCTCCACTGTAGAACCATTTACCGAGTACTTCGGATTCCTGATCAAGTCCCATCTTCGCATTTGCGTCAATCCCCACGACAACAGCATGTTGACAAGGTATCCTGGCCAGCAACGTATTGAGTTCCTCATAAAACGCATCCTTCGAATTGTCTTCGGCGGTTTCAGTGGGCGCATGAGCACTCACTATCCACAGATTGAATCCTCTGTGATCCCGCAGTCGTACGAATGCATTCCGACACGACGTTGAGCCGAACTCCTTGACCATACCATTGAAATCCTTCCTTACAGCTATTGCACAGCCTCCCCCTCTCCTATCGTCAGCGTTGCCGCAGTAGATGCTGTACTCTCCGACGCTGATGACGGGTCTATCCTTGAGGCGGGTTTCCTGCAAAGCAGAAAACGGTGCATGGAAATAGCTCAGAAGTCTGGATAGCGCAGTTTTTTGGATATCACTCGACAGCGATCGACAGTTCAGGGTGGCGAAATTGTGGCTTGTGGCCAAAGACTCCATGACTCCCTAGGTACGGATCCTAAGGTGTTATGGACCAGAGGCCTTAGTGTGCCGGACGGCGACACCTTTATGCAATGTGCGGGATACTTTCGCGATATAGTTGTGCACGCTATATCGCTCGAACGTTCCCTGTGTACACTCAAACGTCTGCTGGGTTCAGTAGAAGCAGGGGCACCAACGAGCAGGTACCAACAGACTTGTATACACACCCCCCTTATCTTCATAGCTTTAAGTTACATGTGACCTTCAATAAAGGAAGTATGTTGCGCGTTGCGAGTGACATACACGTGACATAAAGTACTGACGTGTAGCTTAGAAGTGTTATTTGTAACTTAACACGGGGCGGGTTGTTTCTTAGGGAGGTAACATTGCCATGTATGCTGAAGAGACTGTGCCTTCCCCCGCTGGAGTTTGGCGCAAACTCGGTGCACCTATGTTATGGCATATGACGCCGAGTTTGCGCCAACCTTCAACAGTGCACGCGAGGTCTCTTCAGGATCAATGCCGACGCTATACGACGCGATCTCGAGCAGGGATGTGCGGCAAACGATTTTGAAAAATCGGCAAACGGAAATCGACAAATTTTGTCCAAAAATGGCCGGCAAACGGCAATCGACAAACGGCAAAATAAAAAATCTTGTACAAAAACGATGCAAATGTTAAAAATACTTCTTTCTCATGCACAAATCGTATTTCGATAGCCAGATAAGAAATGGTTTCTGAATAGTGTATGGCCGACTGTCCTTGAACCTTGGCATTTTGTTCAAGTTCAATAACACCACGAGGTTTTTCAATAATACCACAAGAAATTTAACCTCTTACTTTGGTACAATACCTGATATAAAAAGCAGCACCGGAATGGGCATTCTATTGAACACTGGTAATGGGAATGTTTGGTAAAAGGATAGTAATTTTTCGAGGTTCTCTAATATCAACCCTTTTCGGAATATGTAGTAGTCATGCAATTGCTTCGTGTTTCAAATTTATCGCACGAAATTCAGAGTATCGCGCAATCCAATTTAAGGGGATGAGCATTCGAAAGTAGTTAAAAAAAGGAAGAGGTCAGTGTGTCCCTACTTGACTTGATTATTTTTTAACGAGCGTGGCAGCCCTTCTCTTGCGGAAATCGCCGCTGCGACTCCGCGATAAAGCCATACCGGCTCCGCGAAAGGTACCAGAGCGGCTCCGCGAAAGTGCCGCTGCGGCACCGCGATGGGTGGCTGCGCCTTTACAAAAATAGGACCAACTGAGAGTAACTCATATAAAATTAATCGTGAGCCATACTACAACTGGGAGGGGCCAACGAACGGAAATGTGCACCTACGGTTGTTAGGTCCTTTATCTGATTAGGAACTTTTCTCAGAGTTCGCGGCGTACCCGTTTCGTGCCTCACGGTGTGTTTACTGTTTAACCGGAATTTAGATCAAAGATAATCACATGAAAAAATACACCTAAAACGCACGTTTCCGAACAGCCTTGGAAACGTTGCTGAGAAACGGCTAAATATTCTAAATATATGGAGTAGTTTCTCAAGCTTTCCACCAATACGACTCCTAAAAAACCGCGGTTTACTCAAACCATCTCCTTCCCAAACTGTACGCCACCCCTTATTCCGAACACCGTCGACTCCGTCAATCCAGTTTATAGTCAGGCAGCGAATTTAAGCGAAACGAATGTTCCCCACAACGTGTACATCCTCCCCCACCCTTTTGACTCAGAACTCCAACTTCCAACTTGGTAGCATGTTTCTCAGCGTCATTGTGAGCATAATAGGAGATGGCGAAGTGCATAACCCCACAAACTGCCAGTGAAGTCCAACGTCCTCCCCACGACGCTTTGAAAAATGTCTCAAAGAAATTGAGCTCTGAACCCTTTGTGCCCTCTCCTGAAAACGTTTAGTGTATTATTTCTTGTTCCGATGAACCCTACATTTATTGATCAAGCCTCAGCAAGGAGAGCGTGGTGAATTCGGTACTCTTCGAGACAAGAGGACCCACACGAACATGACACTACAATACCAGCAATTGCTTTGACATGACCGCACGGTAGATAACATCAACTGGCTTGAAGTTTTGAAGTACGTTTAGCCTGTCTCCCTACTTTCGAGACGGTCGCTGCAAGGCTTATGGGATTTACCATGCGCGTCCTAATCGCGGCGTTTGTTATCTATTGCGCACTTTTTTGCCGAATTTTGCCGAAAAGTGAGAGGAAAAACGGCAAACGACAATCGACAAAAATCGTCCAAAAACGGGCGGCAAACGGCAAACGGCAATTGCCGCACATCCCTGATCTCGAGGCAGGACGATAGCATCGTCGGTCCAATTACCCGAGTTTGAGGTACTTCGCCCCTCACAAAGGCTGAAGGCCCGCCTAGCCGCTCGCGGCTCCCGTCGTGCTCGGCGAGTATGCCGCGTGTCGGTGCGCTGGTGGCATCGCTTGTCGGTGCCGGCCGCCCCCCGTGTGGGTGTTGAGTAACATGCAGCAACAGTGCAAGTTACTCGCAATGTTGTGTATTATTAGTGCAACTTACATGATACTTTTATCAAAAATCTGGTCAAGTTACGCGTAACATCGCTTCAAGTTACCTGTGAACTTGAAGTAAGCTTGTGAATCCACCATGCAGCTTGCGTTAAAGTCTCAGGTAACGTGTTCAGAAATTCCTGAGTATCACTGCTAATGTCAATCGTAATGCAGAGCTCTTAAGAAGTGCCACAAAGCTTACCGATGAAGGGGCACAGGCTAGCCGGTTCCGTACTGTTAAGTTGGCTCAAAAGTTCTGCTTCAGATAGGTAATTGAATTTTCCTAATCCCATCTGTGACCTTTTGGCCAAGTGTGGTATACCATTTGGAAGCGCAACTTTTTCTCCGACGCATAAGTAAAGCAACACTTTTGAAACAGGCGTATCATATGCTGGATCGAAGTTTTGGATAATGGGGAGCGTTTCTTTGTTTTCTGCTACGACAAAACGATGGATCGAGTGGTATGACCGGAATTTACACATTTCGCCGTTAGTTACAGAAAAAGAGTCTGTATTTCGCGCGACGGATAGGTCTAGCAACACTTGAGCAACATGGAAATATCATATGATGATTGCCAGAATGAGCCGTTTTCACGTGTGTTTTTTTTATGGAATTGGTTCAAGTTGATCCTATTCGCCCACTACCCGAAGGACTTCACCTGCCTTCTGACGGGAAATCTCAAGTTAAATCCTTCGATAATGCTGGACTTGGATTTCGATTTATTGAAAGCCAGCTAGAATGGCCAGCTAGATGTAAATAGTTCCCAGTTTCTTGCGGATCCTGAAGCCCTCAACGTCTGTCGTCGCCCAGACGTCTCATGGAGCATGGGAAGCGAGACCTTATATGACGAGTTCCCAGGAACAAGGTGTCGGCCTCGACGACTACCTACCTTCGATATCTCGCTGACATTCTCGGGAAATAGCATTCCTTACTACATCAACCACTGCAACAAGATTACGGGCTCTGAAATGAAACAATCTCATCGCCCAGAATATTTTCACAAGGTCGCTAGACTCGATCCCGCTCGATCAAACATGAGCAGGAACTTGGAAAACTTGAGTGCTCTACGCAACAAAGACGCTTCTTGTCAAATGGTGCATAAGGTCATCTTCTTCAGCTATAGCAAGTTTGAAATTTTTTCAGAAAACGTGTTTCAGTCGAAGAAAATGGCCTCAAGCCTAGATTTGACTGCAGGTGGTCGCTGCAGCCATGCGAGGGGGACAACTGTTCCTTTTTCTTCGCGCGTAATTGAAAGCCGCTCCAATTGTGATCGCTTCGTGGCAAACGTCCTACATTGCTGGGTCGCGGCGACGAAATCCTATGTTTTACTGCATCGCTGCTCGAAGAGCGATTCTCAATGGTTGCTGTCCATCGCGGCCAAAATGGCAGCGATGAAGCGATTGCCAGCGAATGACACGTTTCGTCTAATGGTCGTTGACCCTTTCACATGACAAGATCAGTGTTTTCGAGTCGAAACGCGTTATTGATGAATACCAGCCATTAATTTCACTGATTGATTCAATTTCTTCAATCATCCGTGGGCCTATGCACTATGAACAGAATCGCTGCTGCTGCTACATCGCTGCAGCAGCGGATGCAAAATCGCTGCGATGAAAAACAGCAGCTATGCAGTCAAAACTAGGCTTAATGCACGGATCTACAAGGGGCGACTTTGTTGAGGGAATGCGCCAGAAACTTGGAAATACATCCAGCTGGCCGTCCTAGCTGGCTGGAAATTCATCAAGTCCTGCATCACGAAACTCGGGAAAATCGTCACAACTTGAGTTTTCTCGTCAGAAGACAGGTGAAGTTCACCAGAAAACTGGACGAATAGCATCACCTTGAACCAGTTTCATAGAAATACACCTGAACGTCTCATTTTGGCGATCATCGTTAGATATTTTCATGTTGCTAAAGTGTTGCTATACTTATGCGTCGCGCGAAATTTTTTTAATATAACTAAGGGCGAAATGGAAAAAAATTTGGTCATACCACATGATCCATCGTTTTCGTTGTAACAGAAAACATAGAAATGCTTTCCACTATCCAAAACTCCGATCCAACATATGATACGCCTATTTTGAAGGTGTTTCTATACTTATGCGTCGCAATGTACAGTTCAACTGCGCATTGCCGTTTAGTCCGAAAAGTGCACGCTGATTGCAAAAGCGTGCTGCGGCGCGGTTGCGAGTATCCTCAGACAGCGATGTAGGGTCACCCGGGCACCACAGGCAAAAACCGCCCGGGTTATCCCACATCCCTGTCTGAGGATACTCGCAACCGCGCCGCAGCACGCTTGCACTTTGCGGACTGAACGGCATTGCGGAGATGGACTGTAGTAGAATTAATCACACCCAAAAATACTTGACCTATTTAGAATCATTAATCAAAGTGTCGAGGAGATTCCGGGTTAACCGCGGAGGAATGGAGAGGGGGGTCTGAGCTCTGCCAGGAGGTGAAGAATTCGACTAAGCCTTTCAATTCACATGAAATGTTTCTCTTTGAATTTTACAAAAAAAAACTGTCCAAGTCTCGCTTCTGAGGGGGTCCGAGAAAATCGCCAAAAATTTGACCAAATCGGGCTCCTTGAGGGGCATGAGAAATACGCCAAAAATTGTATCAATCTGCGCGTCTGGGGGGGGGGTCTGGGTAAAACTGGCCTTCTCCCCCTATAAACCTTAAAGCCACAGTCCAACCTCAGGATCAAATTTTTGTTTTCCTGCTTATCTTGGAGAAAATTTTACGCTGATCACAAATGTGTCTCCAGAATCGCTCAGAAACCACTACGAACGGAGTTATGGCCCCTCGAAAATTCTGAATTTGAACGACGAGAAGTTCGCGGACGAGTTGTCTCGGGCCTGTTTTTTCTCGCTATTCGCAGCCATCGTTTTGAAGCAGGTCACAAAATAAAGCCACACCGAAAACAAATGGAAGAACATAGATATTGTTCAAAACCGGTCGCGCTTCTCTCCTCTATCGAGAACAGAATCTTGTCTGTGGGCGTTACCCATTTTTTCTTCCGTGGGGGCGGAGTCGACTTTTTCCCTGCCTTTTCTCGCTTATTTGAGCGAATTGAGATTTCGCGCTTGGCAGAGTTGCTATTCACGACGACCGGAGTTTAATATCAAAAATTACCCCTGAGCTTGGACTGTGCCTTTAAACTAAGGCCACCCTTGATCAAAATATCACAGTTTGACGAAAGAGAATTCGCTGAATTGCATGGTGCGAACTTTCTGGCCCACCTAATACTTCCTAAACCAGTGAGACGCTCTAACTTTTTTTTTTGTGAATCAATCATTCGAGATCTGACTTGAGAATTACAGCGAGATAGAGTCTTCGTTTCAGAACCTACGCACACTTTAACTTCAAGTGCGATCTCTGCAGGAAATATCATGTAAACAAAAGTCACCATCGTTTATGCAGGGGTGACCCTACACGACGCGGCCATCTTGCGGTCAGTCGAACAACGCATCTTTAAGAAGAGCAATCTACTTTTTCTTCATTGCATTCAAAAATCTAATCTTTTTACAGCACCTGAAGACTGTTTATCCGGTCCCAATGATTGAGCCGGAGTTTCGTAGCTGCGTTGATTTTGGACGTTTCGTCAATGCACATTTAATTGCTGTAACAAGTAGGTTTTGGATGTTTAGTAATGTTTCATCATTTTTCGAGCAAAAGAAGAAACATGTGCAGCTCTTCTTTTGAGAAGAAGCCGATAAGTTAGTGCATGGAGCTGGCAGTGCCGCAGTGCTGTTCGCTTCTCAGACAGTAGCAGTGGTCGGACCGAGTGCGTATCGCGGGCCGAATAGCACCCATCCCGCGATCCGACCGCAGTCGTTCTGGGATGAGCCTGGTTTGAAGACACTGTTCTATTGCTGTCCGCCATCTCGATCTCGCAGGTGTTACTGTCTGACAAGGGAACCACAATAAGTCATAGTGACCATTCCAAATGAAATGTACTTTTCTAGGGCCTATTTGGGACGAAAAGTCCGAATATGCCCATCGCAGCTGCCTAGACCCACTCTGAAAAAAGTTATAGGCAACTTTTCTCTGACTTTCGTACCTATTGTACCCTCCAAAAAGCGCATTATTTTAAAGAAAATCCGGGAACGGACCTCATAATCGTGTTCAGCGCTCAAAATTACCCCACTAAGCAAAGTTACGGTGAAAGAACATTTTCCAAACTTTGCGCAGACTGACAGCGTTTTGGACTTGTACGGATTTTCGGTTGGGCGTTTATTTATACTAATACCGAGGGCTCTTGAAGCGTTTAAAAAATATATTCCAGATTTTACTAAAAATTCGCTCTGGGGGGTGTATTGGGGTGCTGATCACGAATCTGAGGTTCATTTATCGATTTTCCGGAGTTTTCAACTGTATTCGTTTACAGATTCCCATCGGGGGATAATTTGATGGCAAATCGCGACTTTTGACTATTTCCAGAGTGCTTCCATAGAATATGCTCAAGTTATTTCTCTGGGAGTTATTTGGAGTGCTGAACACGAATCTGATGTCGGTTTATCGATTTTTGGCAGCTTACGGTAGATTACGGTGGGTATACGGTAGTTTGATCAAAGCCTCAGATTTGTCTCAAAGTTTCTATATACGGGTTATTTGGGGTGCTGAATACGAATTTGATGTCCATTTGTCGATTATCGGGATATTGAGGTAGGTTTTGTCTCCTAAATGGCATGTTACCTACCGTAACCTACAGTAAACCTTGAAATTTGGGAAAGCAAGCCCCAGATTCGTGTTCGGCACCCCAGATTACCCCTACATACATGTTTTTAGCAAAATCAGGAAAAAATTTTGAGAACACCCTAAAAATTCCATGGGTGGACGGACCCTTACCTTGCCGCGAAGCTTCAAAAACGCTCATAACTTTTTTCAGAGTGGGTCTAGGCAGCTGCGATGGGCATTTTCAGACTTTTCGTCCAAAAATGGCTCTAGAAAAGTACATTTCATTTGGAATGGTCACTATGACTTATTGTGGTTACCTTGTGAGTTGCTAGCAGCAAGGGAAAGCAGCAGTGAGAGCTTCACATCTCACGCGCCTAAAGTTAGGGTTCACGAAGAGTTTCAATTTCGAGATTTTCTGCTAATCGGAGCGCAGAACACAGGTTATCCTAGGAAACTTGCGAAAACCGCGGACAAAAACCGCTTCAAGTTATTCGAGCCAGTTCTATGTATCGCTGATCCACGAAAGTGCGCCCGTCGTTCTAGGTTTTACCCAATGTCCGCGCCTTTTTCACCGCTGGCGGTGAAAATTGCCCAAAGGTCGGAATAGACGAAGTGTGATCGAAATTTGCTTTCGGCAGCTCGAAAAAAAGTGATGGAAATAACGCAAAAAAATGCCATTCGGGTAGTGTGAAAAAAACGCCAGTTCGGTAGTACGGTTCCTTGTAGAACGCTCAGTCCATCGGACGCTTCAAAATCGTGTCAGAATTACCGCATTAGAGCCATATTGAGCCACCCAAACATGCAGTCTCCGCCCCTCACCGCAAACTTCTTCAAAATTAATGCTCAAATACTGTCAATTTTGATGCTTCCAACGACTTCAGCGGTCTAGTACAGACAGTACGAGTCATTAGCCTCACTATCTCGGCTATTTTGCCGCTAGCTTCGCTATTTAAAGGCACAGTCCAACCTCGAAATCGTGTTTCTGCTCTCCAGCCTATCTTGAAAACGGTCCGACGCCGATTCTAAAGATGTCTCTGAAATCGTACAAGACCTACTGGGGACAGAGTTATGGCCTCTCAAAATTTGAGCTGCGGAAGTATGGTGGACGAGTTGTCCGAGGCTTGTAACTTCTGTCATTTACAACCGATGTCTCCGAGCGGACCTGAGTCGGTAGAGAGACTGAGAATGAAGGGATGAACAGGGCTATTGATCGAAAACCATCGCTCATGAAGCCATTGTTGAGCTCGAAGCATCGTAAAAGGGGCGTGCCACAAAGTGGCTTCCGTGTGTGGGCGCCCCAGAGTGGCTTCCTCCTATATCTCGCTAACTCGGAGGGATCGAGAGCTCGCACTTGGCAGGTGCTATATAGGGTGGGTCGTGTTGAGAATTATGTGGTTTTCTCACATTTCGCCACTGAGCTTGGACTGCGCCTTTAAACCGGGCATATATGCTCTCAGAAACTCAACGGGTCCGACCGCAGATTTCTGATGGGTCCAACCCCTTTCCGTTTTTGCCCCGCACTTCTTTCAACTGAGACGACGTGGAGGAGAAGTGAAATTTAGTGGCCCTCCAAGTCTTCTCACTTGGGACTACGAGGAGGAACATTGATAAGGGGTCCGACTCGACAGAATCTGGGGATGGACCCCGTTTGAGCTGGGGTCGGACCCGGCGAGTACATATCTGAGCTTGCAACTCGTCAAATTTCTTTGCATCACGAAGAGTACTCATTATTTCTTTTTTTACAAAGTTTTTCTGGGTTTCTTTTGTCAGTTTCCGATGCTTTCAGCACCAAACCTTCGATTAATGACATAAAATTAATATATTTTTCGAGCGTGTATGCCGCCTTCAAGCTGTTGGCCTGGATGATCATCACTAAGGTTAAGCAAACCGTTGTCCCGAACCGCGACTGATCTACGCCCCACCGTGGTGACCACATTTTTCGAAAATGACGGAAAATTGTTCACGCCTCTGTTAGGTGAACGTTTATTCCACTATTTTTGGTCTGGTGGAGCGTGTAGGGCAGTGGCAATAGGCGCGTTTTCCACGCACTCGGTCGAGTGATCGATCCTCGCCCAGGGCAAGTCGAGCCTTCTGTACGTTCGGAGTCGGTAAATTGCTATCAGACTTGTGTCAGAGGATAAGAACACTGACTTGAACATTGGCTGACCCTCGCAATTCTATCATTCGTTCATAACCTCAGCCCGCGGTAGCCATTTTGAGAAATGCGAAATTGTGTTTCAAACCGGAGTAATTTTTGTATCAGCTGGCGCGGTTCTGTCGCCACCGAATGGTTGGTGGTGGCTGTATATTGGGCCCAGTTGGAAATCTGATGGTGTATTCTGGAAATGACGAAAAAAAGTTGAATATTTTGGGGTATGGGTCGTAAAATTTCCCGGAATTTTCCAATCATTCAGAGCAAGGAGCGGTGGCGTGATTCCGCTGAAGTCGTACACAACGTCCTCTTAACAATTGTATATTCGTGGAGCAGAGCCCATTTCTTATGCCTAGTGCATGCTTCCGCTGACAAGCGACGCGACATAGCGGTTGTGATGGATATCGACGGAAATTCCTCATGACCTTTATGCACTGTCGCGATCGCTCGGCGCGGCAAGTATGAACTAGACCTGAGAGTTCCTTAATATCTAATCTTTATTGAGTTGAGATCAATGTTTTTTTTTCAGAGGACGGAACGCGCCTTCTTCCCGAGGGATCAAACACTGCCCCGCTGCCGCCTGTTAGTAAATCTGTGGTACAGGATGAGAATCCCGCACCGCCAGTACCTGTGCGAAGTTCAACTGGAGAGGATCAGGATGCGGTTGCGGAGTCACCTGTTCGATACCCAGGAGGTGTAACCTTGAGATTTGTTGGTGAGTTTAGAGACAGTATTGAATGATCTTCGGCATGAATCCCTCAGTGAGGCATTAGTACAGTCCAGCCTGGCAATGGGATCAGTTTTGGAGTGATCTGAGGGTATGTGACTGCTGAGTATGCATTGCTTTTAGCGTCTTGGAACAGTGGCTTGGAGAATGGATGAGGGTTCGGCATCAAGTGTCGCATTTCTCAGGAGATTTAAGCTTCAGAGGACAGAGATGTATTACGTGACACGAGACATGGGTAGGAGGTGGGGAGAGAGGGGGGGGGTCGGATGAGTTCATGTTGTTTAACAGCGCCTGCCTTAAGGGGTCTGCAGAGTAGCAATGAGCGGCGACTGGACGCCGATCGTCTCCCTTGACGCGGCGAAAAAACTGTCTCCAAACATTATCGTCGCTACGTCGGTTTCCGCTCGATGGCAGTGACGCAGGGCCGTCGCGGCTTCAAAACACCGTGCGGTGTCCCCTCGTCGCCCTTCACGCCGCGTTGGTCGCCCTCTGTCTCCGAAATGTAATCGACATTGCTTCTTCTTCTTCTTCTTCTTTCTTCTTCTTCTTCTTCTTCTTCTTCTTCTTCTTCTTCTTCTTCTTCTTCTTCTTTCTTCTTCTTCTTCTTCTTCTTCTTCTTCTTCTTCTTCTTCTTCTTCTTCTTTCTTTCTTCTTCTTCTTCTTCTTCTTCTTCTTCTTTCTTCTTCTTCTTTCTTCTTCTTCTTCTTCTTCTTTCTTCTTCTTTCTTCTTTCTTCTTCTTCTTCCTTCTTCTTCTTCTTCTTCTTCTTCTTCTTCTTCTTCTTCTTCTTCTTCTTCTTCTTCTTCTTCTTCTTCTTCTTCTTCTTCTTCTTCTTCTTCTTTGCAGCCACGTAGAGGGTTTTGTCATAGGCGGAGGAACTGGGCGACTCTGGGAATCTCAAGAAAGGCGAGTTCAATGGGAATCATAACTTCCGTGAAAATGACCCAAGTCCTATAATGACTTATTTGGAGTGCGTCTAAATTTTTGAAAGACTGCAGGGAATTTTTTAAGGCCAAATGTATTGTAGCATTTTGGAAATAATTGAATCCGCGTTTTGCTCTGGAAATCTTCCCAGGTGGGGAGATTTTTAAAAAGTGTTGAGGACTTCTAAAGATACCTCATATCCGTGGTTAGCACCAAGTTTCGTGAATCATGCAAATCATGATCAGGAAAATGTTGTTTACCAGGTAATAACTCTTTCTACTTTTATTCTTGTAGTTTCACTTTTATTTTATTTAATTGATAAAAGAAAAGAAAAAATGCCGTTTCAGCCCGGCAATATAATAAGAGTTGCTCACAGCGTTTCGGTTGAAAGGATGGCAACATAACATTGGCACGGATCCTAATAAGACTTTGAGTTCCCCATCGGAGGTTGGCGCAAACTCGGTGCACCTATGCTATAGCATACGGCACCGAGTTTGCGCCAACCTTCAATGGTGAACGCAAAGTCTCATTAGGATCCATGCCCACGTTAGTTTCATGGATAGAGAAATCCGAGAAATAGTTTTGTTAGTGCACTGTGGCGCACAAGGGAGTGGAAGGGGGATACGACACGTTTTGAAAAAAAGTTCTTCAGGGGCCGGATGCATCAACGCACACGGCGAGGCAAGGGCAGGGGCAGGGTCTGGCTACCCCTGCGCAGGTGCCCCGACAGTCAGTGCCCTGACCCGCACGCACATGCGCTCGATGGCGTCGGGGCAGCTAACCCCAGCGGAGTGAACGCAATAACGTACGGTACGCGCCATTTTACCGTTGAAACCTGTAATCGATCAGCCGAAACAGCTGATAATTTTTAGCCCGCCTGCTGCGCTCCTTCTGTTTTTTTACTTCCTTTTGTTTTTGGAGCGGTTTAACATCTTGGATTAACTTTTTTTCATGATGTAGCATTTTAATAGCTGATAAATTTGGTTCAATTACTTCTACAACTACTTCTAAAGAAAATGAAAGTATTAAAATTTGACAAACTGGGGCCGGATTCATCAACGCGGCAGTGCTGGTAGCCCTATCCAGCGGTAGCTATACCAACGGTAGATGGCTACCCTAACCATCACATTGTGATTCACGAGCGCAATGCTACCGCGGGTAGCGCTACCAAGCAGTTACGGCTAAAAGCGTTATGTGTGTGGCGTCGCCGCCGTGTTTTACAAACGACGGCTATTGCACATCGCTCGTAATCACTTTCCAGGAGCTTAAACGTTTAGGAACTCACAAAATCTAGAGCATAAAAAAGCAAAAACCATGAATAAAGTAAATATATGTTCGAATCACATGAAGAATTCAGCGGTATGGGAAACGCGGCAATGGTTTTCGGTTTTTTTCGGTAGACTTCATTGATATGTTCTTTAATCTGTAACATATGTGGTTTGAGTATTGAGAATGAGGATGATGTGTATATTATTCGGGAAATTTTTTGGGACGCTCAAATGATTTCGCGTCTAATATGTACATAGCTGGATTGCGGCGTTCCATAAAACTACCCAAGACGATATTTTAAGGTATAAAATGTCAATAACTAGAAACAAAAGAAACAAAAAATCAACCGTAACAGAAAAGCTTGAGCCCAAATGTAAAATAATTGTTTTACTATGCATAGTACATAGTACTTATGCGAACGCTTTATACATTATATTCGCCTAGTTTGCGCATAGGGTTTAGGTTAGAAAAAAACCGGGAGTGGATCACGGTTTTTTTTCGATGATGTTTTCAATCCGTATTTTTCTCCTAATCTCGTCATCATCAATCCTTCGCCGCCCTCGTCGTTTGGGTAAATTAAAAGTATTTTGCCTGAAAATTAGAAGCTGTGAGAATCCAATTTTCGCACAAAAGGGAAATCATATATACATATCAGTTTCGTGCAAATATAATTGTGGTTTTTACTGAATCATACATTTTCGCCGAAACGAGCTCTTTTTGCAAAATTTAATATGGCATTCAAAAGTGCATTTCTGCATGTATCTTACCCTTCCGGTAACAAAAGCAAAATAAGTTTTGCTTACTCAGGGATTCCTTGTAGTTTTTAACTAAGTTTGGTATCTCAAAGTCATTACGTGAAAGAGAAATTGAAGGCAGCAAGAATATTCACTACTTAGAACACACTTCGAATTTTAACTCAGAAAAGAAAATGAGAAAATACATGAGAAAATGAAAATGATGAAAATTCATGAGAAAATACAAGAAGTATCAGATAGAGAAGCATCAGAATCCACAAAAAAAACTACCGGTCAAGAAAAAAATTATTTATCAAAACCCACAATTATTTTTGCTCCAACCAAATAATTCAAAAATAATCAAGCCTTGACGATAAATAGCCGGTATTGAGAAGAGGGTGGCGGATATTGACGATGGAAACACAACATCTTGACCAAATAAATATGAAAATTGCCGGAAATCCGTTATACAAGGGGCTTGAAAACAGCTGTTCAAAGGACGAGCACGCAAATTCAGCATCAGAGCGCGAAATCTCGCTGGGTAGGACGCCGCTGGTAGGATCCTACCCGAGATTCGCGCAGGGTAGGCTTGGTAGGCTGCTACCGTGGGTAGCAAGTTTCGTGAATCGCGTCATTCGCGCGAATTTCGGTAGGAAGCTACCCTTACCCAGGCTACCAGCGCTAAATTTCGTTGATGAATCCGGCCCCTGGTAGGTCGAGATAACGAATTCAAATGTAGAGCCGTGCGGTACAGGGGGAAATCGGTGTAATGGGTCGTTTATACTCCCGCCGCCGAGTATTCCTTTGAAATTGATCGCGCGGCGCGGCACGATCGGTACTATAAGATTGCTCGGCGGCGGAAGTATAAACGACGCCTAAGGGGCTGGGTTGTTCGCTCCGTCGGCCAATCGGCGGCGTCCTAGGGGTGGAGAGACCTCTGCTGATTGGCCGACGCAGGGATAAATTCCGCCCTGTACTCCTATCTCCTCCCTGAAAGGCAGTGTTCAAGATGATTCTCGTTTCCAAGTTTTCCACTCAAAACAATGCGGTGGCAACCAAGTGTTACCAAAATCACGAAGAAATGGAGAGAAACGCACTAATTCGTCTTATTTCAGTGACATTATTCTATGGCCTGGACTAGTTGTCTGGTTGGATGAACATGTTCACGGTGGTTGTCACCGGTAAAAAATGGGACTAATCGAAAATGGAAGAATATTTTGGGCAAAACAGTATTAGTTAGGGCCCGAAGGAAAGAACAGAGCAACACAGAATGGAGAATTGCAAAAGGCGGGTCCACAAAAGATCTCATTGTCACAACGAACAGTTCCATTGATACTTAGGAGGCGGGCTGATACTTGAGGATTTCGTGCCCTTCTGGTGCGTTTTTCTCGGTTTCTTCGTCATTTCAGTTCTACTCGGGTGCCAAACAATCGATTTAGCGATTAATCTCAAAATCGAAGATTATCGTGAACACTGCCTTTAAATGATGGGGTTGGCCATGGAAAGGTAAGACGTAGTTCAGAAGGCGGAAGATGTCCACAAAGCTTGCTTTTCAAGGTAGGAGTAGAGGGGAGAGAAGGACGAGGTTGCTACTCCGTTTAGCCGAGATTTTTTATGAAAGGCTGCATGTTTTTTGACACTGGCAGGTCCTCTGCCGGTAATTGCAGGCCGCATGCTCAAAGGGCACTGAGCGCGTGCAGTCGGTGGGCGCCATCTGGTAGCTACGTGATGAACCACGAAGTGGGCCGCGTGGTCCGGCCGATCTCACGCACCTCTTTATAGGCTTCTGGAGCCTAGATAGGTCAAGGGTCAACGTAGGATACAAGTCCATCATAATCCGACCCTCCCCCCTAATCCCGTAACGAGGTGATGGCAACGACGGGGGAGGGGGTCTTCGAAACTTACACATCCCTTTGATACTGTCGATTTTTCCAGCACTGTGATAGAAATTAAGTCATGGACGCAGCTGTGCAAGCTGAAGAACGCTACACTGTGTGTGTGTGAAGCCGCTTTCGATGCCCTGAGGGTGCAGAGGTGCAGTTTTGGGTGCGAAAACGACATATAAAGTATGACTGTCCGTATCTGGAACAGTACCCGAATTTTTATGAACGCAGCTGCAAACTGAAGACCGCTACACTGACTAGGGACTGCTTTAAACTCACCGTGGAGATTTGGAAAACCATGTTGTTGTTGCTGTACTGTGCTTATCTGGGTCGGATTCCCGTCCGCAATCGCGTCTCGACACGCTTTGCGGCCGCGCGCTTTTGATTCGGAAGGGTTTCCATCGCAGCAACTGTCGATCTGTTGACTCTAGGTGAGTTTTAGAAACTGAAAACTAAACAAAATTGAAGAAAACTGCATAAAAAAGTCATATCGAGTCGGCTTTGCAGCTTCAAACTCGATTGACTCGAGCGCGTACGGCCGCACAGCGTGTCGAGACGCAATTGCGGACCGGAATTTGACCCAGATAAGCACAGTACGTCTGTCACATCACACAAATGACCCGTGCTTTAAATTCCCCAAACGGCTGCGGGGATTTGAAAAAAAAAACTTTTTCATTGCTTCACAAAAAAGGAAATTTTTTGGATTCGGCTCAAAACTTTCAACTGGGGGCTATTTAGGGCGCTGAACCTGAATCAGGGGTCAATTCCTCTCCAGATTTAGGGTTACTGTAGGTTACGGTAGGCATACAGCCTTTTAACTAGCCTTACACACCTTACAATGTCGAAAATCAAAAATGGGTCTCAAATTCGTGTTCAGCGTCCCAAATAATACCCACAAAGGAATTTTGAGTCAAATCTGAGACTTTAACCCAGCTACCGTATACCCACCGTTACATACAGTATTCCTAAAAAAATCGATAAACCAACCACAGATTCGTGTTAGGCAGCCTAAATTGCCCCTATGTAGAAGTTCTAAGACGATTCCTTCGTACATAGCATTCTCGAAATCGTAAAAAGTCGCGTTCGGCCAACAAAATTTCCCCCATTTTGAAACTTCGAACCAAATCAAAACAGAATTTTTCGAATATTGACAAATAGGCCTCAGATTCGTATATGTCACCTAGAATAAACCCCACTGAGAAGTTTTCATCTTAAACCAAGTCAATTTTATTCGAACATCCTAGCAATTGCCATTTATGTCCCCCTTTTCACTACGCAGAACCTATTTTCAAAGAAGGAGTTGAGTTGATCGCAAAACGCTTGGCTCCGGGCGAGATTGAACCAGTATATTCCCTTTCCAAGGAAGCGCCTTATCGCACTGCACAACCGAAACCCCAGCGCCGCTCTCACTCAACTGCTCGGTTAATCTTTACCGAAGCAACCATCTTTTCACCCACATAACGGGATGAAACAGGTATACCGTCATAGACTATATAACAGTCGTAGACCTGTCAAGACGATGTTCTATGTAGTTAAGTCGTACACGATTTTGGATTTTTTTTTGCCGCAACTGCAGTTTAACGTCGCAGACGTACGTACGCACGCACTACGCGTACGCA
The DNA here is from genome assembly GCA_029168955.1 of Aplectana chamaeleonis. NCBI lineage: Eukaryota > Metazoa > Nematoda > Chromadorea > Rhabditida > Cosmocercidae > Aplectana > Aplectana chamaeleonis. The sequence goes on from JAPDOI010000077.1 coordinate 1,834,201, forward strand.
AAGCTATGGAAATGCCGACTTTTGGAAATCTCCTGCAGTGCTCTGAGGCGTTTAGGGGATTTGAGAAACGAATTAGCAATGTTGTGTTCCATACTGACAACAATCAAAGCACGGTTTTGTAGAAGTCCACCGGAAATGTGCGGCAAGCCCTAGTGAGTGGGGCCCTTAAGAAATGTTCAGGTCCAGGAGACCCAATCAAGAAAATAAGTTTCTTAAATAATTCCAATCAGCCTTTGGACACTTATTTTCAGGTGTCATTCATTTGTGTTACACCTAAAGTCTGCCCGAACGAGACTGTCCTCCCACGCGGACTGCAAGCGTGTCGATCCGCCCTCGTGAAGGTCTTTTCTGAATGAGCCTTCTCACAATCGCAAACAGCTGACTGAGATATCATTCACTTTACATCTACTATTCCTGCTAATCGATTTACATGTTCAAAAACTGCCTTCGCCACTACCGCCCAACACGCACGCCGACCGCGTGGGTAGACAGTATTATTCGGTCAGACAACCTTCTGTTTCGGAGTCAAAATTTTCCGTATCTCTTCGCACGCTTCTGCGGAGCGAGGTTAATTTCTATGGAAGCAGGGGTGGTACAATTGAATGTGTCATACCTGAAAACTGATTTCCAAAGGCCGTTTTTCCACGATCTAAAAATATTTTTTGTTTGCGTCCCGAACTACAACACCCACATTGAGTTTTGGTAAAAAGGCGAAAAAAAACTTTTTTCGTCTTTTGATTATGACTCGCTTCAAAGTGGACGATTTTCAAACTTGAAGACACTTTTGGAATCAGCATCGATCCCTCTTACTTTTCAATTACTACATGGCTTACTCTGAAACAAGGCATATAGGGTTGGCACAATCAATCGAGTGGGTCAATATGAGCTGCTGAAATGAGGGAGTGGGTGTACTCTAGTTTATTTGAATTTTCGATTCAGTTTTTCTTTCATTTCACAAACTTTATTTTTTCGAATATTTTTAATTTTTTTAAAATTTAATCTCACTTCTCCTCTAGGTATTGTTTATTAGCTACTCATTAGTTACTTGCTTGGAACTTTTTGGTTCCTAACTATTTTGGTTTTTCTACTGGTACTCATTTGAATTTGGTTTATTTGATTTTTATATGAATTTTCACTATAATTTGAATACTTATATTGATCGATTTGGAAAAAATATTTTAAAAAATATTTGAGAAAATAAAATTTGTATATATCTGTATATTTATATAAATATGTGTATATATGTATATGTATATGTGTATAAATATTTGAAAAAATCAAATTTGTAAAATGAGAAAAAAACTAAATCGAGAATCCAAATAAACTAGAATAGACCCAGTCCCACATTTCAGCAGCTCATATTGACCCACTTTTTACCCACTATATTGATTGTGTCAACCCTATATGCCTTGTTTCAGAGTAAGCCATGTATTGATCGAAAACAAAGAGGGATCGATTCTGATTCCAAAAGTGTCTTCAAGTTTGAAAATCCTCCACTTTGAAGCGAGTTATGATCAAAAGACGAAAAAGTGGTTTTCCACGTTTTTTTTTTCGCCTTTTTACTAAAACTTAGGGTGGGTATTGTAACTTTTCCAACGTCAGTTAGTCCAACGCGAAAGACCCTGTTAAAAATTTCGAAAATACTAGTTAGTTGTGCATTACAATCCTGTACAGCCGGCACGGGTAGCACTGTTACTTTGCGTTCACTATTGAAGGCTGGCGCAAACTCGGTGCACGCACGTTATAACATATGGCACCGAGCTTGTGCCAGTCTTCTCTAGGGAACGCAAAGTACCAGTGCGACCCGTGCCGACTGTACTCGACATTTTGACCGGCTCCATATAGTGTAGCACCATTCAGCTTACAGCTGCGTCCATCAAATTCTAGGTCCGTTTTCAGATACGTACATTCTGATTCTAAACATAGTCTTCGCACCCGAGACCGCACCTGTTTGCCTACAGGGCGTCAAAAAAAGCTCCTTCCACATATAGTGTAGTGCAGCGCTCTTCAGCTTGCTACTGCGTGCTTGACTCGGTACATACTTTAACCATATATACTCTGTTTATCTTGAATTGCACAAAACACGGTCCGCCAATAGTCCTCTAATTGGCCCGCTAGTACCGTAGTGTACGTCCACGTCGCGTTCTCGGCAGACCCGGGTGTGCACCCGGTGTGCAGAGCGATCGATTCGTCAATGCCGTCACTTGGCCATCCACCCTGCCACTGTGCCGTCGTCTGCACACCGGGTGCACACCCGGGTCTGCCGAGAACGCATCGTGGACGTACACTGCGGTACTAGCGGGCCAATTAGAGGACTATTGGCGGACCGTGTTCTGTGAAACTCAAGATAAACAGAGTATAACAATCGAGGATATTCAACGGATGGATAAGATTCGAAAACCCCTCCCTCCCTCGATCGTTTATCATTATCTACTAATGGAGGGGGGGGGGGATTGTACAAAAGGTGACTTGCGACACACCTCACTCCATTGCCTGATTTAGGGTAGCAGGGAGTCGGGGCATTCCTAATTGTCTTGTACTTTAAGTAGCTATTTTCAGAACACGTGGATGGTTTTGGGAGCTCAGGTAGATATGAAAACACCGGTGGATACAATGGTAGAGGTGAGTCTTTCGAAGAATATAATTATTATTACCGGCTCTAAATATTTTCGAAGAATATAATTATTATTACCGGCTCTAAATATTTCTCCGCAGGTGAAATTGAGAATCGTGGTTTTTCCGGAAGAGCTGGATTCGGTGGTAGAGACGGACGTGGACGGGGCCGTGTTGGTGGTGGTGGTGGTAGCTATCAGAGAAGAGGTATTCCTTTCAGACCTTTGATTTGTACTTGGGTAAGTATCGATTGTAGCCGTAATGCGGTTACAGACGGTGATAACAGTTTCTCCCGATGTGATAATGGAGGTTTCCGGGCGAGAGGTTTTGGAGGCGGACGTGGTAGTGGGCGCGGTGGTGGACGCGGTGTTGGTGGGTTTTTTATGGGGATTTCATCCGTCTTCTACATGTTGATGCTGAGTGGTTCAGGTGATAATAACAGCAATCGTGCAGCTCGTAGAAATGCGTCGTTCTCGAGGTCGTGTAGCGGAAGCCCTGACGCGAAAAAAGCCAAAATTGGTTTGTTTTTTTTGTGTTTCGGTGCAGCCAGGGTTAGGCGGGTGTTGTCTGGCCGGACAACGGGTGGAACGTAGGAAAAAATTGCGGAAATTTGAAATTTTTCCGGTGGGACGTAGAAATTTTGGACCAAAAAATAGGGGTGTTTTATTGGAGAAAAGCTTCTCACAAAGTTAAATAGCGAAAATTCTCACGAAAAAGAAGGCATACATTCTGTAATAGGAAAAAAGGGGAAAATGAACTATACCAGCTCTATAACAGTAGAAGGGAGGAAAGCTTCTACACATAGCCATGTAACAGCAGTATTTTGGGCTCTAGCCGAAGTTTTAGCTCACAAGACATATTTTCAGATGAGTTACGTGCACTAATAGAGCCTATTAACGCTTCAGGCCGGTATCATACTTCCAGCGACCGGCGACGCGACGCCATGTTTACCATCAGTATCGACTGAGAATCAATATGCGTGATATGCACTGTCGCCGTCGTCGGTCGCGCAAAGTATGATCCCGGCCTCAATCCTTCACTTCGTAGACGGGACAACCTACGTCCCCCCCCCGTAAATTTTGGATTTTCATAATTCTGAAAAAAAGAGTCAGAATCTCGGTGAAATTCTTAACAAACTCATACCTAACACCTCTTCCAGCCCTAAAGTTACGGGAAAAATCGTCTGAAACCCGCTTTCTTGTTGTCCCCTACGGTAGTCCGTAACCGCGCCTTCGGCCAAAATGGGACAACGCAGGTTTTTCTCTTGAAAAGGCAACCCTGAGGTCCCGAAGGTATGATTCTCATCTTAGTCCTGTCCTCTACAAACCGCGGTAGGTTCGCCCGAAAACATTGCTACTTGAGGTATTTAAGAGCAATGTTCAAAATTGCACTGCGGCGAGCCATCTGAATATACCGCGCTCCAGAGCCACTGCAGAAACCGTAGAACCACCGCCGTTGATGCCTCCTCTCTTACCTGCCCTCGCACCCCTACTTTGTATACATTGGATCCGAATCAAAGAAATTCGGATACTCCGATTTCGGATAACTCAAAAATCAAAGGTTGCGAATATCCGACTCAAATGGATAGATTCAAAATAGCAACATCGGATAATCCGAGTCATTCGGATAGGGAGCCGAAACGGATAGTCGGATCTCGGATCAATCCGGAAATCACGTTTTTTCGGTGATTAAGGATTTGGATCACTCGGATTTCGACCTTTTTTCGGTGAGTCGGAATCCGAATATCCGAGTCGGATATCCGGTCGGATACAAGATGGTATAATTCAAAAAGTCTATCGAAAATCGATAGTTCGGCGAAAACCCTCGAAGAAAAAGATTTTTTCACCTTATTATGATAGAAGATTTCATTGATAATCATCCTTATCTCGGAATATTTGCAAACCAAACAGATACAATCACTTTTCACAATCTCTTCAAAGTGAGCGTTATGTTGAAGCATTAGTATAAAAGAGAATCATGAGTATCAGTCCTTCCCATCGATTTCGTAAATACCCGTGCATTCCTGTCTAATCCACTTAAAACAGGATTGCCCGTTCGATCAATACACATGGTTTTGGGGAGCCAATCATACCCTCAATGCGCCATAAGAGGTTTGATATACTTTCGCGACACACTGTCGCATCGCTCTGCACAGCGACAGCGACCCCCTGTCGCGGAGCTCCCACCCTTTAGGCCGAGATCATACTTCCAGCGACGAGCGGCGCGACGCAATGCTTACCATCAATATCGACCGAAAATCTATATGCTTGATATGCACTGTCGCTGTCGCTGGTCGCGCGCTGTATGATCCCGGCCTTAGGCCTAGTGCATACTTCCCGTGACGAGCGACGCCACATAGGCCGGAGTCATACTTCCTGCGACCAGCGACAGCTACAGTACATATCAAGCATATCGATTTTCGGTCGATATAGATGATTAACATTGCGTCGCGTCGCTCGTCGCTGGAAGTATGATCCCGGCCATAATGCTTGTCATCTAAATCGACCGAAAGTCGATATTGCTAATATGCACAGTCGCGGTCGCGGAAAGTACCGTGTATATCTGGGCCAACTTCCGGTCCGCAGTTGCGTCTCGACACGCTTTGCGGCCGCACGCGCTCGAGACAGTCGGGTTTTCAGCGCCAAAGCCGACTCGACGTGGCTTTTTTATACAATTTTCTCCAATTTTTCTTAGTTTCCAGTTTCTAGAACCACCGAGAGTCAGCAGATTGGCGGCTGCGGCGCTGGAAGCTCTTTCGACTCAGGAGCGTGCGGCCGCAAAGCGTGTCGAGACGCGATTGACCCAGATAAGCACAGTATGCACTAGGCCCTAAACCTGTCGCTGTCGCAGTGTGCTGCAAGCTTCGGCCCGCAACAGCGACAGTTGCAGCGACAGGCTTCCATGTTTCACTGTTTTTCAATCGAACAAACGGCGGCGAAGAGGTAAGAGACGCAGAGACAGAAATATGATTCGGCGGCAAGTGATTGTCACGCCCACTTTCTCTCGCCCTGGGAACGACGCCACGGATTTCGCAGCGACGCCACTCTGAGAGGCCCTATACTCGCACAGACAACTCAATCGGAGAGGATCAATGCCAATTATGCGCAAAATCTGCGCTCATGACGCGCAGAATATGTGTCGTAAATTTCGAAATGAGCGCCAATTGGATGTCTGCAGTGTAACTGCGCACCTGTTTGGCTACTGTAGAATGGAATGTTGAGTCGTGACATCGGATTCCCTCTATCAAACGTCTGAACTACGCTCTCTCACTGTCTCTAACCTCTGCTACGCACCAGCACGCGTAGAAACCAAGTGAATTTCGCCGTTTTATAGCCTGTATGCTAGTTTCAGTAACAGGACATGCCAAATATACCAATATCCGACTCGTTATCCGATTCGGATCATGACATTTTTCGGATATTCGGTATCCGAATCATTATCCGACTCATGGCACGTTTCGGTGATTCAGATTTCGAATCAAACGGATTTTGGCGTTTCTTCGGTGATTCGGATTTTGGATCATTCGGATTTTGACGTTTTTTCGGTGAATTGGATTTTGAATCATGAAAATTTCGGTTCATTCGGATGGATATCCGAAAATGAGTGAGTCTGATCCAATGTATACTATACTCTGTTCATCTTGAATTGCACAAAACGCGGTCCGCCAATAGTCCTCTAATTGGCCCGTTAGTACGGTAGTGTACGTCCCCGACGCGTTCTGGGCAGACCCGGGTGGCAGGGTGGGTGGCCGAGTGACGTCATTGACGAATCGATTGCTCTGCACACCGGGTGCACACCCGGGTCTGCCGAGAACGCGTCGTGGACGTACACTACGGTACTAACGGGCCAATTAGAGGACTATTGGCGGACCGTGTTTTGTGCAATTCAAGATGAACAGAGTATACTTTGTGATTTTTACTTTGATTTGCCCTCATCTTCCGTCTTTGTTATGCCATAATGAGATTGTGAGGCGGTCTGTGTCAGATTTTCAATTACTTAGTCTTCGATACAGATATTGCTCTTGTATAGCGAACAACTAAGTAAAACTACTCTCCCCGAGGCTCATTAGTAGGGCAGGGGGTGCAGTAAATATTAAATCAAAGAATAAGTTCAAAGAAACGTTTTTCTTTTGAAAATTTGCACTGCAAAAACGTGTCGAAAAACCTTCAGAACCCCGCGGTGACCTAAAAGTTTGGACATTATTCGAAATTTCGATCACTAAAGGGGGTAGTGGCTTCGTCGTAGTTCTGGACAACGGTCTGGCTGACAGTGGGTGCAGAACTCGTCTTGATTTGTCATTGTGATTTCAAGCTGTTCAGGCGGATCAGGAAGCGAGGCGAAACGTTGTTCCTATTCTCGTTCGAGGAGCTGTAGCCCTGTCAGCGCAAAGATGACTAATCAAAGTGAGTTAGTGGAATTGAAAGCTCATTATTTCCGGTTCCGCGCGCGTGTGTTGCCACTTCTCCCCACACTTTCTCGCTGTCTCTATCCTCTATAAAACGTCGTAATTCACATCATTCGAGGTGCGAGCGGGGCGCGCGCGATGCCTCAGACTCCGTCTGCCCTTCGCTCTCTCACTGTGTCTAACCTCCGCTCCGCACCAGCACGCGTAGGAACCAGGGACGAGCGAAATTCCGATGGTTTTTGGCCTTCCGATTTCCGAAAAAAAGGCTGAAATTGCGAAAGAAATCGGAAATATCCACGAGATTATTTACACCTTCTCTTGCCAATTCCCTAGGGGCTTATTTCGGGCGCTATTTTCAGATTCGAGGTTCGTCGTAACCTCTTACAAAGCCAGGGGTGGTAGTAAATGATTTTTCAACGCGAAACAAATACCACCTTTGAACACGAGTTTATCACCAACTCCAGGGGAGGGTTTAAAATTTCGCTGAACGCATTTCCGATTTCCGGTGGTTTTTGGCGTTCCGATTTCCGAATTCCGATTTCCAAGATTTAGAAGGTCCTCCCGATTTCCGAAGTTCAGAAAAAATTTCCGCTCATCCCTGGTAGGAACCATATGAATTTTGCCGTTTATAGCCTGTATCCTCGTTCCGCACAAGCGGGCAAAGCAACAGAAAAAATTTGGCTCCGAAACGCTAAATGAATTTTCCTTGTAAGAACTGATCGAAAACCAGTAACGAATCCATGCATAGATAGACCTTCCTATAGCGCTAGAAAATTGAAGGGCGCCCAGAAAAGTCCTAGTCTAGCGAGTGGACGAGGCCGCGGCGGTAAATCGTCGCTCGCGATTGCAGCACGGCCAGCCGCAAGCGGTCGCGCCTTGTCCATTCGCTAGACTAGAAATGACGAAAGAGGTCAATAATTAGTTGGAGCTCAAATTTACACCCTGTGTGGCTGCAGATAGCATTCACGATGCAGCTCTTCTAATGTTTCAGTCATGATTTCGGTACAAATTTACCTTCTTCCCGTGGGATTATTCCTGACTGATTTAAAGGCAGTGTTCACGATAAAAAATCGTATTCTAGTTTTTGAGAAGGCAAGTTCACAAAGAGTAGTGTAAAAGGGAGAAGTCCCTATCATCTTCTCAAATATTGGAGAAATAATTTTAATATTTATCCTTTGTTTCGTAGTGTGATTTGTTTCCGTTTGTCGCGTGCGTCTGCGTGCGTACGCTGCGTCTCCTTCTCCCCACAATTTCTCGCTGTCTCTACACCCGCTCCGCACAAACGCGCGAGGTACCAGAGGATAATTGTGCCTGGTCGCGTATATTGCTCACTGCAGACAAAACATCGAACCATACGTCGGAAATTCTTTTGCGCTTCGAAATTTTATGGGTAAATGATTTTTTTTGTTTCGTGTACCCTACAAACTCTTCAAAAATGAGAGGGTTTAATGCACATGCTTGGATATTAGAATTTATCGGGATAAAGAGTATCCAAAATTTGGTTATCGTTCATTTGGTTAGACGAACACCAACTGTTTTGACACTGAGCCGGACGACTGTTATAGGACGTAGGCGGGGTGGCCCCAAGATTTTCATGCACTTTTTGACCGTTTTTCGTCTCACTCCCGTTCTTATTCTTCTTAGAAAGGCCCATAGCTTACGTTTCCGCCAGAAAACGGGCAACTTTTTCATCGTGAACACTGCCTTTAAGGCACAATTATACGCTAAAACATGACATGTGCAGCAAAATGTTGTGTGAGCGGTGTCTGCAATTGCACAGTGTGGTCTTTTGACATGCGCCAAAGAGAAAAACCTTTCGCGCCATAATTCCCCCTTCGCTACTTTAAAAACGTTTTTTTTCCGAAATTTCTGATAATTTCTTTCAATTTTGCAGATTCCTGTGGCAGCGGTGGGTCGTCTTCGAAGGTCAGTGTGTTCGCATGTGTTTTATTCCTTCCCTTCAAAAATACAACTGATTATTAAATGTAGTTTTTTAGCGAAGCGAGAGTGTGGTCGGTGATATTCAGTCGAAAACCTCCAGAGGTTTAAAGAGTGTTTCTGGGTAAGTAGTTTTATTGAAATTTCACTTTGCGAATTCGCTTATATTTCAGCATGGTTGTTCAGCACACATTATTTCAGCAGGGTTGTTTGTACAATGGGCCGCTCAGAGAAGAGCGCAGCTTCCTCGCCGATGAAGCTGAAATCGCCCAAGATCGAGAAGGCCGAGACGAAGGAGAAGGAGCCGAATGCCCCGAAGCGAGCTCAGTCCGCGTACACGATCTGGCTCAACGAGAACCGAGCCAAGCTGAGCAAGCCGGGAATGAGCGTCGTCGATGTGCCCAGGGCAGCCGGTGTCGAATCGGGTCAGCTGAAGGACAAGTCCAAGTGGGCGAAGATGGCCGCCGATGAGAAGAAGCGATACGAGAAGGAGATGGCCGTTGACAACGCTGGACGCGCGTCACCAAAGAAGGCCAGCAAGGCGGAGTAAATCTACTGACGACCTTCTTTGCACCTGTATACTCCTCGTCTATTGACCTCGCGATACCTCTCATCAGCGCTTTCCTGTTCTTCACGGACGTTTTCCAATGACGAGTTCGAGTGCACCATTGCGTAAATTAGTAATCATAATTGTGTGTTAGCTGGAGAAGTTTCCTTGCGATCTATTGATCTTTTAAATGTTCACGATGGGCGTGCCTACGTGGTTATGTGTGTTTTTTGCATTTTTGCATTGATTCATTGAAGACTGTTCGTTTGAATGCGATCGCTGATCATAATACTGGAGCGATCAATAAAGTTTCATATAACCTATTTGCCGGTTAAAACTTCTTCTTCTTCTTTACAGCCACATAGAGGATTTTGTCATAGGCGGAGGAACTGGGCGACCAGTAGTGGATTCGTCCATAGGTCCATTGGTGTCAGCGTGGTAGGTCTCTCCGGACAGTTGAATAAATATGCGGTATCATGGCCGACGATACCGCAGTCCGGGCACACATCAGATTTGCTGCTGTCAATCTTGCTGACATAAGACATTAGCATTGTAGAGTGACCACAGCGTAATGATGCGAGCGTGCATCTTGCCCTTCTTCCGAGTTGAGACTCTGAGGTGCAGACGGGGGGCGGTATATCTCCTAGTATAGGATTTATGGCCGCCTTCATAAGATGACACCGTACGAACTTGGTGTGCTCCTCACGCAAAAGACGGAGTAGTTCTTGCTGTGAGTCGTGCCATCTTTGTAAATTGACTTTTTTTGGAGCATCGGCGAATGGCTTCCTTATACTTCTCTCTCTAACGGGGTTTAGCACTCTCCACGTCGGGTGATTTGGCTGCTTTATAATGTTGATGCGGAATTGCTGGGCCTGGAGCTGACAGTGCTCCTTCACTGGTAATAGACGGGTCTCAGCATGCAGGTGTTCGATTGGGGAACTCCTTGCACATCCGGTGGCGATACGGAGAGCAGCATTTTGTACTCGTTGCATCTTTGCCCAGGAGGATTCTGAGACGAGATGCTGCCAAACCGGTGCGGCGTACTCCAGGGCGGGCTGAAGAATTGCCTTATTTGTTGTGAGTATAGTCTCCTTGCTGCTACCCCAAGAAGTGCCGCCCAGGGCCCTGAGAACGTTGAGCTTAGCTTGAACGACTGCCTGCTTCTGCTCGGTATTCTTATGAAACTTGAGTGACGGATCGAGCACAAGACCGAGCAGCTTTGGAAAGCGAGCAGCAGGCAAACGGTCTCCATCCCACACGACATCCGGATGAGCGCTGTGCTCGGATGGGTCCGTCGTGAGAACGGACATTGACGACTCGGCTGCAGAGATCCTCAGCATCATGCGGTCGAAGAAGCTCTTCAGTGTGATCAGGTACTCGTTGATCTTATTGGCGGCCACCTGTAAGTCCCGATCTCGACACATGATTGTTATGTCATCGGCATACGCGACGACCTTGATGTCCTGTGGAGGCTCAGGCATATCTTCGAGGTATAGACTGAAGAGGGCTGGCGATAGAGACCCCGCCCTGAGGGACTCCAGCTGCCATAGGAATACTGTTGGAGACATGGTTCTGAAACATGACTCTTGCCCGCCGACCTTCAATAAAGGCCGATATCCAGCGCTTCTGCCAAGATGGTATTGACGACTCCAGTATGTTGCTTGACAGGACTCCAAGGTTAACCGTATCAGATGCCTTGGTGAGATCCAACGCAACAGCTACAGTTCTCAATGGCTTGTTAAAGTTGAACCCGTCGATAGCATAGCTGGTAATTTCTAGCAACGCCGTAGTTGTGGAATGAAGCCTTCTGAACCCATGTTGAAATAACTGCTTCTCGTTGTGCTCCGCTAGATCCTTGACAATGAGCTTTTCGGCTACCTTAGTGAAAGGTGACATCAAGCTAATGGGACGATACCCCTTTACTGATGACTGGTGTTTGCCAGGCTTGGGCAACGGGATGACGTTGGCTGTCTTCCAGTTTTGCGGAATAGTGCAAGAGCTGAACGAAGTGTTAACCATATCAACGGTGAGCGGAAGGAACTCAGTCGGGAGTTTCTTCAGTACAGCAGGACAAATGCCGTCCGGACCGACAGCTTTGGAGTTCCGCATGTCCTTTATAATATGCGGTTATCCGGTTAAAACAGTGTCTAGGTTTTACAGCATTTTGGAAGTGTTTTTTTGGTTTTCAATTTGCGACTTTAATTCAATAGGAAAATTTATTAGCTTTGTCACCACCTCAGTTTTGATGCCCCGAAGGTCAGAGTTCTTCGCCCAGATTTGTCTAAGGAATCGTCCCGACTCTGATATCCGCTTTTTTTTGATTTTCCTAGATTACGGTGGGGATTAGGGCGGTCCCAAAGAAAGCGAAGAAGCAGCGTACGCAAGCGCGGGTCTTCGTTACATTATGCAAATCCCACTCCGGAGCAGTGTAAGAGGTCGCTTATAGTTCCGCTATCCAGCGGCGCTGCAAAGAGCAATCCTGTATTATCGATCGTGATCCTCCGCTTTCTGACATCAGCACTGTGCAGCGCCGCTCGACGGCGGGAGTATAAACGACCCCATAACGAACAGTATCCTCTGGAAAGTTGCTAGATAGGCATTAGGGTAATGGTTTTGAGGTGGCAAAACCGCGAAGAGGGCGGAGAAAATGGAAAGCAGCGAAGCGACGTCATTGGACGACTGATCGAATTACGGGATGAGAAGCGTCGAGCCGGTCTTGGAGATCCCAGTATTTAACATCTGTCGGATGAGATAACCAAGCTGCTCAATGATTACAAGCAGAAGCGGTGGATGGAGTTCTCTGAATCCTGGAATTTAACCACTGATGCCAAGAAGACTTGGAGCATTCTTAAAGGCAGTGTTCACGATAGAAGACGTTTTTCTGTTTTTTTTTTGCTTATATTGAAAACTGTCCTATGCTGAATTCAATTATGTCCCTGGAATCGTCGTACAAGATCCCCTGGAAACGGAGTTATGGCCCCTTCGAAATTTAGCAAGGGAAGCATTGTGGACGAGTTGTCCGAGGCTTGTAACTCCCGTTTTTTGCAGCCAATGTGTGCGAGCTGACCTGAGTAAAGAAAGAAGTTGAGAATGAAGGGAAGAACGGGGCTTCTGGTCGAAAACCATCGCTCAACTCACGATTTCGAGTGTTCCTTTGTTCGAGTTTGTCCTGGCCCACCATTTGGGAAGGCTACGTCTAGGCAGAGGTCACAAAGTTTAACAAGAGAAATATACTGAGGCGATTCTAGGCCCCAAGCCGCACCGAACAGGAGTCGGAGCCACCTGACAGTTCGGCTCGTTCTGCCAATCTTCGGCCCTCTACTGTTACCGTCTGGGCAATGAGAATCACCTGAGTAGCAAATGGGGGGAGCCCTCAAATTCGGCTATTCAGAGTCGCTCAAATGGCTAGTTTTCAACGCGTACAACGGAGTTGACGTTCAGGGAGAAGTATCAAGTGTTTCACTGTGGCCTAGCAGTTTAGTTTAAGGCTACGCCATAGTCGGCCAAAGGCCGGACTGAGCCGTTCTCTAACGTCGCTAGTAACCGTGAGCCGTTCTCTCTCGTACCTAGTGATCCTGCTCCGTCCTGCGCCGCCCCTAGTGTGTCGGACTCATGCCAGCCGATTATGCCGGCGTACTTGAGCGCACTACGGCCAGCTTAGTCCGGCCACAACGTGGGGGGGGGTATACATTGGATCCGAATCAAAAAAATTCGGATACTCTGATTTCGGATAACTCAAAAATCAAAGGTCGCGAATATCCGACTCAAACGGATACAATCAAAATAGCAATGTAGGATAATCCGAGTCATTCGGATAGGGAGGCGAAACGGATAGTCGGATCTCGGATCAATCCGAAAATCACGTTTTTTCGGTGATTCGGAATTTGGATCACTCGGATTTCGACCTTTTTTCGGTGAGTCGGAATCCGAATATCCGAGTCGGATATCCGGTCGGATAAAAGACAGTATAATTCTAAAAGTCTATCGAACATCGATAGTCTGGCGGAAATCCTCGAAAAGAAAATCCAACCTTACTACGATAAAAGAATTCAATGATAATCATCTTTATCTCGGAATATTTGCAAACCAAGTAGATACAATCACTTTTCACAATCTCTTCAAAATAAGTGTACCCGTGAGTTCTTATCTAATCAACCTAAAACAGGATTGCCTTTCGATCAATACACATGGTTTTTTGGAGCCAATCATAACCTCAATGCGCCACAAGGGGTATGGTATACTTTTGCAATACACGGTCGTGTCGCTCTGCACAGCGACAGCCACCGCCTGTAGCGGAGCTCCCACCCTTTAGGCCTAGGTCATACTTCGCGTGACGAGCGGCGCGACATAATGCTTGTCATCTGAATCGAACGAAAATCGATATTGCTAATTTGTGCTGTCGCGGCCGCGCGTCGCGGAACGTATGCACTAGACCCTGAACCTGTCGCTGTCGCAGTGTACTGCAAGCTTCGGCCCGCGACAGCGACAAGCCTCGGCCCATTTGAAGTATGTCAGCCCTCCGCGTCGCGTCGCTGTGACAGACGCGCGATGGCTGTGCCTACGACGACCGATGCCGTTGTTACGATACAGGTCCCGCAGCGATTTGCGCTAGATTGCATGCTTGTCGGTCATGACGGCAGCAAAGTATACCGTACCCCTAAGAGCTTTTCTGAGTGGCGTCGCAGCAAAACTCACTCTCCCGGAGACGGTGTGGTGAGTGAAGGGGAGGGTGCTCCGCAGCGCAATTTGTGCGGCGCGACGGAGGCGACCGTCGCGCTTTCAGAGTGCGCGAGCTAGCAGCAACGGCAACAACGTCGCGCGATGAAAATGATTTCGACCATTTTTGTCGCTGTCGCTGCCGCCCCGCCGTTGTTTCTTTCCATTTGTTGATGTTCCTTTGTTAGTACCTGTCCACTGACTATCTATAGACTATTTATTTCCCCTATTTCACTGTTTTTTCGATCGAACAAACGGCGGCGAAGAGGTAAGAGACGCAGAGAAAGAAATATGTTTCAGCGACAAGTCATGGTCGCGCCCAATTTCTCTCGCTCTGGAGAGCGACGCCAAGAATTTTGCAGCGACGCCACTCTGAAAGGCCTATACTCGCACAGACAGCCCAAACGAAGAGGATTAATGCCAATTATGCGCAAAATCTGCGCTGATGGTGCACAACGAAAAGCGGCGTAAATTTCACGATGCGCTCCAATTGGATGCCTGCAGTGTAACTACGCACCTGTATGGCTACTGTAGAATCGTGACATCAAATACGCTTGTTTGAGTAACGAGACATGCCGAATCTACAAATATCCGAATCGTTATCCGATCCGAATCATGACATTTTTCGGATGTTCGGTATCCGAATCATTATCCGACTCATGACACATTTCGGTGATTCAGATTTCGGATCAAACGGATTTTGGCGTTTTTTCGGTGAATCGGATTTTGGATCATGAAAATTTCGGTTCATTTGGATGGATATCCGAAAATGAGTGAGTCGGATCCAATGTATAGGGAGGGGGGATTTTCTACTTCAGTGAGGAGTGCAACGGATGCCTATCGACCGAGAGGGTCACAGCTGGATCAGGACAGACCAGGCGGGCACAGTCCGGCTACATTTGGGAGTTTTTTCGATCTGAGTGAGCAGTTTGTTAAATGCCTATGGACAGGGATGGCCACGGGCGGCACAGGCCTTCTCAGTCCGACCACATTTTGTTCACCGTATTTGCATGATGTAAATGCTTATCGACCGGGCTGGCTTGAGCCGATCGGCCGACTACGACGGGGTCTTAGGGGTAGCAGGCACATTATTTCGGGATGACAGGCAGGTCTACCGTGGTAAGCATGCCTAGCTTTGTTGTTAGCGTGGAGCGGTTTTAGGAATGACATTCCATCGACCTGTGCGTGGACAACTGAGTTCGCCTAAAGACAGCCACTCACTTTCACTATTATTATGATGGCTTTTTGTGAATGTAGCACTGCATGAGGCATACATGTATTGAGTCTGCGCTAGGCACTCAAATCTGCAAACTGTTTTCCCTTCTATACTCCTATCTAAATCTGCAGCTCAGAAAGCAACAAACTCCCGAAATAGCTCTTTATCACTTGTCGATAGGAAGCATTCAAATGCCCATTCCTGAAAGTTTAGGTTCTTGGCAAAAGTGAAGATTTGGCATGGCCATAGAAATATACTCAGTTAAAAAGGGAAAATAAAGAAAAATGAAAAAGGTTTTGAAATATTCCTGAGAACGATTTAGCGTAGAATAATTTGTTTTTCGGGAAATGAAGTGAAATAGTTGAAAGTATGATTTGGCAGTCGAGTTTGAACCAACTATTGATAAGAGTTGTGCAAAACGAGAGATCGCCTTGTCTGAGCTTAACCGTAGAACATATCGAAGGAAAATAACGCGTGTTGATTTTACTTCACCTAATACGTGAAGACCGCCGCATTACAGCTACTGAAAAAGTTTTGATGCTTCCCATTTCACACGTGATTTTGCTTTGATGTGTTCTACGGATAAGCTCAGACATTGCGTTCTCTCGTTTTGAAGAACTCTTATCAATAGTTGGTTCAAACTCGACTGCCAAATCATACTTTCAACTATTTCACTTCATTTCTCGAAAAACAAATTATTCTACGCCAAATCGTTCTCAGGAATATTTCAAAACTTTTTCATTTTTTCTTTACCTTCCCTTTTTAACTGAGTATATTTCTAATTTTTCGAAAAAATTGCCATGCCAAATCTTTACTTTTGCCAGGAACCTAAACTTTCAGGATTTTCATTTATTTTTCCTGAAGGTTTCCTTTTTAACATGGTTTATGCCTGGTGGTGTTAATTCAAAGCAAACCCACTGATGCCCTGCCCCTCCTTCCATGACGTCCTGCACACTCCCACTAATGTCCTGCACCCTTACACTGATGTCCTCCTCACTTTCTATGAGGTGCTGCACCCCCCCACTGATGTCCTCCACACTTTCTATGTCATCCTGCACACTCGCACTAATGTCCTGCGCACATTCTGTTGCATCTTGAGCACTCGCACTGATGTCCTGCGCACTTTCTACGGCGTTCTGTGCACACCCATTTGGGTCCCGCACACTTTATACGGCGTCCAGCGCACTCCCACGTGGGTCCCACACACTTTCTACGGCGTCCGGCGCACTCTCATTTGGGTCCCGCACACTTTCTCCGGCGTCCGGCGAACTCCCACTAGGGTCGCGCACACTTTCTACGGCGTCCGCCGCACTCCCACGTGGGTCCCGCACACTTTCTACGGCGTCCGGCGCACTCCCACTTGGGTCCCGCACTTTCTCTACGGCGTTCTGTGCACACCCATTTGGGTCCCGCACACTTTATACGGCGTCCAGCGCACTCCCACGTGGGTCCCACACACTTTCTA
The DNA here is from genome assembly GCA_029168955.1 of Aplectana chamaeleonis. Classification (NCBI taxonomy): domain Eukaryota; kingdom Metazoa; phylum Nematoda; class Chromadorea; order Rhabditida; family Cosmocercidae; genus Aplectana; species Aplectana chamaeleonis. The sequence continues at coordinate 1,851,101 of JAPDOI010000077.1, forward strand.
CGGCGTCCGCCGCACTCCCACGTGGGTCCCACACACTTTCTACGGCGTCCGGCGCACTCTCATTTGGGTCCCGCACACTTTCTTTGGCGTCCGAGGCACACTCATTTGGGTTCCACACACTTTCTACGGCGTCCGGCGCACTCCCACTTGGGTCCCGCACTTTCTCTACGGCGTTCTGCGCACACCCATTTGGGTCCCACACACTTTATACGGCATTCTGCGCACACCCATTTGAGTCCCGCACACTTTCTACGGCGTTCTGCGCACACCCATTTGGGTCCCGCACACTTTCTACGGCGTCCGGCGCACTCTCATTTGGGTCCCGCACACTTTCTACGGCGTCCGGCGAACTCCCACTAGGGTCGCGCACACTTTCTACGGCGTCCGCCGCACTCCCACGTGGGTCCCGCACACTTTCTACGGCGTCCGGCGCACTCTCTTTTGGGTCTCGCACACTTTCTTCGGCGTCCGGGGCACACTCATTTGGGTTCCACACTTTTTCTACGGCGTCCGGCGCACACCCATTTAGGTCCCGCACACTTTCAACGGCGTCCGGCGCACTCCCATTTGGGTCCCGCACACTTTCAACGGCGTCCGGAGCACTCCCATTTGGGTCCCGCACACTTTCTACGGCGTCCGGCGCACTCCCATTTGGGTCCCGCACACTTTCAACGGCGTCCGGAGCACTCCCATTTGGGTCCCGCACACTTTCTACGGCGTCCGGCGCACTCCCATTTGGGTCCCGCACACTTTCTACGGCGTTCTGCGCACACCCATTTGGGTCCCGCACACTTTCAACGGCGTCCGGAGCACTCCCATTTGGGTCCCGCACACTTTCTACGGCGTCCGGCGCACTCCCATTTGGGTCCCGCACACTTTCTACGGCGTCCGCCGCACTCCCACGTGGGTCCCGCACACTTTCTACGGCGTCCGGCGCACTCTCATTTGGATCCCGCACACTTTCTTTGGCGTCCGGGGCACACTCATTTGGGTTCCACACACTTTCTACGGCGTCCGGCGCACTCTCATTTGGGTCCCACACACTTTCTAGGGCGTTCTGCGCACACCCATTTGGGTCCCGCACACTTTCAACGGCGTCCGGCGCACACCCATTTGGGTCCCGCACACTTTCAACGGCGTCCGGCGCACTCCCATTTGGGTCCCGCACACTTTCTACGGCGTTCTGCGCACACCCATTTGGGTCCCGCACACTTTCTACGGCGTCCGGCGCACTCTCATTTGGGTCCCGCACACTTTCTTTGGCGTCCGAGGCACACTCATTTGGGTTCCACACACTTTCTACGGCGTCCGGCGCACTCTCATTTGGGTCCCGCACACTTTCTTTGGCGTCCGAGGCACACTCATTTGGGTTCCACACACTTTCTACGGCGTCCGGCGCACTCCCACTTGGGTCCCGCACTTTCTCTACGGCGTTCTGCGCACACCCAATTGGGTCCCACACACTTTATACGGCATTCTGCGCACACCCATTTGGGTCCCGCACACTTTCTACGGCGTCCGGCGCACTCTCATTTGGGTCCCGCACACTTTCTTTGGCGTCCGAGGCACACTCATTTGGGTTCCACACACTTTCTACGGCGTCCGGCGCACTCTCATTTGGGTCCCGCACACTTTCTTTGGCGTCCGAGGCACACTCATTTGGGTTCCACACACTTTCTACGGCGTCCGGCGCACTCCCACTTGGGTCCCGCACTTTCTCTACGGCGTTCTGCGCACACCCATTTGGGTCCCACACACTTTATACGGCATTCTGCGCACACCCATTTGAGTCCCGCACACTTTCTACGGCGTTCTGCGCACACCCATTTGGGTCCCGCACACTTTCTACGGCGTCCGGCGCACTCTCATTTGGGTCCCGCACACTTTCAACGGCGTCCGGCGCACTCCCATTTGGGTCCCGCACACTTTCTACGGCGTTCTGCGCACACCCAGTTGGGTCCCGCACACTTTCTACGGCGTCCGGCGCACTCTCATTTGGGTCCCGCACACTTTCTACGGCGTTCTGCGCACACCCATTTGGGTCCCGCACACTTTCTACGGCGTCCGGCGCACTCCCACTTGGGTCCCGCACTTTCTCTACGGCGTTCTGCGCACACCCATTTGGGTCCCACACACTTTATACGGCATTCTGCGCACACCCATTTGAGTCCCGCACACTTTCTACGGCGTCCGGCGCACTCTCATTTGGGTCCCGCACACTTTCTTCGGCGTCCGGGGCACACTCATTTGGGTTCCACACACTTTCTACGGCGTCCGGCGCACTCTCATTTGGGTCCCACACACTTTCTACGGCGTCCGGCGCACTCTCATTTGGGTTCCACACACTTTCTACGGCGTCCGGCGCACACCCCTTTGGGTCCCACACACTTTCTACGGCATTCTGCGCACACCCATTTGGGTCCCGCACACTTTCTACGGCGTCCGGCGCACTCCCACTTGGGCCCCGCACACTTTCTACGGCATTCTGCGCACACCCATTTGGGTCCCACACACTTTCTACGGCGTCCGGCGCACTCCCACTTGGGCCCCGCACACTTTCTACGGCATTCTGCGCACACCCATTTGGGTCCCACACACTTTCTACGGCGTCCGGCGCACTCCCACTTGGGCCCCGCACACTTTCTACGGCATTCTGCGCACACCCATTTGGGTCCCACACACTTTCTACGGCGTCCGGCGCACTCCCATTTGGGTCCCGCACACTTTCTACGGCGTATTGCGCACACCCATTTGGGTCCCGCACACTTTCTACGGCGTCCGGCGCACTCTCATTTGGGTCCCGCACACTTTCTTTGGCGTCCGAGGCACACTCATTTGGGTTCCACACACTTTCTACGGCGTCCGGCGCACTCTCATTTGGGTCCCGCACACTTTCTTTGGCGTCCGAGGCACATTCATTTGGGTTCCACACACTTTCTACGGCGTCCGGCGCACTCCCACTTGGGTCCCGCACACTTTCTACGGCGTTCTGCGCACACCCATTTGGGTCCCGCACACTTTCTACGGCGTCCGGCGCACTCTCATTTGGGTCCTGCACACTTTCTTTGGCGTCCGAGGCACACTCATTTGGGTTCCACACACTTTCTACGGCGTCCGGCGCACTCTCATTTGGGTCCCGCACACTTTCTTGGCGTCCGAGGCACACTCATTTGGGTTCCACACACTTTCTACGGCGTCCGGCGCACTCCCACTTGGGTCCCGCACACTTTCTACGGCGTTCTGCGCACACCCATTTGGGTCCCACACACTTTATACGGCATTCTACGCACACCCATTTGAGTCCCGCACACTTTCTACGGCGTTCTGCGCACACCCATTTGGGTCCCGCACACTTTCTACGGCGTCCGGCGCACTCTCATTTGGGTCCCGCACACTTTCAACGGCGTCCGGCGCACTCCCATTTGGGTCCCGCACACTTTCTACGGCGTTCTGCGCACACCCATTTGGGTCCCGCACACTTTCTACGGCGTCCGGCGCACTCTCATTTGGGTCCCGCACACTTTCTACGGCGTTCTGCGCACACCCATTTGGGTCCCGCACACTTTCTACGGCGTCCGGCGCACTCCCACTTGGGTCCCGCACTTTCTCTACGGCGTTCTGCGCACACCCATTTGGGTCCCACACACTTTATACGGCATTCTGCGCACACCCATTTGAGTCCCGCACACTTTCTACGGCGTCCGGCGCACTCTCATTTGGGTCCCGCACACTTTCTTCGGCGTCCGGGGCACACTCATTTGGGTTCCACACACTTTCTACGGCGTCCGGCGCACTCTCATTTGGGTCCCACACACTTTCTTCGGCGTCCGGGGCACACTCATTTGGGTTCCACACACTTTCTACGGCGTCCGGCGCACACCCATTTGGGTCCCGCACACTTTCTACGGCGTCCGGCGCACTCTCACTTGAGTCCCGCACACTTTCTTCGGCGTCCGGGGCACACTCATTTGGGTTCCACACACTTTCTACGGCGTCCGCCGCACACCCATTTGGGTCCCGCACACTTTCTACGGCGTCCGGCGCACTCCCACTTGGGCCCCGCACACTTTCTACGGCATTCTGCGCACACCCATTTGGGTCCCACACACTTTCTACGGCGTCCGGCGCACTCTCATTTGGGTCCCGCACACTTTCTACGGCGTTCTGCGCACGCCCATTTGGGTCCCGCACACTTTCTATGGCGTCCGACGCTCTCTCATTTGGGTCCCACACACTTTCTACGGCGTCCGGCGCACACTCATTTGGGTCCCACACACTTTCTACGGCGTCCGGCGCACTCCCATTTGGGTCCCGCACACTTTCTACGGCGTCCGGCGCACACTCATTTGGGTCCCACACACTTTCTACGGCGTCCGGCGCACTCTCATTTGGGTCCCGCACACTTTCTACGGCGTCCGGCGCACACCCATTTGGGTCCCGCACACTTTCTACGGCGTCCGGCGCACTCATTTGGGTCCCGCACACTTTCTTTGGCGTCCGGCGCACTCTCATTTGGGTCCCACACACTTTCTACGGCGTCCGGCGCACTCCCATTTGGGTCCCGCACACTTTCTACGGCGTCCGGCGCACTCCCATTTGGGTCCCGCACACTTTCTACGGCGTCCGGCGCACTCCCATTTGGGTCCCGCACACTTTCTACGGCGTCCGGCGCACTCTCATTTGGGTCCCGCACGCTTTCTACGGCGTTCTGCGCACACCCATTTGGGTCCCGCACGCTTTCTACGGCGTCCGGCGCACTCCCATTTGGGTCCCGCACACTTTCTACGGCGTCCGGCGCACACCCATTTGGGTCCCGCACACCTTCTACGGCCTCCGGCGCACTCTCATTTGGGTCCCGCACACTTTCTACGGCGTCCGGCGCACACTCATTTGGGTCCCACACACTTTCTACGGCGTCCGGCGCACTCTCATTTGGGTCCCGCACACTTTCTACGGCGTTCTGCGCACACCCATTTGGGTCCCGCACACTTTCAACGGCGTCCGGCGCACACCCATTTGGGTCCCGCACACTTTCTACGGCGTCCGGCGCACTCCCATTTGGGTCCCGCACACTTTCTACGGCGTTCTGCGCACACCCATTTGGGTCCCGCACACTTTCTACGGCGTCCGGCGCACTCTCATTTGGGTCCCGCACACTTTCTTTGGCGTCCGAGGCACACTCATTTGGGTTCCACACACTTTCTACGGCGTCCGGCGCACTCTCATTTGGGTCCCACACTTTCTACGGCGTTCTGCGCACACCCATTTGGGTCCCGCACACTTTCTACGGCGTCCGGCGCACACCCATTTGGGTCCCGCACACTTTCTACGGCGTCCTGCGCACTCCCATTTGGGTCCCACACACTTTCTACGGCGTCCGGCGCACACTCATTTGGGTCCCGCACACTTTCTACGGCGTCCGGCGCACTCTCATTTGGGTCCGCACACTTTCTTTGGCGTCCGAGGCACACTCATTTGGGTTCCACACACTTTCTACGGCGTCCGGCGCACTCATTTGGGTCCCGCACACTTTCTACGGCGTCCGGCGCACACCCATTTGGGTCCCACACACTTTCTACGGCGTCCGGCGCACTCCCACTTGGGTCCCGCACACTTTCTACGGCGTGCTGCGCACACCCATTTAGGTCCCACGCTTTCTACGGCGTCCGGCGCACACCATTTGGGTCCCGCACACTTTCTACGGCGTCCGGCGCGCACTCTCATTTGGGTCCCGCACACTTTCTACGGCGTCCGGCGCACACTCATTTGGGTCCCACACTTTCTACGGCGTCCGGCGCACTCTCATTTGGGTCTCGCACACTTTCTACGGCATTCTGCGCACACCCATTTGGGTCCCGCACACTTTCTACGGCGTCCGGCGCACTCTAATTTGGGTCCCACACACTTTCTACGGCGTTCTGCGCACACCCATTTGGGTCCCACACACTTTCTACGGCATTCTGCGCACACCCATTTCGGTCTCGCACACTTTCTACGGCATTCTGCGCACACCCATTTAGGTCCCGCACACTTTCTACGGCGTCCGGCGCACTCTCATTTGGGTCCCGCACACTTTCTACGGCGTCCGGCGCACTCTCATTTGGGTCCCACACACTTTCTACGGCGTCCGGCGCACTCTCATTTGGGTCCCGCACACTTTCTACGGCGTCCGGCGCACTCTCATTTGGGTCCCACACACTTTCTACGGCGTCCGGCGCACACCCATTTGGGTTCCCACACACTTTCTACGGCATTCTGCGCACACCCATTTGGGTCCCGCACACTTTCTACGGCGTCCGGCGCACTCCCATTTGCGTCCCACACACTTTCTACGGCGTCCGGCGCACTCTCATTTGGGTCCCACACACTTTCTACGGCGTCCGGCGCACTCTCATTAGGGTCTCGCACACTTTCTACGGCGTTCTGCGCACACCCATTTGTGTCCCGCACACTTTCTACGGCGTCCGGTGCACTCTCATTTGGGTCCCACACACGTTCTACGGCGTCTTGCGCACACTCATTTGGGTCCCACACACTTTCTACGGCGTCCGACGCACTCTAATTTGGGTCCCACACACTTTCTACGGCGTTCTGCGCACACCCATTTGGGTCCCGCACACTTTCTACGGCGTCCGGCGCACTCTCATTTGGGCCCCACACACTTTCTACGGCGTCCGGCGCTCTCCCACTTGAGTCCCACACACTTTCTACGGCGCCCGGCGCACACGCATTTGGGTCCCGCACACTTTCTACGGCGTTCTGCGCACACCCATTTGGGTCCCACACACTTTCTACGGCGTCCGGCGCACTCTCATTTGGGTCCCGCACACTTTCTACGGCGTTCTGCGCACACCCATTTGCGTCCCACACACTTTCTACGGCGTCCGGCGCACTCTCATTTGGGTCCCGCACACTTTCTACGGCGTCCGGCGCACTCTCATTTGGGTCCCACACACTTTCTACGGCGTCCGGCGCACTCTCATTTGGGTCCCGCACACTTTCTACGGCGTTCTGCGCACACCCATTTGCGTCCCACACACTTTCTACGGCGTCCGGCGCACTCTCATTTGGGTCCCGCACACTTTCTACGGCGTCCGGCGCACTCTCATTTGGGTCCCACACTCTTTCTACGGCGTCCGGCGCACTCTCATTTGGGTCTCGCACACTTTCTACGGCGTTCTGCGCACACCCATTTGGGTCCCACACACTTTCTACGGCATTCTGCGCACACCCATTTGGGTCCCGCACACTTTCTACGGCGTCCGGCGCACTCCCATTTGCGTCCCACACACTTTCTACGGCGCGGCGTCCGGCGCACTCTCATTTGGGTCTCGCACACTTTCTACGGCGTCCGGCGCACTCTCATTTGGGTCCCGCACACTTTCTACGGCGTCCGGCACACCCTCATTTGGGTCCCACACACGTTCTACGGCGTACGGCGCACTCCCATTTGGGTCACACACACTTTCTCCGGCGTTCTGCGCACACCCATTTAGGTCCCGCACACTTTCTACGGCGTCCGGCGCACTCTCATTTGGGTCCCACACACTTTCTACGGCGTTCTGCGCACACCCATTTGTGTCCCGCACACTTTCTACGGCGTTCTGCGCACACCCATTTGCGTCCCACACACTTTCTACGGCGTCCGGCGCACTCTCATTTGGGTCCCACACACTTTCTACGGCGTCCGGCGCACTCTCATTTGGGTCCCGCACACTTTCTACGGCGTTCTGCGCACACCCATTTGCGTCCCACACACTTTCTACGGCGTCCGGCGCACTCTCATTTGGGTCCCGCACACTTTCTACGGCGTTCTGCGCACACCCATTTGCGTCCCACACACTTTCTACGGCGTCCGGCGCACTCTCATTTGGGTCCCGCACACTTTCTCCGGCGTCCGGGGCACACTCATTTGGGTTCCACACACTTTCTACGGCGTCCGGCGCACTCTCATTTGGGTCCCACACACTTTCTACGGCGTCCGGCGCACTCTCATTTGGGTTCCACACACTTTCTACGGCGTCCGGCGCACACCCATTTGGGTCCCGCACACTTTCTACGGCGTCCGGCGCACTCTCATTTGGGTCCCGCACACTTTCTTCGGCGTCCGGGGCACACTCATTTGGGTTCCACACACTTTCTACGGCGTCCGGCGCACACCCATTTGGGTCCCGCACACTTTCTACGGCGTCCGGCGCACTCCCACTTGGGCCCCGCACACTTTCTACGGCATTCTGCGCACACCCATTTGGGTCCCACACACTTTCTACGGCGTCCGGCGCACTCCCACTTGGGTCCCGCACACTTTCTACGGCATTCTGCGCACACCCATTTGGGTCCCACACACTTTCTAGGGCGTTCTGCGCACACCCATTTGGGTCCCGCACACTTTCTACGGCGTTCTGCGCACACCCATTTGGGTCCCGCACACTTTCTACGGCGTCCGGCGCACTCTCATTTGGATCCCGCACACTTTCTTTGGCGTCCGGGGCACACTCATTTGGGTCCCACACACTTTCTAGGGCGTTCTGCGCACACCCATTTGGGTCCCGCACACTTTCAACGGCGTCCGGCGCACACCCATTTGGGTCCCGCACACTTTCAACGGCGTCCGGCGCACTCCCATTTGGGTCCCGCACCCTTTCTACGGCGTTCTGCGCACACCCATTTGGGTCCCGCACACTTTCTACGGCGTCCGGCGCACTCTCATTTGGGTCCCGCACACTTTCTTTGGCGTCCGAGGCACACTCATTTGGGTTCCACACACTTTCTACGGCGTCCGGCGCACTCTCATTTGGGTCCCGCACACTTTCTTTGGCGTCCGAGGCACACTCATTTGGGTTCCACACACTTTCTACGGCGTCCGGCGCACTCCCATTTGGGTCCCGCACTTTCTACGGCGTTCTGCGCACACCCATTTGGGTCCCACACACTTTATACGGCATTCTGCGCACACCCATTTGGGTCCCGCACCCTTTCACCGGCGTCCGGCCCTCTCTCCTTTGGCTCCCGCACACTTTCTTTGGCGTCCGAGGCACACTCATTTGGGTTCCACACACTTTCTACGGCGTCCGGCGCACTCTCATTTGGGTCCCGCACACTTTCTACGGCGTCCGAGGCACACTCATTTGGGTTCCACACACTTTCTACGGCGTCCGGCGCACTCCCATTTGGGTCCCGCACTTTCTCTACAGCGTTCTGCGCACACCCATTTGGGTCCCGCACACTTTTTAGGGCATTCTGCGCACACCCATTTGAGTCCCGCACACTTTCTACGGCGTTCTGCGCACACCCATTTGGGTCCCGCACACTCTCTACGGCGTCCGGCGCACTCTCATTTGGGTCCTACACACTTTCTACGGCGTCCGGCGCACTCTCACTTAGGTCCCGGACACGTTCTACGGCGTTCTGCGCACTCTCATTTGGGTCCCACACACTTTCTACGGCGTCCGGCGCACTCTCATTTGGGTCTCGCACACTTTCTACGGCGTTCTGTGCACACCCATTTGTGTCCCGCACACTTTCTACGGCGTCCGGCGCACTCTCGTTTGGGTCTCGTACAGTTTCTACGGCGTTCTGCGCACACCCATTTGGGTTCCCACACACTTTCTACGGCATTCTGCGCACACCCATTTGGGTCCCACACACTTTCTACGGCGTCCGGCGCACTCTAGTTTGGGTCTCGTACAGTTTCTGCGGCGTCTTGCGCACACTCGTTTGGGTCCCTCACACTTTCTACGGCGTCCGGCGCACTCTCATTTGGGTCCCACACACTTTCTACGGCGTCCGGCGCACTCTCATTTGGGTTCCCACACACTTTCTACGGCATTCTGCGCACACCCATTTGGGTCCCGCACACGTTCTACGGCGTCTTGCGCACACCAATTTGGGTCCCACACACTTTCTACGGCATTCTGCGCACACCCATTTGGGTCCCGCTAACTTTCTACGGCGTCCGGCGCACTCCCGTTTGCGTCCCACACACTTTCTACGGCGTCCGCCGTACTCTCATCTGGGTCCCACACACTCTATACGGGTCCGGGGCACTCTCATTCGAGTCCCACACACTTTCTACGGCATCCGGCGCACTCTCATTTGGGTTCCACACACTTTCTACGGCGTCCGGCGCACACCCCTTTGGGTCCCACACACTTTCTACGGCATTCTGCGCACACCCATTTGGGTCCGGCACACTTTCTACGGCGTCCGGCGCACTCCCACTTGGGTCCCGCACACTTTCTACGGCATTCTGCGCACACCCATTTGGGTCCCACACACTTTCTACGGCGTCCCGCGCACTCCCACTTGCATCCCGCCCTTTCTCAACGGCGTTCTGCGCACACCCATTTGGGTCCCACACACTTTATACGGCATTCTGCGCACACCCATTTGGGTCCCGCACACTTTCTACGGCGTCCGGCGCACTCTCATTTGGGTCCCGCACACTTTCTTTGGCGTCCGAGGCACACTCATTTGGGTTCCACACACTTTCTACGGCGTCCGGCGCACTCTCATTTGGGTCCCGCACACTTTCTTTGGCGTCCGAGGCACACTCATTTGGGTTCCACACACTTTCTACGGCGTCCGGCGCACTCCCACTTGGGTCCCGCACACTTTCTACGGCGTTCTGCGCACACCCATTTGGGTCCCACACACTTTCTACGGCGTTCTGCGCACACCCATTTGGGTCCCGCACACTTTCTACGGCGTTCTGCGCACACCCATTTGGGTCCCGCACACTTTCTACGGCGTCCGGCGCACTCTCACTTGGGTCCCGCACACTTTCTACGGCGTCCGGCGCACTCCCACGTGGGTCCCGCACACTTTCTACGGCGTTCTGCGCACACCCATTTGGGTCCCGCAAACTTTTTACGGCGTCCAGCGCACTCCCACTTGGGTCCCGCACACTTTCTACGACGTTCTGCGCACACCCATTTGGGTCCCGCACACTTCCTACGGCGTCCGGCGCACTCCCACTTGGGTCCCGCACACTTTCTACGGCGTTTTTCGCCCACCCATTTGGGTCCCACACACTTTATACGGCGTTCTGCGCACACCCGTTTGGGTCCCGCACACTTCCTACGGCGTTCTGCGCACACCCATTTGGGTCCCGCACACTTTCTTCGGCGTCCGGGGCACACTCATTTGGGTCCCCCACACTTTCTACGGCGTCCGGCGCACTCTCATTTGGGTCCCCCACACTTTCTACGGCGTCCGGCGCACTCTCATTAGGGTCCCACAAACATTTCTAGGGCGTCCGGTGCACTCCTACTTTGTTCCCACACACTTTCTACGGCGTTCTGCGCACACCCATTTGGGTCCCGCACACTTTCTACGGCGTCCGACGCACTCCCACCCTGGGTCCCGCACTTTTTCTACGGCATTCTGCGCACACCCATTTGGGTCCCGCACACTTTCTACGGCGTTCTGCGCACACCCATTTGGGTCCCGCACACTTTCTACGGCGTTCTGCGCACACCCATTTGGGTCCCACACACTTTCTACGGCGTCCGGCGCACTCCCACTTGGGTCCCGCACACTTTCTACGGCATTCTGCGCACACCCATTTGGGTCCCACACACTTTCTAGGGCGTTCTGCGCACACCCATTTGGGTCCCACACACTTTCTACGGCGTTCTGCGCACACCCATTTGGGTCCCGCACACTTTCTACGGCGTCCGGCGCACTCCCACTTGGGTCCCGCACACTTTCTACGGCGTCCGGCGCACTCTCATTTGGGTCCCGCACACTTTCTTCGGCGTTCTGCGCACACCCATTTGGGTCCCACACACTTTCTACGGCGTCCAGCGCACACCCATTTGGGTCCCACACACTTTCTAGGGCGTTCTGCGCACACCCATTTAGGTCCCGCACACTTTCTACGGCGTTCTTCGCACAACCATTTGGGTCCCGCACACTTTCTACGGCGTCCGGCGCACTCTCATTTGGGTTCCACACACTTTCTACGGCGTCCGGCGCACACCCCTTTGGGTCCCACACACTTTCTACGGCATTCTGCGCACACCCATTTGGGTCCCGCACACTTTCTACGGCGTCCGGCGCACTCCCACTTGGGTCCCGCACACTTTCTACGGCATTCTGCGCACACCCATTTGGGTCCCACACACTTTCTAGGGCGTTCTGCGCACACCCATTTGGGTCCCGCACACTTTCTACGGCGTTCTGCGCACACCCATTTGGGTCCCACACACTTTCTACGGCGTCCGGCGCACTCTCATTTGGGTCCCGCACACTTTCTTCGGCGTTCTGCGCACACCCATTTGGGTCCCACACACTTTCTACGGCGTCCAGCGCACACCCATTTGGGTCCGGCACACTTTCTACGGCGTCCGGCGCACTCCCACTTGGGTCCCGCACACTTTCTACGGCATTCTGCGCACACCCATTAGGGTCCCACACACTTTCTACGGCGTCCGGCGCACTCCCACTTGGATCCCGCACTTTCTCTACGGCGTTCTGCGCACACCCATTTGGGTCCCGCACACTTTCTACGGCGTCCGGCGCACTCCCACTTGGGTCCCGCACACTTTCTACGGCATTCTGCGCACACCCATTTGGGTCCCACACACTTTCTAGGGCGTTCTGCGCACACCCATTTGGGTCCCGCACACTTTCTACGGCGTTCTGCGCACACCCATTTGGGTCCCACACACTTTCTACGGCGTCCGGCGCACTCTCATTTGGGTCCCGCACACTTTCTTCGGCGTTCTGCGCACACCCATTTGGGTCCCACACACTTTCTACGGCGTCCAGCGCACACCCATTTGGGTCCCGCACACTTTCTACGGCGTTCTGCGCACACCCATTTGGGTCCCACACACTTTCTACGGCATTCTGCGCACACCCATTTGAGTCCCGCACACTTTCTACGGCGTCCGGCGCACTCTCATTTGGGTCCCGCACACTTTCTTCGGCGTCCGGGGCACACTCATTTGGGTTCCACACACTTTCTACGGCGTCCGGCGCACTCTCATTTGGGTCCCACACACTTTCTACGGCGTCCGGCGCACTCTCATTTGGGTTCCACACACTTTCTACGGCGTCCGGCGCACACCCCTTTGGGTCCCACACACTTTCTACGGCATTCTGCGCACACCCATTTGGGTCCGGCACACTTTCTACGGCGTCCGGCGCACTCCCACTTGGGTCCCGCACACTTTCTACGGCATTCTGCGCACACCCATTTGGGTCCCACACACTTTCTACGGCGTCCGGCGCACTCCCACTTGGGTCCCGCACTTTCTCTACGGCGTTCTGCGCACACCCATTTGGGTCCCACACACTTTCTAGGGCGTTCTGCGCACACCCATTTAGGTCCCGCACACTTTCTACGGCGTTCTTCGCACAACCATTTGGGTCCCGCACACTTTCTACGGCGTCCGGCGCACTCCCACTTGGGTCCCGCACTTTCTCTACGGCGTTCTGCGCACACCCATTTGGGTCCCACACACTTTCTAGGGCGTTCTGCGCACACCCATTTAGGTCCCGCACACTTTCTACGGCGTTCTTCGCACAACCATTTGGGTCCCGCACACTTTCTACGGCGTCCGGCGCACTCCCACTTGGGTCCCGCACACTTTCTACGGCGTTCTGCGCACACCCATTTGGGTCCCGCACTTTCTACAGCGTCTTTCGCACTCCTGCTGGGGTCTCGCCACTATCTACGGCGTTCTGTAGCGCACTTCTGAGTCACACCGTGCCGCGTTCCAAAAAGTACTTCCGAGATCCTGCCGTATTGATTAAAGCGTTGCCCCGTCAAATCTTGAGCAAAAGCCTATCAGTAACGGTTTCATTTTACTAGTTCATTTTTACGAATAAGTAAACGTCGGATGGTTTATAATAACATGTTTACGTATTTTTGTCTTTCTTGACCCTAAATCTTGAGGTTCCGCAAAAATTGAGCAACCAACTTCAAATTTTGACAGGAGCTAGGTGCAAACAAAACCAGCTCCCTGGCCAAAAATGAGCTCTCTAGCTCAACGATAAGTGTTCCAACAAGATCGTGAACGCCAACTGAAAAAAAAGGAGATGAACATTTTTTCGACCAAAATGACGTGGTTTTGACACTTTTTCTCGAATCTCAGGTAACCATTCCGGACCATTTTTCAACAGTTATTGACCCTTCTAAAGTATATCAAATGCAAAAAGAACGGAATTCCTACGTTCACTCTGGTCCCTGATACTGAGATCAGGGGGTTGCGCGATGGCGAATCAAAGCCAAATCTGGTGAGCGCTTCGCGCTCACCACCATTTCACCATAATAGTAATATAAATTTTTAGGGGTCATTGTTGTAATTCGCTGTTTACGATTTACGATTTACGGTGGTTTCACCGTAATTACGTTTCACGATTTACGAAATTTGAAATTTCAATTACGCACACTCCTGGGCCCCACCCCTGTGGGGGCCCACACCCGCGCCGAACCCTGGCGGGGTTGGATGGGCGGCACGCGCGGTGAGAACTGTTATAGTCCACCGCGCGTCACGGGATGCCTAATTGAGGGAACCAAAAGTTACCTTGGGAAAATCATGGAAAAATCTGGCAAGACACATGAAACAATGGCGGGAGGATTACTGCGCCCCCTACATGAAAAAACCTATGACTCAACTGCTTGAACACAAATGAATTTATTAAGCGCCTAAATGCATACATCATATTCTTGAGTAAGGCCACAATACATTATAACACAATAGTGAATCACCTTCTGATCAGAAAGGCATTGTGTGAATATCCGTGCAATGAAAAACACACACACACACACAAACTTATTGCACTTAAGAGCCGCTACGAACATTTCTAGTGCACTACGATTCGATAATGATATATTAAAGTAGTATACCGATATAAGTGAGCAATCGCTTATTAAGGCACGGAATGTAAGTAGGAATGGCACCAGAGGGCGGCGGTTCAAAACCGAATACGACGACTACTATCTAGAGAAGACTAACAAAAAAATAGAAGGCTCGTTAATTGAACACACAGAATGGGAGACTCCTGAGACGGCGCGAACGCATAGCGCGCGACGGTGTTCCCAGGCGCCTCCCATTTTGTGTATTCAATCAACAAGTCGGAAAAAGAATGCGTATTCGCCAACAGAAAAAAAATGCTAGAAGTAGAGTAAAACTCACACCTGTGGATGGATATCAGCCAGTGAAACACGGCGGCTAAGAATAAAGGCAGTCACAACAAATCACACTCACACCTACACGAATACACATAATCTACCATAACCGTAATAGAAATCATAGAGGTAGCATGTCATTGATATCACACCTATCCACAAATCAACAATTCAGATGCGATTGTACACACCCGTTTCGATGTCCTTTTGCATTTGAGCATCCAACAATGAGTAAGTACCAGTAGCGGTATTCCAGTAATACACTGGATCTCCATTACACGACTTCAGATTGAAGCCCTGCTTCTGAAGGTCAATCTTCTTCAACTTGAATGTACCTAAACACGAAGAGGATACAGGGATACTGCTCAACTGACTGAATCCGCGTCATAAATTACTCTATTTCGTCAATGTAAGTAACTGCTTGCACACGCTCGACACGCGCCGCATGTGCTGCCGAGGGTTCCATACTAGGTGTCGTTTTACAAATACCCCAATGTTTTGAAAAACCAGGTTCTGGATGCTGTAGGTTCAGTACTGCGTATCAACAATCCGAGTTTTAAGTGTCCCAAATGCCCCGAGGATTTCCAGAGAAGGGAATTCTCTTAGCTATGCAAAGAGGAAAAGGGATGCACGAAAGACGATTTTCAGGGTTTTCAAAACAAAAAATGCTTCGGATTTGGCTTGAAAATTTTCTCTCGGGGTTGTTTTGCGAGCTTGATACATTTCTAGAGTCCATTTTTCAAATCTTTGAAGATTTCGACCGATTTGGTCCGAGGTCGGGGAAATTTCGCAAGCTAAACACAGCTTTTGGCGATTTCCAGGATGCCACAAAATTGTCCGAAAACTACTCTAAGGGGGTCGTTTCTAAAAGCACAACACAAATATCTGGACCGTTTACGGAATTTTCTTGCAGTACGGTACGTCATTGTGGGTCAGTGCTGTATATGTGTATGTAATTACAAATTACGATTCAAGAATTACGGGCGTTTCAAGTTACTTTTTTCAAGATCTACGAAATTTGAGCACAAAATCGCAACAAATTGTGACAAATCGTGAAAGTGCGATTGTGGGAACAATGTAATTCTGCGGTCTAGGGTTCTCCATGGGGACTATTTGGGACGCCGAATAAGAGTTTGAGGTTTTTTTGACGATATTCGAAACACTAAAGATACAGCCTAATCTCAGAATCGTTTTTTTTCCTCAGTTTCCAGCTTGACTGGGAGAGAATTCCACCCTAAAGACAGTGATGCCCTCAGAATCGCTCAAAACATCCTACGGACGGAGTTACAGCTTCTCAAAGACTCTGAATCTGAACGGCAGCTCGCGTATGTACGAAGTGTCTCAAGCCCGTTTCTTCTCGTTATTCGCAGCCAACGCTCTGAGGCAAGCCACAATATAAAGCCGTACCGAAAACAAATGGAGGACAGTAGAATTCAGATAGAAAGGGCTTCAAAAAGACGCACTCCACTATCACTGCACTAACTTCAATTACTGAACACATCATCACCTGTTTCAATAGGAAAGCTCCCGCCGGCAGAAGTCTGGTCGTAGCAGTCGATCTGACTACCGCTTTCGACAATGTCAGCACTTCACTGTTGTCAAAATCGATTCTGGACTGTAATATGCCCGGCTGGTGTGAACGATGGACTGACAACTTCGTCAAGAACCGCTCCATACGTGTGAAGTTCGACGGACACTTGTCGAAGTCGGCTACCCTGAAGGCCGGCGTTCCTCAAGGTGGAGTATTGTCACCAAGCCTATTCTCTCTGTATCTATCCGATATTTCGAAGCCGCCACCCAACATCCATCTGTCTCTATGCTGATGACATCACAATTGTATGTAAAGACCCTGTTATCGACCGTGCCACTGCGGAGATGAACAAATACCTCGCAGCCTGGCCAAATTCCTCGAATCGAAGCAGCTAAAGGTCTCTCCTTCAAAGTCTAGCGTTACTCTGTGCACCACTGCAACGGCTGAGCATCAACTGTATCCCGGGGTTCTCTGGGAAGGTAATCAGTTGCCCCTGTCTAAGCACCCTCGGCTACTTGAGTCTTCCTGGATCCTTCACTGCGCTTTCATGAGAACACGCGCAACCGAGCTGCTACTGCTAACACGCGAAATAACATCCTCCGTGCTCTGGCGGGCACCACTTGGGGTAGCAGAAAGGAAGTCTTACGCACAACGTATTAGGCCATGATACAGCCTATTCTGGAGTATGAAGCTCTGATATGGACTAGGCACCTGTCGGACGCCTCTTGGAGCAAGCTTCAACGCGTACAAAATACTGCACAACGTGTCATCACTGGCTGCCCAAAGTCAACACCTATATCTCATCTTGACGTACTTCCTGTCAAACAGCACTGCCAAATGCAGTCATTACACTTCCACATTGGCATAGTCAAGAATGGCGCACATCCCAACTACCCACTCCTGTCATCTGATCCTAATCCCAGTAATATTCGCATACCGCTCCATGCTGGTATTTCTACATTGGATCGTCAAAGATGGGCTACCTCTGAGCTCACAAGGAAGAGGCTGCAGCAAATCGAACACACCAGATTCGTGTCTGGATACCTGTCCTGTGCCATTCCCAATCCCATCCTTGGGGACAACGCCTCCCAAGGTCGATGACAGCGAGAAGACTCTGCCCAGACGCTCCCGCGTCACTCTAGCGGGTCTACGTTGCGGTCACTCTTTGTACCTCAAAGCCTACGCACATAGGATCGACGAGTCGGTCCCAGATCAGTGTCCTGACTGTCATATTACTGGCCATGAATCACTACATTTATTTTCATGCTCTGCCAGACCTACTTCTCTGTCTGCTCGTGATATGTGGAACAAGCCGTGTGATGTGGCCACCTTTCTTTGCTTATGAGAAGAAACTCCAATGTGGCTGATAAGAAGAAGAAGATAGAATCAATCCCGCGTCTCTTCACTATTGAGATAGGAGGGATAGTGGGTCTCTACACACCGAAGGAGAAGTTGTCCCACCTTTTGAAACTCTAATTTCACTCAGGACCGCTTTGCTTGAGCTCAGTAGCGTGACGTGTCGAACGGCGAAAACGGGACAGCTTCTCCCTTTGTGTGTAGAGAGCTCTTATCTCGAGAGCGGAAACGTGTGGGCGCGCTCATTTTTACTTTTTTGGGGGCGTGGTCGACTTTTTCTTGGTTTTCTCTCGCTTATGTGAACGACACCAGATGAAGACCCTCCTGCCATCCCGGATTCGGGAGTTGCTGTGGCCATAAGAAGCATGAAGGAGGGCACTGCCCCGGTCCGGACAACATTTCGGTGGACCTTCTTCGTGCAGGAGGTGGCGCTCTCCACTCTCTTCTCGCTAGGCATTTCAGCCACTACCTACATCTTGGGAAGACTACGGATGCATGGAGAGAATCAAATACGGTGCTGCTGTTTAGGAAAGGCGCACGAGAGGATATAGCCAATTACCGACCCATCGGTCTTCTCTAAGTTGTATTCAAGATCTTCGCCAAGATTCTCCTCAACCGTATGGAACGAATCTTGGACGACTATCAACCAGTGGAGCAGGCCGACTTTCGCAAAAACTTCTCCTGTATGGACCACATCCAAGCTGTGACTCAACTCATCGAAAAGAGTGGCGAATATCATCTCCCTCTGGTTCCAGTTTTCGTGGACTACAAGAAAGTGTTCGAATCTGTGGAGACCAATGCTGTCCTCAATGCTTTGATCCACGCTGGGATCTCTTCCGCTCATGCTCACTTACTCGAACTACTCGAACAGTGCTTTACGGATACTTCTACAACTCTTCAACTGTTCGAACGAAAGTTGAAGATTCCAATCAAGAAATGAGTACGGCAAGGAGACACCATATCGCCCAAGTTATTCACGGCTGCGCCTCAAGACGCCATGGTAGACTTGCAGTAGGACGACAGAGGCTGCTCCATCAATGGTAAAAAGATCAATAATCTACGCTTTGCCGGCGATATCGTCTTGATTTCTGAAAGTACGGCTGAAATGGAGACGATGGTCAACGAACTCGATGAGGCTGGTAGAAGGATTGGTTGGAGATGAATACGTCTAAAACGAAGGTGATTGTGAATCAGTGGTGCGACAGTGGGACAGTGAAGCCGAATGGAGTCGTTCTTCAAAAAGTGCATTCATACATATATTTGAGAAGAGAGCTGAACATGCTGAACAACATCCCCCGAAATATCACGGAGGAGACGCGGCGCAAGGGCAGCTTTCGGATCAAGTCGTGAAGTGACCGACCAGATTGTGGATCCAGACTTGAGGGCTTCTATCTTCGACGTGGCTGTTTTGCCCGCAATGTGCTACGCGACGGAAACCTGGCCTGACAACAAGACTATCTAAAATGTCATGCAAACAACACACCGTGCTCTGAAGAGGTGTCTTCTGAAGACGAGCCTACGCCAGCAGTGGCGACAAGGCATTCGAAGTACAGAAATGAAGCAGAAGTCGCGTTTGAAGGATCCGCTGCAGTACATGGCAAAGTCGAAGCATCGCTGGGCCGGTTATTTACTGCGATGAACCGATGATAGATGGAGTCTCCGAGTTACAGAGTGGCTCCCAAGAGATAAAAAGAGGCCGCTGGGACGACCTCCATCAAGATGGTCTGACTCGATCTCGAAACATTTCAGGGATCGTGGTCAGACCCGCTGGATGCAAGTAGCCAGAAATCGCGCAGAATGAAGAGTTGCGGTCCACGCTGAGAAGATCGCCAGCTGAATGGATCATCAAGGTATCAAAGTAAAGTAGGTATGTGATCGAATTTAGATTTCGCGCTTGGCGGGGTGGCTGTAAACAACTATAATATCCAGGAGAACATCATGATTCCATTTCTTCTCTTGTCCTGAGACTTTTTTCCTTAACTGCATTTAGTACCGGTTTCCACTGGTTTTCTGACTGCTCGAAAGTTGTCATCACAAAAATTTCGAGTGAACGAGCGCCCATTATCCAACGCACCACCTTGGGCGCCTTTTAGATCTAGTGCATCCATCTCGCGAAACGCGACAGCGATAGTACAAACAAGCCATATTGATTTTCGTTCTATATCCATAACAAACACTATGTCGCGTAGTCCGCCACGGGAGGTATGCACTAACGATGAGCGGCATCAAAGTTTTCGTGGCGCGACGCGATAGCACGTCTTAGTGTCACGCTAAAATCGTGTTGCGTAGGAGTTCAGATCTGAGCGTCTACGTCAATGTTATCCCAATCAGCTGTCAGCAGTCGTGGGGAGGTTGCTCCGAAGAATGCTTGAACGACGATCGCTCAACACGCACGCCGACCACGTGGACGGACAGTCTCATTTGGGCAGACTTTACGCAATTTCGCGTAAACTGGCAGCAAAATTTTTTTGGTAACAGTATCACCAGCCTTTTCGAGTCTGTTGAGGTGCAAGTGGTCCTAAATATGCTTATTTTACTGTTTTCATTATCAGATTTGGTTAAGCTTGATTTCGCGCCGCGTCCATCGCGTCGCGCTGCATTGCAAAGTGACGCGAATGACGTCGCGCGAGAGTTGATTGCGCGTCACTTTGAATGTATCGCGCTTCTCCACTGCGAAAACTTGGCGACGACGCGACGTCGCTCGAACGATGCGTAAGCTTATTATAACGTCACATCGCAAATGAACTCTGAACGCCGCCTAACGCTGCGGGATGGAAAATCAATTACATTGAGTTATCTGACACCGCGATGACCCTCCGTTAATACCAACGAGCGGCAACTGACGCAGTGACGACTATGTCCCGAAACATTCTACTCGCCGCGTGAAGCTTGACGCGCGGCGACAACTCGCCGGTCACTGCAACTCTGCAGACTCTTATACACTTCTGCCGCGCAGCACCTCGGCGAAAAGCAAGGCGGTGCGGCAGGTCGCGCCGCCCAAGGTACTGCGTCAGAATAGCACTGCCGCCCAGCGCAGCCGCGTTGCCTGCCACTTCTTGGAGACCCAAAATCTAGCGCTTTAATCGACAGATTCTCGGGCGACAAACTATAAACATTTTGCGAAACTCCGATGCGGGACACTTGTACCTCCTTCTTGCGATCTGGATGGTTTTTTCAACATTTGACAAAAAATCTACCTGTGCGATCGACTTCCTTGCAGAGGCGAATGAATACTGGTATGGCGTAGCCGGCAAGGTTATCCCTCAATCTCTTCGCGATCTCAGTTAGGAATTCCTTGAAAATCATGGATTTAGAAAAAAAAGAACATCTGCAAATGAATCTGTAAAACTAGGAGAACATACCTCCACATTCACTCCCTCCCCGAGCACCACCGCCGCCATTCCAGCTCTTCCCTCATTCTTTCCGACTTCAACTCCATACACTGTCGCATCCACAACACTCATCACTGGCTGAAGAATGCCCTCCACCTCCGTTGTCGACACATTCTCGCCCTTCCATCTAAAACATAATATGCATGTACAGTCAACGCGGAATTGTTCGTCGGATCGGTGTATGTACGAGCAGTCTGCGTCTCTTCGCCTCATTGTAGTCTACGCGCAGTCCTCATGTCTTCGACAGATGAAACTGACCCGACGAACCACTCCGCGTCGACCTCAAGTCACGACTTTCTCGTTATAAAACAACCGAGGCACTGTCAAGCGAGCGCGCTGCGTTTTGCGAACCAATCGATAGACGACGCGATGCACTCTGAAGGCTTGCGCGACCGCGATAATGCATTCAGCATATTGATTTTGATAAATATTTTGTCGCGCCGCCTATTATGGGTAGTATGGACCCGGCCCATAACGTGTCCAAAAAGTGCATATTTTGAAAAAAAAAACAGCTTTTAATTCCGTCAAGAATCAATCAATTCATCGTCGCCACGCTCACAAAAGTAGCAAACGCCTCGCAGCTACCGTTCTTCAGGATCACGTCTACACAGAATTCATTATTCTGACTGCTTTAAACAATGTCAATGATACTAGATAGAGTGGTCGAAGAACATTAAAAACACCCAGATCAAATAATAAATCAATAACAGTAGACGAACCTGAAAGTGTCGCCCCTTCGGTCCTTGAAGTACAAGTAGCCAAGTTTGTCCCAGTACAAAATATCACCACTGGCAAAAACCTAAACAGAAATAGCTCTTCATGCAATACATAAAAGTAAAACGTGAGTAAAGCGAACAGGAGGAGTGAGTAGACATTCGATTCATTCAAGTTTTTACCCGAAATCTTCCAGCCTTTCATATTACCTATAGTGGTGTTTGAGATTAAATGCCTCTGTGCTGACCGCCCGCAGCGCGCTCGCTCGCGACGTCGCCCATCGATCTTGCCAGTATTGATCGATTGTACGGCACGCGAGCTGGCTGAGCAAAGAGGAAACTTTGCACTGACTCGACCATACCTATTTGTTTCTCACTGCTCTAATCATTTTATTTTTTTACCCACTTTTCCAAGTTTCGCTTTCACATAAAGTTTTTCTTTTTTTTTCGAATATTCGCGCGTCCAGAATCTTTCGTGAACTTATGAGATTTCATACATATTATTTAGAACTTTCAATAGTATTTTAATTTGTTCTCGTAGTTGTTTCGACCATTTCATGATTTTACAGATCGTAGACTCGCTTCACTTTGTACTAATCATAATAATATGTTATATACTTATCAGACATAACCAATGATAGACTCCTACCAATTTTTAAAATTCTTTATGGTCAGGATCTATCAGGAATTCTGAAAAAATACAGCACTCAACTCCAGGATTTGTGGACAAAGATAAACTTCGAAAATTTCCAAGACCAACATACCGACCTGTATCATGGAACTCCAGAGGTCTTCCAGAGCTTTTAAATTTTCTTAGCCCTATCGATTATTTTTTTTCACATTTTCAGAAAAAAAAACGTTTGAAAAATTTTTGAAAAAATCACACGCCTTATCAAAGCGATTCAACTAGATATTTATAAAATGTCACTAAAGACCCGAATAGAGTGCCGGAGCTAGAATGCGTGACAGTACGCAATGAAGGAGAATCGATCAAGCGGCGCGGCACAATCGATCCTTCTCCATTGCATGCTGCCGTGCATTTCAGCGGCGGGACTCTATTCGGGCCCTAACACGCGGAAAAAAATCTGACCTGATCGCCATGAGCAAACACATCTCGGTATATCTTCTTCTGTGTGTCACCCTTATTCACGTAGCCTTCAAACTTCAGAAGCAAGTTTCCATTCTTGATCAAACCAACCATCTCTCCCAGTTCACCGGGACGACAGGGCACACATAAACCTCTCTAAATGAGGTATAGGTAAAATAAAATTTGAAGCCTCAGGCAATGTGGATGTAGAGGAAAGTTGACAACCCACCGCATCACGAATCAGTTCACCCGTCTCCTGATCAACCTTAATCAGCCGAACTGGGTAAAGTCCGCTAATATATGGGTAGATGGGGAAGAATCCACACGATCCAACATGATTGTCAATGTTCACTGAAACTGACTAAACTAAGCAAACAATATACTAGGAGGCAAAAACAGGAAGTATCTCAATCTGTGCTCAATCGGACTCCTTCGATTCTCGACCCCGAGCCGCACCTAGCACAATATGGAGCCCCTGACAGCTTGGCTCTTCAGGGAAACTGGGGCGTCGAGAACAGGTTGATAATTTGTCATCTCATAAGCCGCTCCCTGTTGACAAGTCAAATCGCGCGTATTGTCAGCCTGAGACCTGCCCGTTGCCCAGCGACATCCGCCTGTTGTCGGCTTGTTGACAACTCGATGTGTCGCGTTAAGCGGCCTATTTAGCAGCAGTTCACATCCTACAGGACTGTTTCATCTAGCTTAGGTACTACTTTACGCCGACACGCGTCGCGGCGGGCACTCCAACACACTTCGCGGTCGGCACTTCGACACGCGTCGCGGTCGGCACACTGACAGGCGTCGCGGCTGAGTCCCTAAGCATCTACTGGGGTCACCACCGGATAGGCAGGACCTCCAGATGCTGGGCGGGGCCAATGTACCGCAAACTTGGGTAATTGAACCGGCTGCGCTCTCATCATTCGCAGCGCGCCTGAAAAATGCGTCGTATACTTCCCTTCTATCTAGAGCGTTAGCTGTGCAACAGCTCGACATCGACCAGAGCATAACTCGCGGCTACGCCCTCGCCGAATATCGGCGCTTTGGCCAGCGGTGACTCATGGTGGACGGATCAACCTGTTGTCGACGCCCCAGTTTGCCAGAGTCGCTCTCCTAACCTACACGCCACTGCTGTTCGGGCGGACTGGGGGAGCCCGGACAGCAACAGAAGCCGACCTGCAGATAGGAAGAACAGTTAGGCATCTTTCATAGTCCTCACCGCAAGCGTGGCACGCGCTTGACGCGCCAGAAGCGTGGTGGACTACGAAGGTTCTCAACGCGCGGTGCCGCACACTCACTTCTCAGTTTAGTCCACTTCAACATAAATATCTCTAGGATTGTCCTACGCTACCGAATACCGATTGCAAGCCAGGGATTTCTGTGCAGATCACGGTTAAGGTCCAACTTTAACCCGCTACGCCCTGGCTGTGCCGCCCGAG
The DNA here is from genome assembly GCA_029168955.1 of Aplectana chamaeleonis. Lineage (NCBI taxonomy): Eukaryota > Metazoa > Nematoda > Chromadorea > Rhabditida > Cosmocercidae > Aplectana > Aplectana chamaeleonis. The sequence continues at coordinate 1,875,758 of JAPDOI010000077.1, forward strand.
ACTTCATAGTTGTTTCCCGCGCGGTGAAGAGTTTCATAGTCAATCGCTCCTCCCGCGCGTGCCGCACTTACGGTGAAGACTATGAAAGATGCCTTAGGCGGCTCGGTGCCGAGAAACGCCTAAGGCATGATGAGCATAACATGAAAATACATAATCCCCCTTCAGGATCCAGTCAACTCTTTGCTGTGTCACCGTTTCTTCACCAGTTTCTTTAAAAACTCGCCCGTCTGGTTTACTGACCTACTTTGTACTGTCCGCTTCGTTAGGACTGGCTGTAGGGTCAGCGCTAGCGATCGCGTCGCGTTAACTACTGAACAGAGGTTTCCCGCCTTTTCCCCCACTTCTAGTCACTGCTTGACGCAACGCGGCCGCTTGCGCTAAATGAGGACGCCCAAAATCCGATTCGGCCACCCTTGGTGAAGGAGACTTTAATTGCGAACGTTAGTCCGCAATGGCAGGCATCCACTGTTGCAACACGCAGCTTACCGATAATCGTGGGTAGGTCAAAAGGTCCTGGCACGATTAATCGTTGTCCCTGCACGATTATTTACGAGCTGAGCGCTGCAACAGCGACTGTCCGCAACTGCGTACCAAAATTACGTTCAGATAAGGACAGTCCTGATATAAGCTCCGAAATAAATTAGCAGGCACCAAACACGCGAAGGTCGTGAGCCGCTACTATTCTGCGTTCTGTTACTGGATGAGCGAGATTTTTTCAAAAATTCATATTAAACCAGCACACCAAACCTGTCGAAAAACAGAAAAGCCGATGCGACTCCGGAACAGAAAATTTCTGGAACAAACTGTCTCGGGGAGCCAAATTGGTTAAATTTTTTTCGAACTCGGCTCTTTTTTTGTGGAAACAGATAACCAAAAATCACCAGAAAGCGGAATCTCAGCCAAATATTGAGTTGTCCGATCGGAACTTCAAAAACCGCTCATTCAGGGGGCGTATGCAAGATTGCGCCGGTTGGGGCAGGGGCAGTGCAGCCGGCGCCTTTGAAGATCGCTGTTGCTCACAAGACAGGGCACGTCTATCGTGGTAGGTCACAAGTCAAGACACGTATGTCGTGCCCCGTCGTTCTGCCCTAGCCACCCCAGCTAGGAGATTGGATCGGCTGGGGGCAGCAAGAAAGACTACTAGGGCATGACATACGTGTCTTGACTTGTGACCAACCACGATAGACGTGTCCTGTCTAGTGAGCAACGGCGATCTTCAGAGGCGCCGACTGCACTGCCCCTGCCCTATCCGGCGCGTTCTTGCATACTGCCCCAGATAATCATTCTTGAATTGAAAAGAATATAGCATTTAACACCTCAAAAATCATTTAGCTCTGCAACCTGGATATTCAGGCAAGTGCATGGCTCCATCTGGATGTCATGGAGGTAAGTGTTTGGGGCGAGGCTATTCACACCCCTACCCCGATGCCCCTCATCGGCGCCATCCTCTAGGGTGCTAGACGCCACGGCTAATTCATTGACTGGGAAGTGGGGATGGATTAGCTCCGCCCAAACCCCTTTTCTTCATGAGGGCCAAAGTTATATCTATTGCTGAGCCAATTCTTCGCCACGAGCCGCACAGAACCGTAGTAGCCCGGAAAGCAACAGGAGCCAACCAGCAAGCAGCTTGGGAGAACAAGCCAACTTGTCAGGCGGCTCGGAACCGAGAATCGTTTGATTACTTAGGCCGGGATCATACATCCAGGGACAAGCCGCGCGACGCCATGTCTAACATCAATATCTACCGAAAATCGATATGCTCGCTATGCACTGTCGCTGTCGCTGGTCGTGGGAGCATGATCCGGGCCTTATATGAAAAATGTGATTCATGAATTTGAATATCCTCAACGGTCCCGAAAGAACCGCTTTCTTTTTCCTTCTTCCCGCGAAAAAATCAAATTTCGCATACCAGCGAATTCCAAAAAATGAATAATCGAGTGGGTCCTCTAAAGGCCCAGGAATTTCTTCGGGTGGAGACTCACAAAGGGGACTTCTAAACAATTCGAGTTTCGGTTGCCCGACCTTGAATCCGTAAATCTATTCTAACACGCTTGTTGATCGAATCCACAGCTTGGGAGGCACCTAGAAGCAGTTCAGCCTGCTAAATACGCTACGCGCGACGCTCCAGCGGCTACGCGAAAACAGTGGCTTTCCATCGCGTGCGCCGCGTGTACACGCTGAACTAGTCCTGGGCGCCCCCCATTCCGTGTATTCGATCAACAACCCTTGGATCATATTCAGCATCTATACAACTTTCTCATTTCCGGACCGGATCGAGTTTCGGCAAAAAAAAAGATTTTCTCGACTTACCAATATTAGAGTTGCCTTCGGTGGAGCCATAAAGTTCACCAATACGTTCAATTCCGAATCTCGACACAAACTCGTTCCAGATTTCAGCTCGAAGGCCATTGCCCCACATCAGACGAACGCGGTGCTTCTTCTCCTCTTCACATGGTTTTTGGGCAAGCAAATATCTGCAGAAAAAGAACAATAGGACACTTCGAAAAATTCACAATTCCAGATGAGCCGAACCTGCAGATTTCTCCTATATACTGACTGGCCGTGCAGTTATACTTCACGCAGTCCTTCCAGAAATTGCTAGCCGAAAACTTCTTACGAATCACTGCCGTTGTACCGTAAACGATTACAGAACCAATACCTGTAAGGCAATACACAAATCAAACACTTGACCTCGAATATTTGATTTAATATGACTTTACATCCATCAATACAAATTTCAAGAAGCTGTTACTGAAACTGAAGAGGTTTGGGGCCCATTGCAACACTAATGTCGAAGAGCCGCTAATAACAAGCCAAAAAGAACCCTGAACGGCCACAAAACCTAAATGTGAGTGCTCGCTCCGCCCTCTTCCTGGACAGACGCTGAAAAAAGGGCGGGGCGGGTATGCCACATTCAAGTTTAAGAGCCGTTTAGGGCTGTTCTTGGTTAGCTAATAGCGGTTTTTTTAACATAAGCGTTGCTATAGGCCCCGGACCTTTCCATTTTCGATAAAAACGACGTGAATTCTAGTTGACCGAATACACAGAATGTGATGAGCCTGGGAGCACATCGGCCGCAACACTTAAGCGGCAAAAATCTGCTGCGCTCGTTGTGCCGCTAGAGCGCCACGCGCGCTGTGTTTCGCCAGCCTAACTGCTTCTAGGCGCCTCCCATTCTAAGTATTCGATCTACCAGCTCCTAGAGCATTCAGAAGATTGTCTAAATTCCAACTGCTATTCGGAACAATCCATATTGACAGCCGCACCTCCGTGGTTTCCCAAAATCAGCCGTAGACTTAACGATGAAAATTTTGCCGTTTTACGCAGAAAAGTAAGCTCGGGTCTCTTTAAAAAGGGTAAGGAAAATAAAACGACGAAAAACGGTTAACAATGGGTGAAAACTCCATGGATTCCGTCGACCCATTGGATCATCCCGCCCACGTCATACAACAGTTGTCCTTCACAAAAGGAACAGCTGCGAAACTTCTGAATACTCTTTAAACCGGAAAATTCCACTATCCAAACAAGGGCAGTTACCTTTTTTGATTTTTTCGAAAGTTTTTGGTACCTGGAACAAAAAAAAAACATAGTCATTTACATTAGAATTTCGAAGCTTGAGCCCATTTCTCAACCTAAGGATTGTCGAAAGTCCGCTGTGCACCAAACACACCAAACAGGCGTAATGAGGTAAGTTAGAGCTTATTTTTTTCAACAGATTTTTTCCTCAGATATTTGAAAGTTTCGTGGGAACATTCCCCTACTATCCTTTTTTTCGCGGATTTCTCATTTCGAGAACATCCGAAACGTTTTTTTTTTATTGTGAACACTGCCTTCAACCACAGTTCTATATAATTCGAGACGTTAGTACATAATTCAAAACAGAAGTTTGTGTCAGGGCGGATTTTAATAAGTGTTCACAATTTTTATAAAAACCTCATTCCAGTTTGCGATGTTTTTGGGTAGGCAAGTCCACGAAGTAGGAAAAACACTAGGAAAAGTCCCCCATAAAGCCCTACAATTTCGGAGGAGAAAAAAAACTTTTAAATATTCAATTACACCTGTTCGGTGTGTTAGGTGCATTGCGAAATTTTGAAAATCGAAACGTCGGAAATGGCGTTATACTTCGAAAAAGTTAGGTAAGAGATTATTTTTTTATGTTTCTTGTACCGGAATCTTTGAAAACAAGACGGTCGAATACACAAGCTTGAACGTCAATATCGTTCGGGATGAAGAGTTTTCACAAAATTCGGCAACTGTTCCTCCGGTGAAATGAACGCAGGACAACTGTTATGTGACGTCGACGTGCTGACCAGGGATGTGCGGCAAACGATTTTGAGATTTCGGCAAACGGCAATCGGCAAGAAAATCCCAAAAACGGCCGGCAAACGGCAATCGGCAAACGGCAAAAACCTCAACCTCTTAGATTGACCCAAAAGTTATTCACATGTGCCGCTATACTTGTTTTTCTTCTTTTTTCCAACACATATGTCAACATTCTCATAATTCCAATTCAAGGGAGTAGTTCCATGTTAAGGCATCAGATGAACAAAAACAAGACATGTAGAATCCCATGGAAGTCAAAGGAATCGCCGCTGCGGCCTCGCGAAGAAGCCAATGCCGTGGCGGCGGCGCAGTAGTCCCGCTGCGGCTCCGCGGTGGTAACACTGCGGCTCCGCAGTGGTGCGGCTGCGGCTCCGCGGTAGTGCCACTGCGGCTCCGCGGTGGTGACACCGCGGTTGCGCAGTGGTGCGGCTGCGCGTTCGCGATTGGTGGCTGCGCTCTGGCAAAACAGGTACCGACTGCGAGTAACTTTTATGAAATGAGTCATAATACAACTGGGTGGGCCTACGAACAAAAATACACACCTGCGGTGCTTACGTACTCTGTCTGTTAGGGACAGAGTGTATTCCCGTTATAGCGAGCTAGGAGATACGGGATGTACGTCAAATTTCGGCTGTTGAACCAGCAAAAATCTCGTTCTACCATATATAACTGTGAATCGTAGTCGAATCGGTTCGCTGATGCATCCTCTGCGAAGTTCGTGCGGCTCCAACACGGAACTGCAGCGGTACTGTCGCGGCAATGTCGCGGCGTCGTCGACTCTCAAGACACTGCTACAAACTCTCCGCGGCACAGTAATCATCACGGAGCTGCTGCGGTACTACCGTGGAACCATCGTGGCACAGTCGAGGGTCGAGGGAATTTTTCTGTCAGCTCACGTTAGGTTACAATTTGCCCGAACTTACCGCGAGCTAAAAAAATTCAAAACACCTATAAAATTTTTTTAAATCAATATTTTTCCATAAAAGACCGAATGATCCATTTTTTGGGGAATTTCTTCACACGATGCGCATCTAGTGGCTCATAACGTAGCATGCGAGCGCGTAGTTCCAGCAATGTGTGGTCTCTTACCTGAAAGTCGTCGAATAAACAACTCGCACTTAGCTGCAGTTTACCGCGAACTTACCGCCAGTGAACTCGCGTTTTCGAACCCATTTGATACCACCTCAGATGAGTCAAAACCCCGCACAACGGTTAGGCGAACAACGGATAATCGGCTCACCCGTAGTGCCTACATGGCCGCGAGCATATGCGGCGTTTCCTTCCAAAGTTTTGCCGATTTTGCCGGAAAAATAACAAACATTTCGGCAAGCGACAAACGGCAAAAAAAGTCTCGAAAATGGCCGGCAAACGACAAAAGGCAAACGGCGATTGCCGCACATCTCCGGTGGTGACCCAATGGGTCAGCTGATCCATGAGACTTTAAACCACTTCCTCGCCGTTTTTTTCCCGTACTTCCGTCCTTACTCTTCTTAGAAAGGCCCATAGCTACGCTTTCAAAACTTACGCTTTTGTAGAAAAAAAAACGAGCGAATTTCCCCTTGAACCCAAGTATGAATTTCTAATTATTCCGGAATCCTATTAATTCGAGAAGTAAAGAAAGAGTCAGATTTTTTTGGGTGTGCTGCGTTATGGGCGGGGCGGGGGCGGAGTAGGCTGTCACCAGCTGCCCAGGTGGCCGGTCGTAAACGGAGGTGCGAGGAACGCAACTATAACGTCGCTCTCACTACGACGGCGTCGACTAACTAACAATCCATTCCAGCAAACTGACGAGGACAAAAAAAAAGAGAAAAATTAAAGTGTTGTGAGATAGGACAATATCAACTGTAAAGGAGTTCGGGAACAGTAGACTTGGAACCGAATCGATTAAAGCTAATAGTTGAGCTAGAATACTGGAGTACTTCGAATATTCAGGATTTGAATATTCTATTTGTTCGGGAGTTTCTTACTTTGATTTTTAGAATATTGGATTTACATAGTGAATTCAGTTTTATTTTTTTAGTGTTCAAGATGAAAAGCGTTCTTCTGTTTTCCCGCCTTTCTTGAAAACGGTCCTATCTTCTTCTTCTTCCTCAGCGTTTGTCCCGCTCCAATGCGGGGTCCGCTTTTCTTATGCGCTGGCGCCATTTTTCCCTGTCATGAGCCTGATCAGGGTGCACGCCAGCTATTCTCAGATCGGTGTGCAGCACGTCAAGCCACCAATGCCTTGGCCGTCCTTTGGGTCTCTTTCCAGGCACGTCAAGGTTAAGCCCAGTCTTGCATACGGTATCACTTCCAGCTCGAAGAACGTGCCCATACCATCGCAATCTAGATTCACGCAGCTTCTCGGCAATCGGAGCAACACCAAAACGCTTCCTGATGTCGTCGTTCGTGACGTGGTCCAAGCGGGTGACACCCGCTGTCCAACGTAGCATTTTCGTCTCCATTACACCGAGCCTTCGCTCTGCTTCCTTGGTAGCAGGCCAGCACTCTGCTGCATACAGCGCAACAGGCCGGACCACAGTTCGGTAAATCTTCGACTTTAGGCGATCGGGCATCTTCCTGTCGCATAGCACTCCTGTCGCTGACCGCCATTTCAACCACGCGGCGCTGACCCTAGTGTTGACCTCATTATCTAGACTGCAGTCAGATGTAATCATCGAACCAAGGTACTTGAAGACGTCAGCGCGAGGGAGCTCGATACCATCAATCTTGATAGAGGCAGGCTCACTTCTATCCGTAGTCAGGTACTCAGTCTTTTTAACGTTGAGGTAAAGCCCGAATTGAGCCAATCGGTCACTCCAGTTTTGCACCTGTTGCTCGAAATCCAATTTATTTTCAACTGCGAGCATCACATCATCCGCATACAAAAGCGTTCATGGCGCTAGTCTCTGCTGGTCTCTTGTGATAGTATCCATCACGATGATAAATAGAAGGGGAGACAAAGCAGACCCTTGGTGCACGCCAACGGAGATGTGAAATTCGGCCGAAGCTCCAGCAGCAGCTTGGACCCGACTTCTTGGATCAGTGTAGAGAACCTTGACCCAGTCTATGAGCTCCTCTGGGACACCGTGCCGCCGTAATGCAAACCAGATTACTTCATGCGGAACTCGGTCAAACGCCTTCTCTAAATCGAGAAAAGCAAGATGGAGCGGCTTCTGTTTCTCGCGGTGTTTCTCAACCAGTAGTCGTGCAGCGTGGATGGCGTCCGTAGTGCCACAGTTGGTAACAAAGCCACACTGATTGCTTGTGATCTCGACGATTTCACGAATTCGACGATCGATAATGCGCTCAAACACTTTCATGGTGTGAGACAGTAAACGTATTGGACGGTAATTCACACAATCCGCTGGATTGCCTTTCTTCTTCCAAATCGGAATGGTCGTGCTTCGTTGCCAGTCCTTGGGCACTTTCTTTTCTGCAACGACCCGGTTGAAGAACTGTGCAAGCCATTCGGTGGAATCCCAGCATCGTGATTTCCACATCTCTGCCGCCAAATCGTCTGGCCCCGTCACCTTTCCCGGCCTCATACGTCCCAACGCCATCTTCACTTCTTCGGTGGTGATAGGCTGGACAGGACCGCTTGTAGGTGGGTGTTCAGGGATGGGAGGATGGGGGAATTCTTCCGTCGAGATTTTCTCGAAATAGTCGCGCCACCTCCTCATCACCTTACCACGGTCCATAAGCAGCTGACCATGATCGTCATTAACACCGTGGAACTTCTCGATGTCTTCCGTACCACGCTGACGGGATTTCGCAAGTCGGTACACAACACGTTCACCGTCACGAGTATCCAGCTTGTCATACAGATCTCCGTAGTGCGCCGCCTTGGCTTTTCTTTGCCCGGTCCTATGCTGATTCCAATAGTGTCTTTGTAATCGTACAAGACCCCCTGAAAACGGAGTTATGGCCCCTCAAAAATTGAGCTAGGGAAGCATTCTGGACGAGTTTTCCGAGGCTTTTAACTTCCGTCGTTTGCAGCCGATGTGTTCGAGCCGACCTTAGTAAAGAGAGAAGTCGAGAATAAAAGGAAGAACGGGGCTTTTGACCTAAAACCATCTCTCATTTGAATGTTCATTTGTTCACATCGAGGGAGCGGACCTGGAGCACAGGGCGGTTTTGGAACACCAAAACGCTTGTTTGCAGCCGCTATTTTGCCACTCCTAGCTCGTAATCTACCGTTCCTTCAACACCGGGAGCCTAGGAACCTCCTCGCCTATCATTTCATTGTGGAAGGTCACTGAGGAATATTACCGTGAACGCTGCAATTAAAGGCACAGGACACCCAAGAAATTAATTTTCAGATTTCATGCTTATCTTGGAGAGAGTCACCCGCTGATCACAGTGGTATCTCTAAAATCGTCCAGGACCCCCTATGAACAGAGTTGTGGCTCTTCAAAGATGCCTAGATTCTGAGGGGTAAAATTGGTGGACGAGTTGTCTCAGGCCTGTATTTCTCTTCGATCGCAATCGATGCGCGAGAGCGAGCCAGGATAAGGAGACAGTCCGGCAGTGGCATGAAGAACGACGACTTGTTGGAACTCATCCAGCCATCTAGCCGCTACCGAGTTTGGAAATCTGTTAGGTAGTCGGGCCTGTGGTGGTCGCTTATATCTCGCTTATTTGGAGGAATTGAGATCTCGCATTTGGCACGTGTTATATAGGAGGGTTCTTCTACACAATTACATAAAAATCTTAAAATTCTCATTTGAGGGTGTACTGTGCCTTTGAAGCAAAATCAACGTGAAAGTTTTTTTTGGCATTTTTGAAAGCTTTAATAAGGGAATCAGCGTAGGTCAATCTAGATGAACGCGACACTCCAATCCATATCGTGCTTGACTTTGCTTTGATATATTTAACGGAGAAGCTTGTAAAATCAGATCTCTCGTCTGATATTACTTGTCAATACATAGTTGGTCTATGATTGACCCCCAAATCGTATTTTCAGTCTTTTCACTTCATTTCCTAGCTTTTTTATAACCTCGGGTTATTTCATGCCGAATTATTTTTAAATATATTCCAAGATAATTAAAAAAAAAACTTGACTTCTAATTTCTCGGAGATATGGATGGCATCGCCAAATCGTCACTTCTGCCACTGCCAGGAAGCTAAATTTTCAGGAATCCCTTCATAAAATTGAATCGATTGGCTTGAGTAGCTCTCTAGTTGGTCCAAGATGCCGCTATAATTGAGAGTGAGAGTGACGCTATAATTGCGTCCCTCGCACCTTCGTTCGCACCTCCGTTTACGACCGACCAAGTGGGTAGTTGGTGACAGCAGACTCCGCCCCAGCCCAGCCCATTTCGGGCATAACTCTTACCCCCCCCCCGATTTTTTTTCGCACCGAATTTCTCACTGATCCGGATTTCCCCAATTACACTCGAATCGAATGTCGGCCTAGATTTTTCCGCGGCCAGTCGGCCATCTCTGATTAGCTCGAGAATACCCACCCATAATTCCAGCAGCTGAATGATACATGGGCATTGTGATGTATACCACATCGCTGTTCTCGATTTTGAACGATTTACCAGCGCCCATGGCCATAAAGTAGTACCTGCAAAATAAATCCATCATGACCGGAGGAAAAAAAAACATTCCTGCACTTTAATCCTCTAGAGCCTGTAATACGATTATCCACTATTAGTGTCATGTGAAAAAACGATTGCGTGAATCCGGATTATCCACTAACCAGACCACAGCTAGGTCAACAACCCCAATCCATGGGCCATCACTCATCACATCACATACAAATCGCAAATCCATAACTTTTTTTTTGAAAAATACTAGTTCGCGTGCACATCCAACACTCAATCACCATGAAGACATACATACGTACATACTGGTAGCAATAAATAAGAACAGAAAAAAAGAGAAAATGACAAGAGGTGAAGTACAAACCGGAAATGCTTGATGACAGCTGGCTTCGGATTTCCGGTTGTACCCGAGGTGTACACATAGCACAACACATCTAAACAATATAGAAGATTATTCTTGCATCATGCAACAGATGAACTCATATGATAGTGTTAAGAAGAATAAAGGCAGCATACACGCTCACAAAAGTTTTTTTTGAGATAACTATATCAGTTGGGTCGTACGGGCCCTAGAAGAACCTTCACGAAGTTGGAGGAGTTGGAAAAGAGTTAAAATGAACGTATTTGAGCCGTATTGAGTCACAAAATCATCCTTTCTCCGCCCATCGATACGGGCTCCGCCCCTCAATACAAATGTTTAATGCTCGATTACGGTCATTTTGGCTCATTTTTACGCTTCTAACGATGTAAGCGTTCCAGAAAGGGCGTGCGAGTACATTAGCGTCGTTATCTCAACAAATTTGTCGCTAGCTCCGCTATTTCAGCCAATGCGGTACAACTCGTCCACTTCTGGGCCAACATAGAACGAACCGTTGTATCTTCATTTCAGTCGATTTTTTTCCGGTTTCGTCGTTATCTCTGAATACAAACAGCTTCAGACATTCAATTCATTCCATAAAATTTATATTATTTTTGAGCGTGTATGCTGCCTTTACGGTAAAATCTTGAAACTCTACGAGAATTTTCGCGACATCACATCACAAGACTAATCATCTCTCACACGCTGCAACATCTCCCAATCTCTGTCACAAAAGATGTTGCGGCAACTCATGCTCAAATGCTTGAATTTGTACAGAATACTCGATTTTTCCATCAGTTCGACTCACAAATGGAGCCGTTTGGTCGTAAGCTATCGAATAGTCAGGAAACAGCAAAGAAAAGCTCCCAGAGTATGCTAATATAGCGGATTCTAACATGAAAGCGGGTTCAGTTTTCGCAAGCGCGCGCTAATCACGAAATGAGCGCGAATCGATCAGGCTGAACGTGGCGAAGTGCTTGGGGATTTGCCATCGAAAACGTCCGCGGCGCCACAAGCTCGCCAGGACGGGGGCGGGACGGGCTTAGCAGGCGTACTGGGCTAACGAAATAATCACTTCACAGACGTTTTTATCGATTTCTGGACTGTTTTCGATGCTTTCTTCGACCCTATCCGCTTCAGCATCTGTCAGCGTAGTGTTTCAAACTCGAGAACGAGATTTATTGTGAACATAGCCTTTAAATATGCTAATCTCTGAGTAGAAAGCGGAAAATAGTCAAAAAAGCTCGCCTAGAAGAAAAGGGAACCCTAAAACACTTAAATTCTAAAGGCGACTAAATGGGAAATTTTGAGTGTACTGGAATAAGGATTAAGAAGGCACTAATCCCCACATAACGAAACTTGAAGTACTACCTTCGCTTTCTCTCTCTTTTTCGCTGACCGACATTAGCAAAGCTACGACTTTCACCCTTGTCGGTCATAATCTTTGAAAGAATACCGGAATCCTTTACGAATCCCCTCCCATGGATGAAACCTTAGCTCAAAATCATTACGATTCGCCTCCTCCAGATTCAAACATTCGTTTCTGGTCTAAAAATGTTATGACCCCCGACCTCGATGCATCTGGGGCGGCATGCATGAACGCCTATGAAGAGGACAGAGAGCCGCTCTGCGTATTACGTGCGGAGCGTCAATACAGAGGTGACCTGGAAAACATGCCGTCCCCTTAACTTTGGGACGCAACCTCACTAAGTACAGCGAACCCCTCGCCTAACAGCTGTTTTTCGAACTTATCCTTAGCTCAAACGGCTTTATTTGTGCGAAATACTTAAGCCAAACGGTGAAATTAATCAGAAGCGAATTAACTACAATACCCGCACTAATTTACTCAAAAAAGCCGCAAAAGTCGCGAACTCGCGACTTTTCGTCATAACTCGGCTCGAAGTGACCCATTCGAGCAGTCAAGGGCATATTTCGAATCAGCATCGAGAGCTCTCTGTTCTGAGCTCTTGCATGTCTTACGGCCAAACAAGGCGTATAGGGCTAACACAATCAATCGAGTCGGTGAGAGAAAAATTCAAATATTTTGTGGTTATCTGACGTAATGCCACATCCACCTCAACAGTGTGTACATGATAGACAACAGTTTATTAAACTGTCTGCGGCTAACAGACTTTTTCTGCGAAATTTCGGTTTTTTGAATTTCTAAACGCGAAAATTTCACCATTTCTACAACCACAAGCCTCCTCTAGATTAGATTTACAGAGACTAGCAATGTTTTCTTATCAACTGTGCCTGAATCCATCCATGGTGGAAAACTTATAGAAAATTTAGACCGTGAAAAGTGGTTCGCAGCTAATTCAAATGGGCGATCTTTGACTTCAGCCCTTCCAAGGAGGCCCGTACTCCCTCTCAGGGGCTGGTAATATTTGCAGCTCCTCGCTGTACATGATAAATGGTTCAGAGAACCACCTCAGATTTTTTGCCATTTATTCTTTCAAAACTCAAAATCGTGCAGTAACTATCGATAACTTCCATTTGATTTCCGATGCCTGGCGATCCACGATCAGCCAGCCGCTTCCCGAAATTTAGAATGCTGGTGGTAAGGGCTTCCCAATGGTATAATGTTCGCTTGTTTATGTTCGAACAACTCCTTCTGTTTCTCAGATCTAAAAGAGTAATTAATCGTTAGTCCCTCGCTTCGCGCCTCTGCGTCGCTGTCTCTCCGCGCCCTGCACACCCCCACTTTTGAAGGTGTCGAAAGCGCACTGTCTTGCCTGTCTCGCTCAATGAGCGAAGTTCACACGAAATGGATCGATTTCCATGGGCAAGGTTTCACTCGGGAGACGACAAGAGCTTAGGTTGAAACAGTAAGAAGAGGGCAGAAAGAACAGGAAGGGAAACATGAGGGGGAGGTAATCACACGGGAGGTATCCGTGTCATCAATGGGTAGAGATGCGCTGGAAGGGGATTTAACGAGATGCATAGTCCCTAGCTCACCAGCGACTACGAACAGGTTGAAAAGGTAGTCACTCCAAAGGTTGTCTATTTACTGAAAATCAACGCCTTGAATTTAGTGTAGAGTTGAACTTTACGGGTGGCTCCCAGATTATTTGCTCAATCCTACCGCAGCGCTGAATCACAACGCGGCGCGGTCGACGCCATGCGATGCTATACCACGCGGTAAGGCCTATTTCAGAGTTCCATCGGTGCGCGATGCTGTATTTTCCGAGGGCATCTATCCATAACGCGCCGCTCGTCGATTCGCATATGAGTCATGAAAACGCGCCGCGCCGGGGTGCAACTCTAAAAACTCCCTAATTCATTTATATTAATGAGCCACGTAGTTAGAATCTGCCAGGCTTTGAGATAATTATCTTCCAAATTTTTCTTTATGCATGGCGACAAATGGCATAGCGACCACTTGGTCCTTTCTCCCAGTACGATTATCACGTGCCGCATGATGCAACAACCGTAGTCCGCAATGCGGTCCGCAATTTGGCTCTGAGAGCAATAGTAATTCGGTTCTATCACACATCTGCCGACATCAAGACTGCGCCCCACGCGGCTCGCGCGGACTTTTGGGTTCAAAATAAAGCATTTTTCAATTTTTGGTCTTCGGACCTTAACCTATTGCTCGTTCAGATTGCCGCGCTGCAGAGCAACGCCATGCGGTCAAATTTATGCAACAACGCTTTGCACGATCACTCTTCTTCGTCGCGTTTTGAAATCGCTACGTCACGTGATTCGAATCTTCCTCTGTCAATATCAGGATTGCGGCGCACGCCGCTTGTCGCGCACGCGGCGCGACTGCTCGGACGACTACTGGCGTAATCAATCATTTATTCGAACCAAAAACAAAACCGTGAATAGTCGAAGTACGTTCTTGAACGAATTCTCATCAAATTCAGAGCCGACTTCACTACGCGCTGGCGAAGGCGTTCTCTGAGGGAAGCGCCTCTCAGGCGGCGTCATGGACGCGACCCACGCCGCAGCAGGGCGTACACGGCGCGCACTACAACTGAGAGCATTTTTCACGGACTGCCAATTGCCTGCCTTGCGGACAAGATGACTTGGATGAACCTGTACGCAATCTAGAACCTTTCTCTCCGAAACAGAGCTGCGTCGCGTTGCGATTGAGCTCGATAGTGAGTTGAAGCTCAAAATGAAAAAAATGGAACAAATGCTTCATTTCGGAGCCAGAGGTCGCAAGCGGTCGCGTGTGCAATAAAGCAAGCGGTCGCGTGTGCAATAAATAGCGTGCGGCCACTGAATTCGAGGCGTTGATTTTCAGTAAAATAGACAACCTTTGGAGTGACTTCCTTTTCAACCTGCTCGTAGTCGCTGGTGAGCTAGGGACTATGCATCTCGTTAAATCCCCTTCCAGCGCATCACTACCCATTGATGACACGGATACCTCCCGTGTGATTACCTCCCCTCATGTTTCCCTTCCTGTTCTTTCTGCCCTCGTCATACTGTTTCAACCTAAGCTCTTGTCGTCTCCCGAGTGAAACCTTGCCCATGGAAATCGATCCATTTCGTGTGAACTTCGCTCATTGAGCGAGACAGGCAAGACAGTGCGCTTTCAACACCTTCAAAAGTGGGGGTGTGCTATACTTGTTCCAGATGGAATTTATTTCGAATATCCGACTTTTCGACTATAGTCGGATATTACACCTTTTCGAATATTCGACTTTTCGACTGTAGTCGGATATCACACCTTTTCGAATATTCGACTTTTCGACTGTAGTCGGATATCGCCCTTTTTCGAATATTCGACTTTTCGACTGTAGTCGGATATCACACCTTTTCGAATATTCGACTTTTCGACTGTAGTCGGATATCGCCCTTTTTCGAATATTCGACTTTTCGACTGTAGTCGGATATCACACCTTTTCGAATATTCGACTTTTCGACTGTAGTCGGATATCGCCCTTTTTCGAATATTCGACTTTTCGACTGTAGTCGGATATCACACCTTTTCGAATATTCGACTTTTCGACTGTAGTCGGATATCGCCCTTTTTCGAATATTCGACTTTTCGACTGTAGTCGGATATCACACCTTTTCGAATATTCGACTTTTCGACTGTAGTCGGATATCACACCTTTTCGAATATTCGACTTTTCGACTGTAGTCGGATATCACACCTTTTCGGATATTCGACTTTTCGACTGTAGTCGGATATCGCACTTTTTCGAATATTCGACTTTTCGACTGTAGTCGAATATCGCACTTTTTCGAATATTCGACTTTTCGAATAAAAAGTCGACTTTTTTATCCAACTGAAACAGTCGGATATTCGTCCGATTATTCGATTCAGAACATGTAAACTATGCAGTATACTTGTTCCAGATGGAATTTATTTCGAATATCCGACTTTTCGACTATAGTCGGATATTACACATTTTCGAATATTCGACTTTTCGACTGTAGTCGGATATGACACCTTTTCGAATATTCGACTTTTCGACTGTAGTCGGATATCGCCCTTTTTCGAATATTCGACTTTTCGACCGTAGTCGGATATCGCACTTTTTCGAATATTCGACTTTTCGAATAAAAAGTCGACTTTTTTATCCAACTGAAACAGTCGGATATTCGTCCGATTATTCGATTCAGAACATGTAAACTATGCAGTATACTTGTTCCAGATGGAATTTATTTCGAATATGCGACTTTTCGACTATAGTCGGATATTACACATTTTCGAATATTCGACTTTTCGACTGTAGTCGGATATGACACCTTTTCGAATATTCGACTTTTCGACTGTAGTCGGATATCGCCCTTTTTCGAATATTCAACTTTTCGACCGTAGTCGGATATCGCACTTTTTCGAATATTCGACTTTTCGACTGTAGTCGGATATCGGACTTTTTCGAATAACCGACTTCTCGAATAGAAAGTCGACTTTTTTATCCGACTGAAACAGTCGGATACTCATCCGATTATTCGATTCGGAACAAGTATAGGGAGGGTGTGCAGGGCGCGGAGAGACAGAGACGCAGAGGCGCGAAGTGAGGGACTAACGATAAATTACTCTTTTAGATCTGAGAAACAGAAGGACTTGTTCGAACTTAAACAAGCAAACATTATACCATTGGGAAGCCCTTACCACCATCATTCTAAATTTCGGGAAGCGGCTGGCTGATCGTAGATCGCCAGGCAACGGAAATCAAATGGAAGTTATCGATAGTTACTGCACGATTTTGAGTTTTGAAAGAATAAATGGCAAAAAATCTGAGGTGGTTCTCTGAACTATTTATCATGTACAGCGAGGAGCTGCAAATATTACCAGCCCCTGAGAGGGAGTACGGGCCTCCTTGGAAGGGCTGAAGTCAAAGATCGCCCATTTGAATTCGCTGCGAACCACTTTTCACGGTCTAAATTTTCTATAAGTTTTCCACCATGGATGGATTCAGGCAGAGTTGATACGAAAACATTGCTACTCTCTGTAAGTCTAAGCAAGATGAGGCTTGCTGCTGTAGAAATGGTGAAATATTCGGGTTTAGAAAATCGAAAAACTAAAATTTCACAGAAAAAGTCTGTCAGCCGCAGACAGTTTATTAAAATGTTGTCTATCATGTACACACTGTTGAGGTGGACGTGGCATTACGTCAAATAACCACAAAATACTTGAATTTTCCTTTCACCAACTCGATTGATTGTGTTAGCCCTATATGCCTTGTTTGGCCGTAAGACATGCGAGAGCTCAGAAGAAAGAGCTCTCGATGCTGATTCGAAATATGCCCTTCACTGCTCGAACGGATCACTTCGGGCCGAGTTATGACGAAAAGTCGCGAGTTCGCGACTTTTGCGGCTTTTTTGAGTAAATTAGTGCGGGTATTGTATAGAGAAGAAATCAAAAGAGATAGAGGTTAAGCACGATTAAAATCTAGAAAAAAAACATTTAGGCGGGAAGTTCACCGTGCGTCGTGACGTTGATCTTACACAGTGGGGACAGCATGTTTGTTTCGAGTCACCTCTGGCTCGACGCCTCGCACCTAGAACGCGGAGCGGCTCCCTGACCCCAACAGAGCTCAACTCCAGCAATTTTCTTGAATGGCCCCAAATTATTCGACGGATTGGCAAAGAGGGTTTCGCTCAATACCAATATTACCGTTTAGCTTAACTCTTTGGTTTAACTAATCTAGCTGTTGGGTCAGAATTCCTATTGCGATTCATAACTGCACAATCAATCGAGTCCATTATTTGAATTATCAGACGAGTGCACGGCGCGACTTCAGCTCAGTTTTTTAAAGGCAGTGTTCACGAAGAAGATGTTGCACGTTTTTCTGGCTAAAACGTGAGCTTTGGGTCCCTCTAAGAAGATTGAGAACGGAAGTGCGACGAAAAACGGGCGGTAAGTGGGTGAAAATCTCGTGGGCCAGCCAGCCCATTGGGCCACTCCGCCCATGTCCGTTCTCAACTTCTCTCTTCACTCAGGTCAGCTCGCACACATCGGCAGCAGAAAAACGGGAGTTACAAGCCTCGGACAACTCGTCCATAACGCTTCTCTTGCTGAATTTCGAGGGGCCATAGCTCCGTTTCCAGGGGGCCTTGTACGATTCCAGGGACATCATTGAAATCAGCATGAGACCGATTTGAAGATAGGCAGAAAAACAGAAAAACGATTTCAATCGTGAACACTGCCTTTAAAGCTTAATCCAAGGGAGTGAATTCGTGGGTAATCAAACGGTTAAGGCATTTCTATAGACAACCTGCGCCAAACACTCGTTTTTCGTTGGAACTTGACAAGATCTGAGCTTCAATTCGAAATTTAGGGGAGCAAAAATTATCATCTATTCAAATTTCTGATTGACGACACGGCTGGTTGAAATCAGCCGATTTTCATTGACTCTACATCAAATTTTGACTGTAGCGACCTTGGGAGTCCGCGCAGTAAAAACAGGTAAACGCGTCTATAGCGTCGTTGACACAGAAAAAAACTGAACTGTGTATGTACCAACTGGCCGACCACGGCGACGACCTTGTAAAGACAGTCAAAAGTGCATTACATCATCCGTCGTACCTTGAAAGTGAACATTCTTCTGAACCGGTTCTGCGTCATTCACCGTTCTGATCTCATCCGACAACGATTTCGCGCCGCTCACGCTACCATCCGACAGGAATAGCTCCTTGTTGCTAATTTCCAACACACCCTTCGAAATCGCCAACTGAAGAGCTGAAACTCGCACATGTGGTTATAGTTCTGAAACTATTTTCAGATAACAACAATTGTAGAATTCTTTGTGTCAGGCAAAAAAAACTGTCCCAAAGCTTGTGAGCTACCGTGAAGAAAAAAATACACTTGATTAGAAAACAATGGGTCCGGGGCAAAAATTTCCGGATCACTGGGTTTCGGGCTCTTTCGAAAAAAAATCTTTTTTTTCTCGGTGAGTCGGACTACGGTTCGATTCGAGGTAGCGGTTTTCTCGGCTATTCGGGAATCCGGTGCGTTTCAGATTTTGCGTATTTTTTTGTGAATCTCATCTCGAGTTGACTCGGATTGCGCTATTTTTAGTGATTCGAACTTCGACTCGATCCGGACCAGTAATGTGCGGAAATTTTTCTAAAACGAGAATTCGAAAAACGAGAATCTCGCTCCAAGACCAAATTTTTTAACGCAGAAAGACCATTTGGAAAACATTCATTTTTCGAAAATTTTCTTCTTTTTTTCGGTATTGATTTTTCAAAAAAAAACAGAAAAATAAAAAAAAACATTTTTGCTACGTAGCAAAGTGTCGCAAAGCATTCCACAATTTTTCGACCGAAAATCTTTCTCGTGTTTCGTTGTTCGGTTTCAAAAATTTTACACACATCCTTGATGCGGACTTGGCCTTTTTTTCAAGTGATAAGATCCCAGGTTAACTCGGATTTAGCGGTTTTACAGTGATTCGGATTTTGTGAGAATATCTGGGTCGGATAAAATGTATACCTACCAGGGAAGCTCCCGTGTGCTACATGGAAATTTGAAAACCGGTCCATTGTGGATGGAGGAGAAGATAATAACCAGCAATTTTCGGCTTCCAGATTTCCTCTAATCCATCTAGGTAGATCAAAAGTGGAAAGAAAGGTATGTTTTGGAATTTCAGGAACTGGTGCATTTAAAAGCCAAATTTTACTCGTAGAGCTTACTTCACGCGCTGAACACAAATATGACGCCTTTTTTTTCGGAGAACACAGTAAAATACTGTAGCTGAATGATATTTTCTAACCTCAACCCTGCCTAAAAACTAGAAGCGGACTGCATATTCGTGTTCAGCGCCGCCAATAACCCCATGGACAAAGTTTGGGCTGGAAACGTTCCAAATTCTAAAATCCAACCGATGCATTAAGGTTAATCTGAAAAACCTTAAATTGTTCATTTTTGCCCCCTAAAACCCACACTGGGCCGTCTTTCGAAACTCCACGGAGCACACGGGGCTTCCCTAGTTATTCGCAGCGAAACATTCTTATTTGGTTCTTGAACAATTTCCAGAACAATATGAATATCATAATATTTTCAAAAGAGTCTAATCAGGCCTTGCATTCAGTCCCAAATTCTTGAATTCAAACGAGAATGTGCTAATTTGCCTGAATGGCGTAAACAGTTTACTCAAAAACTGATTCATATCATTTAGACTTTAGCGTTACGCCTCCACCGGACGCGTACTCAGACATTGGGAGCAGCGTACAGCTGGCGACAACTCGCCAGTTGCTCAACAGCTGGGGGACAGCTGGCATTTAGCTGTCCAATGGCAATCACGAGACCAACAGTTGGCATACATTTGGCATGTCATTTAATGTCAACGACGGACGGCTGGCGAATATGTGCCAGTTGCCTAGCAACCTGGATGATAACTGGCATTCAGCTGGCAAATGGTAATTACGAGGTCGACAGCTGGCTGCTTATCCTTGGCATTCCAATTAGAGCTAGCGGCGGACCGCTGGCGAAAATGTGCCAGCTGCGTGATAACTTGCATTCAGCTGGCAAGGGAAATCAAACCTCAAAATTACCGAGCGCATGAAAACGCAGTTATCCACAAATCGACACTCGGCTGGCGCCTAACCGCCCAGTGGCCTTCGTTTGCCACTGAGTCGTCACATGGCTGCACTCAAGAGAGCTGACGACTACTCACGTTTTAACATGTTATAGTTTGATCTCTGAAAAAAACTGATAAGCCCAGCCAGTATATAAAGCGATTCAGTCCAATGAGTGTTCACTCTGCACTTTGATGCCCGTCCTGGAAGGTGACCTGAAGTCACTCTACAGAGGCTAGCATATTTTTGGCAGCTGAGGGGCAAGCCCCCACGGCTAGGGGGGAGGTGGGGTGGGTTCCCCACCTCAGACCGTTGCGTAGGCAATCTTCTACGCAACGATATGCGGTGAGTGATCCACCTCGACTCTTCGGTCTGCCAAGAGACTGGCAGAGACTGGCGGACCGCTGGCAAATGATTGCTCAACAGCGGGCTGTCAGATATTAGCCAAGAGACTGCCAGCGGTCGGCCAACGTCCTGGCGGACCGCTGGCAGTGTTTCGGCGGACCGCCGGCTAATGGCTGTCCGACACCGGGAATGGTTTCTGCTCGCCAAGCAAATGCCGGCGGTCCGCTAATCCCAACGTCTGAGTAAGTTCTGCGACGCGTGCTTCAGATAAAACGCGCGAACTCACACGCCAATAAGAAGTATGGCACACTTTTGCGACACCCGGTCGCGCGCCTATCGCGGAGCTCCCGCCCTTTAAATCTGTCGCTGTCACAGTGTGCTGCACAGCGACAGCAGCAACGTAAGGTTTCGGCACGTTTGCAGTATGTCAGCCTTCCGTGACTCGTCGCAGCAACAAACGCTCGATAATGTTCCTACGACGAACAATGCCATTTCTCCAATGCGGGTCCCGCCGCGATTTGTGCTAAATTGCATGCTTGTCGCTCATGACAGCGACAAAGTATACCATACCCCTAACACAAATGTCATGTCAACTGCGGCAGAATGGATTTTAGTCGAATGAAAAATTTCTTTTATTAACTCTGTAAAAATCAACATTAACTTACTAGGCATAAGGGTTGTCGTTGTGATGATTGCCTTGCAATTCGCCGCATTAATAGAATACGCAAGAGGCTCCAATTTCAAATTTGAATTAATAAACGCTGATACCACACCTATCTAGAAATGAACGAATAAATTTATGGATAAACAATTAGTGAATAGCCAGCCACACAGTTCAAAATTATTCTGCTAAATACGCGGAAACACCACGGATGATAAAGCATCGTTTATAGTATCGCCGACGAGCGACACGGCAAACTGTGATTCCATTGCGCGAATAAGTTCACGCTTTTTTTTCACTAAAAACCGCGCAAGGGATTTTTTGAAAAAAATTTCGATGTGCCATACATCGTTTGGACGAGAACCATTTGCTCTACAGAATGTCAGAACTGTTTTTTTTGAGAATTTTTTGTTACCGATTTTACTTTGAGAGAGGCCTCTTTTTTGAATGCTCTTTATCAATTCGAAAAACGCGAAAAAAAATTCGATGTAGAAACAGCTCCACGGGTTGATCGCGGATGCCTGGCGGGCTGATTGCGGTCAACAGAAGTCCTTTCGGGCGAAAAGCGGGCCGATGTGAAAAATCGGTCTAAGAGATCGCACAAACTCTGATGTCAATCGCACTGCGGACAGCAACGAGCATACTGTCAGAGAAATTGCCGCTGCGGCTCCACGACAGTGTCGCTTCGGAGCTTACAGGCACCGAAGCGGCACTATCGCGGAGCCGCGCCAGCACTGACACGGAGCCGCTGCGGAACTATCGTGGAGCCGTAACGGCGATGCGGTAGTGCCGCTTCGGCTCCGCCATAGCGCCGCGGCGGCTCCGATATCTGATTTGATATGAAGTTATTTAAGAATGATAATACAACCAGGGGGGTCTAAGAACAAAAATACGCATCTGCGGTCGTTACGTCCTCTGTCTAATAGAGACAGAGGTTACCGCCGCTTTTCGCCCAATAAAATCCGAAATGTACCTCGAACTTTGATAATTGAACCGGCGACAATTTCGTTTTCCCACACAGGACAGTACATTGTACTTCACGCGGGTTCACTGATGCATCCTCGCGAAGCCGGCGCGGTTCTTACGCGGAGCCGCTGCGGTACTATCGCGGCACAGTCGAGGGTCGCAATACTTTCCCGGCATTGACGCGGCGACTTTTCTCAGAGTACCGGGCTGATAGCGGGCAACACTCGGAATGCCGGGCGGACTTCTGGACAGCCACAGACTTCTGATTCACGACAAAACCCAGACCGGATGCAGGCAAATTGCTTGGCTACAATGGGATAAATCCGAGTTGCTCAAACCCAACACTTATACGGTCTATGCCATTCGACAGGGAAGCCGGGGCGCAGCAACGCATAGAAGTGTCGTATAATAATTATTGATCCAGCGTTTCACGCCCAACAACAGCGTGTCCGCATATTGAGTGATCCGGCCACCAAGGACCACTACGCCACAATCAATCGAGTTAACGATCACAAATTCCACAGACAACAACACGGCGCATCTACCGTTTTAGCATTTTGAACTGCCAAGTGTGATTCATGGAATACAACGTCTTCACCACCTATGATGTCGAAAATCTTCTGAGTTAGAAATAAAAACAGGAAACTGCTTACCTTGGATAATCCAAGCCAAATCGCAAAAAAGTCAATGGAGTTCTCCATGTATAGAGACACAACATCGCCTTTTTTATACCCTCGACTCTAAAAAATACTTCTTTTTGTGAAGAAAATTGAAAAAAAAAACTTAATGTATACAAGAAAAACCCACTCACATCAAAGTAGTTGGCATACTTATTCATGAGCTTATTAAGTTCGTTATAAGTGAGCTGTCGACCCGTTTCCACTTCAACACAAGCTAATTTTTCAGGATGCTTTTGTACCTGAAAAAACAAAAAAAAGAGACTAGTCTTACAAACGGTAGGCCTTCTAGGAGGAGATCTACTGGAGAATAAGGCTCGCGAACCTGTTCTAGAAGCACTTCGTGAATTGGACGATTCGCCTTTGAACGCCGCTTGAAATCCAACTTGACACGCAAAAGAAGGGAAACACCCCTGGAATACGGAGAAACAATTTAAAAATCCTCACTTCGATTCTAGACCGAAAAATCCAGATTATTCTCCGAAATACTTCTAAAGATACCTACGTCATTCAAAAAAAAACTTTCTGTGGGACTATATCAAGTTTCAAGTACTCAAAAAAATCAAAACAAGTCACTTGTAATATCAATGTGACTTACTTGAATGTCTCAAGTAACTTACATTTATAATTTATATTACATGTAACTTGAATCAATATTACATGAAAGTTACACTTATGTTGAATGTAACTTACATGTGAATTTTCACAATGGTTGGCCACATCACGTGACGCAGACGACACGCGACGCAGAGAGCGCAACTCAGACCACACAATACGCAAAGAAAAAAACGCTGTGCGGGGCATTTCCTGCTGGTGTGGGGTCAAATACCTCAAACTTGGGTAATTGAACCGACAGCAACGCCAGTCGTCAGCCTGACCCCGCGAGTGCGTCGTACATCAAGCTTGGAAATATCATCTTGGCCGATTTAAGTTACATGCGACTTATATTGTGCCATTTAAGTTACATGCAACATATCGGAGGTGCACTGCACGCATTATTCTCTCATAAACCGAAAAGAAGTTACCTGTAACATATCTAAGCTGATGTAATTTACTTGCGACTTATCTCAAGCCATTTAAGTTGCATGTAACATATCGGAAGCGCACCGCACGCAGCATCCCGCCGATATGTTACATGTAACCTAAAAGACCTGAGATAAGTCGCAAGTAACTTACATCGGCCTTTTATGTTACAACTAACTTGTTTTCGAGCTTTTATGTTACAAGTAACTTGTTTTCATTTTTCTGACTAAAAGTCAATTATTCTGAATTCAAGGGTTCTCTCCGTTATAAGGTATTCAGACGACCGAATCCCAATAAAGTAACGAAATTCCAGAACCAACTTACTGAATTTTTCTTCCTCCCTGAGCACATATAGTTAGGTCCACCAAGAAATAACATTTAAACCTCAACCGCGGCTGCCGCGGGTGAGATTTAGATGTTTTTCCTAGAGGAAACAAGCTACGGAACTAAATGTATATAGTATGGTAATGTAGCATTTCAAAAATCCGAATATTTCCCATTACACCCCTGCATTGACTGTTTGAAAGCACAGGATTTTGAACCTACGGGATTTTTAAAGAGATCATGTAAATCCCTATTTTCAGATCTACATCATCTGTGAAATCTCACAAATTTCTATGAAAAAAAATTGACCAATGTTCCAATAAATTTTGTAAAACATGGTTTTTCAATGTCAGACTTTCTAATATTTCCAAATCCAAGAAAATCGAATATCACCTCGGAATTTCCAAGTAGAATAATAAATTCGAGCGAAACCAATCAAATGATGCGACTGAATAAAAAAAAAAGCTCGAAAAGCATGTTCTCTATTGGGCTTCAATGGATATTTGAATCTTTATCTGGATAATCCAGCAAACAAATATTTCCCACGAGAAGAAGTCAAATGATTTCTGAATGATAAACAAACACAAATTGACGACTTTTTTGATGGCTGAAATTTCTGAATGTCTTTCCCTCACGACTTTTCAGATAGAATGAATACACGAAAAATCAAAGATTTGATTTTTCGGACGGACCGAATATTCAGAGAGCCGAAAAACTGAAACTCTCGAAAAATCGGATAACCGAAAAAAACACGAATAAATTGATTTTCTGTATAAATCAAAAACTGATAGGAAAAACGAAAAATCCAATTTATTGAAGGAATTGTATATAAAAACCAAAAATCCAAATTTCGAAATAAGCCCAACATTCTTCTAGTGCTCGAATTAATAAGTCACTCGAAAAAAAAACCATTTTTGGAGAAGAAATCAAAAGTAAATGAAATTTTTTCTAGAATGGTACCTTTCCTAGACTACAAAAAAGTAGGCCTCTGCAAGTACAAGTAAACAATAAATTTTTTCGTATAATCTCCATTTCATTCGCGAAAACTTATAAACAACCCTTTTTCGTCGCTTACTGCTTGAATTAGGTGACCTGAGAAAGGCTGAATATTCGATAAATGAAAAATTTCAACTTTCCGAATAATTCGATTTCCTGAATGGTCCGGATAACACTAGAAAATTGAAACTCCTAAATGAACCGAGAAGAACTTAGCCCACTTTAATGTGGAAACAATGTAAACACTTGGAGAGGGGTGGGGGCAGAACACTTCATTAGATTAACACAAATATAATTATACGACAAGGGTCCACGCTTTTTTTCGACCCGGGTAAGGTGCCGCACTCCCAGCTGCCCTAGAGAGAGCGGACCGCACCCGCGACCCAATCTGGAGGGGTGAGCCGCGCCCCATATTGCGCTGAGGGGCAGGGGGTCGCTGTATTCAAAGACCTGAAAAGGGGCCGCAGTCACAATAAACCCGTAACAACGCTGAGACCGACCATAAGGCGCTATTCATACTCCTCAACGCCCAACTACGCTTGCCACGTGCGTGCCGCGCTTGCGAAGACTATTAATACTCCAGCGGCGACGCTATGGCGGCGTTCAGAGTTTTCGCGGCGCGACACGATGGCACATGTCAGCGCGACGCGAAAATCGCGTCGCGCGGAAATCAAGGTGTGAACGGCGCGCGAACGCTAGGCGACTACGCGAAATTGCGTAATTTCCGCAAATTTCCGTACCCAGGAAGAACTAATCAATATTCGGTCTTATTCTGTTTATTTTAGTGTGATGTACCTTTTTTATCTTTTATCTGTATTATTATAGCACATTTTAGTTTTCGTTGCGACAACTTGCTCCTTTAATGACGAAAAAATCAAAAAGAAATCGGAAGCAAATGATGCTAACAATTTTTTTGGAGTTGATAGTACAGAATAGGAATGTTTTGGTCAAATGAGACCGAATATGCTTGTGTCGTTTGTAAACCGTTAAAAAAACTTTATAGCTCGTCAACTCTTTGAAGACAAAATTGTTTCCAGTATCATCTGAGAACAATACAATAACCTATGACAATTTAAATCAACCTAGTCTTTGAAAAGGTTTCAGAAAATCAAAAACGCCCCTTGAGCCCCCGATGATGGAAGAAGAAAACGATGACAATCGCGTCGCGGAGCGATTATAATTTGCGCGTCAAATTCGATGTATCGCGCCTCTTCACTGTAAGCACCTAGCGACGACGCGACGCGACATCGCTTGATCGATACGTAGGCTAATCATAACGTCGCGTCGCGCCGCGAATGAACTCTAGACGCCGCCTATGGCGGAGCAGGAAAAATGGGCCTTAACTTTCCAAGACAAGCGAATTCTGTACAAGCGTTCACCATCACACGATTGCAGAGGATAACTATGGAATTAATTATCATGTAACGGATTAAAATTGATTATGGATTAATAACGGAAATGAGGAAAAAGTCGTTACGGCCGTTGCCGCCATGGCAGAGCGGGCGTCACGCGCATGCCGCGCGGGCGTGGCGTTAGGTCGCTCATACTCCAACGCCACGCCCCCGGTCGCCACGCTGCCGTAAGGTGTGATTAGCGCCCAAGGTCGAATATTTGGAAAAAAAGTAACATTTCAAGCTTCAGATTGTAAAGAATATACCGAAAAAGAAAGGGAAAGAAATCCCCGAATGAATAAAAATTTCGGGTACGCCGATGATAGAACTACTGTGCTTATCTGAGCCAAATTCCGGTCCGCGATTGCGTCTCGACACGCTTTGCGGCCGCACGCGCTGGAGTCATTCGAATTTCCAGCGAAAAAGCCGACTCGATATGGCTTTTTTATACAGTTTTCTCCAATTTTGTTTACTTTCCAGTTTCTAAAACCCACCTAGAGCCAACAGATCGGCGGCTGCGGCACTGGAAACTCTTCCCACTCGGAAGCGCGCGGCCGCAAAGCGTGTCGAGACGCAATTACGGACCAGAATTTGACCTAGAGAAGCACAGTAGTTGACGTGAATTTGAAAAAAAAAACGCTTTTTCATAGCAGTCCAGAATTGATCAGAATTTTTAAATATTTGGTTTGAAGAATTGCATATCCGTTTTTTTCTGTTCTTTTTTCAACTTTTCGCAGATGCCTGAATGGAAAAGAAAAGTCTTTCTCATGCGAAACATGCCTTCAGATCAGAAATTCGGTGATTGGAAACTTTACTGAAAATCAGTCAAAGTTCCTGAACGATCAGCTCCTGATATAAAGCATCCTGAGCAATTTTTTCAAAAATAAATTGGAAGGAACTTCAGAACCAAACAACTTAAAAGACAGATTAAATTTTTTTCTAGACATTTCTAGGAATATTCAGAAAGCTCACGTTAAATCTCGTCGATACGTCTGTCGAATTCGTTCGAATACTTCGGTTCGAGTGAAACGATAGATGGAATATAGTATGAATACAATCCACCATCGATCACGGCCGGACAGAAGCATAATAATGGCGAATGTTGCGATGCGCCATAATGCATCTGATGGCGTATCCGGCATGTAGACGGCTGCCTGTAATGATCTATTCTTCCTTCCATCATTAAACACCTAAATACTCTCAACACACACACACACAGTCACAACACCCACAGTTCACTTTACAACACCTCTGGTCGACCACGAACCGCAATCAAGTACATATCAAACATGAAAAAAATTAACGGAAAGGAAGTCCTCCACTCTATCGACAGATCTTTTGCAGAGAATAAACTGCTACTCAAATCATTTGATGCCTCTTTTATTTTAAATTTTTTAAGTGGATTGAGCGCGCCCAATTTTAAGCCAGTGTTCACGGTAAAAAAACGATCCTAGAGTTCGCACGGGAAATCGCATGTACCTGGGTTTGTCGCAACAACAATTGCGAAATAACGGCCCAAAATGAGCCATAAATAGCCCTATACGGCCGTCAAACTTGTATGCGCTATGCCTGCCCCACCCATTTACTTGTTGGTCGTTGAGGGAGTGGGCGGGGCGGGCAGAGTACAACCAAGTTGGAGGGCCGCATGAGGCTATCTATGGCTCGTTTCTATCCGTTCCAACGCCATTGTTGTTACAATGGACCTGCTACATTCAATTTCTGGAAAACACTCAAAGGCCGGTTTCAATGTGAACACTTTTTTAAAGTCAGAGATCAGATGATACTGAAAAATTGATTTTTTCGGAAACTACCGTACTGCATGATAGAAGGCATTAATAGTCAATTCGGACTCGTTCTACGGAACTCTCTCTAAATTATATTTATCGGAAAAGAGGCAAAAGTTACCTAAAAAAAAGATTCTCCATAGTTGATATCGCGGCATTGCTCGCAGCGACGACTTGCGCTGGTGGAGGAAGCAATATCGATCATGCCGGCGGCGACCAATAGCGGCGTCAGCAGCGTTCACAAGCCGCGAGACACCAAGAGACCAATAATTGGGTTCAGAAAGAATTTTTGACGCCGGCGTCACATGCAGAAATCAATGCGGCAACAAGGTTAGACCTCGTCCTCGGGTTGGAGCTCAGCGTCGAGTCACCCATCTGTCAAATGATTCTGCGTTCTAACAAGACACTAAAAGCTTTAGTAGGTCTCTAGTATTACAGCGATGGGTGACGTGACGCCCAGCGTCGAGCTGGAAGCATACACTGATTCTGTCGCCGCATCGTTTTAAGCATTTGACACCGGCTCCGAAAATGTTTATTCTCTGGTTCCGAGCAAGAAAACCTCTGTTCCCTCAAGCGCTTGTGCGAAGCGAGGGTAGAGACAGCGAGAGATTGTGGGGAGAAGGAGACGCAGCGTACGCACGCCAATGCACGCGACGAACGGAAATCAATCACACTCGGAAACAGAGTATATGATTAGTACTGTCCGCCGATAGCTGGCTCTCAGGCCATGTCGTCGCGGAGTCAAGACACACTGGGAATTTTCTAAACCGGCGCTCACCCCGTGTTGTTCACCGCCGATATTCGGCACGATCAATAGCACATCCCCCACCACTAGTCGACGCTGCGACAGGTGCCGCATTCCCTAATTTTTTTGCTATTTATAGCAACCATGACTGCATAAGGCTATATATGATTCAGCTGTGGGTATTGAGATAATAACTACATTATTAGCACCTGCTATATAAGAACCAATTTTGTTCAAAACTCTTTGCACGGCTTGTCTCCGTCGACGAGATCGCTGAAGGTGGCTTTTCTGAGCGTGAAACTACCTTACGATGAAACTGATCGTCATTAGTACCACGACTAATTCCGCTGCTTGCAGTTGACCCTCATGTGTCAACGTGGAGGATTTCTTATCTGACCTACAACACATTCCCTCTCCTAGATTAGCAGCACCGGCGAAGACTCGGAAGTCCACTTCGAGCAGTTATGTACTTGCTAGAGTAGGCTGCAGTGCGTCACCGAGTCGTAGCTGTCCAGTAAAGACGGCAATGTCCAGTGTGCCGGCTAGATATTAAGCAACTCTTCCACAGATTTGCAGATCGCCATCAGGCGTGTGCAAAAAACCCTTATGTTAACCAAACTGTTGACCACTGGCATTGAACGATGACTTAGTCATCCGAGTTTATTACTCTTTCATGACCACTCTAGGGATGAAATAGTAATATTTACGCGTATACGCTTATGTAGTTCATAAGAACTACAAACGAGTGGAGGGGTCTCGACCATTCTCGTCTTCGCAACGACTGTTCGCACTGCAGTTCTAGCCCCAATTCATCAACGGATTCGAGGCGATAAATGGGAGACTCCTTCAGAATCTTGCTCCAACCGCTACAAGGTGAACCGTGGTTCTAGAGCCAACATCTATCAGTAGCCCAATTGATCAAGGCCTTTTTGGCTAGTAGAGCTCGACAACGATTTCCAATTTGTGTGATTACACCTATCGGCAGACTCTTCTTCACCTAGAGTCCACGTCTAAAAAACAAACTATCTCTCCAGATTCGCGTCATGAATTTCGCGAAAAAAAAATGAGCAAAGCACAATAGCAAGAGGCACTGCTACCGTCACACATAGTAGAGCTCAATCCCCATCCGTATCCGATACCATTCCCGCTACCTCCCGGGTTGGACAAAATTGGAGGCAGCTCTGTACGCATTCATTATTGCGTTGCCCTTGGGTTTGCCGATTTGGCTTGGGTTTAGCGCGTGCACAGGCGCCCTAATCCTGGCTCTGAACCCAACCCAAATCCACAAACCCAGCATTAATGCAATGATGAATCTGGGCGCGGGAGGATAAGAACATTGCATCCACATGTTATTGTTCATGATTAGAGCACATTCTAAAGCCTTCACGATTCCTAACACAACTCGCCAGTATAGGGCGCCCTTCTTCAGGGTCCGATTATCGCCAAGCACCTGATAAAATGATTAAAAAGTGCCGATTTCTTGATGCGGTGCACTTGATGCGCACATTCAGTGTTCAACAAGTGGAATAATAACTTTTTTTGTGGAATTTCTATTTGCAATACATGCTTTTGGCCGATCACATGACTTTATGGACTTTTGTGCAATTCTATACCTGATTTCCATGTGCGACCACATCACATTAAATTTCATTTTGTGAGGTCTTCTTTCTGTTACTTGTTTCCTCACCAGTATTTTGTCACGATAATTGCGACCGGTCTCGCACCGGGTTGTATTACACCTAGTGTGATGCGGCGGTTTTCGCCTTCGCTGCTGTGCATTGGGAACAGGGGTGTGCATTTTCCGTTTACCGATTTACCGATTTTCCGGATTTACCGGTATTTTTTCGGTAAATTTTGATTTACCGATTTACCGAGTTTTTCTCGAAATTTACCGAAATTTTTACCGAAAAAAATTGGGTGTGTTTTGCCTAATCGGCCTACTTCTTCCTCGTATTTCACGGGTTTGCTACTGTTAAGGCATGCATATGACGCGATATCCTTTTTCATCCTTCTTTTTTTGTTAATCTTTTTTAACTGTTTGGTCTACCTTTTGAATGCTCAAACGACCTCTCCACCTTCTGAGTCACGCGCTTTTTCTTAGCGAGATACTACTCCGAGAAATGCATATTTTTTTCAATGATGTCAACAGATTTCCAAGGCAGCAAAGTTCTGAAGCAGCTATTTCAGTAACTTGAAAAATTCTTTTCGAAGACCCCGACACAACACTGAATACACTGCAGTTCTGGAACGACTCCATTGTGAAATCATCGTACCTTTCCTCACTGACCAATAAGTACTTTTACGCGCCTCCTGGCACAGTTGAGGTGGGAAGGATGTTTTTCTCAGCTGGCCTGATTTTGAGTGACTACAGAAAGGCCTTGACACCAGAAAATTTTGAAATATTACTTTTTCTCTAAATCAAGGTCCTGCTGATCAGGTTCAGCCGTTGAGCTCAGTTCAATATTTAAAACTCACTCATTATTTGCTTTATCCCCATGCACTATTGAAAATTATGCATAAATATTATCGGTCATTTGTGCTATCGTATGGGATACTGTCGTTCTCCGGGCCGAATTCCGGTCCGCATTTGCGGACTACGATTAATGCATCATGCGACACGTGTTAATCGTGCTGGGACCACTTGGTCCCGGTACGAGTCACCCTTCTCCCAGTACGACCGTTACGCGTCGCATGATGCAACAGCCGTAGTCCGCAGTTGTGGACCGGATTTCGGCTCAGAGAACGACAGTAGGCACCAAAAAACCGAAGTCAGAATTTTTACCGAATTTTCCGTTTTTACCGTATTTACCGAAAAAAAATTCGGTAAAAAGTTTCGGTAAAAAATTTACCGAAAAGAATTTTCCGCACACCCCTGATTGGGAATGACCTGTGAAGGACCAGAAAGTGTTCAACTTGACGTTCTTTTCTTACCAGAAGAGTCTGGTAACAAGCTGTCGCTAGCAGGCGTAGTTGGCCTGACTCGGGGAGCGATCATTCGACCTTATGAGCGACAGTGAAGCATTTTGCCACTGCGCCACACGCGCCCGCTTATCTATCGTGTATGGTTGTTAACTTTCTTTGCTGGTATTGAAAGTTGATCAATTGTTAGCAAATAAGCTGAACTTCGGCATATAGCCCACAATAAATATCCTATTCGAAACCCGTGGTTTCCATTTCTCATCAGTATACGCATGTGGTTTTTGGGTGTAACAAATATTCTTAATGTGATGTTCATATTTTGTACTTTAAAAGGTATCCAAACTCACATACGTGTGTGCAAGACTGGTTGGAAAACAACTGGAGTAACAGGTATCGAATATGAATAACCTGCATCTGCATTCCGCTGTGCACTCGAACCAATAACCACCGACCGACTCGCGCGGATATCTATGGCGCGTAACGAGACGAAAAACAAATTAAACGCCCCTCCAACAGAAACGCCAAAAGAATTTGAGGTGAACTGGAAAGGAGGCATGGAACGGGTCAGAACCCGCCTACCGCCGAACCCATGACAAGAATCAATCCAATTCCATTCACACCCACACATTGACACAAAATGTGTATGTGATACTATTGTGCGTCAGGGGAAGGAAATTGTGGATTAAAAAGACATGTTTCAACGCTCGTACGCCCATCACCTATAGTGAATGACTACCCTTAAAAAATGTCGGACAGGAGATAGACGTCTATGGAAGCAGGCACAGATAGTTCGTCCCTGATATGACGGGCAGCACCAACTGGTAGCACGATATTGCAACTACGCCACAACGGGAGCAAAGTTTACATTGCTATACACTGTAGCCCACATGCAGTAGCCAGCCGAAGTGAACAGAATTCTTTCAGTGTTTTCCACATTTTTTTAAAGGCAGTGTTCACGATGGAAATCGTTTTTCTGTTTTTCCGCCTATCTTGAAAACGGCTTCATGCTGATTCCAATGATGTCTCTGTCATCGTACAAGACCTTCTGGAAATGGAGTTATGGTCCCTGAAAAATTGAGCTAAGGAAACATGGTGGACGAGTTGTCCGAGGCTTGTAACTTCCGTCTTTTGCAGCCGATGTATGCGAGCTGACCTGAGTAGAGAGAGAAGTTGAGAATGAAAGGAAGAACGGGGCTTTTGATCGGAAACCATCGCTCAACTCATGATTTCGAGTGTTCCTTTGTTCACGTCGAGGGGCGTGGAAAGTGCATCTAGGTGTGACGAGCCCACGGGTGTCCAACTTTGGGGCCGTAGCGGACCGTTCCAAGCTAATTTTTCTTAGTTTTTTCAACCTTAGGGTTGCGCTAGGCCCCGCAGGTGCCGATCTCCACCAAAAAATCAGACATGGTTTTTATCGTGTACACTGCCTTTAATACAGTCCGTTTCATTACATACTTCTACAGATAATGTTTATAATAACGCTCTCCAGCATTATGTACATAGGTGGGCCTTTTCTACTATTATGAGTAAACTCATGGTGTTGAAAAAACAATATACCCGTGTTTCGTATTCAACTCACTAAGCAACCTTGTGATATCTTGTGAATATATCCGTGTTTGAAGGATAACAACTTTCCGAAATGTTTTTTTATAACTTGTTAATTAAATTTCGGCCGTTTTATGATATACATAGTTACACTCACAAGGGAAGTGCTTAGAGTGGTGAACGGATCTGCCAAAGCGACTAGTATCGTTAGTGTTTCTTCTGGCTCAATAGTAAAACTGCGCAGTATCCAGCCCCGAGCTGCAGGTTCCCACAAGTTACAAGCTTAAAAAGGTCGTTGTTTGTGCTTTTTGTACCCTCCAAAAAGGGCATTAATCTTTCGAAAATTCGGAAACGGACCCCATAAATGTGCTCAGCGCCCAAAACAAAACTAGAACCATTTTCGGACGAAAAGTTCGAATATGTCCATCGCAGCTGCCAAGACCCACTCTGAAAGAATTTATGGGCGTTTTTTTTCTCTGGTTTTCCTACCTATTGTATCCTCAAAAAAAAACGCATTATTTTCACAAAAATGCGGAAACGGACCTCATAATCGTGTTCAGCGCCCAAAACTACCCCTCTGAGCGAAATTTGGGTGAAGGGACATTTTCCATACTTTGTCCAGACTGACAGCGTTTTGAACTTGTACGAATTTTCGGTTGGGCGAATATTTATACCGATTGGAGGGCTCTGGCAGCGTTTTAGAAAAATGTTCCAGATTTGACTTAAAATTCTCCCATGGGAGTTTTGGAGGGCGCTGATTACGAATCTGTAGTTTATGAGACGATTTTCAAAGTTTTCGGCTAATTTCGTTCAAAGCTTCCCAACCGGGAAAAATTTCGAGGGAAAAACGCCACTTTCAAGATTTTTGGAGTGCTACGGTAGATATTGCTCAAATTGTTCCTCTGCGGATTATTTGGAGTGCTGGACACGAATCTGTTGCCCATTTACCGATTTTTCGCAAATCACGGTAGATTACGGTGGGTATACGGTAGTTTGGTCAAAATCTCAGATTTTACTCAAAAATTGTATACGGGGGTTATTCGGGGTGGAGAATACGAATTTAACGTCCGTTCGTCGATTTTCATAATACTAAGGTGGCTTTTGACTCCTTAATGACATGTTACCTACCGTACCCTACAGCGAACCTCAAAACTTCGACAAATGGACTCCAGATTCGTGTTCACCACCCTAGATTTAGAGACTACATACAAGTTTTGGGCTAAATCCGAGAAAATTTTTAGGAACTCGCGAAAAAGTGTCTGATGGGTACCCTGCCTTTTCGCGAGGCTTAAAAAATGCTCATAACTTTCTTGAACCTGCGGCTCGGGGCGGGATACTGCGCATTTTCACTATTGAGCCAGAAGAGATATTAACGATGCTGGTCGTTTTCGCAGATGCGTTTACCACTCTAAACACTTCCTTTGTCAGTCTGAGGAACCTCCAGTCCACATTTGGTCCACAAACCGTATGTAACTCGAGAAGACGATTTGATAAGCTGTTCGTTGAGTTACGAAGAACTGATTCAAAATCGTCCCCAGTGTCGGAGATCGCAGGGTTTAGCTCATGAATTGGGTAGAACTATCTGTACCTCAGGTATGTCTCAAGCGTGATTATCGTTCAGGGGTTCTTTCTGAAGCTTTGACTTGGGCTACATGCTAGTCAGACTAAAATTTCACTACAAGGGTGCTAAGACCATGATGAAGGGCATCTCCTGCCATGTATCCTGTTGGGTTCTTAGTGATCGCTGCCCATTCCTCCTTAGGAAAAAAAACGGGAGGTGATGCTGCGAAACTTTTCAATACTCGTCTGAGCTCGCACGACATGGGACAAAATCCAGCTAAATCCTGTTTTGAGGACAGAATGCCCTCCACGTCATCAAGGATCCTCCACCAGATTGGGTCGACTTAAGGTTTCGGTTCGTCCCATCAAGTCATGTCAACCAGACTTCATTTCGTCAGGCCCGTCTACACCGGCACTCTTCTTGTGTAGGCATCACAAAAAAAATTTTTTAGAGCATGTGCTGCTCTCATCTTCACCTCAACTCAGAATTTCACATTACCCAAATCAACTGTCATGCTCGTTTGCACAGCTTGGAGAGTAGCGGCCTTCCGAACGCCTGCTAGGTGAGGAGACCTCACTATTCTAGCAACGCTATCGATGTGTTTTGACGTCCCTCAGATAGCGAAATTGAACTTGAAGGCAGTGTTCCCGATAAATCTCGTTCTCGAGGTCTCGGTGTGAAACACTAAGTTGGCAGGTGCTGTGGAGGACAGGGTCGAAGAAAGCAACGAAAACTGGCCAGAAATGAATACAAACGGCTTTGAAAGCTCTCCAGATGCGCCTACCTATCCCGGTCCGCCCCCCAATCGGACGAGCTTGTGGCGCCGCACACGTTTCGATGGCATATTGCCAAGCAACTCTGCCACAGTTAGCATTATCGATTAGCGCAGATTTCGGGATTAGCGCGCGCTTGCCGAAATCAGAAGGGCCCATGATTCTCGTCCACGCCCTGAATTTAGAAACCGTTATTTTGTCTTATTCTGAACGTTTTTCTTCCCTGTTTCTTCACTATTGGTTACCTCACGACCAAACAATCCCATTTTTAAGTCGAACTCGAGTGCGATATTCATCGTGAACACTGCCTTTAAGCAGGTCAAAATTCACCCCGATTCGGTAAACGGTAGCCGTTGTGTTGGAGTTGTGCTTCCGAATTTGCAGTTCATTTCTTCCAAAAAGCTTCAACGCACGTCTCCAGGCAGCATTCTGACCTACACCCTGGGCAGTTGAGGACCCTTACCATATGGATACGGAACGTTTTCGTCCACCTCGACCCGAGCATACAGTTTGGTTTGAACAGAAAATTTTCTTATCGCTACTTATGCAAGTTGGAGGTATATCATGATACGCCCGAAATTCGAAAAGGATAGTTCTTGGAAAGACGATTTTCTGAAAACACGGATATATTAGTCTTTCAACCCCCTGAATTCGCTCATGGTAGTTGAAAAGGCCCAGCTCAACGATGAAGAGCGATATCATCAAAATTTAGGGTGGAAGTATGTAAAGAAACGCACTGTAGTTACAGGGCCTTCGATAAACAATTTTCTACACACATTCCAACAGAACCAAATCAACTTTGAGAAATCTAAGAAAGAGAAAAAAATCTGAAAAAAAAAGAGCTGACAGCACAAATTGCCAATGTCGGTAGCATTTTCAACAACGGTGTGAAAATATGTATGGCCTTGTAATATATTTAGTCAGGAAATGTTTATATGTTTGTTCACACACAGCGCTGGTCTGTTTATTCGAACAAATATTGACAGAAAAACCAAGATCGTCTATCACTGAGCCTTTGAACTGCATACGTATGGTTAGATGCGCGGCCTGTTTCCTCAAGGAAAAAACGTGTAAATTCAAACCGCGGCTGGCGTGGCGGTTTAAATCTCAATCTCTGAGAATTAAACCGCCGCGCCAGCCGCGGTTTGAATTTAAACATTTTTTTCTCGAGGACACTGGCCACGGACCTAACTATAGGTGTGTTCTACTTGAACATGTCACAAAAAACAATCTGCTTCATGGGAGAGAATAAATCGACTTTCTCAAATTTACAAAAAAATCAAAAACCATCGAGTATTAGAAAAAGAGGTATTCAATTATACGGTACATTATGAATACTCAAATTTCGGAACTCTTAAGCTCGAGAAAAATCGGAAATATCCAAATGTACAATGATTTCATGTCTGCAAAGACAGAGCAATACAACGTGTTCGCTGCATTCCCGCTCAACTTGGCCCTCTTTTCAAAACAGAAAAAGTATTATATTTTTGAGACTTATGCTCCCACCCTCCCCTCGTTGAACTAAAAGAAGGCAGTATTCAAATAAATGTCGAGACGAAGGAATAGGATGTCGCGAAAGTTTTCACTATTGACGCTTTTTTAAATTTCTAGTGTTGGTCTTTTGACCAAGTGTGATATATCGTCCAAAAGCGCGAACTATTCTTCATTCCGCGCTCTAATCTACTTGAGAAAAAAAGCCTGCTAACTTTTGGAACCTATGCTAAAGTTCAGCGACAATGCACAGTACTAGGCATCTCTATAACTTAGGCGACTATCGGCCCCGAGCCGCCTGACAGTTCGGCTCGTGTTCCCAATCTGTGAGTCGGCTCCTGTTGCTGTGCGGGCCACTGCTGTTGCTTTCTGGGCTACTGCTGTTGCTGTTCGGGCTATTCCGGTTGGCCCGAACAGCAACAGTAGTGGCCCGGAAATTGGGAGCAGGGCTGAGCAGCGTTGTGACTGGTCACAACGGGGGGTCGTACAATTTTTGGAAATTTCGGGGAAAATGAAATTTTGGGAAGGTGTCGTAATTTTTTGGAAAAAAATAGGATTTTTTTCAAACCACATGGTAAGGTAAAATGAGGTAGGAATAGTCAGTCGCGTGCGAGGTGTATGCATTTTCAACCATATAAAAGCAGATTATATACAAAGAAGCTGTTAAGAAAACGTACTTTTTTGACAAAATTGACAATGAGACACTAAATAAAGCTTTCAAATATTTTGGTCCCAGGGGATCGTAAAATTTTGGGCTTTTTTTTTGAAAAAAAAGTAAAATGGGAGGGGGTCGTAGCCGCGACAAAAATCGCCACAACGGCCTGCTCAACCCTGATTGGGAGCACGAGCCGAACTGTCAGGCGGCTCCGATCCCTGTTCGGTGCGGCTCGGAGCCGAGAATCGCCTGAGAAGCTTTTATCTACCGTGAAGTAACCGGCGCAGCTTATTCGGTGGGATATTTGAGTCACTTCAGAACCATATGATAGGGATGTCGGAGAATCTCTACAGGGCGTAATTATTGATTTTCTGCATTTTCAGTCTTTTCTGTCTTATCCGAAAAGTTTCTGCTTCAAAGCTTTAAGGTTAAAGGCAGGGTTCTCGATAAAATCGGTTGTTGAGTTATCACTGTAGAATGGTAGATCTGGTCATCACAAAAGTGAAAATAAGTAAAAAATTGGAGGAAAAACGCTCAGGAGAAAGTTATGGCTTGGTGTCCTCCCGCCCCCCAATTTCGAGATTCGGGTAAAAGCCTGTTTTGTCAACTTTTATTCTGCTTCTAAAGTGATTTCTGAACATTTCTGGAGACTACTGATTACTTGAACAGCAAAATAAATGTCGGATAAGCAAGCATTAATGAAAATCGCGTTAATTAGGGGGCCGGCCGACACCGATAATTAGCCGTTATACTTTGTTTTTGAGCGTTTTTCCCGCGAATTTCCGGGTTTTTTCACTTACTTTTACTTTTGTGATAGCCTAATCTACATTCTCACCAAGACAGCTCAAAAGTCGTTTTTATCGCGAACCCTGCCTTTAAGTACACTTTGAACAAGGTGCTGAGTTGATCGCAAAACGCTCCCCCGGAATGGGAACATGCTGGTTCAATCTCGCCCGGAGCCAAGCGTTTTGCGATTAACTCAGCACCTTGTTTAAACATACCATAACGTGCACTGCGACGTCAAACTGCAGTTACGGCAAAAAACATTCAAAAATCGCGTTAAGTACAGTGGCAAAGTCCCTCCTCAACAGTATTTATTTTGACAATTATCGATTTTTTCAAAATTTGTTTTTTGAAATTATCACCGATTTTGAAAAAAATCGATACAAAATAAATAATATTGAGTCGTCCACCATACATAAGTCCAAAGCTTCGTTGCCTGAACTGGTCCGATAAGGCAGGAAAAGCCAAAGTTGCGAATTCATGGAATTCCCGAAACTCAATATTTGCGCCCAGTGAATATTTACCGCAAAAGCTACCATTTGGTTCTAAGGTGGCTAAACAATGCCGCAACCTTTGGCA
This sequence comes from Aplectana chamaeleonis, assembly GCA_029168955.1. Taxonomy (NCBI): domain Eukaryota; kingdom Metazoa; phylum Nematoda; class Chromadorea; order Rhabditida; family Cosmocercidae; genus Aplectana; species Aplectana chamaeleonis. Next base: position 1,915,172 of record JAPDOI010000077.1, read on the forward strand.
GCCTCCGTGGTACACATTAGGGTACCTAAACAGACGCACTTAGGAATGCTCAGTACTAAAGATTACCACTTTGAGGCAGTGTTCACGATAAAAGTGCGTCTCAAGTTCCCACCTGAAACTGAATGTGATTAGATCCATTACAACAATAATGGCGAAAAAACGGCCAAAAACGAGCCATAGATAACGCTACACGACCCTCAAGCTTGGCTGTGCTACATATACCAGCCCAGCCAGGGTTGGGCAGGCTTGCGACCGGTCGCTACGGGGGGTCGTAAAAATTTCGGTTTTTTTTTTCGAGAAAAAGGGGGGGGGTTCATAAAATTTACGTAAATTTTTAAAAAAGCACATTCTACGAGTCACTTATGTAAAAACAATACTATTCACTCTAGTTCCGCGTCTTTCAACGCTACATCACTTTTAGACAGAGTTAAACCGGCATATGCACCGTCTTCACGCACTTCTCTGTGCTCAAAAAACTCGCCGCAACGGTGAGAATCACTTGAAAGTGAAAATTTTCAAATTCTAAAAAAAGATCTGAAATCTACATAAAATGCACTTTAATTTGGTCATTTGAAGTCCGCATAACTCGCTACCTTCGCGGAGTTATCCCTTCTTAAGGCCGATCCCCGTTCCGACCGGCGCTCATCCCCCGTTGCACCAGGGGCTCACTGCCGCAACTATTTCTTTTTCATTTGAAAGGCGGTAATCGGCATTTTTTTTTGAAACGATTCCGATCGTATAATAGTGCAGTGTGATAAATACAACTCAAATCCAGTGAGCGTCGTCGCTTTACCTCTTTTTAAAAAAGCCGTATTTAGTACTAAGCCTCCCTCTGCGTGCTCTGATGCGCGCCCGCGTTGCACGCGCGTTTTGGAGGGAAAGTAAAGTTTTCAAAAGATAATTTCCAATTTTTATTCTGAATCTTCCTTTTCTTCTTTTTTACCAAACTATCTCACATTCGTCGTCTTGAAATATTAATTTCTCTCGTTTTGTGCATACATTTGTTTTTTTTTGCACCTTTTTACCGTAATTATTGCTTTTTTCAGATAACTCATTAATTCGTTATTTTTCTGTTGCTTTACTAACTGATCTCAAATGAAAATGTCCTTCTTGGTAGTTTTGTGTATCGTCTTCGCCTCTGTTAGGGGAGAGTAACAGCATTTTTTGTGATTTTTTTCGGTACTTTTTTTGGTGCAAAACTAGTAGGGGGGGGCACTCAGAATCCAAGTGAGAATTGGACAATTCTGCTTTCACAAATCGATCTCATTTCATGGAATTCTTAGGAAGTATTCCATGGAATTCATTTCATGGAATTTCATGGAATTCCATTTCTCCCTCCCAGAGGGGGGGGGTTCGTAAAAATTTTGGTCACCAGGGGGGGTCGTAAAATTTTGCTCTCTGGTCGCAACGGCCTGCTCAACCCTGAGCCCAGCCCACTCCCTCAAAAACCAACAAGGAATTGGGCGCATAGGGCATAGCGCATACAAGTTTTAGGGCCGTATAGGGCTATCTATGGATTGTTTTTCGCCACTCTTTCGCCGTTGTTGATGTAATGGACTCTACACTACATTTGATTTCCGGTGGAAAGTCAAAACTTGAAGGCCGTTTTTATCGTGAACGCTGCCTTTAACTTTAACAAAAATTCCGTAAATCATCAGGCTCTGGAATAACAGGAAAAAGCGTTAGGTAGAAAAAAGTTTGCGCTGTTGAAGTATATACCGCGGTTTGCCAGAATACCAACGCTGAAAGTTTCAAAAACCGTCAAGTGGTGGAAAACGTTTGCGACAAACTAAGTAAAACTCAGTCACTAGAGTCCAACAGTTCCAAACGACCGAATAAGACAACTTCGAAAGCTAAAAAAAATATGTTGATACCCTGGAAACACTCAAATCACGAGGCCAATATTTGTGCGTGTGAATTATATTATTAAGCGGAAACAAGCAGACACAACAGATGCGGAATCCAGTCCAGAAAACGAACGAAGCAAAGGGTGAGGAATGACGGCTCGCGTTAACGCATATCGACTGTTTGCACAGGACACAACTAGAACGGGTGAAACATCTGATGTTCCAGAGGGGGGCAATGATGACACATGTAGATCACAACATGTGCTGGCCCTCTCAAACATCTGAATACTATATTTTTCACTATTTTCATTTTAGACGTTCCGGCACGAAAATTCAAACCCTTCGGGACACATTGGAATCCAAACTAGATTCTTTCTAGTATGTAGCGTTTTTTTTCTCGATTTTTTCCATTTTTTCGGTGGATCAAATGTCTAGTCAGCCTCTGTCAAACATTATCGAAAAAAAAAATCCCTCATTTTCTTTTGGTGACTCTGATAATCCTTGATTCTCTCATGTTTGCACACATGTTTTGACAAGTTGGTGGAATCGGCAAAAACAAAAGATAACAAAGTGGAAAACGCTAAACACATGATTTTTCTAAGCTGTCAAACGACCCTGGCTGGCTCCTGACTGAGACCGTCCATAAATTTAGGGACCCGAAAATTGCGCGTTCACGATCTTATCGCTACCGGAAAATGGCCGTTGACTTTGAAAGGGCGCAGCACTGGCACGGTCATCTAGCACTCTCACATAGATTGACATGCGGCAGTCATAGAACTTCAAAAACGATTCCGATATGAAATCCGAATGTACCCCCTGCCTACTCTGAAAACGTTGTATTCGTCATAAATAACGATTTGGATAAGGCTGTTTCGTCATTTCCGTTTGGTAGATAGACCTAACCACACAGAAACATGAGAAAAAGTATTTCGTTTTCTGCGCGTTTCTATAGGTTATTCTACACGAAAAACAAACCAGACTGGAAAAATGCAAATTCTGAGTCAGCGCGATATCGCTGCGATTGAAAAATCTCGCTTTTCTCACGCATCGCCGCGATGGAAGTATGATCCCGGCCTTACGCCCTAGTTATACACAGGCGGAATGAAAACGTCCCGCTATGTCATTACCGCAGCTTGCTGCATGGATTAAGAACTCGTCCGCAATACTGCGTCGTTGACGCAATATTGCAGACTAGAACTTCTAGGGCATTTCAGCTGCATTTAGCCGATTTTTTGCACTTCTATCACGAATTTATTACACAAATCCTCCATAATTCTGATCCATCTATCATCGCAATGCTCTTAGTTCCATTTTCGCAATGTCTTTCAGCAAGTTCAACTCTGACAAATAATCAGCTGGTGAAACTTGGCTAATTTCCATTCGGGTAGGCCCCACAACGACACAATAGAGAGTGTCGAGGCGTGTATAACTTCTAGATGCGACTTTCAGCAAAAACTGCTCCTTTTGGTGTGTCTCAGCACAGTAAGCGGTGTGATATACATACTTCTGCGACATATGGTCACCCGCTGTGCACAGCGACAGGCTTCGGGACATTTGCAGTATGTCAGACCTCGGCGACACGTCGCTGCGACGACAACTGTTCCTACAAGTGCCGATGACGTTGCTCCGATGCGGGACCCGCCGTAATTCGTGCTAAATTGCATGCCTGACGCTCATGACAGCGACAAAGTATGCCATTCTCCTAAAGATGTGCATTAGTGATAGTTTTCTTGGCATTTGCGCAACGTCTCGGTGTATAACTACGGCCTAAATCTGTAGTTTACACACACGCGTCATGCATGTATCCTCTATTTCGGAGTCAAATTTACTAGGTTCAATCGCGGGCTTATGTGGAGCGACGGTAGAGACAGGGAGAAAGTGAGGGGAGAAGGAGGCGCAGCGTACGCACGTGGACGCACGCGATGAACGGAAATAAATTTCACTTCGAACACATGATATGTAAATACATTCCGAGCTATTTCATTTCCTTGTGGTAATGTACCATTAACTCTTCTGATCGATTCATTGTTCTTGTGTTATTTGTCTAATCAAGTGGATTCGAAAACAAAAGATCATACTTGAGGAACTTTTTTTTTCGACGCTTTCGCTAATACTACTCAGACGATTCTCGGCCCCGAGCCGCGCCGAACAAGAATCGGAGCCGCCTGACAGTTCGGCTCGTTCTCCCAATCTCCGGGCCACTGCTGTTGCTGTTCGGGCGAACCGGAGCAGTCAGGACAGCAACAGCAGTGGCCCGGATAGCAACAGAAGCCGACTCACATATTGGGATTACGAGCCGAACTCTTAGGCGGCTCATCGCCTGAGTACACAGTAGCGCTAGGATAGACTACAAAACGGAGGGCATACAAATGGATCCAAAACTGCAACCTTACATTTCGTTATTTCTTGTCGTTGTTAATTCGTTTACCTTAGGGCTTAATTTGTATTTTATTTCCTTCTCGTTTTCGTCACTCATTCTCGAGCTCATTCCCATGTGAAAATTCATTCAAAAAAAAAAATTGAAAAAAACATCTAGCTAAACTTCTGGCTGGAAAGCCTTGGGGATATTTACAGAGATAAATTGTTCGTAGGGACAACCGAAATAACTCAATTCATATTTAAAGTCTGCCCCGCTCATATGAGTCCGCGAGAAGCAAGCAGCAGAGCGGTCGGTCAAGGCAAAATATAAGAGTGGCATGCAGATTTTGGCATGGTGAGCCGGATAAGTATTACTTCGCTCGGCTTACGAAGAAGAAGGAGGGCTGTATGTATTCATTTTATTGGTATTTGTTGCCGAATGAGGGCTAATAATGACTTTTTTGAGTTGTCCTTATTGTTGTTGTATGAATATTAGGTTGCCATTCACTTCTTCATTTGTTAATAGTTATCTGTAGCTTGGGAGAATGCTTGCGTGACTCACCAGGACATGCCTTACATTTCCGGTGGACTTTTATAAAACCATGTGTTGATAGTTGTGAGTATGGCACACAACATTTATAATCCGTTTTCCAAATCCCCTAAATGGCTCAGAGATTTACATGAGATAAGTTACAAGTCTGAAAAGGTCGCTTTTTGTGCTTTTAGTACCTTCCAAAACGTGCATTTGTGTTCGGAAAATCCGGAAACGGCCCTCATAAATGTGTTCAGCGCCCCAAACTACCCCCTAAGCAAAGTTCGGGTGAAGGCACATTCTCCATACTTTGTCGAGACTGACAGCGTTTTGGACTTGTACGGATTTTCGGTTGGGCGTTTATTTCTACCGATTATAGGGCTCTGGAAGGGTTTCAGAATACGTTCCAGATTTGACTTCAAATTCTTCCAGAGTTTTTTTTTGGGGGCGCTGGTCACGAATCTGTAGTTTATTAGTCGATTTTCCTAAGTTTTCGGCTAATTTCGTTCGAAGGTTCTCAACCGGGGAAAATTTCGAGGGAAAAAAAGCCACTTTCGACATTTCCAAATTTCTACGATAGATGTGTCTCAAAATCATTGTCTAGGGGTTATTTGGAGAGCTCAACACGAATCTGAAGTTCGGTTATCGATTTTTTGCAGATTACGTTCGATTATGGTGGGTATACGGTAGCTCGGTCAAAGTCTTAGAATTGACTCAAAATTTCACTGTGGGAGTTATTTGGAACGCTGAACACGATTTTTAGATCCATTTTTCGATGTTCGAAATTTTAAGGTAAGTAACGCCAGCTAAAAGGCATTTTGCCCACCGTTACCTACCGTAACCCTGGGTCAGGTGAGGAATAGACCCCAGATTCGGATTCAGCGCCCTAAATAACTTCCAGATGCAAGTTTTGGGCCGAATCCGGAATTTTTTTTCAACACCCCAAAAATTCCCTAATGCCTTCCTTACCTTTTTTTAAGTGATGAAAATACCAATTTTTCGGAATCCCCACAGCAAATTAGGGAATTTAAAGCACGGATTGTTTATGCACTACCAGAGACCTACAGCAACGACAACATGGTTTTCCAAATCTCCACGGGAGTTTTAAAGCAGTCCCTAGCAGGGCTGTGCGTTAATAACGTTAACGTGTTAACGCATTAACGGGTTAACGCGGTTATTTTTTCAAAAAGTAACGATTAACGGTTAACGAAATAGTCCCGAAATCACGTTAATTTTTATTTCGTTAATGTTACATCCATCTATGCTTTTTTGCATGTCAGGATTCCTATTCTTCAAGAGTATTCGTTTATTGTTCTGGCTGATAGTATTAATAATCCATAAAGATGATTTGCAAGTTTGGAGTGTACTGACTGCGGTGTTTGGTATTTAACGTGTTTCATCTTTTTTTTTTGGACGTCTGGTAAGTTATCGATTTTCGTGGTGGTCAGGTAATGTTTTCAAAATTGTTAACGAAATGCAAAATTAACGTGTTAACGCATTAACGGATTAACGCGGTTTCTTTTCAAAAATTAACGATTAACGGTTAACGAAAAAAAAATTCTCATTAACGCACACCTCTGGTCCCTAGTCAGACCCTCATCATGTAGGATGCTTAGCGTAGTGTTTCGCTGGTTCAGACACCCAAGTTTTAGGCACGTAATTTTGAAATCTTTCGAGACATTTCAGCGAAAGCTGCAACTGATGAGACTGCACCGTTTGCACACGTTTGAAAATTTGACATGAATGGGAGGAGAAGTATATCTACCAAAAAATAAGCAAGCCCGAAAAGAAAGCGAACAGAAAAATTGTCCACATCAGCGTTTTAGCAAAATCTGACAGAATCAGGTATAGACAGACACACTACATACGTCAGAAGCCAGCCAAGAACGGCGATGTAATAGAAGAATGGCAAGTTTTGGTCGAACCGGGTCGGAACGGAGGGTGCAAAAGACGAGTTTCACGACGAGATGCACAAGAACAAGGAGAAGAACAAGAAGAAGAAGAAGAAGAAGCCGTACGAACGAGAAGCGCCAGCGTAAGTAGAACGCCACCGTCATCAAATCTTATCGTACACAACTATTGGCAAAGCATGTGTTCGTCTGATAACGACCTTACCAATCTACCGAGGTCAACAATCCGACACGACCACAGGTCACACTACATTCTAGTCTACATAGCGAGCAGTATGAAAAAAAAACCGCAGCGGCAATTGAAACAATCCAATCTTCTGCTGTCAATAACTTTTGAAGCTGAAACTATACTACGTTGTATAAGTGCATATACGACTTCTCAATCCGGCAAAAACTGTTTTCAAACGTATCTTGGCTTAGGCTAAGCAAATCTTGAAGAAACTTCCACATCAGAGTCCAGCAGAACTGGACAGTTTGCTAACGTGTGGTCAGAAAGGATATAAAAAATTCTGAGAAAAAATTAACTATTTTGCGGAGGAGACTATAAAGTTTTCTGAGAAGAGATTTTTTAGAACTATTAGTGAATAAGAAAACAAAACTGCTTTGAAAAAGTTCCGTAGTTGAATTAAGTTAATCTTATTGAAATAATTTTTCAACTGCAAAACTTAAAAGCGATTACAAA